>OY744518.1:165801712-166009212 GCA_963556195.1 Sepiola atlantica
TTACCCAAATGCTGCATGTTTAGTGTGGGTGAATGCCATAAACGACAGGCCTGCAATAGGAAAGATATTTAGCTAATAGAAGAGATCACCCAAAAAATTCGTTAGTCTCTTTGAAAATAATAATGGCTTTTTGAAAATGAGAGTACATGCTGAGAAAGAAGACCACTTGAAATGCTACAGAATTTATATCCACTCCAGATAATAGACACCCTGGTCAGTCAGTTTTTATGTCTATAGATCTTTTTTCTTTTTTTTTATGGAAATCGACCCAGACAAGACATGAAGCCACTTGATGTAAGAAGCTTACAAGAACAAATATGATTTTCGCAAAGACAGGAGATGCCTATTGGCCTTAGTCTTGAAAAGACCAAGGAGGAAAACAGTCAGCAGGAAGAAAGTTCCACAAAGAAGCTACTGGAATAGGAAGCTATATTACAATGAGGTATCAAAACAGCAAATTGATGGAGACCACTAGACCAACAAGTCAAATGAGCTGGAACAAAAGAAGCGGGAAATAGATCACATAATTCTGAAGAACACATGCCATAATAGTATTTATAAAAAAGACTGAGACTAGCAACATCACGTCTGTGAGAGAGAGGGTGCAGAGAAGAAGAAAGGGTGTGGCCAATCAAATTATAGATACGTTTCTGCACCTTACCAAGAACCCTCAAATGGAACAGAGATTCACCAGCTCAAATATGACAACAGTACTCCATACATGGTTTGATTGTAAATTTTTAGAGATAGAGAATAGCCTCAGGTGTGAGAAAGTGTTTGAAGCGATAGAGAGAACCGACTTGATGAGAAGCAGAAAGAGCAATGAATCTAATGTATGAACTCCAAGAAACATTTGATGAAAGAGAAAGACCAAGAAGTTTCAGAATCGATTTATCCACAAGAGCAGAGCCATCCATGAGAATCTCAGGAAGAAAAGGGACACGCCTACGATTGAAAGACACGAGCTGAGTCTTAACTGGATTAAACGAAACAAGCCATTTTGTACCCCAATTCACAACTGAACCCAGGTCAACTTCTAGATCAGCTGCATATTTAGACTGATCCAAGGGAGATGGGCGAGAAGCTACATCAGAATAGAGAGTGGTATCATCAGCATAGATGTTAATTTTCTGAACAATATTTTCTGGAAGATCATTTATATAGAGAAGAAACAGTGTTGAGCCTTAAAATTGTTACTTGATTTATGATTTTGTTGGGAAGGAAAATCTTTTTGTTACAGCAGTGAGCACATAATTAAAACTATGGTCAATGTTGAAATCAAGCACAAAATCCAGACGATGACAACGAGCAAATGACCACAACCTGTGTAGCGAACACACACAAACACAGGGTCACAATCAGCTATTTTTGACCTTGGTAAGCGCTGACAAAAGTGAGAAATACACTGACTTTTTGTGCAACATAAATATTCAATTCAATTTCAATTCAATTAATTTGGCAAAAAATAAAACAAGTTTTCATGTATGGAAAAGGTGGTAGAAATTAACACAGAAGAGGATACAGTAGCCCAGCACCTGTCCAAATTCACCTTGAATTACTGCGTTGTTGGCGCATTCATTACCTCTCTTGGGAGTCTATTCCATGGTCCAGGGATCCTGATTGAAATCGCCGGTGAAATCGTTTCTTGTGGTGTCTGCATAGACCCCCTTTCTGGTGCAGGAGTGAATAATAGGTCCTGAGGTATATCGTAATAACCATTGACGAGATTGTAGGCAAAAATGAGATCACCACGTAATCGTTGGCACTCAATGGGGAAAAGGTTAAGTTTCTTGAGTGGCTTTCATAGGGCAGATCCAATAGATCTTGCACCATTCGAGTAGCCAGTCTTTGAACTCTCTCCATATGCTGGATATCATGTATTAGATATGAAGCAAAGGCCTTGACACCATATTTTAACAGTGGTCTGATGAGGGAGACATAAAGTGGGAGAAATATTTCAGAAGTGAGTTTGCAGAAAGAACATCGAGTGAGAAATAGAGTGTTCCTTGCTTTGTTTGCAGCCTGAATGCAATGCTTGAAGGACGAATCAATTACAAGGCCAAGATCATGTCTCGTTCGTCTCTTTGAGCAGAGCCGTGTCACAATCGAGATTAAGAGCTGACTCAAAAGGAGAACCCACTGCAATATGGCAGCATTTATCAGCATTAATGTATAAGTCCCATTCAATGGACCATTTCCAGGCACATTGAAGGCTAGACTTGAGATTGTCAGCTACTAATTTGATGTCATCTGCAAATAGGAGCACATTTCCACCAATCACCTCCAGCATGTCGTTCATATAAAGTAGAAAGGGAATATGACCCAGCAGGGAGCCTTGAGACATGGTTTCTTGGTAATGCCCCCATGCAGCATTTCTCAGTTTTCGTTCATGAAGAATCTTCCTAGTAATCCATGGTTTATGTTTCTTGTGTTTTGGTGGTTTTAGAGGTACAGACATATCGATAAAGTGCAACAGAAATTTCTTATTTCTGCCGACATTGTTTCCACAGTCTAACTCATTGGAGGCCGCTTTAATTGGATCATGATTCGTAGCAACAAATTTTATTCTTGGCTTATCTGAGACAAGTGATGCCAACACATCAGTCAGACTAACATTACAGCTGTCTTTAACAAAAAGTGTTGAAATCACTTAGAATATTCCACATGACATGTTTACACTAATATTCACCAAAAATTGCGAATAGGCTGTTGGAAATTATAAGTAATTGACACTGAGCTGTGATGACGAGTCAGTTAAAAAAGATTTTACAGATGAGTGAAAAAAAAATTAATGAAAAGGAGAATTACAAGAATGTTGAAATTCACCTTCTCATAATTTCAAGTCGAGCCCTTTTAATTTGATGTTGAGATATTTTAATTTGAAGTTGATCTGTCAGGTTTCTTAATTTGCAAGTAAAAAAAAAGAGGGTGCAGTTTTCAAAAACAGATTTTATAGTCAAATATTGGTCAACATTTATTCAATAATCCTATGCGTACTTATTACTACAAATCTTGAATTATGTTTGGTCAACTTCTCATTTTAAATTTTAAGCAGTAATTTACATTGACCATTAAAAAAATGTTAAGTAGACAGAAAGAAATATTTTTCTCTCAAAAAGTCTATTACAGACATTAGAAAGAATGTCTGAATATTGTCGATAATTAAAACAACGATCCATAGCCTGGGAATGCAACCACCACACACACCCGCCGTTGGCAAGAGAGAAGACCACCAACACTGTCAATAAAGGTTCTTTCTTCAAATCGATGATTTCTTCATTCTACTGTTGTGAAACATTAATTGCAGGTGTTCCCGGTCATGGAGGAACGAACAACATGAAGCGCAGTTATGATTGTGATCGGTATGTGGCAATAAGATACGTTTTATGAACTAGTATATTCAAATTGATTGTGATCTGTAAGGCATTGGGCCTTCCCTGAGAGGCGAAGTACGCAACAAAACGGCCGAAGCAGTTTACAATTTAAAAACCCCCCCAAAAAAATGTAGATTGACCAGCGACACTAAAGCATATGGCAAGAAATGCAAACAGAAATGTACCCTTTTAGGATACTATTTTTTTAGCCCCCCCAACAAAATAAAGTTGAAAACAATTCCACAAAGAAGAAAATAAAAAATAAAGTTGAAAACAATTCCACAAAGAAGAAAATAAAAAATAAAGTTGAAAACAATTCCACAAAGAAGAAAATAAAAAATAAAGTTGAAAACAATTCCACAAAGAAGAAAATAAAAAATAAAGTTGAAAACAATTCCACAAAGAAGAAAATAAAAATAAAGTTGAAAACAATTCCACAAAGAAGAAAATAAACAATAAAGTTGAAAACAATTCCACAAAGAAGAAAATAAAAAATAAAGTTGAAAACAATTCCACAAAGAAGAAAATAAAAAATAAAGTTGAAAACAATTCCACAAAGAAGAAAATAAACAATAAAGTTGAAAACAATTCCACAAAGAAGAAAATAAAAAATAAAGTTGAAAACAATTCCACAAAGAAGAAAATAAAAATAAAGTTGAAAACAATTCCACAAAGAAGAAAATAAACAATAAAGTTGAAAACAATTCCACAAAGAAGAAAATAAAAAATAAAGTTGAAAACAATTCCACAAAGAAGAAAATAAAAAATAAAGTTGAAAACAATTCCACAAAGAAGAAAATAAACAATAAAGTTGAAAACAATTCCACAAAGAAGAAAATAAAAAATAAAGTTGATTTACTTAATGATTTGAAGAGAATTAATAAATTCATTCTTAACATGGATGGGACAGGGATTAATTGACCCTAACCTTAAGTCAGAGAATAAATGAAAAAGTGATTTTATTTAATGTCGGTACTAATTTTGTCAGAATTCCACTTTTACTATTTTTCTTTTGGCAGATAGTGCATAACCACAAAAACTTTTGCTCAAGTTAATTTTTTTCTTCTCTTTCTCTAGGGGCTGTAAAAGTCATTTACCCTAATAACCTTTGGTAATGGTAAGGTATTAACCAATCTCTACCACCACTATAAAAATGCATGTTTTAGTGGTGTATGCGAATGGCAGATGGTGCAGATAATAGAAAGGAACGGGAGGGGCACTGAGGATTTTGAACATATCTCTGATTTTGCATTTTGGACCACACAGAATCTTATTTCTCTTTGAAATTAAATAAGTGCCTTATAAAAACATTGGATCATGCTGAGAAAAAAAAGTAATATTCGTAGATTGTCTCCATGATAATCTTCTTTGAGTAGACTCTCTGATCGTTATCTCTAGTAGATATCTTAAGTAGCCAGTTCTTGGGGGGTCAAATGATGATACCTGAGAAAGATCAGAATCCAGGATTTCCGGTAAGGCGGAAAGGATTCCCGGAGATGGGAGGCCTGGCCCCCTGGGCATGACAGGAAGTTTATTTTCAAGCGAGCTTGCAATCAGTTAGAGCTGGGTGTCTCTCCAGACAAGATGAGCCCATTTGGGGCTCTTAGCTAAAGATCTACATTGATTGGACTTATACTTAAAGATCTCATTTTGCAAGTCTGCCATTCAACCTAGTGTAATAAAAACTGGAAGTCGGAATAACTTACTGATAAGTTTTATTAAACTTTTCGTTACTTACTGTCACAAATAGGATAAAATATTCACTCCTAATATACTACCGAATGTAGCATATTCCATTATTAAGAAAGAGGTGAGATGGGTATCAATTACTTTTGATATTACATTTTCCCCCACCTACCTACTTATCTGTAGAGAATAAATTCATCCCATCGACCTGGCCTCCTGTGGGTTCTTTGAAGGCGTCTTGATGGTTTGCACCCGGCATCCATCTCTAACCTAGGCTCCTCAGAAACTGACAACGTTTCAGGACTGTCTTGTGTGACTGACTTAGGGCTAAAAGATCTTGCTCCGAAACGCTGTTGCTTTCTTCGGCGCTTCGATCGCTTGGTGTCTGAAGATTGAGTATTTGTCTCAGATATTGGGTGAAGCTGCTTTCGTCGTACCCATCGGTCGTCAGAACTAGAGTCAGATTGGATTCTGTTAGAATATTCAGATTCGTTTTGCAGGGACTCTGGACTTGACGTATATGGTGCAAGATCACCTATATATCCCTCTGCAGCAGTTCTACGTTCAGATACATTCCCTGCCAGGGCTAGATTCCTTAAGGAGACAGTAGATTGCTTTCCTTCCGAATTTCAGACCAGTGCATACTGGAGGTTTTGCTTCGATTAATTCTACCTCGCTCACTAATGGGTCATGTCTACTGTGATGAACACAGCATTTTAGTAAAACTGTTCCAGGTTGTGCGAGCCACGAGGGTAGTGAGGTACCTGCTGAGCTTCGCTGTGGGAACAAGAAGAACCTCTCATGTGGCGTAGCGTTTGTCGCTATACATAATAGAGTCTTAATAGTGTCTAAGGCCATGGGGATGAAACTTTCCCAATCAGAGATCAGACTCTTGCGATTTGCGGCCGCCAACTGTACTGTCTTCCATATTACACCATTTTATCTTTCACACTGTTTGTTGGGGATTATAAGGAGTTGTTCGACTTACAGCTACTCTTCGTTCATGCAGAAATTGCTTGAGTTCATCCAACATAAAAGCAGATCCACGATCTGAGTGGATATATGCGGGCACTCCAAAAACGGCAAAAATGGAGCACGTCTTGGCAGGGAATGATGAACGGAAATCTTGAGTACTCGTCCATTATTGTGAGCATGTATTTATTTTTAGTTTTAGAGGGTAAAGGGCCCTTAAAATCTAGGTTAAGTCTTTTAAAAGGTTGTGTGGCCTTAGTGAGTGTTGTTGGAGGAGGTTTGTAGAACCTGGGCTTATTTTCTGCGCAGTTCGTAATTCTTTTTACGTCTTCGACAGAATATGGCAAGTTTCTGCTCCTGACTAAGCGAGTCATTCATATGATACTTGGGTGACACAATTCCCTGAAGATCATCTGAGCTGGTTACCGGGCCACATACTCTTGAAAGCGCGTCGACTGCTGCATTCTCCTTACCAGGGCGGTAAGTGACGTCGAATGAGTAGCAAGAAAGCTCCATTCTCCATCTCACTATCTTGTTTTATTTTGCTCGTTGTTTTTGGGTTAAACATAAATGAGACCGACTTTTGGTCAGTGATTAATTTAAAATGGTGGCCGATAAGGTAATGCCTCCATTTTTGTAATGCTTCAACTATAGCGTACACCTCTTTTTCTATCGTCAAGTGTCATCGCCCGGACCGCCAAAGTGTTCTTGAAAAAAAAGCTACAGGACGACCGGATTTTCTCAGCGAGGCAGCTATCACACAGTTGGAGGCATCTGTCTCAACTAAAGGGATAAAAGCAATGTCCCTTTTCATGTTTTGAAATGCTTTGATGGCAGAACAAGACAAATGAAAAGTAGATACTTGTGTCAATGGGTGTATTTTTTCTTAAAAAGACGCAACCCATTGGGAGTAGTGGGCGAACATACCTAGGACTCGGTGTAAGGCTGGCATGTTTCCAGGGATTGGTAATTCTATTAGGGGGTTTCAGTCGCTTGGGATCCGGCATCATGGTGCCATTTTTGACAATGTATCCCAATAGCTTGATGCTTTTTAAGTTATAGGAACATTTTTCACTGTTCAAAGTCAGATTATATTTTTTGAAGGCAGCCATGAATCGTTTAAGGTTGTGGTCATGTTCAGCTTGGTTATGAATGTATACTGTAACATTGTCTATATATGCAACAGTACCCTTCAATTTTTCATTGCAGATTATTTTATCTATAACCCTCTGGAAGCTAGCCATACCGTTTGTTACCCCAAAAGGAATTCGTCAGAACTGGTATAGGCGACTGCAGGCCTACAAATGCTGTGTAGGGCTTATCCTCTGATAGGTACCTGATGGTAGGCACTTCAGAAATCTAAGATCTAAAATGTGATATTTAGCAATATTAGAAATCATTTCGTCAATATGAAGCAGTGAATAGGCATCAAGTAATGTAAAACTGTTGACGGTCTGGGAATAGTCAATGACCATCCTTTTCTTGTGATTTTCAGTGGCTGTTACGAGGACCTGGGCTCTTCATGGAGATTTACTTGGCTCTATAATTCCTTCCTTAAGCAGTTTTGTTACTAGTCCGCATATGCTTAGGACCAGCTTGGGGCCACCAAAAGGGATTTCAACACATGAATGCTGTTTTAGGAAATTGTGACCCAAAATCACCTCGCAGCAGAGGTTTTTCATAACCGATAATTTGATCCCTTGATAGGAGTTTCCTTTTAGTTTCAGATTAACCATGCAGTATCCAATTACGTGGGACGATAAAGATGAATTTGCCATTGATATTTGGTTGGAACAAGGAAAGATTTCCCATTTATTCGCTTTTACGATACTGGCATTAATAAAACTTACGGAACTGCCATTATCAATAAGGGTATGGATAGTCAATCCATTTATTTCAACCCTCACAATTGTTTTTGAGAGGCAGCCGGAGAACACAGCTGATACTGTAATTGGTGATATAGTAGCAAGAGTAGGGGAACATTTTTTTGTGAGGAAGCTGACCAGCAAACTTTTGAAAAATGTCTCTACTTACCACACTTGTGGCATCTAATGTCTTGAGCCGAGCAAGATAGCGAGCATGTATACGGAGGCCACAAAAGTAGGATATGGATCCAGCTGAGGCGGCAGTGATAAGTTGTTTGTGATCCTAGAAGGAGGTATGGGAGCATCTTGAACAATGGAAGAATTTTGAACCTGCAGAGGAGGGCCTACAATAGCAGCTCCCAAAACCTTAGGTTGTAAATAGAAGACAGACTGCTTCTGTATCATGTCTAACGTTAGAGCTTGTTCATAAACTTTTAGCAAGTTTAGGTCTTTATTCTCTAATAGTCTTTGTCTTATTTGGTTCGACTGTATTTCATTAATAAATGCGTCCCTGATAAAAACATCTCTCGCTTGGTTCGCAGTTAAGTCTGTAAATTCACACTCGCGACTTAATGTCTTTAGAATCTGAAGGTATTGTTCAAGGCTTTCTTCTGGTTATTGATGCCGGGTAGCAAGTAAATGTCTAGCAAAAATAGTATTTTTTTTCTTGAAAAACATGGCTTCTAAAATGTCCACATTCAGATAAATTTCTATAAATTGGAGTGGAAACATGATGTAACAGAAGAGTATATTTTTCAGTACCTGTTAAAGCCGTGTTTGAAGATAACTGTAGCACTGTAAGGAATCCTTCAAACATTTTTCTCCAGTGCCACCATTTGTCAGTAGAATCTGAGTCGGACGTATCGAGGTCTAGACGGTCGGGTTTCAAGTAACGTTCCATAACAAAGTTAAATAAATTGTAATAAAAACTGGAAGCCAAAATAACTTACTGATAAGTTTTATTTAACTTTTTGTTGTTTACTCTCACAAATAGGAATTAAAGTATATATATATAAATCTAAAGAAACAATAGACTAGATTCCCAAGCTTTAATAAGGAGACTAGAAAAAAGAAAAACTCTGAAATATCACCAGTCCTATCCCGCTTATCCCAGCATTACTTCCTGTCATCTTAGAATTCTCCATGCCACTGGACTTAAGCAATGCCAGATCAGGAGAAGCGCCATTGGAAATTACTTTGCTATAAACTATTTGTTGCATGGTCACCCTTTCGAGAGACAGAATAGGGCCAGCCATTGGAATTATTACAACCATAATGTATATAGCAGTCTCAGACCCGTGAACACTACTGAAAAAAAAAACCCAAACAAAAGGGCAAATTAGGTTTTAAGGGAGAAAAATGTTTCAACTCACAAGATTTCCATGAAAGATCAAAAACCATTTCTTTGTCAAAAGTTTCTTTCACATGAGCAAGAAATTCCTTTGGATTTTGGGGCCAATCATTGGTTAAGCTCCGATTGCAGCGTGACAATGATGAAGTACATTCTGAAAAGAAAAGTAGACAAATACAGCACAGACACACACACACACACACACACTAGCGGAAGGTTTCTTAGGGAAGAATAATTTAAAATATAGTCATGTTTATGATTTTTACCTTGAAATTTTCTTTAAAAAATAAATAAAAATAATATTTGCAATATGAGGTCAATAATTAAAAAACTTAGCACGGTGGTGTTTTTAAGAAAAGGTAATTTTATATTTAACAAGTAGTTTTTTTAATTTACTTCAGACTTCAATGTTGTTTTATTTGTTCAAGAGATTATGTTTTTTGTCAACTTTTTGAAGTTCCTAATCGAATGAAAGCAAATAAAATTTAAATCTTTAAAATACTTGTGGACATTGCGTTTATAATGGTAAATAGCTTTAATGAATTTAAACAAATTCGTTTTCATTTATTTTAAATCTTAAAAATACCAATAAAAATAATTATTTAAATGTTTAAAGCCTTTTTAAATATATTCTTTGTTTAATTTTATTTTTGTTTTATGAAACGAAGAAAATCATTTGTTTCTTTATATTTTAACAAATTTCAGATATTTTATGGACCTCACCGATAATTGCTCCAAGTTACTCCAGATGGAATCCAAGGAAAATTTCAATGTCTAGATTCTGTTTAAAATTTAACCCTTATTGAAACTGATTTGAATGTTCTAACTGTTAACATATAGATTTATATAACACACAAACAAACATTGACTTATATATATATATATTATATATATATATATACACAGAATTTTCTTTTTCTTATGTGTTAATCCTGATTATATATATATATATATATATATATATGTATATATATATATATATAAAATCTGACACTTGAAAAAAAGAAAACGAAATAGGCAATAAAAACAAAAGTTGTTTATGCAGAGACCCGACAGTTTATTTAGCAACAGTTAGAGTCAAATACTACATTATTTTTCAATGTGACTGCCGCCGGAGGAGACGACTGACAAATGTAAAATGAGTCACACTTCTGCGACCACGTCCTTGTCTATAGTGGCAAATGCCTCCACGATGGCAGCCTACAGAAAGTCAACCGTATCTATATTGTGGGCGTACTTGTTGGTCTCGGCCTCAATCACGCCCCTGAAGAAACAGTCAAGGTGGTTGCAGTCGGGTGAGGAGGGCGGTCATAAATGGTAAGGAACATTGTTGAGCAGCCACGCTTGGGTCGTCTTAGCCTGTGATACTATCGCTCAGTGGAGGATTCCTGGCTGTTCCGTGGATTTATCCCTGGGTCGTATCCTAGGTCCTAGGCACAATTGTGATACTATCCTGGGTTGGGGCCCACTGTAGTACTACGGTTTGCCAGAGTCCTAACCACTAGATGACACCCACATTCCCTTCAATGAAGAGGTTATACCCGGTTGGGTATTTGGTCAGGTTACAGGGTGTCATTAATTCTCTCCAGAGAATGAATTATCTGGGTTGGGATCATTGACTTGCTGAAAATGAACGCTTTTAATGAGGAGCGAACAGGCATCTTATAAAAAATATAATTTATTTATTCATTTCAGCTTCTGAAAAGAACATAAAACTCGAAAGTCGGCTGAGCTAGGCCTCACACGAGCATTCTGTATGAAGAATAAAATACCAACTGAAAATCACCTTGTGGTGACAAAAACGAGAGAGAGAGAGAAGTTTTAGTCCCACAGGAGAAAGAAAGAAAGAAATATCAATACATATCAAAAAGAAAAAAAGATGGAGAGATGTTCTCAATTCACAAGTCCTAGCGACAGTTGATTTGACTTTTAATCTGGCAGCTGGCAATATGTTGATATTTAAACTGGCATTCCTATAACACCTGGTGACCCACGAAATTATAACAATCCTGAATTTGAGTCGGCTGATGCGGTTTCAATGCAACATTTGAGTCGGTTTCAATGCAACAGTTTCTATTTTACTTGCCTCCCCACATGGACAAATAAAGTCAGGCACAAGGCCTTTAATTGTGGGGAACTCCAGCTCTCCCAAAAGGCGGCCTATCCTTGTGCTACTGCTTTGTGTGCAGTAGTGGAGTCCTGCTGGAAGATGTACGGACGTTCGGAGGCGATCTCATCCATCCAGGGCTTCATCACACTCCTGATATTTCTTTACTTTTTGCTGCAACACCATATATATATATATATATATATATATATATATATATATATGATGAGTCAATGAAAAATAATTAGACCTGCAAATGGAAGCAAATCAATATCTTCAGTTGTTCAGAACAAGGAGCATTTAGTGAATAAAAATATCTCTTCTTCTTCTCTTTCATTCCTTAAGCCAGGCTTTTCAAAGATTAAAATCTTATCATCAGAGGAGGTAATAAGTTGACTGATAAGGACAGTCAATATTCGAAATTTAAAAAAAAGTTTTTTAAAAAGTTTTAAAGTTCAAACGAGTATGTTTCAATGTAAATGAAAGTCACCAAAACCGGAAATCCAAAACAGTATGGGGTTCAAATGTATTGGTAAATCCAGAAAAATCTGTGTGAAAATCCAATGATGACGATTCCACCCAAGTCCGTAGTCCTTGGAGGGGGGATCAGACAAAATTGTCCATGTTAAGAAAACTCAATTCCTCCTGTTTTCTAATTAGCAGATTCAAAGGCAAAAGCAACAAACAAATTCTCAATAAAACCCAAGACAAATTGTTGTAAAGTATGAAAATTGTTTGGTATAGGTGGAAGAAGGAGAAAGAAAAAAAAGAGAGAGAAAAAAAAAATAAAATCCAGGATGGCCGAGTCAAAAAAAGATTAGTTTCTGGTCAGCACGGTAAAAGTTAGTAATCTTTTTTTGACTCGGCCATCCTGGATTTTATTTTCCTTTCCCTCCTCTGCCTAAATATCATTACCCCCCACCCCCCACCTGTCGAACTGCCTTCCCTTTCCGTTCCCTTTTTCTCTTTTCTTTTTTCTTTTTTTCTTTTTTCCTTTTTCTTCTTTTCTTTCTTTTTTATTTTTATTTTTTTTTAATTTTATTTTTTCTTTAATTCTTACCCCCCTGCTCTGTCTCTCCATTTTGTCCCGTGTTTTTTTTCTCTCTCCTTTTTTCTCTTTTTGTACCAGCCCCTTAGAAATCTTGTTGATCATAAGCACTTTTGTTAATTTACAAATTTATTGAAAACTAAGTTATCTAAATAAAGCATGCGATTTGGTGACAAACTTACTATTTTGAGGTTATTTTCTCTCACATTAAATAACCAAATTATTTAAAATTATTTATTTGTTCATGAATTTATTTTTATGTTTCTCATAGCTCTATAAAATTTTCAAAGTTGGACCTAAAATAGCCTTTAAGCTGACAAATCAAACTTGGTTCAAACTTAGCACATTTTTACTTGTTATTATTGTACCGTGTTATTGGTAATATAATAACGTACTTATTGTGAAAGATTTTTTTAGCTAATCACCAACAAAATCAAAATGAGCAAGGGCAATAACTCATTTTTCTTTCAAAAAACATTTTACAATAATCTCATGTCAACTAAAAGAATTTTTTTGTAAAAAAAAAAAAATCGCAGATCAAATTCTAAGTATTTCATCAGACCATTGGGTAGGTACAGCTAATAATAAAACAGTTTTAATATGTAATTGTAAACAAAAAAAAAATGATACATTCTAAATATATAAATAATATGAATAAAACATAAAAATCAAAAAGTATTCTAAATACTCAGAGACAAACCAATAAATGCTATTTCATAAAAGTGGCATTTTGAGCAGATATCTCCATCTTGATATAATAGTTAGCGTAGTGAATATTTCTGTAGTGCAAAAGCAAACTATATTTGGATGGCATTGAGGTTATCCAGAAGTTTTGTTACCTTGGTGATATCATTGGAACATAGGGAGGAGCTGGTGGCAGTGTAATTGCAAGAGTGGGTGGAGTAAGTTCAAGGAACTTCTGCCATTACTAACCAGCAGAACATTACCACTGTCAACCAAAAGAAGAATCTCTTAGGTATGTATACACAGTATGATGCATGGAAGTGAAACCTGGCCAGTGAGGGTTGAAGATATATGTTGCATGGAGAGAACTGATATGAGAATAATACTATGGATGTGTAATCCTAGTCTTAAAGATAAGTTTAGATCTGATGACCTCAGAGGAAGATTAAATCTGGACAGTATATGGAGATGTGTGCAGAAGAGAAGACTTTGTTGGTTTGGTCACTTTGAAAGAATGGATGAAAGTTCCTGGGTTAGTTGATGTAGAAAAATTGAGATAGCAGGGTTAGTTGGTAGGGAAAGGCCAAGAAAAATATGATAGGTAATGATAAGGATGGATTTGAGATAGGTTAGTTTGGAAGTTAATTTCTAAAAGCCGTCCAACACATGCCAGCATGTAAAACAGATATTAAACCAAATATGATGAGAAAACTACATTTAGGTTGGCTATGGTTGATAGAGAATTTTTAACCAGTTTCTAAATTTGTTATTTTCTTGAAATTTGATTTTAAAGACAAAATATAGAAAATCTCATACGAGGATGGAAATAGCATTTTTATGGTTAAACATACAGATTGAAGGAAAGAATTTATTTTTTCTATAAACGAAAGAAAAAGATACTTACGATGAATTTCATAAAATCTGTTAATCGAGGTGCAGAACTAAAAAGTAGAAAAAAATATCGGAGTTAAGAATTGGTTTTGGTCGTTTTGTTTTATGGCATATCGATCCTTTTCAGGTTACTTAACGCTGATTCCAGTCATTTTAATTAATATATTGTTGAGTATGTCAACTAGTATAAATATTAATTAAAATATATTAATTCAGGATTTGTTCTACTTATAGGTCATGGAGAGGTCATAGGATCGACCCCATCGAAATGTCAAACATACAATTGAAAGAGTGATGGTTGCCAATCTTTGGAAGTCTTGTGTGCGAGAGCTTGGATCGGAAGAATGGGTTTCTAAGATGGTCTAACAAAATGATAAATAAGTCACACACTTATTTATAAGTAATTACCGTCTCAATCTTTCTCCGCTCCCATTTTACCTTTCAACTCTGTATGATCAAGTGCGGCCGATACGAATAAATAGTTAATACTTTAAGAGCACATTGATTTAATTAGTGTGAGAAGTAGGCTGCGGTCTATTTCAGTTAACAAAGTAACTGTCCTCAGAGGATAGCAGCACACGTGCACTATGCCGACTAGAAAACAAGGTATAATTTTGAGTTGATTGAAGCATTGTTTTGTTAATGACATTTTATGGAGTACATGATTACAGATGGGTCAATACGGATACGACCCCGTAACAATGTTGGTAAAAGTTTTTATGCTTCAAATTATTCTTAATATCGTAAAATATTTATTCATGGTATAAATATTTATATAAATGCATGTTTTGCATGTGAATGGCTTGTAGATGAGTTTGTTTTGTTGGCGTATATTTTATAAATAAATAGTCTCAATGTTGGACAATTTAAACAATGGATGTGACGATGACAGGTACTACTCCTCCTCCAGGTCAAATTAGGCCGCACCACTGGATGTCGTTTTGTGTCTTACCAAAGACAGTTGGGAGAGCTTACATAGTTGATAGGGTTGGGAAATAGGGTAGGCAGAAAAAGGAAAAAAAAGGTTGAAAGGGCCGGGAAAGATGAATTTCTGCTGGCAGCCAATGTTCCAGAGAATTTAGGGTCATGTCAAGGAGATAAAAATACCAGATTAACCCTTCACCCCCAAATGCTTTTTGCTCCAAAGCCTAAATCCACCCCTGTAATAGATATTGGGTTTCAACATTTTTTAAATTCCAGAAAAAAGATTGACATGTCATTAAACAAATGAACCAAAAATCTTTCATGTCTCGTGAAATCTTGCTCCATTTTTATATTGTACACAAATTTCTGCAATAAGTGCAAATATGTTATCATATGAAAAGAGATTTCATAAAATAGAAGATTGATGACAACTCAACAAGAACAACAATAAAAATGCTGCATGTTTAGTATGGGTGCACAGATGCATGCTACAAACGGCCGTCCTGCAATGGGGAAAACATTTAGCTAAGAGAGGAGACCACCTAAGAAATTGGTTGTTAGCCTCTTTGAAACAATAATGGCTTTTTAAAAACGAAGGCTCATACAGAGAAAGCAGACCACTTGAAATCTCAGAAAATTTATGTCCACTCCAGATAATAGACACCCTGACCAGCCAGTTTTTATCTCCATAAATTAACAGCTGATAAATTTCGAGTGGTCTCGCGATGTGGTCCAATTGATATTTACATATATTCGGAGACAGACTAGCAAAGAGATTTTGGTTTCTGTCAATCTCAGAAACAAATTGGCTTTTGAGCCCTAATTTGCCTAACTGTTCGGTTAGAAGAGATGTTTGTTCTGATTACAAGTCAGTAGAGAAACCAAGTATCATTTTAACCTCTCAAAATAAAACATTAGAGTTGAGATTTTGTTTTGAAAGGAAAATACTTTTGTTACAGCAGTGACAGTAGTAATTGACACTATGACCATGTTGAAATCAAGCACCAAATTCGGATGGAGACAACGATTGGACGATCATAACCTATGCACCATCAGCAAGGGGGATAACTCATTTTAATTAAAGAATATAAAAGCAAAACAAGGTGGAGAGAGGAAGAAAGATAAAGTGAGAGAGATGGAGAGAAATAGAAAGAGAAAGAGGCAAGACAAGACTGAGAGGGGGAGAGGAAGAGAAAGAAAACAGGAAAAGAGAAAGAAAGATTAAAGCAAGAGAGATGAAGAAAAAGAAAGGAATAAAATCGAGCCAAAAAAACGTAAAGCTCGAGCGATTTGGCCTTTTCTTATAAAAAAACGGAATTCAGCCTTTTCGGAATTACAAAAACTGAATTCCGCTAAAAACTTACACTCTTGATATATATATATATATATATATATATATATATATATATATATTTATATATACAGGGCTTTACGCGCTCAACTACTTTTGGAGCTGCTCCTGCTCCTGCTCCAACGCCCAAAATTGGAGCTGGCTCCTCTCACGCTCCCCATTTTCAAAAAGGAGCCGCTCCTGCTCCAACTCCTATAAAAAAGGAGCGGCTTTTTTTCAGCGCTCCATAATGAAAATATACCTTCTTTCATAAACGTTCTATTCTGCCAATGAGTGGTCGAAGGATAAGGGTGGGCGTCAAAGGATCACGTCTATATGGGTGAGGATGTCACTTTAAATGTAAGACCGTAAGATAATATTTGACAAAATCTCGTTAATATTTTGAGAGTTATAGACATGTAAGATTATACGTAAATTTTCGTTTCCTGAGGTATAAATTGAAATAGAAAAATCCCTGAAGTATTTTAAAACAATTTTAATTTTCATTACATTAACAATCTATTTTTTTAGGGAAAGGAAAATTTGACCCGATATTTTTTCTATTTATTTTGGAAGGAAATTTAGATTTGTTTTAAGTAAATAAAGTTTTACTTTTAAACATTATTAGTGATTATTTTCTTTTTAAAGAAAACATTTCTCTGGGAGAGGAGAGACAGTCAGGGCAACATTATTCGTCGTGCTGTTTAATATTTGTTTGTTTTACGAACGTAACTATATTGTATTATGTATATTATTATTTACCACAGAGAAACGCGCAAGTACGTTCAAACAAATCGATTTATCCAATTTTATTTTCAATAGTACAATTTGGGGCGAAACAAAACCAATGATATTATTTTTTAACGATTGAATAAAAAAAATATTTTTCATAAGTTGGCCAAAAAATATCAATAAATTGTCAATAATCAATTCAGAGATCCATTTAATGTCTTAAAATTTCATAGAAAATATCTGCCCTAGACCTTGGGAGTTGAAAAAATATTGGGTCAAATTTTCCTCCCCCGAAAAATTAACTGAAGCAAGTTTTCCTAGGTCGGGCAAAAACATTTATTAAAATTAAAAATTTGAATAAAAAAGGTGAAAACGTCTATATTTGAAATCTCTAACAAAAAAAAACTGTTTACAATTTTAATATTCGATAATAGATTTTTTTAAGATAAAGAAAGATATCTAATCTACTTTCGGTTCTAAAAAGACAACAAATTAGTCACAAAGTCTAATTATTTGCTTTTTTGAATTAAAATTTAAGATATTTTCTTTAATTTAATTAAGTTTAAACATCGGTTTAATTGCAGAATAGGGGCCGCTGTTTTCTTTCGCTCATTTTGCTTGGTATTCGCCCAAATTTTGGATGAAACTGATTGTTGGTCTTAATTATATTTTTGGTCCTGAAATAAAATTCTCGTTTACTTTTTAAAGTGTTGAGAATCTAACTTTAATTCCAGGTTTTAATCGCTGGCGGCCATGTTGGTTTTTATTGGGTTTTTTCCTTGGACTAAATATATTTTTTCCTTGGACTAGATATATTTTTTCTGCTTAAACATTTTATTACAGACAAAAAAAAAACTTTTAACGGAATTTAATGAATTTAAAAGCAAACATGAAAAGGTTAAAACATACTAGTCGTGAATTTAAGAATAACAAAATGTTGCCGAAAAGACGACAGGTAAAAATGTGGCATAAAAGTTCAATTTGATATATGCTAAAAAAATAAATTAGAATTTTTTGTCAGGACAAAATGTACCATTTCACCCCAAAAATCGATTTTATCAAACATTTAGGTGAATACCGAACTAAATGGGCGAGAAAATCCAACGGCCCCTATAGCATAATTGAACCTAAAACTCTTTATTTAAAAACACGAATTAAAAGAAAAATTGGCTTATTTATTCAATCAGCAATAAATATCCTTGTCATACATAAAAAATGTTCAAATCTATCAGAAAAGACGACAGGTAAAAATGTGGCATAAAAGTTCAATTTGATATATGCTAAAAAAATAAATTAGAATTTTTTGTCAGGACAAAATGTACCATTTCACCCCAAAAATCGATTTTATCAAACATTTAGGTGAATACCGAGCTAAATGGGCGAGAAAATCCAACGCCCCCTATAGTATAATTGAACCTAAAACTCTTTATTTAAAAACACGAATTAAAAGAAAAATTGGCTTATTTATTCAATCAGCAATAAACATCCTTGTCATACATAAAAAAAGTTCAAATCTATAAGAAAATAACTTCAAATACATCTATAGACTCACTGGCACATTTAAAGACATTTGGTGCCAAATTGTCCCTGCCTTAAGAAAACTGTCCCATCAAAAATTTAACATGTCGATGTAAAAATGTTCTGTTTTCAAGCGTAACTCTCTCGTTCTTTCTCCCTCTCTGTCCCTTCCTCTCCATCTTCCTCTGCCCCTCTCTCTCTCATATATATTTACCAGAGATATAATTTTAAAAAACAACTCAGAGTAAACTCTGAGACTTTCTTTACTTTTCCTTTTTATTGCTGATTAAAAAACTAATGTTTAAAAAAAAAAAAAAATCAAATAATTTTGGAGCGAGGAGCAAGGAGCGAGGAGCGATAAAACCACCGCTCTTTAGTCCAAAATGGAGTTGCTCCCGCTCCACTCCCGCTGAATATAAAATGAGCCCTCCTCTCCTTTGCTCCAGCAAAAAGGAGCGCGCTCCAGGAGCACGCTCCTTTTTGGAGGGCTCCGTAAAACCCTGACTATATATATATATATATATATATATATATAAGCAAGATATATATATATATATATATATGCGATATTCCAACCCATTTGTTGTTGTTGAATACTGTCCTCCTGTTTACTATAGCGCCCGCCGATTTGGCGTTTATAGAATTTAAATTCTTCTAATTTCCGTGCTAATTGGTGGCGGCCGAAGGGTAAGATACTGGATTACGAGTCAGTGAGGACTTGGAAACCAGGTCGAGCCCTCCAACCAACATGAATTAACATCCCTACACTGAAGATTGCGTAAGCATGAAAAATCGATGTCTGTAGGTAATAATAATTCATATTTATTTTAAACAAAGAAAGAAAATGCAGTTTAAATTCCCAAAGAAACTAACTAAATCCAAGATATCGCAGACTTAGCACTTGCATAAGCCGACCCACCGTTGGAAAATTCATGAATAAAAAAGAGGATTCAAGTATCTAACAGTGAAACAAAAACAGGGGACCTTAACTTAAGCGTGAAATATTAACACGGGGATCATCAGCTGTTTACCATGTAACTGTTTCGGAGATTTAAAAACAGGACAGTTATGATATTCATGGCTCTCCAATGGTACTGATCAAACGACCACTTCCCCAATAATCAAATGTAGAAATAATTCAGATTTAATTTCACTAATATATACATAAATATATTAATAAATAAATAAATAAATAAATAATAATAATGTAGTAATAACGAAGGTCGCAAATCACTCTGTTAACTTTCAAAGCAGCTCTCACCGTTCGTTACGTGCACCTGCTTCACACCGAGTTTCTCCTGAGACAGTACGAGACCCGCTTTTATTATATCGAGGCACACCTGATTTCCATACGTGAAACGAGACTTTGCGAGATTTTGCGTGAACTGTATGTAATAAACATTCATGGACACCATGTTGGATTTCTTTCTCTCACCCGCAGCGCAGAGGACAGGCTAACGTTTCACAAGTAAGCCTCCTTCATGTTCATGTTCCCTACACTCCCCCCTGATCTCATGATCACAGAGATGGCAGGAAGGCATCGCTCGCCTTCGTCGGTTGCTTCTTCGGAGGGGGACAACGCAAGCCTCATCTTCGCTTGTGCTCTCGTCTGCTGTCTGAGGGTTGAGAAACATCGCGTCCGCTGGGATACTGCTGATATCCGAGTCACTGTCCGATGAGGCTGCTGCAAGCCAGAGCGATGCCTCACTGCCAGTGATGGTTGCGTTACTAACCGTAGGTCTCTAACGTGACAGGGCATACCGTCGACTCGCACTGCCTGTGGGCTGATTATCTCGGTGACGCGTCCAACTCCGTATTTCGTCGTACACTTGCCGCGTGGGTTCTTAATCCAGACGACATCCCCTTTTTTCAGTTTCTCTTTGGTTACTTCCAGTTCGGGCAGATACACTGCCTCAAATACCGTGCAGCCCGTCCTGGCTGCAATGGTTTGACGGTTCTGTGATTCCGCTCGATGACCCCATTTCCACTCGGTACGTGGGCGCATCGAAACCTCAGGTGTACTCCCCAGCCATCAGTAAACTTTCTGAACTGCTCACTAGTGAATGCAGCGCCATTGTCGGTTAATATCTCCATTGGGGGGCCACGTTCAAGAAAAATACTGTTTAACTGACGGACGATAATGGCTGCATCTTGCCAGCGCAGCATGCGCCATATCGCAAACCTGGATGGACCGCAATCAATGAGAGTCAGGAAATCCTCGCCGTTGTGGTGAGTAATATCCATCACCAGCCGGCTCCAATGGCTTTCCGCTCCCAGCTTTCCTTTCTCCCAGCAAACGGGTGCTGGATCAATGGATTGGCATGCTACACAATCTTTGACCACTTTCCTGACGTCTGCCTTCTGTACTCCTGGTTCGACCAACTTAGCGAAATATAGGGTCCGCTTGACCTCAGGGTGCCCGGTTTGTTGGTGGACTTCTTTGATGTGATTAGATCGAACGGGGCTCACGGAAGCGGCGCAGGCGGACTGCATGGGTTCAATAGTCTTTCTTATGGCATCAAGCCATCTTTGAGGTACTCTCGTCAAACAATCTGCTTTGTTCAGGCTGGATTTGACCAGAGACACCTCTATTGACAGCGCATATTCGTTCACCAGCTTCATGATCGTGTCGAGCCGCTGTCGGATGAGCATCTCGCTCGTGGCTTTGGTTCGTACTCTGGCCCTCCCGGTGAGAGTATCTGAAATCCACTTATGGACGCAAGCAGAATCCGTGAATAGTCGCAGGGTGGTCGTCTTCCAAAGGATTGCCAAGTTTATCCCCTTGATAACTGCATCAAGTTCTGCCAGGTTTATGTGCTGGGAGTCCTTTTCTGGGCGTAACCAGCAAGCGTCTTCCACCACCGTTCCATCATGGACCACCGATACGCCAATGGCGAGAGAGCTTGCATCAACCCACACACTAAGGTTCTGGCTGTCGACGCACCATCTGCCCCGCGCTGGGTCTTCCTTGTGCACCCTGGTGAGGACCTCTTTGAGCATTGTATTGAGAAGGACGTCATGAGTTTCGTCATCGCATCCAGTGGTGACGTCGGAGGCTCTTCGCTTAATAAATGCCACCGCAACACGAAGCCAGCCGCCCACAGGAAGGTGTCCAACTAACTTACCGCACAAGGAAAATACGTTTTGTCGTGTAACAATACAAGGCATGTCCAGGGTTTCATTTTCTCGTTTCCAATACAGAACGTCATCTTCCTCCCAGACCTGCAAACCAAGTACCCATGCGCCATCCCGTAGCCTTTCTGGTTCCTTGCTAAGAAGGCCAAAGTTGTAGAGATGCTCCCTCACGCGCGCCGCAGATACAATTTCCTCGTCCACGTACACGTCATCAATATATGCAGACGTTGCCCGCTGAATGCGCTCATCCTTAGTCAGAATGGCGTCAACAATCATTTGCCATAATTGATGGCGCCACATTAAGTCCAAATCCCATGCGGGTTAGGCAATACCTTTTCCCCCTGATGAGCACCGTTTGATAGGGCCATAGTGATCTGTGTACACGCACTTGAAGGTATGCTTTGTGAAGATCTAGTACAGATACATTAGATCCCACTTGCCGCCATTCCCTCAACTTTTCAGTGCATACGTCTGCGCGAGCTGTAAAAGAGTCCACATGCTCATTCAATTCTCGATAGTTGAGCACCGGCCTCACCTTCTGCTTATTTTGTTGGATAACCGCCATTAACGGGATCAGGCACTTTGGGGGACCCAATTCCTTCTCTGAATAAGGAACTAGCCATCCATTACTAATCCAAGTTTGTAGTTCCTTGTCGTATTCTGCATGAGCTCCGGGGGGAATTTTGTATTCTGGCACCTTATTGCATAATTTCTCGGGTGGCTGCTCCTCCGACCACTTCCAAGAGGCTGTCCAGGACTTTGTGCGCTGGTCGAATTCCGCACAAAAATCAGGCTGTTCCAGCTTCATAGCTGCACTCAGAGCAAGGCCCGCTTTTGCGAAATGTGCCCTACCCTCACCATCAATGCGTACACCACCCAATTCCTTGATGACGTCCATTCCCAGGAGCAGGTCGTAACCGAGCAGGTTACCGTTTACAACTAAGGCTCGTACGGTTACTGTGGGCCCATCGCCGACACCTGCGCGAATGATGCTAACGCCACAAGAGGCAATCGAGCCACCGCCAACCGTCAATACCGGGATCCTTTCCTTATCCCATGCGTCACAGCATGCCTTGCGCACGAGTGTCTGCGTGCACCCAGTGTCTACGAGCGCGAAGCGCTCACGCCCGTTTATGCGCACGGTAGCGCCTTATTTGGCGACGATCTGGGGAGAAGACTGGCGCTATAGCTTACTCCCCTTACCCGGACGTCTTGCCATGTGACCCAGCTTGTTGCACCGGTAGCAACGCACGCGTTTTAACGTTCCTCGATCGGGCACGTCCTTTGCACCGCTTCGGCTTCGGCAGTCTTTTGAAAAATGATTCGGCCCGCCACATTTGTAGCATCTCACGTCTTCTGTTGGTGGTGAAGACGCTTCCGCAGCTGCCGAAACCGACTCTGTGTCCTCTTTCAAAATGTTTCGGGCTCTGGCTAACAACTCGTCAAACCCAATCTCACTGAGTTTCGACGATGCTCGCAGCAGTCTGCTGACGCCGTCTGGGAGTCCAATCAGAAAAGCGCATCCCAGTATTCGCTCGCTTGTTCCACCAAACGGCGCGGCTAGCCTCCTCAAACTGGCCAGGTAGACGTCCACAGTCTCATCTAGCCCAAGCCGCCGTTCGGTGAACTGCCTCCAGGCGACGAAAGGGTCCACAGCAAAGGCTGCGTATAGCGCCTGCCTAACTTCCTCCAGGCCTGGTTCGTCTCCGAGCTGCTGATACACCGAATATGCTCCTTTGGTCAGCCTCAGCGGGATGACCAGTGCAAGATCCTTTATCTTGCAAAGTCTGCAGACGCACTCGGCTTTCTCCCACCACTCGACTACAGAGGGTCCGGAGGGGGAGCCGTCGAACTCGGGTATTAATCTCAAGTCGAATTTGTCCATCGCCGAGATAGCTTGTAGTAATAACGAAACTCTGTTAACTTTCAAAGCAGCTCTCACCGTTCGTTACGTGCACCTGCTTCACACCGAGTTTCTCCTAAGACGGTACGAGACCCGCTTTTATTATATCGAGGCACACCTGATTTCCATACGTGCAACGAGACTTTGCGAGATTTTGCGTGAACTGTATGCAATAAACATTCATGGACGCCATGTTGGATTTCTTTCTCTCACCCGCAGCGCACAGGACAGGCAAACTCGAGGACGTTTCGCAAGTAAGCCTCTTTCATGTTCATGTTCCCTATAAATAATAATAATAATAAATATATATATATATATATATATATATATATATAATCTTGGTAATTTTTTTTTTCATAAATCCAGTGAATCCTTACTGTGTTTATATACTAGTGTTCAAGTACAGTTTTATATGTATGCATGTACTTGTTGGCTGTTGTGGATTTGTTTATGCTCCCTGCAAAAAAATATCACAAGTACTTAACAGGATTCAACAAGCTGTGAATGGAACCCCCCCCCCCCCCCGACCTAATCTTGACAAGAGATGTTTTTTTGTAGCATAATCTTACTGCCAGTTAGTGACTCCTTCAGGGATGTGAGTAGCTAAATGGCAAAAAAAGCTGAAATCGAAATGAATGGGGACAATGGCGGTGTGTAGATGTGGTGGGGGGGAGAGGACAGCACAAAAAATTTTTTTTCCTAAATAACTTCAATCAGTTTTAACTAAGAAAGTCAAAATGAAGAGAACGACACCAAAATGTGTGGGGGAAAGGAACAATAAGTCATTCTTTGATGGAACAAAAGCCATCTAACTCCTCTACCCCCTCAGTCGTAGCCTTTATTTATCAGTTACTTCGGACTGGTCAATACCAGTCGAGGATTCGTTCTTGACAATCAGTCTGGCATGAACTGGGCCATTTCGGTGGCCTTTTATCTGTCGGATTGAGTTATTAGTCCTGAGTAGTCCTAGGAGGTCCAGCCTCCCAAACCTTGCCTCCTCTCTTTGGAGTGGAGTAAGTTTATTGCTTACTGCCTGGGAATGCCGACGGGGCTGCCTAGGCAATTTTTTAGAGGCCAGAGTGATCCTTCTTTAGGGGTGTTGGCTTGACTTTCTTTACTTTTTGGCCTTGTGCCACATCTTCCTGCAGTGGAAGTAAATACCTGGAACCACACCAAGTAAAAGAAGAAAGGCTCGTCTGTGTGTCACGTACTTCTTTTTCTTTTATTTTGATTATTGTTACTCTTATTGTTATTACTGATTGTTGTTGCTGTTATTGTTATTACTGATTGTTGTTGCTGTTATTGTTATTACTGATTGTTGTTGCTGTTATTGTTATTACTGATTGTTGTTGCTGTTATTGTTATTACTGATTGTTGTTGCTGTTATTCGGTCTCTCTTTTTTAGAGCCGAATTATTTTTTAACTTTAACTCTTTTTTTCTGCTGTTTTTTTTAACAGTTTTTTCCTTAACCGGCCCTGTGTCAAGGGAAATGGGGTCGTCATACCCCCCCCCCCCCCAACCCACAACCATGAACGTCGGGCTGGACAAAGCCCCTGCAGTCAACATCAATATGGACGAATTCAGATCCAACATGGCGAAATTTAAAACTCGAATAACGGACACCGGATTCATCATCGACCTGCCGAAGTTAGAAGAGATTAACAAAAAGACCCTCACTATATTTGTCGTAGACAAAAAGACAAATAAAGCTATAAGAGCCTCTGTGGGCATCATCACAAAACTTTTAGCTTCGGTGGGTCACAGACCACTTAAAATTATAAAAACCCGTGACTACTACAATTGGTCTGCACTTTTATCGTCAGAAGACGAATGTATGGAACTGGCGAAGAAAAAATTATCAGCCAGGACTACATACTATGCATGGAGTACTTGGGGTGTAGGAGAACAACTGTATTAATTTTTCACGTCCCCTTCTACATTGAAAGTGAGCACATAGGAGCATTTTTGGCCAGATATGAGGACCTAATGTTGGTGTCATGCGACCTATTTTTTCCATTTGAAATTTTGACATTCTTATAGATCGCAAAGCATTCACAGAGATATCCTACTATCTGGAGGTAGCTACCAGTAATAGTTGCAGGGAGAAGGCCTGCTTGCTGGACCTGTAGTTCTATCGAGCACCTAACCTTTGCCTGCCCACAAAGGAAAAATAGAAGCCCAATAAATAATCCCAAAGATAAAGTGGGAGAGCACCTGGGCCCTAAGATCGGGCATTTAATAGTAGAACTTCCCTCAAAATCTCCAGGAAACGAAGATGCAGAAACGGAATTCCCGACCTTGGTCAACCAAAGGGAAAGGAGAAGTGGACGATAATACAGGGCAAGAAAACACCCGGAAGAGTCGCCCTGAATCAAATGAGGAAAGATGAAAAGGAATATAAAATGGCAAAAGATCAAAGGCGAGATAAATATGTTGAAATTGTTCAACTAAATAAAAATCTACAAGACCAGATACCTCCATTGGGTAATAGATTGTCCATACCGTTTTAAAACCTGTCTAACTTGTAATAAAGTCGGACACAAGAGTTCACATTGCAGAACGAATAGAGGAAATAAAACTCGGGTTAAATCCACAAAAACGAACGAACTGGACGGCAGAATTATAAGAAAATATGTACAGGTAAAAATCCGGAATAAAAATGTAAAATTACAATTGGATTCTGGTTCAGATGTGTCAATTATCAACATGCATACATGAAGAAGGTTGGGAAAACTAACCATGCTAAGAACCAACAAAATAGCCAGAACGGTGACTGGTGAAAAAATTTAATTTAAGGGTTAAATTATTACCGACATTACTTTAAACAGGACTATCAAAAAAGTCAAAATGTTCGTATTAAAATATATCAACAATTTATTTGGCACAGATGTATTGCATCTGTTCAACCTATGGAGTTACCAACCAACATTTTTGATCAGAAAATAAAAAATCGGACGACCGAGTCAGAAAAACGAAAGAAAGAAAGAATTTGTTTCAACCATTAAAAATCGTATGAAATAGACTCAAATAAATTGTCTGCAAAAATTAAAGCACATAAAGACACAAAATTCACAGTGAAATTAGCTAACAATCAACTGAAAGAACTTAAGTCAAATTCTTTGGATAACCAGTTGAAGGTTAATGAGAATGAATTCATGGTTAAAGAGCTGGAATCGTTAAATCTGCAGCACAAAAAGGTTTTAGAAGAGATGAAGACTATGAAGATAAGACGACTTGTCTTGAAGTTGAATGTCGAAGCAAAGAAGACACTTTTTCCAAGTTTAAAGATGTGCTCTAAAATCAAAAGTCTAGAATTAAAAAGCTGGAGGATATCAAATCTGAATTTAATAGAGGCCCTCAGTTCTCATAAGAGACCCATAAATCAAATTAGGGAACGACTATCGGAAGACACTGACAGCACTCCCCAGGAAGAAGTTATGGTTACCAGATATGACACTTTCGACATACAGCTACTTCAAGCAGCTTCAGAATATTGGCAATCCAAAAAGGAAATGATACTATTACTCCTATGGCTTGGGAGGGGGTGTTATAGTACCTTACCTATAACGGACTACTTGAACTCTTCCACTCACCATAAATACGTGGTGTTAAGACTGACATACAACCACTCTTGTTCTCTGTTGTATTATGCTTTTGTTCAATATACTTGTTTTCTCTTAACTCCGAGTTTGTGTCTTCCTTCTGGCCCCTTTACAGGATCACAACAGTGTTATTATGGGATGGGTATTTCTACAAGCAAACACTAAATTCAATATAGCATGGAGATCGAGGCAAATCTTTGGTTTAGTTCGCTTTCAATGTGATAGACCGGCATAAGATGGAAATTGCTCTGAGAGCAAGGAAAAAAGAAGGAAAGTAAGAGACTAAGGGCTGTTCCATTTAAAATAAATGGGTTAAGAAAAGTCACATTAAATGCCTTTCAATGCAATTAATCATTTAAAAAATGCCTGAAAGAAATAATATGATATCAGCAGCAGCTGGTATAAGAAAGACAAGAAAAAGAAATAAATAGCAGCATGTCTAAATGAAAAGAGTGAGCGAAAAAGTAGATGAGAAAGAGAGCCGATGCCAGATAAGGTGAAGCTCTGCAAAGAGGTAGACAAGAGATGGCAGCAGAGGAGAAGCTTTGTGAAGCAGGAGGAAGAGTAATAGATGGGAGACAGTAATGAGAAGAAGTGGCATCGGAAAACAGACAGGTGCGAAAATGATGACACAAAGAACACGCCAGAGAGAATTTAATTCAGTTTTTAGCTTGGTTGTCGAGAGAGGCAGACATGCTTTCTGGTGGGGTTTTGGTCACCCCAAAATCAGACTTATGCCCGAATGGTAAAAAGGATCAAATGCTTGGACATTTGAAATGGAAATCTTTATGGACAATAGTGTTTTAGTTGAGATATCGGTTTAGAGAGACCACACGTTTTAGAGTTCGAACCTGAATTTGTCTACCCAACACTGGACTGTTGATTTGACCAAGAGAGGTATTTTTTATGAACTGTATTGAGAATTGGTGGAGTGAGTGGAGAAAAGGTTTAGTGAATAGGGATATATATCTGGTGGCAAAAAAGGCAGCAAGAAGAGCAATATGCAAAACTATGATGGAGGCTGATCAGATTTTCTATTTTCTTTTTATTTGAGTCATGCTACTAAAACAGTCATTATTTTTCACCATAACTCAGAGCAGATAAGAGGATTGACGCTCGGTAGTTCAGGACATGGGTTGCACAGTCGACCAAGCTTTTTTTCTTTTATACCGATGAGTCACCACTTGCCAAGGCCAAAAGCCACTAGAAGATAAGATTCAACCGTTCTATATTGGTGAGAAAATGTTGCTTACGTTGTTGTAAAAAAGAACACGTTCATCACATTCTTCGAAGCAAAACATAATTATTTCTTTATCAACTGCTAGACAAGACCCGAATTAAAATATCTTTCAACAGTCTGCTGTCTATGTTACTAGCTTAAGTCAGCTATTGAAAAGCTCAGCTTTCGTGTCACGGGTTCTCCTCTGCTAAATTCGTCCTTTCATTTTCATCAGCAATACTGTTTAGGCAATTGATGCATCTGTAGCATAGTGGCGGGGGGGGGGCTGCTTCAATCCCCATGGATTATCGTCATCTTTTCCATCGACAGAAACATAAACATAAATTAAAAAATACACAAAACATGGGTCGTTGTTGATAATGATGAACTTCAAGAAATTCCGAACAGATTTTTGAGTTGGACAAGTTGTGAAAATAACATCCAACATGAGAACAGTAGTCCGGATAATCCAAATAACACAAAACAAAATTGTGCAACCAAATCATTGGGGGAAATCACATTCAACCCACAACAGATGTCATATTTCTGAAACCAGTGGAAACCCAAGGAAATCACTAGCTTATAAAAATTGGTTAGACTGGTTATCACAGACATCATTGCAAGACACATCTGTATTTAAGGGTTTGGGAAAGTTGAAAATGAGTCCCCAACCGAATCCATGTGGGGGTCTTCCAGAGTGCAGAAGGCTCCTAACAAATACAGAGACTTTGTAACTTAATAGAGAACTCTTCCCATCCCTTCTTCGTACTACTTGAAGGAAAAATATTGTAAAATAACCCCCCCCCCTTTCATTGTTACTGGAAGGGAAAAATGTTATAAATTATCCTAGTCCTACTCTATTAGATACCATACTGCAATTAAAGTACACCTAGTTATCTCTCCCTTCCCACAATACGGAGAATTAAAATGTCCGCTATATTTAACTCGATTCTGTGTGTTTGTTATTAGAACCTTTATTCCAGTTCATCTGTCTCGGTCTTTATCTTTTCATAACAATAGAGGTGGATCTTTTTCCGATTACAATCTAATTTCATTCTTCAAGCATCAGTTTAAGATTAAGATCAGATGTGATAGGAAAAGAGTGTATTCTAGAAAAGTTTATAGAAGATGAGTACACACCATGCATTAAAAAGGGAGCCAGATATGAGTATGTGTTCCCTGCCTAGGCATAGCACACATGGTGTTTGTCCCTTCTGGAATCCACTTTGCTCAAAATAGGCGATTAGTTAGTTGAGTACATGAGTCCAAACTTTAATTTTCTGGTATTAGATGCTCACTCTGCATATTTATTTTTCCCCAAATCGTTTTTATCTTGGAAGGACACCATCCACTCAAAATTCCAACCAGTTTTTCTTCTCTTCCCACTTAAAACTCCACTTCCACATAGAGATCTACCTGTTTCTTTTCAACACTGACAAACTGGTAAAACAGTCGGAGGTCTACAAGTAGTGAGGGTTGGGAGGGTTTAACTAACATACCCATTACCTCATTTTATTTTTATTTTCTTGTTTTTGGGGTGTTTTTAGTCAATAAAATTCATCAAATGCCGGGGATTTCCTAAGTATTCAAGCCCATGGAGCAAATGTGGTATTACGGTGAAAGTGTCTAGTTTAAGAGAATATTATAGACCATCATGACCCCTGCCCGAAATTTATTGGACTTGTGCCTAATTTATCATAAAAATTGTTATGTCTTGGCCGTCCTGGTAGTGATCATAGCCTACTCCACATTGACGCTCGATCTTGTGTCACATCCAGTCTTCATGGGGGTGGTTAGTAAATCGGGACAAACAGGGCAAAATTGACTTTTAACGGTCCCGTTACACCCGCGTTGCTTGCACCTTTTTTGCCGTTTTCATATTTTATTTATTTGATTTTCATATTACAACCTGAGCATAGAGTTTGTGGTAAGAGTAGAGAAGAGCGTGTGTTTTTCATGACTTTTAACATTAGTTTCATCAAGAACATTAACGATACAGGGCCGTTACCTTTTTAGGACCGTTAAAAGCCAATTTCGCAGACAATCGTTAGTAACTAAAGGCCGAATTTTGGAAAATTAGGCAAAATTAGGCAGCAGAAAATTAGGCAATTTTGGCAAGCTAGGAAAATTAGGCAACTATGGAATAAATATCGATTGAAAATAGATTTTATGCCCGTTTATTCTTAAATTGTATTTCTTGTCATGAAATCCCTCTAGATGTCTGTGTATGTGTGTGTCCTATAGAAAAAAAGAATCTAGATAAAATCTAAAAGAGTATTATTATGTATAATTAACTGGGGATGATTATGGCAGCATTTCCGAATCTCTAAATGCACTCCTACGGAGGCTATCTTGCAAATTTCGTCGGGGGGGGGGGGGGTCGAGTTTTCCAGGCATTTTTCATCAAATGTCTATGTATAATTTGAAAATGATAGACCAATCCTTCATAGAACAGGTGTTTTTAAATTCTGTGTTGCCCGGGAGAAAGATTTTCACTGTATTTTGTTATAGATACTCTGCATTGCAAGTCAGTGCTCAATATCCTAGATAACGCAGGTGTGAGCAGTAATGTGGTATATGCTTGATGGAGAAAGGAAGATAAGAAACTCAGTGTTGCCTGGGAAGACACTAAAATAAATATAGCCAAACCTTTTCTGAACATGAATCTGTAGTGAAGTAGTCATTCGTCATTCATTTCTTTCATTCATTTTTTTTCCATTCACTTTTTCATTCATTTTTAAAAATTTATTTTTTCATTTCATTTTTTTCATTCTTTTTTCATTCAATTTCTTTCATTCACTATTCATATTTTTTTTCATTCACTTTTTCATTCATTTTTTTAATTCAATTTTTTTTCATTTCATTTTTTCATTCATATGAATATCCTGGATAGAGCAGGTAGTAACCCAAAAGTGATCATAGTGCTCAATATCCTTGATATATAGACAGGTCAAATTACTGCCAGAGTACCCCTACCTAAAAAAAATTGTAATATTTTGTTTTTTGGTGGTTTTACGTTAGGCTGGGTCTAGTCTACAACATACTAAAAGTTGGACAAGATCCGAGTATGGAAAAGTTTCAAATTTCGAATATGATTTGTTTTAGTTTACAAGTCATTTTCCATTTACATGGGAAGCACTAACTGTCAGTTTTCATGATAAATCAATAAATTTTGGATTTTTTACTTGTTTTCAGGGTCAATCTTTCACATGAAACGGTTACCAGTGATGCCAAATAAACCCTTATATAATATCTAAACCCCTCATTACATCCACATTGGTACCCGTACCCCTAAACCCCTTATTGCACTCACCCAGGTTCACAAACAGGCATATGGGTGATTATTTTTATATGGTGAATTATTACGGTCTTCAATTAATTGGGCCCCTTACCTCCATATATACATGAAATTGTTTTATAGGGTATAGGATTCCTGAGAAAACAACTGAAAAACTTAAAGAGACCACGTTTTATCCCATCAAAAACTGCCCTCACAAACAATTCACTAGCTCCATATACTAATACACATATTTTTCCATATATTTTCAGGGTCAAACATGAGTTCAGTCACCAGTAGAGAAACTTGTCCTTTATGCGAACAGGATTTGGACTGTGATGAGACCGTGGTGCTTTGAGAAAAGGGTGTTGCAGTTGTCAACCATGCAAGTATTGAAAGAGGTGTCAAAGTCATTGCTTTAGCCTCAAAAAGGATGATTCTGCTCGGCCAGCAAAAAAGGGGCGGTTGTATTTCTCTGGGACAATATGACAGTAAAACGCATTGCTTTTTCTGTGGAACTGATACTACGAAAAAAGATTATAAACTAAAAGTGAGGGAAAGATTTGCTATGCGAAAACTGATGCCTTTGCTCAAACTATCCTGGTTCATTGCAAAACAAGAAGGGATGAGTGGGCCACTGCTGTTCAAGGTCGAATCGAATATTTTGGTGTGTGTACCACCAGTCATGTAACGTCAACTTCCATACAATGCGAAGCATTCCAAGACAGTTGACGTCAGTTGAATTAACCAAATGATGAAAAAGTGGAAGACCAAAAGACAACAATCAGGATGAAGCATTTGAAAGGGTGTGTGTATTTTTGGAGGAGAACGATGAGGAACAGATAACGATATAGGACCTTGTCGCTTAAATGAGAGAATACTTACGAGGTAGTAAATCAACGGCACATGGAAATCAGTACCTCAAAGAAAAGCTGATAAGTCGATATGGAAACTCTTTATTTGCGACCAAAGGCCGTTGTGGTGTCGCAAACATTGCGACATTTAGGAAAAAAACCTGTGACATTCTTTGTGAATACTACAATTCACCTCCGACAGATGATAAAGGAAGCACAAAAACGAGCAATTCTCAAAACCGCAACGAAACTCATCAAAGCTTTCTTTCACTTCAACCAAACTACTCCCAGCTGGCAAGGCATGATGCACCTGATGCATAAGGAGTGCGAATATATAGGACGTTGCTGGATGGCAGTAGACTCAAGGAGATCATGGAGACAGTATATGGTGAAAATGCCGCCGTACATATTGTGGTGTTACTGCACCGACGATTCACCGGTGAGGGGACGAGTAATGGCCCCTGGCAATGAAACAGTTAGAATGTATTTTGACCGCCAATAAACCTTGTTACTTATCCTATACTTCTCTCCGTCTTACTACTTACTAAACCCAGCCGATAACATTACACATATGATGAGCGGAAAGGCAGGGCAACAAGCATTTTGTGGCCACCTGCTGGTGGATCAGTGTCTCACATGTCAGATTGTTGCTAAAATCTTGGAGGATGAACCTGGTTTTCAGGACCAAGTTGAAGAACTTGAGCAGCTATATATGCTGATGGAGACTGATGAATGTGACTTGAAGTCATTGTTGGAATCAGATTCCATTGGTAGGATTTACAACAGTCTAACTTTGATAAAGGATGAACTAGTAAGGACCTCCAAAACCAGCAATCTATGGATAAACTATCAGCACATGCTAGGAATTGCTAGGGCACTTGTTGCAGCTGATCGAATGGAGTCTTGGGAACTGCGTCTTAGTGTTGTCTTCGCTTGCCTGCCAATATTCGCAGCCACTGGTCATCCAAATTATCTTAAGTCAGCTCATCTATATCTCCAGAATATGTATGCCTTGAAAGATGACAATCCTGCAGTTCATCAAAAGTTCCTGTTTGGGTTTCACGTAATCAAACGCAGAAGCCAATACTGGGCTGGTCTTGGCTCCGATCTTGTCATCGAGCAAACACTAATGTGCTCACTCAAAAGCCATGGTAGGCTCACACGGGGTAGTGGGATGTCCGAGCACCAGAGAACAATTTGGGCCATATTGTCCACTATGTCATCCGCTTACAACCTTGCCATGCAATAACTTACTGCATGAAGTTAAACAACAAGCGAACAACATAAGGAGTTGTCTGCCTCTCGGGTGAGACAGACCTCGGGAAAATTGCAGAGCAACTAGACAGCTTTAAGCCGTTTTCAGGCGATGAATCGTTATGCAATATTATCACAGGACCTTTTCGAAATCGAAAAAGACATTGTACAGAAGATGGATGGACAATCAGTTTTCTCCTACTCTCACAAACGGAGTTTGAAAGCAAAGACTTTAGCATCGAGCAAGAATGTCAAAGTTTCTGCAGATTGTAGCATTGACCCAGTACTTTTATTCCAGAGTTTTCTCGTAGTCTCACAGATGGGTGATCTAAGGCTGGATGATCTCATGTCCTATGAACTCTGTCTCTACCGATGTCTTTGTTTGAAAGAAAGGGCATCTTACGTCAAGCAGACAAACCACAGCTAGCAGCAGCTCTCAGAAATTATGTTGAAACAAAATTGGGCAGTGCTGTGACACAAACCGTGCCAGTCACAGAGCACAATGTACTAGACGGAGGATCTCTTCTTCACCATTTAAAATGAAAGGAGGAGAGTACCTACAGCTCGATTGCAAATGAAGATGCCTCATTTAATGTTGAACACTATGGGAGAGCAACTGTCGTGTTTGATAGTTATGAAGTTGGACCAAGTATAAAGGACTGTACTCATCAGCGGCAAAGTCAAAAGCTGAATGCAAGAAAGGTGAACATTACTGAGGTAACAAAATTTTCTGGAAAAAAGGAGGACTTCTTGTCGAATGTGGCAAACACGCAGGCACTAATCCAGACGATCATGGAATGAATGCAGCAGAAATGCTGTGACATTATTCAAGTGGAAGGAGATGCCAATGTTGAGATTGCAAAGGCAGCCATCAATATAGCTGCTTTCAAATCAACCATCCTCATTGGAGAAGACACGAACCTTCTCTTGCTGTTCCGTGTATATGTTTCTAAATGTACTGCATTTTATTTTTGCTCTGACAGGCGAAATCCTACATCTACAATATCAAGGTTCTCAAGCAAGTGCTTGACAAAGCAGTTTGTAATGATCTATTGTTCCTGCAATTCATTTAAGGGATGCGATTCAGTGTCCAGGGTATTCGGAATAGGAAAGACGTTGGGGTACCAACGAATCGTCAAGAGAGAAAAGACAATGACAGACTGTCTAAAAGCATTTTCTCTACCAAAGCCAGAATGTTGTGGAAACCAATGGTTGTATAGCAATGGTAGCTTTGTTCAATGCGGATAGAGAAAAACTCCCTGGCATCTATTAGATGCAATATGCTCTGCAAGAAAGTTGCGAGAGTTAAGACGTTCGTCACATCAGAACGACTCCCACCAACGCCCTCTGCCTGTAAATTTCATTCTTTGCAGACTTACTACCAGATTACGGAGTGGATGGGATGTAGTGATGAAATGGTGCCATCTGAGTGAGTGTGGAAGGGCGCAAACTTGTTCCAGTGATGACAGACAAATGCACTGATTCAGATAATTCATTGCAACTGTTCAGAAGGATGCAATAACCTAAGGTGCACCTGCAGGAGGCATGGACTAGAATGTACAAATGCATGTGGACATTGCCAAAATGGAAATTGTGACAATATAAAAAATGATCCAGTAGAAGATGATGATGATGAGTTAAAAGTTTTGAAAAAGCACTGTGACGTAAGTAAATCAGGGTGGAAACAACAAGGGTAATGGGTGTAGGGGTACCCATTTATATTGTATAAGGGTTTATTTGGCATCACTGTTAACCCTTTCATGTGAAAGATTGACCCTGAAAACCTGGGTAAAAATCCAAGATGTATTGATTTATCATGAAAACTGACCGAGTTAGTGCTTTACATGTAAATGGAAAATGACTTGTAAAACAAAAAAAGTCATATTCGAAATTTGAAACTTTCCCATAATCCGATCTTGTCCAACTTTTAGTATGTTGTAGACTAGACAAAACCTAGCACAAAACCAACAAAAAACAAAATGTTGAGATTTTTGGGGGGTCAATCAGTATATTGACCCGTCTAATACAGTGTTGACCGGGATAAAGAACTTCTGTCTTTTTTTATAATGTTGTATACCCCAGGAGACATAATCCAAAGTGCTTAATATCCTTTACCTTCATATTATTCTGAAATTTGGGTTAGAGACAAGAAATTAGTAATTTACCGGGACCATTTGTTCTACTCGGTATTGTCTGGATCCAAAATTGTAAGATTACAGTATTACTTTCGGTTAGGGATATATAGTAAATCTCTTCGGACTAGTAAATTCATCAACATCGCATATCTTCTTAATATGTTGAAATAAAAGGAGGGGAGGGGGGAGAAATTAGGAATTGACCATAACCATTTGTTCTTTTCGGCGTTCATTTACTTTCTTCTATTTTTGTTTATGGTTCCGGGTAGCCCTGCTAGAAATTTTCTAATTTACTCTTGAAAATGTAACTGTAATTCAGTGTTTTAATCGGTGGTGGTCATGTTGCCTAAAAATAGATTTAACTAAAACTTTATTTACTACTTTTTTTCTTCTTTTACATAAATCGTTGTATCACTTTATCTTGTTTACGAAGAAACTGAAATGCATTATGATGGATTTAATCTCGTAATAGGATTTTAATTTACTACTTTTTTTATTAATATAATAATTGGAAAATATACTACAATAACCGTGTTCTTAGAACAAACACTTAACTTAGAAAAATCGATTTTATTTGCTTTAAAGTAGTAAATATTTGCTAATATTATGGGGGGGGGGGGGCTTAACCCCTATTCAAAACTTTACCCCTCTCAAGAACGATCCTAAAATATATTTTCAATCGATATTTATTCCATAGTTGCCTAATGTTCCTACCTTGCCAAAATTGCCTAATTTCCGTTGCTTAATTTTCCTAAATTCGATTTGCTCACACGAGGACCAATCAGACTCCATCCAGGGTTCTATTTACTCCTCCCCAGGAGTTAGGCACAAGGCCAGTTTTATCTTACTCCCACAAGTAAGATGTGACCCAAGATCGGGTCGAGAAAGTGGGGTTTGAAAAGCCAGCGCTCGAGAGGTGAGCACTCTGGCCATTTAAAAATTGCCTGGGCAGCCCCGTCGGCATTCCCCGGTAGGGGCGCCTCAGACAGTAAGCAATAAACTTACTCCTCCCCAAAGAGAGGAGGCAAAGCCTGGGAGGGTGGACCTCCTAGAACTGCACAGGATAGGCGTGCAGTATCCATCGGAACAGATACTACACTTTGATCTTAGCCAAAAGGCCAAGTGGACTCCATCCAGGGTTTTATTTACTCCTCCCCAGGAGTTAGGCACAAGGCCAGTTTTATCTTACTCCCACATGTAAGATGTGACCCAAGATCGTGTCAGGAAAATGGGGTTAGAAAAGCCAGCGCCCGAGAGGTGAGCACTCTGGCCATTTAAAAATTGCCTGGGCAGCCCCGTCGGCATTCCCCGGTAGGGGCGCCTCAGACAGTAAGCAATAAACTTACTCCTCCCCAAAGAGGGGAGGCAAAGCCTGGGAGGGTAGACCTCCTAGAACTGCACAGGACAGGCGTGCAGTATCCATCGGAACAGATACTACACTTTGAAAAATTTATTTGCAGAAAATACATGTTTATATTCAAAACAAATTAGGCACAAGGCCATCAAAAGTGTGGGGAAGGGTGTCGTTGGTCATCCTTTGTCTAAGGTAATAAAATTGTCTATCCTACTCTTAACTAGAATCATCTCAGTCACCACAATACCACATTTACTCTAGGGGCCGTCCTACTTAGGCTATTATAAAATAAGTTGGCAATCTTAAAATTTCCTTAGGTTTTTTTTTTTTTTTTTTTTTTCTTCAAAATAAAATAAATAAATAAATAAATAAATAAATATGGTTATATTTACAGAAATTCATTGGAGTATAATGGGGTAGGGGAGAAAAGCAAAACCCAGTTAGTAAGACCCTCCTAACCCTTTCTAAATATTAGACTGCCTACTGTTTTCCGGTTTGTTCCGAACCAAAAACAAGCAGATTCGTCTCTAAATGGGAGTGGGATCTAAGTGGGAGAAAAAAGAAAGTGGGGGATGGAGTTTGGAGAGTGGGTGGTGTCCTTCCAAGATAAGTGCAAGTTGGGGTGGGGCTGAGGACAAAAAATTGAAAGTGGAGAGTAGGCATCTTGGAGGGTTTCTATTACCAGGAGGGTGGGATAACTCATTCATTCAACTAGATAAGAGGCTAAACTTACCCAAAGGGCTGGGGTCCGACTGGACAAGGAACCGTGCACGCCATGCTCAGGCCGGGAACACGTACTCATACTTGACTCCTTTTCGTACACACAAGCTCGCTACTTGTATCCACCTTTTTTCAAAAACCGACAGATACTACACTTTGATCTTAGCCAAAAGGCCAAGAAGTGGACTCCATCCAGGGTGTACTAATTCCGACCGAACTACTGAAGGGAGGAAGGGCTACTTTCAGACCGTTTGGGATAGACAGCAACCAGCTTCCTGGCACCTATGAAGAAAGGCTTCTTCTCTCCTCGCCCGGTCAACTTGACCCTGAGCAAGGCTATCTCCAACTGAGAGATATACTGCTCGAAGAACTTCGGCGCCTGACCCTTTCTTACTTCATTCACTGTGACACTGTCTTAACTTTCGGCTACCTACACCCAACGGTGTGGGTCACTTGAATAAGTACATATCGTTGTTGTTTATAAAAGGCTTAGTTTTCCTTTCGTTTGATGACCGGACCGTTTTGTTACAAAAATATTATAGGAGTTAGTCTTATAATCCATGCGAAGATTAGCTCCTAATAGGAGTTCTATAGATGATACTAAGCATACAAAGGATCAAGTTAGGGTTAAAAATATTAAAGAAGAAAAAAACTTCATAAAATGTCACTTTCAAATCGTAAACTTCTTCGGCTATTTCCGGGACTGGCTCGGGATTCTCCGTCAATACTCGGAACAGATTCCGAAAGTATTGAAATCCTCTTGGTGCCAATTCCTTACAAATATAAAACAATAATAATAACAAATGATCGAAAGAAAAAAAAAGAAAAGGGTCGTGAAGGGTAAAAATTTGGCATAAAAGATCAATTTTATATACGTTAAAAAGTAAAACAACATTTTATTTCAGACCATTAAGAACCGATTTTATCCAACATTTCGGGGGGGGGGGGGATATTTCGACAGTTCCTATAGTAAAATTGAACCGGGTATTTCTAGGTGGATGCAGTTGTTTACTGTAATAACATTTTTAGTTTTTAGTAAAAATATCTTTGATGTAAGAAAAAACTAAATGGCAGCCAGCGATTAAAAGATTGAATTGAAGTTACATTTATAAGACTTTAAAAAGTAAATTAGATTTTTTTAAATTTATTTATTTAAGGACTGACAATAACAATTAAGACCAACAATTAATTTCATCTAAAATGAGTTTGAAAACTAAACGAAATAGATATTCAAACTGTCCCTATAGTACCAGTGAATCTAAAATATGCATGAATTAATTAAATTTTAAATGAAAGCATTCCTCGTAATATAAAACAAGACAATCAACTGTTTTTTTCTCTTTGTACATAGTTTTTTTTGTTTTCTTTTCTTTTCTTAAACACTCTACAACAAAAACATTTTCCATGAATTTCTATTAATTAAAATGTTTGCCCCTCGGCCTCCCCCCTCTTTTGAACAAGTACGAGTTTGGGGGGGGGGGGTTGTTTCTTTTTTCGATATTTTTGTAGAATCACTCCAGTCTCCAAGCCGGGTTAATGGTTATGGTTAATGCTAAAATCGTTCTCAGAGAACTCGAAAAACCTGTAAAACCACACACAAAAAAACAAAACAAAAAACACCCGATTGAAGACTGAAGTTGGTTCTCTAAATTTACCCTTTTTGTTTTTATAATGTTTGGACAATGAGGCCAAATATTGTTATTTTTGCTGATTTTTTAAGGCCAAATTTTGCTGATTATTATTTAAGGGCCTTATGGCACTAAGAAAATAAACGCTATACCTTTTTATTTTTATTTTACATTGCTATTTTTATTTATTTATTTTTTGGCTACCATTATTTTTCGCAGCATAAAAATCACAGAAAAGAAGGAGAAAGAAAGAATATAGCTGTCAGTATTCGCAGTTGCACATTCTCTCTCTCTCTCTCTCTCTCTCTCTCTCTCTCTCATCTTCCCTTTCCTCAACCCCTTAAAAATAAAAAACTTTAAACAGAAAGTTGCCTATTTACATATCTCCCCACGAGGGCAGTTGCAGACACAGGGTTGGTTGGTTTTTAATGTGGGGAAATCCAACTCCCCAAAAAGGGGCACTCTGGGTCAGGAAAATATTTTTAATTTCCTCAGTCTAGAAAGATTTCTCCTTCACTAACAGAAGATGAAGATATTATAGTACTTAGAAAGGTGAAGAGATGTAAAAGTTTTAATTTAAAAGACGAAGAAAATGTTCAATAGTCGCAAAATAAAATCTACGAATTGAGAAAATAAATTATTAATAATCAAATGTTTAAAAACTTTGTTTTAAAGGAAGAAAGTTTGAAACCAATTTTAACAGCGGAGTGCGTGACTAGGCATAACCACCCTCAAGCACTTTGGAAATTAAATTAAATTGAGCGTCAATATATACTTACCATCGGGCTTAGAATAAGTATCCGAGCAAATAAAGCAACGCTTGTTAAAAGAAGAGACATTTTTTGTGTCAATCTAACGTCATTGAAAAGACATGAATCTTTTTGTTATTTCCAAGGCCATGAAAAAAACACGACGCGAATGGAAGTTAGGCTTGAATGAATGGAGTTAGGGCGACGGGAACCAGTGTGTGTGTCTCCTTCGTCGCCTTTTGTTTCGGGGCAAAGGAGGTGGTTGGAATTAAAACAAATAATCCAACAAGTGTCATATGGCGTTGGACTCGAATTTACCAGCAGGGGTTGAGGAAAGAGAAGAGAGAGAGAGAGAATGTGCAACTGCGAATACTGACAGCTATATTCTTTCTTTCTCTTTCTGTGATTTTTATGCTGCGAAAAATAATGGTAGCCCCCCCCCCCCAAAAAAAAATAAATAAATACAGCAATGTAAAATAAAATAAAATAAAATAAAATAAAATAAAAAGGTATTGCGTTTATTTTCTTAGTGACAGAAAGGCCCTTAAATAATAAAGTAGCAAAATTTGGCCTTAAAAATCAGCAAAAATCGTGACTTAAAAAATATCAGCAAAATTTGGCCTCATTGTCTTTTTAGATGAATGCGAATAAAAATGTTCACATTATTAGGGCCGTCGACCGCGTTTTTTATTCTCTCTGGTAGCACACCGCGGTCCGCCCCACGACGGGTTCATACCGAGACACTCGTGAATGCGCGCTAAGGGTCGCATACCAAAACGACTTCAAAACTACATTTTTGAAACTGCTTAAACTCTGGGAATCTGTACCATTTCATGTGATTTGCGTGTAGTTTATGGAATATGCATAATTTGATGTGATCATTTACATATAGTTTATGGAATATGTATTGTACAGTTTTATGTGATTTTCGTGTAACTTTTGGAATGATGTATAGTTTTATAATTTGCGTGCAGTTTAAATTTCATAAAAGTTATAGCGCTTTTTTATTATTTATTTCTGGGTTTAATACATCTCCCTTCATAAGAATACTAAACGTACCCGTGATCCGTTGGGTCACAACCACCACCACTATTTATTTGATTTTATTCGAAAATATCCTTGCATAAATAATAAGTCTCTTTACTTCTATTATTATTATTATTATTATTATTATTATTATTATTATTATTATTATTATTATTATTGTTATTGTTATTGTTATTGTTATTGTTATTGTTATTGTTATTGTTGTTGTTGTTGTCGTCGTCGTCGTCGTCGTCGTCGTCGTCGTCGTCGTCGTCATCATCATCATCATCATCATCATCATCATCATCATCATCATCATCATCATCAAATATATTTTTGCTAGCCTGGGAGGATGGTATAATGAAGAACGAACATATACTACACTGCCCCCAAAAGGAGGAGATAATGCCTGGGAAGATACCAGACTGCTGAACGAACGTATAGTACACTACCTTCCAAAAGAGAAGGTAATGTCTGACCGGATAGTCTCATGACAACAGAACAGATACTAGTCCAGTCAAATAAGCCTCAATTTTTGCAAACACAAGTTTTTTTTTGCACAGGACATTTCTATAAGATCTCTATTTTAACATACTAAAAGTCTAGAAAAATCGGCACTTCTGCATTCTTTATGAACCCGCAGATTTTCTGTCCTTCTACTGAAAATAAAGGGAAGTAATTCAACCAGAAGTGACTTATTTACAACCTAAAAAAAATGCAAGACTGATTTGTTTTTGGGTAACAAGAAACAATTAACAATTGTTTTTTTTTATTATATGAATTAAAAATTTTATAAATAAAAATGTAAAGTTTTGATTAGGGTGGGGGGGAATGAATTTTTTGGTCAACATTGATTTTGCTTTTATTTTTTTTAAATATATTGTAGTTGAAAAGTTTTGTTTGGTGAGATTTTTTTTATCTAAATGAAAAGTTTTCATTGGGGGGGGGACTGTATTTTTTTGTCCTTTTTCTTTTATTGAACAGGATAAAGTTCTGCAATTTGATTTATAATGGCTTCCATGGGGTTAGCAGAAAACTTCTGCCGCCACATAAATTCCATTAAGTAAGACTCCACCATTTGCGTGTGGGTGCCACATTCTATTTTCTAACGCATTTTGGCCTTTTGCCACATGTTTTCCACATGATTTGTTGTGGCACCTGTGGATGGCGATGTGCCTGTAAAAAATCGATTGTTTTTTGCGTCTGGTTCATTAAATTACCAATGTCGCGAAGATTCAACTCATTTAACTCCATTTTCTAAAAACTAAATTCTACTTCAACTCCCGGTAAATTCAACTTCCGGTGAATTCTGAATGAATGGTACTTGGAGAAAAAAAACGGAACTCTTCAATTTCGATTTCTTAATCGGCTGCGGGTTCATAAAGAATGCAGAAGTGCCGAAAAATCTACCGATGCGAAATATGAAAATTTGCCATTTTTTATCAACAAGTGCTCTGTATTTTTCGGTGAACGTGATGTAGGGGAAGTCGGGGTAAGTTGAGCATAGGGGTAAGTTGAGCCACCCCCTTTTAACCACAATTGACTAAGCCAATCCAAGTTTTTATGCAATCTATAAACAACTGATCACGTGACTTTAACCTCCACCATTTTGTTTTGCTGAACCAATATCGGAGGTTGATGCAGTAAAAGAAAATCAGATTTCGTGCCAAAAAAGTAAAATAAAGCATTACAGAGGTGAGTGCATGTTTCTTGTGTGTAGTAATAGTTTGATTAGATATAATATGTGGTAGTTGTTTGTTGAATTACTTGCCTTCATACCTGTAAAAGATTTTTACATTCACCACACATGAGATGCATGCATTTGAACAGACAAGTCAATGAGGTCAGACTGGGGTAAGTTGTGCCACTGGCTCAACTTGCCCCATATGTCTTTTTACACGTTTTCAAGAAACAGATGAATGTGCAACCACATCAGTAGGCCTGTTATAGAGTGAATTCAAAATGCATGTTGTATAAGTTACATGCTCTACTTGTATAAGAATTAGATCTATGGGTTACCTGGTAAATGTTTAAGATGTGTAAGCTGTGCTTGGATAGGAATTTGCATGCTGTACAGGCGCTTTGTTATTCTAATAATAATAATTATTTTTATTATTACTATTATCATTATTATTTTTAACATTATTATTATTATCATTGTAGAATCAAGAATGCACTTACCTCCCCTCTCCACCATTATGGACTAGCCTACAATTAGTCAGGCATGGTGGGTTATTCCATTTGGAGGCGCCTGATTGGCTAAACATGCTAGGAGAGGCAGGTGCCTCTCTACAAATGCCAGCTGTTCTGGCATTCATTATTCAATGTTCCAGACTTATGCCAGGAACTCCACTGAATCAACTAGTTCACTCTAGTAATATTCTACATCATTATCGGATTTATTGTGTTAACTTCATTTTTCTTTTTTGTGTGTTTCACAGAAAAAAAGCCCACCAGACATGCGCCACTACGTGCGAAAGACAAATCGTGGACAAACTCCTACATACGTTATGGAACGGGCTGCTGCCGCTGTTACTGGAGGTCAGAGTGTGAGGAGTGCTGCAAAGGACTTTAACATTGATCGAATGACACTGAAGCGGTACATGGACAAACAAGACAGTCAACCAGTAGGGACTGCTTACACACCTGTTTCCTTACGGCAATTGGTTTTTAGTCCTGAAATGGAAAGGGATTTGGCTGACCACGTGAAACAATTGTCAGACATGTTTCATGGTTTGTCATTGAGAAGATGTCGCACACTGGCATATGAGTTTGCTAATAAAAACTCAATCTGCCACCAAGTTGGGATCATGAGAAAAAAGCAGGACATGATTGGTGGTTAGGCTTCAAGAAGCGCCAGAACCTGGCAATTAGAGTGACAGAAGCAACATCTTTTAGGCGTGCCATAGCCTTCAACCGCCCAGTTGTTGATAAATTTTTCAACAACTTGAGTCAGATAATGGACAAATACAAGTTCTCACCAAGTGACATTTACAACACTGATGAGACTGGGTGCACCACCGTTCAAAACCCTGGATCCGTTGTCACAGAAAAAGGAAAGAAACAAGTTGGTTCAATCACCTCCGCTGAACGCGGGGAATTGGTAACGGTGGTGTACACTGTGAGTGCAATTGGATCAGTCGTGCCTCCTCTGTTCATCTTTCCCAGAGTCCACTACAGAGATCACTTCATCAGAGGTGGACCAACACAGTGCATAGGGAGGGCAACACGAAGTGGCTGGATGAATGAAGAGGTGTTTGTGGAATATTTAAATCACATCATCAAGCACACCAGATGCTCACCAGGAAAGAAAATCCTCTTAATCCTCGACAACCATGACACACACATTTCTTTGAATGTTGTGAACACAGCAAGATCTCATGGCATTGTCTTACTGACCATTCCACCACACACTTCCCATCGTCTCCAGCCGCTCGACCGGTCAGTGTATGGACCCTTCAAAACAGCGTACAACAGAGCCATGGATGGGTGGCTACGATCCAATCCAGGGAAAACAGTAACAATATATGAAATCCCAGCTCTAGTGAACCAAGCCCAGATGATTGCCATGACACCATTGAACATTGCTGCTGGATTCCAAGCCTCGGGCATTCATCCATTTAACCTGGACATCTTTAGTGAAATTGACTTTTCCCCTTCTCTTCCAACTGACCGTGAGCAAAATGTGGCTGCAGAAAGCCTTGAGGCAAATTCTACTGTGGAAGATGCAGGACCATCAGGTGAGGTTCCTGGAGCAGTCTTGCCCGTGCACAGTGATGATGTCCGACCACAAAAACAGCAAGAAGATGATCTTATGCAACCATCCGCATCTGGGTCTTGTGTTTCATCTAGCTCACATGATGTCATGCATCGTCCATACATTTCACCATCTGTAATTCAGCCATTTCCGAAAGCAGCACCAAGAAAGGCAAGAAGAGGTGGTCACAAAAAGGGCAGCTCAAAGATTTTGACTGACAGCCCTGAACGACAGAAGCTGATAGCCCTTTATGAAAATAGAAAGAGGAGCCTATTAACAACAACAAAGCAGTGTTTGTTCAATGCTGGTGGGAAAAAGTCATGTCCCCCGAGATCTAAAACCCCATATTCAAGTGACACTGATGATTCAGATTTTGAATTTGATGATGTGTCATAAGATAGTGATGGTGATATTGATCTGGATAGCCCAATAATCGAAGGTGACTTTGTGGTTGTAAAATGTGCTGGCAAATCACGAACTGTGAACTATATTGCCCGGGTTGACACTCTCAACGGGGAGGACTTTGAGTTTGAAGGTGTTTTCCTTCAAAAAGTTGCTGGGAAGGTAGGAACGGACAAGCCTGTGTTTGTTCCAAACCCAAAGGACGAAGCGGGTTTCAATGCAGAAGATGTTGTTTACAAGCTGCCACAGCCAAATAGTGTTGGCAGTTCTGTCCGTTGTTCTAGCCAGCTCGTTTTCAGCTGTGACTTGTCACAGTGGCAACTTCATTAACTTACTTTCAGATATATGTTTCAAATTTTGTGCTGGTTCATTCGCTGTAATTAACATTTCTACTTCATTATTATAATTTGTTTTATAACCACAGCAACAATTTTGGGCTTGTTCTTTCTTTATTTGCAACACATTTTTGCGTGGCACAACTTACCCCAGTGTGGCACAACTTACCCCAGAGGTTGGATCAACTTGCCCCATGGTCGGGGCAAGTTGAGCCATTTGATATGCATTTTTGTAAAACACATGGTCGGTTTAGGTGTACTAGCAGAAAACTGCAACTTGTTTCAAAATGTTCCCAAATAAAAGAATTTTATAATAATACACTCATCTTTGCAAAATAATTAGTCGTTTGGGTTCTGAAGAGCCAAAATGGAAAATTGGCTCAACTTACCCCGACTTCCCCTATGCTATTAATCGCTCCAAGGCATCGTTTGAAATTTATAAGTAAAAATTAAGATATGAAATGATGTATATCGAATGCTTCTTTAATCTCACAGCAAAAAATAACCTATATAAAATGTATTTTAGAATAAATCTAAAGTTTTGAGACAATTCTTTCGTTAAAATACACCGTTTTTCCATATGCATTCAAAGAATATTCTCCCATTATCAAATTATTGAGATATTTTATGGAATTATTTTATTAGATATACTTCTACATCATTATGTTTTAAAAAATTTTTAAATAATGAATATATTATAAATTACCCCCCCCACACACACACACAAGGAGGTCATGTTTTAATCATCGTTTATTTATCCTTTTTTTTTATCAACTTTACGCAAAAAATAGTCACCAAAATTTCAATGCCTTTTTTACCAAAGCTGTATCTTGACCCAGGGAAGTCCCATGATAAATTCTGAATGTGATCCAGTTTAATATCTGAATCCAAGATGTTTTTGAAAATTCAGAAAATCTCTATCTTTAATCGTTGTCAAATTTTCATTTTAACATAGAAAATGCCATTTAACAACTTCAAATGGATCTCTATCAATCTGGCATTTTTCAATCAATCTGTGTAAACTTTCCTATGTTCATGCATTGTCTCATTTTCAAAAAAATTACCAAGTTTCACCTGCATAGTAGGGTAACACAATAAACCTTGGCGGAGAGTTGTGCTCTCTGAGTGCTTTTGTTATTCAATTATTTTGCAATCATCTAACTCAATGTTATCTTCAAGCAAAACAAGCTGTACCACAACACTCTCCAACTATGTGTTGAACAATTAAGTCCATACTTTTTACATGTACACCATGTTGTATTGCAATCTTTTTTGCAGTTGCACCGGATCAAATTAAGAAGAATTTCTGGTGCTGATAGCATATCAGCCATTTCTGGTATGATAACACCATTGATCACCTGTCATCACCAATTGATGGGATTTAGAAAACGAGTTACTAACCATATCTGTACTTATTAGTATACATGAATAGAATAGAATTTTGCAGCAGCTGTTGTTGGAGACAAGATATTTAATCCACTGTGATTATGTTTTATGTATGTTTTGGGAAACCGATGATATTGCAATTTGTTGAAGTTCCCTTCTGGCGTTTTTCAGATGCAATAATGATTTCTTTTGATGCTTTACTCGGACAGAAGACCTCTGCACAATGCTGTAAGTCTTTCTATTTTCATAGCAACTGCTTTTCCTACATTGAATAAGCATGAAACTGTGTCGTATCCAAGTAAGGCATGAAAAATGGTAAATGTAAGCACATGTTGGTTCCCAGATCAGATTTTGAACGATATATATTTAAACAGCTTTTCCAGCAATAAGACAGCATCACCATTGGTGTGAATACACCAACACCCTGCTTATTCCAAACATTCAATAAACATCTGAATAAATCTATGTTTATTAGATTTATTTACCAAGAAAATGTCCTTTTTCGTTGCTTGAATCATAGTTAATTCATAGTGTACAGATACAATATTTACTACTCTTTTCAAAGGAATGTCTTTTACTGAAGGTTGTTCACTGTAACCATCCAATATAATAACGCATTTGTCATATTTGCACAATACATATTTAATATATGCATAACATATTTATTTAAATGTAAGATCATGATGCGAAATGATTCGATGTAGTAATGCTCCTCCATCCAAAACAAAGTATCTACCAGTGGGGAGTTTGCATTCTTGGTATCGAAGCTGGCTCCATAGAGCACTTCTTAGAATTGCTTTGCTTACAGATCTGGGAGAACCAATGGAATCAAACATAGTTGTTGTACAGGGTGACCCCAAAAAAACGGGCCCCAAATCTAATTAGGCCCTGTTTCTTAGTGTTTCGTCCGAATGAAATGAATTTTGGGGCATAACTAGTTTATTATATTCACAACATCATATCAAAACACTAGGGTATTTGGCCTTTTTTTCTCCGTTCTACAGCATGTGTTCTAGATGGACTCCTTTTAGCTCCATGCATTTCTTGAGGCGCAGAACGAAGTTGTCCATGACGTTCTTACAGACTGAATTGGGAATGACTCTCATCTCCTCCCTGATGGCTTCCTTGAGTTCCGTGATGGTTCTGGGTTTCCTTGCGTACATTCTGTCCTTAAGATAGCCCCAAAGGAAATAATCTGGGGGGCTTAGGTCCGGGCTATGGGGTGGCCACTCAAAATTAGTCTTGAGACTGATCACTCGGCCTCCGAAGTTCTCTTTCAGCCAATCTCACGACAGGTTTGAGGTGTGAGAACTTGCTCCGTCTTGCTGGAACCAGAACTTGCTCATGAGCGATGGGTAATTGGTCTGGAGCTCACTCTTGAAGGTTTTGAGGACCTCCACATACCGCTCCTTGGTGACTGTCACTGCTGCGCCAGATTCTTCGATGAAGATTGGTCCGATGATGCCTCTGACCGAGATTGCAACCCACACCGTGCAATTAGGAGAGTGCAGGGGCTTGGTGGCTACTTCATTGGATCTGGAGGACCCCCAGAAGACATTTGTCTTGGAGTTCGCCTTTCCATCAAGATGGAAGTGGGCTTCATCTGAGGTCCAAAGGAGTTTAAGGAAACCTGGTGTCTCCTCGATTTTATCGAGCATCTTGACTGCCATAGCGCTCCTTTGCTTCTTGTCTGAGGCTGTAAGGGTCTGCAGCATCTTGTATGGGTAAGCCCTGATATTGTTCACCAGCACTCTCCATGCAAGTCTCACAGGAGATACCGAGGGACTGACTTCGCTTACTGACAGAGCGTTTCGGACTCTCCTGGAGAGACTCTCTCACACTTTCGACCAGCTCGGCTGTTCGCTTCTTGGGACGTGCCGAGTGGCTTGGACGGTTCTCACTGGCAGCGTTGAAGTTCTCCACGGTCCCATACTTCTCGAAGTGGTCCACCCAGTTCTGAATTCGTCTTTTGGGTGGAGCCTTTTCACATCCGAACTGATGCATGAAACTGTCCTGGGTTTTCTTAAACGAGCCTGTCTTGTAGTAAAATTTAACACAGTGTATTCTTTGTCCCAGCCCCCACTGAGGTCTTGGTGTGCTCACGGTCGTTGATTCTGCCATGTCCTGTAAAATAAAGGCAATCGGTGAATAAATAAAGGAGATATCACATAAAGTGTACACGGGGCCCGTTTTTTTTAGTCATAACTACACAATTAATATTTAAAGAGGTCCTGTATATTAAAGTTTTCTTTTGTTGCAACTAATGTTAGGCATTGAAACAGTGCTTGTGGGTAGATATGCTTTTTTGTCGATAATCACATCTGTTTTTTATCCAAGGGTAACTGCCTGTTTTCTTTTGACTTGAATGAATATTTAAATACATCATTGCCTTCTATGGATTGAAGAATCTCATAGCCAACTTTTCCTGCTTGGAATTTCTGGCTTTCAAAAAGATGATAAGCTTTTTTGTATCTGTTGTGTTCACTAATGTTATAATTGACACCAGTAAACTGCTGCATAACTTGATTTAGTTCAGAACAAACATGTAAAGATTTCACTATGGCAAACAACATGTAACCTATTTTTAAAAACAGAATACAAACCAGGATGGTCTCTTGATAAGGTAGCCATTTGTTGAAGATATAAAAATATTATCTTAGTATACAAATTGTGACCTGCAGTAACAAAGAATGGTAGCATGTCATACAATGAAGCAAGATGGAGACTCCAATTTCCTTTTTTTTCAGCCCAGAGAAAACGTTTCAAAATGTCTAGAATTTTCATATATTTAAATTACAAGTACAATCAGTCAAATTTTCTTCTTTTTTTTCATGTTCCAACTCTTGCTACTGTTATAATTGTTGTAGTAAGACTCTGAACGTTACCTACACTTAGTTCAGCCACGAATGTAAAATGTGCAAAGGTTGAAAACCCGATGAAAGGAAATCAACCCGTACTCCATAAAAATGAATAACACATCCTATCACAAATTATAAACATATATTGTATAAACAACCAAGACAAATTAACAGTACATAACAAGTATTTATTTATTTTTTATTTATTTATTTTTTTTTCACAAGATCAACTAATATTCTCCGCCCAAACAGAGTTATCTAAAAGAGGCTGGTTTTTGTTATTCTGAGAGAGTTGATCAGAATTATAAGTTCAAATATAGTAATCAAGAAAATGAAAATAGGAAAGTCCTTTTTCCTGACACCAATGTTATAATTGTGTCGAAAACCAAATGTTATAATTGTTAAACTTATTTTCACGTGTTCCTGCGCAGGTACGTTGCTCTTTTGTGAAGAGACCGTAACTAGTTCAAATATAGCAATTAAAAAGGCTTATAGCCTTTATGAAAATGAAAATAGGAAAGTTCTTTTTTTCTTATGAAATTCGAAGAAAACAATTGAGAAGACACAATATAAACAATATGAAAGTTTGATTTAGGACGAATTAATATAGTATTTCTTTTTTGTTGTCCTTATGTCATAAACACATACCTTTTTTGTTTTGACGGCGGAGAGAAGGATATTTTAACAGAATTTTAGATTCTGTGGTCCGTTCTTAACGAGCTGTTTTTAGGGTCCCGAGACATACGTAATCTCAACGTTGGAGAGGTCTATTGATTGACTGGTCTGCGATCGATTTTCAGAGGCGTCCGCTCTTCACGCTGGTCCGGGACCTTCTCCTGTGCGAGGATAAATTGTCTGAATATGACGACGGGGTGGGCGGTCGATTTTCAGAGGCGTCCGCTCTTAACGTCGGTTCGCGACCTTCTCCTTTGATTCTGTGTGCGGGGACAAATTGCCCGACATGACGGCGAGGTGGGCCGCCAGTCTCAGCCGACTGCTCCTAACATTTCCACTAAGCATATTTGATACTGAGTTGTGGTCATATATCTCTTCCAGACCTTCTGATAACCCGTTTTTTCCATTAGATGGCCTATACACCCAAGAAAACTCATCTCAACGTGTAATCCTCCAATTCTCAGCACTACATATTTCAGACGGCTACTAGATGGCTCATTAACTATAATAGTTTGAGCCTTACAATACAGTAGATGGTCAAATACTGTAAAATGAGTTGTGTTGTTATAATGCCACTTTTTTAACCAGAAATATAAATGTAGAATAGATACATGACATATTTGATGGATGTAAGTCAATGAAAGACAAAATCACAACAGTTGCCTTCCCCGGATGATTTCCTTTGTATACCATTTGCATGAATTCTAACAACCCTGGGCATGGCCATTGCAAAAACGGGGAAACTGTCCACATGATATCAAGTAAATATGGGGATTAAGGAAAATTATCACAAGGATAAGTTCACCAAAATGATATAGATTATGTTCGTGATAATGGTAATAATGAATTGTTACTTGTTCAGACCTATGTATCTCATTAGTCGTTACTTCATGCTGGGAAATCACATGTGTGACAAATTTACCTGGTGTTAATATGACAACCATACCCATCTGATGAAAGGTGCCATATCTATCAAGGGTTTATATATTGTGGTCAATGTTGTCTGCTGCATAAAGCATAAATTGACCTTCTGTAACAGTGACATAACAATTACAGAAGCATTTCGTTCAAATGTTTGGACTTTGTTGCTGTAATTAATCTAACAAAAAACTAGAACCGAAATGGTGATACATTTGTATGGCTAACCATAATTCTAAAGGAGGAATCACCATACTTGATCGAATAGCTTAAATGATATAGTATGTCCCAGGGATATCTGTTTCTTCTCTGTATTTTTCCTGTTGCAATAATCTGCATGAAGTAAACAATACTATTAGGGAGAAATCACAAAGTTTTCTTTAAACTAAGTTCATATGTGGATGGATAATTGTAGTTTAGAGTCATATATTTATTTTATTGTTCGCCTGTCCTAAAGTTGGTACTGCACCGTTGGCGATAGACTGCATCCTTGGCATGTAAATCATTTGCAGAAGATACTCTTTCTAATACTGTATCACTCCACTCATCATTCCGGGATTTACATATTTTGTCTATAGGGTAATCCAGTGTTAATGTTTTCACAAGATGATAACCCTGACTTCTTTGCTTTTCTTGGTATTTGATTGATGTACCACATTTTTTGTGGTACATCAATCAAATACCAAGTAATTTTTTAAATCAAAAGTTCTTGTTCGGGATTGTGACATACAATTAAATGTTAATATATCGACTCATTCCACGTTTTCAGCTGCTTTTATAATGTTAGGGTTACATTATCGTTTTCTACAGCTCTTATGAACACTTTGACCTGCACATATACGAAAACTACTTCCATGTTCCTCACATGCTTTGTTGATGCTATTACTTCTTTTTCGGTAATTGTCACCACACCCCCAACATTGGTACCCACTTACAAAGTATGCACATGTCTCCAATACTTACATTAGACATTATTCAATTTGTAACAAAAAGAAATTGACAGTAAAAACCAGCAGTGTATAATAGACTAGAAATTTATTTCAGTAAGTTATTCTAAACTTTCGACCTATGATATATATTCTAAGGAATTCTTAAAATATCGACCAATATGTTTTAGTTTTAACCTCTTCATTTTGTTTTAAACAAGTTTTTTGTGTAAAGAAATGTTCAAATTTTATTTTGAATCAAACACTTTTTTTTTTGTATGTAATAAAACTTTTACGTCGTAAAAATATTTTGGTGCATGGAAAACAATATGACCGCCAGCGATTAAAACATTGAATTCAATTTCGATTCTCAAAACTTTAAAAAGTAAATTAGAATTTTATTTCAGGGCAAGAAATACATTTAAGACCAGCAATCAATTTTATCAAAAATTTGAGCAAAAAAGGCAAAATGAAAACGAGGTTGTTTTCATTTCTTTGTCATAAACACACACTATTCTCGCAGATCGATAAATGTAAAATGTTCATATTCTGCATCGATCGATTCTTCTAGACTTTTAATATGTTCATATAGACACCTAATGCAAATGCATTATGCAAAAAAAAACTTGTGTTGCAATTAGTTTGACCTTTTTCATTGATTTGACTGGACTATACACTGCCCCTCCAAAAAGAGTTGAACATAATGCATGGGAGGGTGGTATCATGACCACAGAACAGATACTATACTACGTCCCAATTCCCAAAAGATGAGATAATGCTTGGAAGGATAGTATCATGACAAAACACTGCCCCCCCCCTCAATTGAGCACTGAAAGATAGTACATTAGTCTGAAATATTATCGTACACTGAATTAAGTATTAAAAGATAGTGCAATATTACATTAATAGAAGTAATAATATAGTTTAGGCTTCAGGGAGACATGTGACACAACGAGTCACCCCTTTTGTGGGAGCTGCAATCCCCTACACTTGGGACCCTTGTATCCAACTTAGACGGCCAGCAAGAGACAAGCATGATCGAAATTTCTCTGCACTTCAAACGTGCCAGTGTGCCAGTCTCTGTCGTGTTTGGAAAACTAAGGATGAGTGTTAAAGCAATTCAATGACAGATGCATGTGATGGGTTTAGAGATCAGATCGACTGTCATCGAGATAGGTTGAAACTAGGAACAATGACAGCTGAAAGAGAAAACCCAGATGTTTATTTACTCCTCGCGGAGTTAGGCACAAGGCCAGTTTTATCTTACTCCCACAAGTAAGATATGACCCAAGGTCGGGTCGAGCAAGTGGGGTTAAAAGCCAGCGCTCGAGAGGTGAGCACTCTGGCCATTTAAAAATTGCCTGGGCAGCCCCGTCGGCATTCCCCGGTAGGGGCGCCTCAGGCAGTAAGCAATAAACTTACTCCTCCCCAAAGAGGGGAGGCGAAGCCTGGGAGGGTGGATCTCCTAGAACTGCACAGGACAGGCGTGCAGTATCCATCGGAACAGATACTACACTTTGATCTTAGCCAAAAGGCCAAGAATGAAAAAAAAAAAAAAAAAAAAACCCCAGATGTAATTGTTTAAATCATAACAACACTTGTTGAGGCCTGGAACAATGACAACTGTATTCCCTGTGTGTGTGTGTCTCTCTCTCTCTCTCTCTCTCTCTCTCTCTCTCTCTCTCTCTCTCTCTCCCTGCGACAAGGAGATTGGAAGCAGTCGGCTTTTGGAGCAGTCTGGTGTTTCGACTGTGTATGAACAGACGCATGTCTGGGGTTTGCTTGCCTATGCATCAGCTCGTGTAAGAGTTCGCTCGCCGACTCTTTAGAAACATGTTAATTCTTCGGCAAAAATAAATGATATATTTTTTATATATAAAATGGTTTGTTGCATCATTATAAAACCTTGATTTCCAGCCTATGGTCCCAGCCAGTAGTGGGTTAATTCTCAGGATAGAATTAATGACACCTATTGACACAGCCAGCAACGACGAAATACCCAGCCGGGTATAAGTAACTTTGTCATTCAAGGAATGTCGTCTAGTTGTTAGGACCCTGGCGAGCTGGTGGGTGCTATTCCCAGGACGAAAGATCCTTTCCCCCAAAAAAGTCCTCAAGTCACACTCCCCGGCCGTGACTATAGTCCAAATGATGATTGCTCACTGGCAATAACAGATAGGGTTACAGACAGATACCAAATCTCAATTAGTACTAAATATTATATGGATAAGGCAATTTTCTTCAGAGTAGAAAGAGAGAGGGAAAAAAGAGAGGTGAAGAACGCATAAAAATTGAATGATAATCATCAAGAAAGAAATTGTATATTTAATATATCATAATTAATCTAATATCCTTATATGAATGAGAAAATTTTTTAGTGGAGGGAGAGAAAGAGGAGAAGAGAAAGAAAAGGAAGAGCAGATAAAAAAAAATAAATTATTATCATAAAGAAAGAACTTATATATTTCATAATATAAAGAAAAAAATACCTGGTGATCTATTTTCATTATATAGATAAGTCAATTTTCTTTAGAGGAGAAACATATACAACCCCCCCCCCTCCTTAAAAGATAGTAAAGTAATAGATTAGAGAATAAATCAGTTCTTTTTATTTATTAAAAAATATGTAATGCGAACAAATATTAAACTTTGCTACACTTTCGCTTACCAATGGGTGTATAAAGCATGTCGTTGTGAACACAGGTTCTTTTCATCTGCGGATAAACTCACTCGGACGCCAGATAAGCATAGATGAAATGAAGTTTGTTTTTATGCCTGGGCAAATTACCACTGGTACTATATTTATCCTGAGACAATGCAACAAAATTAGTTTGTTAAGAAAAAGAACCTATGTTTTGCTTTTGTGGATCTGGAGAAAGCTTTTTGCCCAGAGAGGTTGTCTGGTGGACTTTGCGTAAACTAGGGGCAAACGAATGCTTGGTTAAGATTGTTCAAGCAATGTACAGAAAAATGCTTACAGTCGTGTTAGAAGTAAGAGCACATTTAGTGATAGTTTAATGTTAAAGTAAAAAATTGTTGCTTTTCATTCGTGTCTTAGAAGCATTGTCCAGGGAGTTTCGTACGGATTGTGCGGAAGAGATGTTGTATGCTGATAATTTAGTACTTTCATGTGAAATAATAGATGCCCCACTTGTTAAGTTAAATACTTGGAGGAATGTGATGGAAAGTAAAGGTCTGAGAGTGAATGATACCAATACCAAAGTAATGATCAGTGTTGGAAAGCTCCCCAAAAGAGGAAAGTTAACCTGCTCAGTTTGTGGAAAGGAAGTTGGGTGCAATTCAATTTTTTGTGATACCTATAAGCATTGGGTACACAAGAAGTGCAGTGGAATTACTTTTCGGTTAAGAGAGGATAACCAATTTGTGTGCAAAAAGTGTAAGATAATGGAGGTGGATGAGAACTCAGATGTGGAGAAAGTATATGTAGATGGCGAAGCTATTGAGATTGTTGAGAAGTTTTGTTATCTTGGTGATACCATTGAAGCACAGAGTGAAGCAGGTGCTAATGTGATTGCAAGAATTAAGAGTGGATGGAGTAAGTTCAGGTAACTTCTGTCATTACTAACCATCAGAGATTTACCATTGTTGTCTGCTCAACACTTCCCAACGAACTCTCCACTTCTCTTGCCTCCTCTCTCTTTGTGCCATGTGATGTCACATCCGTTTCTACCTACAGCAGGTTGCAGTGACATGTGTACACAGTGTGATAATGGATGGAAGTGAAACCCGCCTAGTGAGGATTGAGGACATGCGTTGCATAGAGAGAAATGATATGAGAATGATATGATGGATGTATAATGTGAGTCTTAAAAGACAGACTTAGATCTGATGACCTCATAGGAAAATTAAATCTGGACAGTATAGGGAAATGTATGCAGAACAGGAGACTTCAATGGTATGGCCATGTTGAAAGAATGGATGAGAGTTCTTGGGTTAGTAGATGTAAAATAGTTGATGTAGCAAGTTCAGTTCACAGGGAAAGGCCAAAAAAAAGATGAGAGGATGTGATAAGAATGGGCCTGAGGGAAAGAGGGATAAATAAAGATCTGGCCAGAGATAGGTTACTTTAGAAGTCAATTTCTAAAACTGTCTAATGTTTTCCAGCATTTTAAACCGACAAATTGATGATGATGCTAATGATGATGATGATTTGTATTCGATGCCAATGTTAAATAGCATACGTTCACTAGTATATATCTGATGGTTTCAGTTTGTAGAGCAGTGTTTATATTACACAGGAAACCGGGGTCATGGGGTCAGCATGTGCACTTAGATGTCACCTCAACCTGCTGTAGGAAGAAACGGATGTGACATCACATGGCTCAGAGAGAGGGGGCAAGAGAAATGGAGAGTTCGTTGGGAAGTGTTGAGCCAACAGCATATGTAAAGAAATGACTTAAGAATCGATTATAAATGGAGGGCTAAGGTCCCAGAAATAATTCCCCCTCTGCGACTAGCAGAAGAAAAGCTAGCATCAACAGTTTAATAAATGGTCCTTCTTCAAATCTGAGAATATTCTTCTTTTCTTTGGTTGTTGCGAGACTTTAATTCTAGGCAAGAATGCCCCCCTCCGAGACAATCAGGAGGAGCGGTAGACATGATGTGGGATTTAATTGTGCTGTTTTGATTTTTGATTTGCATTCGTTAATAACATGTATTTTGTTTTATTGTGACTTATGAAACATTAAGCCTTCCCTTGGAGGGGAGATATATGCAAAATATACACATGAGAGAGAGAGAAAGACAGACAGATATTAATAAAGAAATATGTAACACATTGATCTAAGCCAAAAGTCGAATAGCTTGTCCCACTACACCCAGCCACACTGTGCACAACTTTGCTACACTTTCGCTTACCAATGGGTGTATAAAGCATGTCGTTGTGGGCACAACACATAAACACATGTTTTCTTCTTGATGTCTTGCCAGCCAAAGAGGTCGAAAATATCCGGCTGGAAGTCACGTGGTCTCGCTGCCTTCCGCCTTGGCATCACCTCTGACACTTCTGAAGTCATGTGATCTCACTGACTTCTGCCTTGGCATAACCTCTGACACTTCTGAAGTCATGTGATCGCACTGACTTCTGCCTTGGCATCACCTCTGACACTTCTGAAGTCATGTGATCTCACTGACATCTGCCCTGAAATCACCTCTGACACTTCTGAAGTCATGTGATCGCACTGACTTCTGCCTTGGCATCACCTCTGACACTTCTGAAGTCATGTGATCGCACTGACTTCTGCTTTGGCATCACCTCTGACACTTCTGAAGTCATGTAATCGCACTGACTTCTGCCTTGGCATCCCCTCTGACACTTCTGAAGTCATGTGATCTCACTGACTTCTGCTTTGGCATCACCTCTGACACTTCTGAAGTCATGTGATCTCACTGACTTCTGCCTTGGCATCACCTCTGACACTTCTGAAGTCATGTGATCGCACTGACTTCTGCTTTGGCATCACCTCTGACACTTCTGAAGTCATGTGATCGCACTGACTTCTGCTTTGGCATCACCTCTGACACTTCTGAAGTCATGTAATCGCACTGACTTCTGCCTTGGTATCACCTCTGACACTTCTGAAGTCATGTGATCGCACTGACTTCTGCTTTGGCATCACCTCTGACACTTCTGAAGTCATGTGATCTCACTGACTTCTGCCTTGGCATCACCTCTGACACTTCTGAAGTCATGTGATCGCACTGACTTCTGCCTTGGCATCACCTCTGACACTTCTGAAGTCATGTAATCGCACTGACTTCTGCTTTGGCATCACCTCTGACATTCTGAAGTCATGTGATCGCACTGACTTCTGCCTTGGCATCACCTCTGACACTTCTGAAGTCATGTGATCGCACTGATTTCTGCCTTGGCATCACCTCTGACACTTCTGAAGTCATGTGATCGCACTGACTTCTGCCTTGGCATCACCTCTGACACTTCTGAAGTCATGTGATCGCACTGACTTCTGCCTTGGCATCACCTCTGACACTTCTGAAGTCATGTGATCTCACTGACATCTGCCTTGGAATCACCTCTGACACTTCTGAAGTCATGTGATCGCACTGACTTCTGCCTTGGCATCACCTCTGACACTTCTGAAGTCATGTGATCGCACTGACTCCTACTTTGGCATCACCTCTGACACTTCTGAAGTCATGTAATCGCACTGACTTCTGCCTTGGCATCACCTCTGACACTTCTGAAGTCATGTGATCGCACTGACTTCTGCTTTGGCATCACCTCTGACACTTCTGAAGTCATGTGATCGCACTGACTTCTGCCTTGGCATCACCTCTGACACTTCTGAAGTCATGTGATCGCACTGACTTCTGCTTTGGCATCACCTCTGACACTTCTGAAGTCATGTAATCGCACTGACTTCTGCTTTGGCATCACCTCTGACACTTCTGAAGTCATGTGATCGCACTGACTTCTGCCTTGGCATCACCTCTGACACTTCTGAAGTCATGTGATCGCACTGACTTCTGCTTTGGCATCACCTCTGACACTTCTGAAGTCATGTGATCTCACTGACTTCTGCCTTGGCATCACCTCTGACACTTCTGAAGTCATGTGATCGCACTGACTTCTGCCTTGGCATCACCTCTGACACTTCTGAAGTCATGTAATCGCACTGACTTCTGTCTTGGCATCACCTCTGACACTTCTGAAGTCATGTGATCGCACTGACTTCTGCTTTGGAATCACCTCTGACACTTCTGAAGTCATGTGATCGCACTGACTTCTGCCTTGGAATCACCTCTGACACTTCTGAAGTCATGTGATCGCACTGACTTCTGCTTTGGCATCACCTCTGACACTTCTGAAGTCATGTGATCTCACTGACTTCTGCCTTGGCATCACCTCTGACACTTCTGAAGTCATGTGATCGCATTGACTTCTGCCTTGGCATCACCTCTGACACTTCTGAAGTCATGTAATCGCACTGACTTCTGCCTTGGCATCACCTCTGACACTTCTGAAGTCATGTGATCGCACTGACTTCTGCCTTGGCATCACCTCTGACACTTAAGGTGTCACTCAAACTTTTCAATTAAAACAAAGGCTTTCGTTATGTAACACTTCATTTTAGCCAAAAGACTGCGGAGTGAAAAAAAAACATTTTTGCAACAGCTCAGATGGTCTTATGACAACAAAACATACACTACAATAATCTCCCCCAAAGGAGGAGGCAATGCTTGAAAGGATAGTTTCATGAGCACAGAACAAATAATACACTACCTCCATCTCCAAAGAAATGAGGAGGTAATGCTTGGGAGTATGGTATCATGACTACGCAAAAGATATTACACTACCCCTCCCCCCTCTGAATTGAGCATTAAAAAATAGTACAATTATCTGAAATGATATAGTAAATTTTATTGAGCATTAAAAGACAGATACTAAACTAAAGTCTTTTATTGGAATGGTGTTCATCTCTGCCATCACGTTAGATTCAGCAGGTGTTTGGAGAAGATGCGATGGGTGTAACACAAATTAAGGAGTGGTTTAACCGATTCGGAGAGTGACCTACGTTCTGGCAGATCCCAAACTGTCTGGAGTGCAGCTGTTGTTGAGAGGATGCAAAAAAAGAGATAATGCAGAACGCGACGGCGGAGATGAACACCATTCTAAAAGAAGATTTCCAGAGGTGTTTCCGGCTATGGATGGATCGGTGGGCTAAGTGTGTGCAAGCACAAGTGGCCTACTTTGAAGAGGATTAGGGTCCCAACCCCGTCACATATTTGAAATATTTTTTCTGGCCCAAGGTCGGATACGTTTTCGACAGACCTCGTATATATATATATATATATATACAAAACTATATCACAAACTTCCTAGATGTAACATTTAACCTCAACGAGGAGAATTTAAAACCGTATATGAAAGATAATCACGACCCACTATATGTTAACCTTAAATGGAATCATCCACCTAGCGAATTAAAACACATCCCAATATCGATCAGCCACAGAATTAGTAACAACTCATATAATGAAGAAATCTTTAACAATAATAGGAATACATACAACAAAGCATTAAGAAATAGCGGGTATACCAATACTAACATTGAATATCAAGATAGAAATAATAGGAACTCAAGAAGAAGAAATAGAGATAGAAAAATAATCTGGTATACACCCCCATTTAATCTGATAGTTAAATCTAAAATTGGGCATTTATTCCTTAACCTGTTAAATTGACACTTCCTAATAAATAACCCACTGTACAAAATATTCAACAAAACACAGTCAAACTTAGCTATAGTTGTACAAATAAACTGGAAACAATAATTAAAAGTCATAATAGACATATATTAAAAAAGAGGATAACAACTTACAAAATAATAATAACAACAAAGAATGTAGCTGCAGAGATAAAAGTAAATGCCCGTTGCAAAGAAAGTGCCTAACTAAAGATATAGTTTACTTAGCAAATGTATTCCCAGAAAACAACCCTAATCTAAATAAATTTTACATATGGGGTACAAGTACTGATTTTAAAGCCAGGTACACGAACCACAAATTCTCATTTAACAAATCAAATAACAAGAAAATAGGAACCTCACTATCCAACTACATTAAATGCCTAAAAGATAAAAATATTATACCTGTGGTGAAATGGAGTATCTTAAAAAAAGTCCACAACACCTACATTACACAACCCCACGTGCTTTCTCTGCCTTAGTGAAAAAAAAAATTAGCTATTGTTATGTTTCCTGATAAGAATAGATTACTAAATCAACGAGACGAAATAGGCTTTAACTGTAGGCACTTTAGATGGCTAACTCTGGATAAGTTCGTGAACAACCTAGTTATTTATGTTATATTTATAACATAAATAACTTAACTGAATAGCGCACAAATTTAATCCGTCCCACAATAGTTAGAACCTACCATAAGAGATCGAATCCAAGTAAACTAATAAAAATAAGGGATTAAGCTCTAACCAAAAGATTAAAAAATAACAAAACAATTTAATTTAAATCATGTAGAAGCCATAAAAATCTAATTAGGAGTAAACCCCAAGAAAATACATTGTAGGATTAAAGATATAAATTACAACTTAGGTTTTCCTTCTTTACCGCTAACACAATGACAATAATCAGAGGGGAATAGTGATGGTGGCAATAGTGAAAATAGTAATAAGAGAATTAACGAAAATAACGTAAATGGCTATATCCAAAAAACAGATATGATAAATATTACAATAGTAGTAGTAATAAGGCAAATAGGGGATATAGTAAAAATAATAGTAACAATACTTATTATAATAATAAAATATATTAATGTTGACATTAATAGTAATAATAACAATAATAATAATAATATAAGTAATAATAAAAATAATATTAATAGTTGAAATAATAATTATAGTAACAGTGATGATAATAACAATAATGGCAACAGTGATACTAATAATTGTAGCTACCAAGTTAACAATAATAAGTATAGTGAAATGTAGTAAGAATAAAATGGAATTGATGGAGATAAAAATAACAATAGTAACGCTAATAACTGTAATAATTATAAAAATAATAATATCTGGAATAGCTATAGTAATAATGATAGTGTCAATAAGAATAGTACTTATATCAATAATAACGGTAAAAATAGGAATAACAGCTACAATGTTTATTATGATAACAGCAGCAGCAACAACAACAACAACAACAACAGCAACAGCAACAGCAACAGCAACAGCAACAGCAACAGCAACAACAACAACAACAATAATAATAATAATAATAATATTTCGATGTTTTTTCAGTTTTCGATGACCGTTGTGCTAGGGGAGTTTCCTTGTTAGTAAGACGCACCCTGTCCGCAAGTGTAAACGTTGTTCACGCGGATGCTGATGGCAGACTGGTCGTGGCCGATGTTGCCGTAAAAGGTGCCGCATTTCGAATCGTCGCGGTTTATGCGCCCAATATCGCTCAGGAGAGGGCTCTCTTTTTCCGGGGGTTGGAGGGGTTCCTCGGGGGTTCAAAGCGGTTAATTTTACTGGGGGATTGGAATGCCATCCTTGATCCCAAAATGGATAAGGTGGGTGGGCCTAGAGGGTCTGGTGGGTGTGAGACCAGTCTTTCTGATCTGATGACTGAATGTGATCTGGTCGATAGGTTTCGTGTCGATCACCCGGGGCGGGAGTGGTGGACGTGGCTTCCTAGCAGGCCTTCCGTTTCAAGTACTTACTTGGATCGGTTGTTAGTGAGAAGAGGCAAAGTAGATTATATCTCTTGTCCCACGTTCCACTGGTTAGCCCATTCTGACCACAAATTACTTGTGGCCAGTATGGAAATAGAACCTAAAACCCATAAGTTAGCTGGGTACTGGAAGTTAAATACCTCCTTACTGGAGATACGTGACTTCCGGGACAGGCTAACACTTAATTTTCAAAAGGGATTAGTGGGGGCGGTAACCGGGAGTAAGTGGTGGGTTAACGCCAAATGTGGCATTAGGAGCTTTTCTGTCAAATATAGCCAACGCCTCGCCTTAAATAAGGCTGAAACAGAAAAGCGTTTAGAAAATAAGCTGGCCCGGGCGGTGGAAGGGGGGGGATTCCCTAGCCATAAACTTAGCTAAGGGGGACCTGAAACGTTCGGCTAACGAGCGGTATGAAGGTCAAGTAGTACGGGCTAGGTTAGAAAGAGTGTCCAACGAAGCCGTGAATGTTGACGCTGCAGAGCATAGAGCTCCACTAGGTCGCAATTCGGACGGCTATATTCGTCAAATTCAAAGCCCGGAAGGACACACCCTTGTGTCGGCTCGGGAGATTTGTGAGGGGTTTCGGGAGCATTTCGCGGATCGCTTCACCCAACTGTCCAGACTCCGCGTCGAGGAGTTTGGCAACTATTTGGCCGGTTCGCCCCGCCTGGAGGCGGCTCGAGCGGCTAGTTGTGATGGGCGCATTACAGAATGTGAGGTCCTGACTGCGTTGAAGCAGGTCGGCTACGACAAATCTCCGGGACTTGATGGTTTGCCCTATGAATTGTTCTTGAGGCTGTCGCACATGTTCGTACCTATTCTGACGGATGTGTTCAACCACTGGTTTGCACAGGGTTCTATCCCTGGTCAAGTCACCAGGGGAGTGATCACATTGCTTGAGAAAAAGGGCGAGCATGTTAGGGGTTTAGATGACTATAGGCCCATAACTCTGTTAAATACAGATTTAAAGATTTTGGCCAAAGTTCTTGCAAATCGGTTGCAGGCTGTTATTGGTGAATTGATTGAACCTGATCAGAATTATGCTGTGAAGGGGAGATCGATTCAGAACAACTTGCATCTGATACGCACGATCTTAGAGGGGTTAGAAGACGACACCGAAGCCGCGCTGATCAATTTAGATCAGTCCAAAGCTTTTGATAGGGTTGACCATCGGTTCTTGGGATCTGTTTTAGAAACCGCCGGTTTTACACCGGACTTCCCCAGATGGATTTCCATGCTGTATCATAGCCCGACGGCAGTGGTGCAGGTAAACGGGATGCGATCGGAATCGTTTGCTGTTTCTTGGTCGGTACGTCAGGGGTGTCCGTTGTCTCCTCTCCGTTCTTGCGTTGGAGCCCTTCCTGCGCAAGCTGAGGCAAGGGGAGGCTGGACTCGCCCTACGCGGTATCGCTCTACCTGGTGGTGCTCGAGCCAGGGTCTCCGCGTATGCCGATGATGTTACCGTGTTCGTCTCGTACCGTCGAGACATCTCCACGGTAACTAAGGCACTCAAAAGGTATGAAGATGTTACAGGGGCCGTGGTCAACCTTAGCAAATCCAATGGCCTACGGTTGGATGCCTGGAGTGGCGTGGCTGCGCTGCCAGGCCTTTTCAACTGGTTCGATGGCTCGGTTCGGATCCTCGGCGTTTGGTTCGGACCGGGTCTCCAGCTTGATAAGAATTGGTCGGAAGTACAGTCTAAGGTCGAAGCGTCTGTAAGGATTTGGCTTCGAAGGGGGCTTTCCCTTAAAGGTCGAGCTGAGGCGTGCGCCATGTACGTCTTTCCTCTTATCCTTTACCGATTGGCTGTACTACCTCTGCCTGCGGATTGCTTGGCGGCTTTAACGCGTATGCTTTTCTTGCTTTTGTGGGACAAGAGAAAGCCGCTAGTCTGTAGACAGGTCTGTACTCAACGTCCTGATGTTGGGGGCTTGGGAATGCCCGACTTGGCGAGCCATTTATATGCTGAGAGGTTAACATTCCTGAGTAGAACTTTGACAGAGGAGTCCGCGTGGGGCCCTGCGGTTGAGAAGGCTTTTCCCAACCTCATCCCTGACCACTTGGCTGAATGCCGTCGTAAGCCACGGGGTCAATCGCGGTTCTTCAACGAATGCCGAACTGCGCTCAGAGTGCTGCCGGGGTCCAGTGACCTCGCCCGGTCTAGGAAAACACTATATCGGGACTCAATACTGGTCACCCCTGAAGAAGGAATTTTATTCCGTAATCCCTAGGATTAATGTAAGAAAAAAAAAAAAAAAAAAATTAATCTTGTATTGCTAATTTGGCTTATATTTCAATTTTATTAACTTTCCATGCAATACTTTGAAACTTGAACGATAAACACACACATTACTTGACAGCGTGCCAACGCATTTCTCGTTCGACACCGGTTTTTTTAATTCTACCCGCCATTCATAACAGCACAGCGATGACGTCGTACCATCATTGACGTTTATCAAATTAACAAAGAAATAAGTTTCTTTATTCTTGTTTTTTGATGAAAAAAAAAAAAATGACTCAATACTGGTCACCTCTGAAGAAGGAATTTTATTCCGTAATCGATAGGATTAATGTAAGAAAAAAAAAAAAAAAAATTAATCTTGTATTGCTAATTTGGCTTATATTTCAATTTTATTAACTTTCCATGCAATACTTTGAAACTTGAACGATAAACACACACATTACTTGACAGCGTGCCAACGCATTTCTCGTTCGACACCGGTTTTTTGAATTCTACCCGCCATTCATAACAGTACGGCGATGACGTCGTACCATCATTGACGTTTATCAAATTAACAAAGAAATAAGTTTCTTTATTCTTGTTTTTTGATGGAAAAAAAAAAAAATGACTCAATACTGGTCACCTCTGAAGAAGGAATTTTATTCCGTAATCGATAGGATTAATGTAAGAAAAAAAAAAAAAAAAATTAATCTTGTATTGCTAATTTGGCTTATATTTCAATTTTATTAACTTTCCATGCAATACTTTGAAACTTGAACGATAAACACACACATTACTTGACAGCGTGCCAACGCATTTCTCGTTCGACACCGGTTTTTTGAATTCTACCCGCCATTCATAACAGCACGGCGATGACGTCGTACCATCATTGACGTTTATCAAATTAACAAAGAAATAAGTTTCTTTATTCTTGTTTTTTGATGAAAAAAAAAAAAAATGACTCAATACTGGTCACCCTGAAGAAGGGATTTTATTCCGTAATCGATAGGATTAATGTAAGAAAAAAAAAATAATAATAAATTAATCTTGTATTGCTAATTTGGCTTATATTTCGATTTTATTAACTTTCCATGCAATTGTTAAGATCGAGAGGGGGTGATGTTCCCGGACTATAAACGTGCAAAGTTGAATCAAGCAATGTTGCATGCAAAGACAGAGTAATAATTAATAAACAAAATGAGGTAGTTCAAATAACGTTTATTGAACGTGTGTGTACGTGGAATGATGAAGTGTGTGATGTATGCATGTGTGTCGATGGAAAAACAGTTCTTGAAAAAGGTATAAGAAGAATTGAATCCGGCGAGAGGAAAGTCTTTGAAAGCCGTACACAAAGAAAATGAGTTGTTAACTCTTACCGTTGTTTGACCACGTGTGTTGGTAGTTGTTTTGCCGAGACTAGTTGAAGAGAAAAGCGTGAGACGAAACGCTAGTGTATTAGCGTCGTTCTGCCGAGGCCAATCGACCAGAAGAGAAAAGTGAAACGGAACGCTAGTGTCAGCGTACTCCTGTCGAGGCTGGTGAAGAAGAGAGAGGGATTTTCCGTTTGCAACGGTTTTTATAGTCAGAAGGGCAGATAACTCTGGTGTCGCTTTACAGCGCCACCTGTCGGTGAAAAAGCGACACCTACCGGCAAACTGGTGTAGTTATGTTTTGAAAGGAGGAGGTAACTGCTACAAGGACTCCCCCCAGATTGAAAAATATTGAAAATATTATTCAATATGTACAGTTGTAGATGAGAAGCATTCTTTGTGGGTATGTCTGTTTTGCTGTTGAAGATTAGAAAAAGTAGTGTGCACGCTACTTATTTCTGTTTCTGCATCTGTATTGAATGATTGATCGCAAGTGCGTCTGCGGAATTGAGTGTTTGTAACGCATGTGTATCTGCGTGTTGTTTGCATGAAATTGGGTCTGCATCACGTTTAAGCGAATTTGCACTTGTTGGTGGCGTTGATCATGTTGATTAGTCTGCATGATGCGGAGCTGATGAACAAACGTTGAATTGTCAGTGTTGTCCAAGAATGTTTGGTGCTTGGGTCTGCGCGGTTGTTGATGAGTGAGCACAAGTGAATCTGTGCGGTATTGATGAGTGAGCACAAGTGAGTCTGTGCAGTTGTTGATGAATGAGCACAAGTGAGTCTGTGCAATTGTTGATGAATGAGCACAAGTGAGTCTGTGCAATTGTTGATGAATGAGCACAAGTGAGTCTGTGCAGTTGTTGATGAATGAGCACAAGTGAGTCTGTGCAGTTGTTGATGAATGAGCACAAGTGAGTCTGTGCAGTTGTTGATGAATAAGCACAAGTGGGTCTGTGCAGTTGTTGATGTTGTTCATGTTAATTAGTCCGTGTTGTGGAACTGATGAACAAACATCTAGTTGTTGAGATTGGTGGTACACTATGGTCAAAATCAGATGCACAAATGTCTGCAAGTGAGTTAGCAGGTCCAGGTACAAGTGGGTCTGTACTGGTGTTGATGCGCGTCGTTCGAGTTGATGTGTCCCCAGTTGACCAACGAACGCCCAGTTGTTGAGTATTAAGTCGTGTTTGTGCAGTTGTACTCATTTTGAACTGGTGTAATTTCTTCCATAGTGTCGTCAGTGATGTCCGGAAATGTTTGGTGCTTGATGAATGTCCGGGAAAATGTGGTTGTTCAAGTTGATGTGTCCTCCTATTTATCAACGAACGTCTAGTTGTTGAAGAGGGTTGGTAGCCCTTGAAGGGTGATGTTGGTGCTTGCTGAGCCTGACTTTTTACAACCAGTATTAAGTCTTGGGGCTTAGTGATGTTCGTGTTTGGCATCGTGTGTTGTAGTTTTCTTTTCTTTTATATATATATTTCCAACACGTGGGTAGAATGGAAAAAGAAAAAAATAGAGTCGTAATTTGTTTCACACGAGGAATGACGTTTTTTGTTTTCGTTTTAGTTTGTTTGAATGTTCGTTTCCACGTAGAGAAAGAATGGCGGCTTCTCTTTTCTTTGTTGTCGAAAAGAAAGAAAAAAAATTCGTATTTTCTTTTTCTTGTTGTTTGAATTTTAATTTCCACGTGGTCCGAGAGATAAAAATGGCGTTTTTTTTTTTTTTAAATTTTTTTATCAACACGTGGTCATAGCAAAGAGTGACGGCATTTTTTTGAATTTTTTTTATCAACACGTGGTCACGAAAAAGATGGGCAGAGTGAGCGTTTGTTTTCTTTTGTTTTCTTTTTATCTCCACGTGTCCAAAACAAAGGAAGTGGCGTCTTGTAAGGTCCTTTTGTTCGTCGAAAAGGAAAAAAAGGATTGGCAAAAGTTTGTCTTTTTCTTTGTATATAATTTTCCGACACGTGGGTAGAGAAAGAGAAGAAGAAAAAATGAAATTGTAATTTGTTTTATATTCGGAGAGAGCCAAGAAATGTCTTTGTTTTTCTTTGTTTGGGTATTTCCACGTGGCCAGAAAAAATGACGGCATTTCTTTTTTTTGTTTGTTTGTATATTTCTACCATGTGGGTAGAAAAAAAAGGAAAAAGATGGGTGCGTAATTCGTTTCACCACGAAAGAAAAAACGAGAAATGATATATATATTTTTTTTTTTGTTCTAATACGAAATTAATTACTCCGCCACATACAACAAAGCTTGCACGTCGGGTCACCAATTGTTACGGGACCGAGTGGTGTTCCGCCGATTATAAAAGTGCAAAGTTGAATCAAGCAATGTTGCATGCAAAGACAGAGTAATAAATAATAAACAAAATGAGGTAGTTCAAATAACGTTTATTGAACGTGTGTGTACGTGGAATGATGAAGTGTGTGATGTATGCATGTGTGTCGATGGAAAAACAGTTCTTGAAAAAGGTATAAGAAGAATTGAATCCGGCGAGAGGAAAGTCTTTGAAAGCCGTACACAAAGAAAATGAGTTGTTAACTCTTACCGTTGTTTGACCACGTGTGTTGGTAGTTGTTTTGCCGAGACTAGTTGAAGAGAAAAGCGTGAGACGAAACGCTAGTGTATTAGCGTCGTTCTGCCGAGGCCAATCGACCAGAAGAGAAAAGTGAAACGGAACGCTAGTGTCAGCGTACTCCTGTCGAGGCTGGTGAAGAAGAGAGAGGGATTTTCCGTTTGCAACGGTTTTTATAGTCAGAAGGGCAGATAACTCTGGTGTCGCTTTACAGCGCCACCTGTCGGTGAAAAAGCGACACCTACCGGCAAACTGGTGTAGTTATGTTTTGAAAGGAGGAGGTAACTGCTACACAATACTTTGAAACTTGAACGATAAACACACACATTATATATATATATATATATATATATATATATATATATATATATATATATATATATATATATATGGTTTGGATCTTGCACTATTTTGGGCTAATCTCTATCTACATAGACTTGAATATGTTATCATTAATAAAAAATGATATATGAGTTATCATGGTTGCAGGCGATATATTGACGACCTTGTATGCATTAATGATAACGAAGAGTTTGAAAATACTAAACATTTAATATATCCTAAGGAGTTAAAATTAAACTGTGAACACACGGGAACAAAAGCTACGTTTCTTGATTTGGATATAAAAATTGAAGATAAAATATTTATCTATAAAATGTTTGATGAAAGAAATTCCTTCCCTTTTCATATCGTTCGTATGCCCTGTATATATTTTTTATGGGAGCATTATGTCCGAATTTCTGAGAATTGCTCATGTTACCTTAAAATTAGTAGATTTTATACCCCCAATTTCAGCCGTAATAATAAGAATGATTAAACAACGTGGCGATCAAAATAAAATATTTAGACAATTAAATAAAGCAATTACTCGCCATCCAAACGCCTTTAAGTAAATCGATAGAGCAAATCCAAAACTATCTAAGAAATAATATATATATATATATATATATATATATATATATATATATATATATATATATATATATATATATATTAGCATATATATATTTTTTTAAAAATACATGTATATATATATTTTTTTTTAAATTTTAAATATTTTTAATATGAAACTAAATATTATAAAATAATACAAATACATAAAACTATAAATCACATAAATAGTAGTGTAATGGATTCGTCCGTACACTATAAAATACAGCAAATTTTTGTAAATAACGGATACAGACGAACAACACAGGTAAGGAAGACATTTTTTAATAACAAAATTTAGCAAAACATTGATCTGGAACAAAACTTAGATCTAATATACGGAACGTTTTTGTTCTTGTCTTTTAAGGGAAGTGGAGTCTCATTAACTCTGTTGGGAAGCCTGAGATAAACTACTGTTTTGTTTATAAATTCTCGAAACAGTTTTTCATGGTAAACACCTGATGATCCTTTAAATAATGTTAAGACTAGCGTAAATTCTTGGAAGCAAACTAATATAGTGACTGTAAAAAGTAAATTGACTTACAAAAAAAGTAATTTTCGACCGAAGGACTTGGGACAAAAGTGTTTTTTTCTCCATATAGTTTTAATGGTTGAAAAACTTCCGAGACTATATATATTGTGTGTATATATATATATATATGTATGCAAACATTGTTAAAAATAACAAAATTCGTCTGCTTTTTTATTTTTACAATTTTTCTAATGATCTTTTTTCTATTAAAATCAAAAAGATTAATAAATGTTCCCTCGGTATTTTTTATTTTAATACAAAAAAGTTCATTAGAAAAATTGAAAAAATAAATAAAGTATAATAAAACAAACGAATTCTGTTATTTTTAACAATATTTGCATATATATATATATATATATATATATATATATATATATATATATATATATATATATATATATAATCTCTCAATTTTCTCATTTGTGCCGTGGTCTGGATGACCGTTGGGGCGCCAAAGATGACCTGGCAATTAGGTTCTTCCAGCCCTTTCGATTTTCTGTCTTCCTGAGCTTTCTAGTCAATGCCAACCCTGTCTGCTCTCGGATGTTGTCCTCCCTCTTTGTCTGTCCCTCCTTCTATCTCTCTTCACAGTTCTTTGCAGGATTGTCTTTACGAGACCTGATGACCGATTGACCACTTCATTTTCCTCTTTTATACAGCGGTCAGTAAATCGTCATATGGCCCAACTACTTATATGAGTCTGTTCTTGACTTTCTCATGTTATCTCTTTCTATCACATATGATCTTGACCTTCAGTTAGTGCTTGAAGAATGCAATCAGATCCTGCCCACACCATCATTTGCGCTACAGCCAGGATTGCGAGACACACCATTGTTGTCAATTATGTAGGATACGTTTAGCAGAAGAGAATGCTCAGGATCGATATGAGCCATCACTTCATTGACATACACCCAGAACTGCTCGAGGTTACAGCATCTGAAGAAAGCGTGATCAAGTATTTCTTCTTCATTCTTCCATTCTGGAACTGGCTTGTATGACATTGAGAGATAATGCATTCCAGGCCAATCTCAGGTCTGAAAGAACTCAGAGTTGTTGAGATGGTTCGAACCTGGCGCCCAACTCCATTCGGAACAGATCTCCTTCTCCATCGATCTGAACCGCTCGATGAAGGGATCCTTAGCTGCACCCTTCTCTAATCCCCTCTGTAATTCCCTTCTAGAAGACTGAAAAAGGTCACTGGACCAAGAAAGCTTTTTGAGTACAACTCAAGAATGAGGTTGAGAAAGGCTCTCTCAACCGTTAAAATTTGATTCAGGAAAACTACTTTCTCGGCATGTCGATAACACATCAAGTTGAGCATCCCCAAGCCTCCCTCGCACAGACGTTAAATACATAACTGTCTGCGAACCCAGTGCCTTCCTTGGTCCCAGAGAAGCGAGGACGGAAGACGCCGCTGGACCTTTAGGCGGGTCTCAGGCAGAGGAAGTATGGCCAGTTGGTAAAGGATGAGAGGAAAGATTCCATCGAACCCAAGTTTTTACCTATTGAATAAAAAACAAAGTCGCATTCTAACATTTATATCAACTTTATTGGTCATTTTTTTGAACATATAAAAATAGACAAGGTGTTAATAATAGAGGATAAGTCGATGAGTCTGGACGAGAAAAAAGATTTGAGAATCCATAATAAATGTTCTTAAAAGTTCTTACGTGCGTAGGTGTTAGTGTGTAGTAGCGACTACTACTGCTACAAACTGACGCTTCGACCTTAGACTGGACCGCCGACCAATTCCTATTAAGCTGGAAACCCGGTCCGAACCACACGCATTCAAACCAGACCATCAGTCCAGCAGAAAGGCACCCAATCGCAGGCCGATCGACTTGCTGAGGTTGATTTCCCCCCCCCCCCTCCATCATGATTGTTTCCTCACCTCTTTCACTATCTCGATGTCTCCAAAGTATGACACTAAGACGGTATGTCATCAGCGAATGTGCAAACCTTGGCATGCCCCTGCTAGGCAGCATAATTCTGCGTAGGACCGAACTAGCCGCCTTGTTCTTTAGGTTGCAAAGTAGCAGATCTAACACAAGGATGTATAGCAGAAGCAACAGCGGTCAACGGTGATGCACCAATCATGAGGTAGCGATAGAGACAAAATGCTTTCCGTTTACCTGCACTATTGCCATCGACGAGCAATACAGAACAGAGATCTATTTGCGGAAATCTCATTTAAAATTGGCGGTCTCTAAAACAGATGCCAAAAAGCAATGGTTGACCAAGTCGAAAGCTTTGGACTGATCCAAGTTGATCAGCACAGTCTTTGTGTCATCTTATATCCCACTAGGATCGTATAAATATCCTTTTCACAGCATAGTTCTGCTTGGATTCGATCAACTCTCTGATAGCACCCTGAAACTTGGCCAAAATCTTTAATTCTGTGTTTATGGGCGTGTAATTGTCTCATCCCCCCCCCCCTCACCGCGCCTGTCTGATTTCTTCAGCAGTGTCATCGCTCTCTTGGTGACTTGACCCGGAATGGAGCTCTGGTTAAACCAATGGTTGAACATATCCGTCAGAAGCGATACAAAGATCTGCGACAGCCTCAAAAACAATTCATAAGGCAGACCATAAAATTCCGGCGATTTGTTGTAGCTGACTTGCCTCAATGCCTTTGCAATCAGCTGCTGTAACCAAACTCCTAGACCAGGAGATTGGGCAGTTGGGTGAAGTGCTCCTCGAAATGCTTTCAAACTCCCTCGCAAATCTCCCGAGTCGATTCCAAGGTACGTCCATCCAGGTGTTTGACTTTTTGAACCTACTTATCCAAGCCATGCCGGGAAACTTCCTTAATGCTCATCCACATCAGTGTTCACAGTTTCGTTGGATACTTTTCTTGGCCTAGCCGTAACTAGTTGGCCCTCATAATGTTGGCTAGCCTCGCATTGCAGGTCCTGTTTAGCTAGTTCTATACTTACAATACCCCCCAACCACCACCACCACCACCAGCACCGCCTGTGTTAGTTTCTTTTCTAAGTGCTTCTTCACCTTGGGATTATCTAGTGTGAGATGCTGACCGTATTTGACAAAGAAGATTTTGATCTTAGCTTTCAAGTCACCACTTACTCCCGGTAACTCCCTCACTAATTCCCGCTGGATAAAGTTTCCTAGCTTTTCCCCGGAAGTCTGGTATTTCCAGTACCCAGCTAGTTTAGGCCTACTTCAACTAGGCCATAACTAGTTTATGGTCCAATTGACCTAACCTTCTTGACCCTTTAGTTCCCCCACCTCGACCATATCTATCTTGGGATTAAGGATAGCATTCTAATCTCCCATTAACACTACGCATTTTGGACCCATGACGAACGTGTCTAGACCCCGAAAAAAGGAGACCCTCTCTGGAATGGTATTGGATGCATGACCGCAACTCGAAATCTTTTATGGCAATATCGACCACGACCAGCTCCTTTGCTCGTAGCCAAGAAATATAATTCAATACCTCAAGTTGTTATTGTTTAAGATTTAGATAAAATACAGTTTTTACCTAAAAAAAACAAAACATTCACATCTTCTCTTCTCTCTCTCTCCCACTCGTCTCCATATGCCTACCCTTTCATCTGACCGTCAAACATATTGACACATATTCTTTCTTTTCTATTTTACCAGCCCCCCCCATCTCTCTCTCTCTCTCTCTCTCTCTCTCTCTCTCTTGTCCAATTCAATTGATGTGTACACTGTCAGAACTGGTTTTTATTTTCCATACCCCTACTGTCCATCATCCTATCTAATTTGCTTTATAACTGGGAGTGAACTTGTAGCAGACGCTACTACCGGCCAAGTGGATATTTGTTGTGACTTTTTTTCTTTCTCTGTTGATCAACCCTTCTTCGTCTCTGAGATAGAGAAGAAGAGGTTATCTCGTAAAAACACGTTCGTCGAAGATTCCGGCCAATCAGGAACTGAGACCCCAGCTCGATCACGCGAACTGAGACCCCAGCTCGATCACGCGTGACTTGATCCCTATAAAAAGAAACGCAACAAGTGGCACAGCCTCCTTTTCCTCATCTCTCTTCTGATTTTCGGCCAGCAGGCACTGAGGAGATCGTCGTCCACGCCCCCCCCCCCCCCCCGCTCGACCGACGAGGTGGGGGAGGCAAAAGTCAAAAAGTAGGTTATCTCTTTTAATTCCTACCAAGAATAATGAAATATTTTTTCAAGCGCTCTCGCATATACGCATTCATACAAACACGAACTTAAACAAACCGAACATTTCACTCGTGTAACAAACAGAACTTTTCATGCCTTAAAAATGTATTCAAACATGCTCTGTAACTGATAGCTTTACAAAATGTTAACTAACTGTGCCAGAAAAATAAAATTAAAAAAAAAAAAGTTTTGACTCTAATTGAATTTCCAACCAGATTTCGTGCATCATTGAGCTACCGCTGTGGAACTCTCGTCAGGGAGTCTGCTCGGTTCTGGCCAGATCTTACTAGTGTTATATCAACCAAAATGTCGTACTCTTTCACAAGTGAGATTATCGTACCCAGTCTCCGCCTTATGAACATCTCACTTGCGGCCTTTGTGTTCAATCGAGACTTTCCCGTGAGTGCATTAGTCATCAAGTGGTACACACACACAGAGTCTGTTTTTATGTGAAACGCATTGGCATTCCATTTGAGTGCAAGGTTTAATCCTTTTAGTACGGCATCCAGCTCTGCCACGTTTATATGTTGGGTATCCTTTGTTGGTCGCAACCAGCATGCATCCTCAATGATGGCTCCACTGGCATCAAGAGCTACGCCCAGAGCAAGCGAGCTTGCGTCCACCCACACATCCAGTTCCTTTGTGGCAACATACCATTTTCCTCGGACAGGATCTGATTGCTGTACACAGTCAAGTGTATCTGCTATCATACACTCCAGCTGAGTATCGCTAACCTTGTCATCCCAGTTCTGTGTAACAGTTGTAGCGTAACGTTTAATAAAGCCTGTCGCCACTCGAAGCCATCCACACTCTGGAAAGTGCCCCACCAGTTTGCCACACACGGAGAAGATACATCTTCATGTCATAGTTCTTGGCACATCCACAGTACTGATTCCTCGCCGCCATCGTAGTTGGCCATGCTCTGCCCAAATTTCTAATCCTAACACTCGTGCACCATTTTTCAGTTTTTCTGGGTCCTTACTAGTAAGTCCGTACAGGTCCAGATGCTTCTTTATGGATTCTGCCGACGCCACATCCTCAATAATATATATGTCATCAACATACACCGACGTTGCTCTCCTTATCTTCTCATCCTGGGCTAACACAGCCTCGAGCACAGCCTGTATTACAAGAGGAGCCACATTTAAGCCAAATCTTAACCTAGTCAGACAATATCTTTGTCCTTTAAATATGACTGTCTGGTACGGCCAGAGATATCTCTCAACGTGGATCTGTAGGTATGCCTTCCTGAGGTCCAGAATGGATACATTTGTTCCTTGCTGTCTCCATTCTCACATTTTCTCTGTGCAAACAACTGCATCGCCAGTGAATGCATCAGGACGCACCTTATTTTTATTGGCCTGTAGCACAGCCATCAGTGGTATTAGTCCCTTGGGTGGGCCAAACTCCTCCTGATTATATGGCAACAACCAACCGTTGTTTATCCAGGTCTGCAACTCGCATTCATAATTTTCCCTTAATTCATTAGACATTGGATATTCAGAAATCCGAGTTTTCAGTTTCTCTGGTGCATAACCCGCTGACCATTTCCATTCGTCAAATTTGGCAACAAAATCAGCTTCGTTAATACAAAGCGCTGCACAGATGGATTGTGCCTCCCCAAAGTCCACACTTCCAGATTGTGTGATGCGAACGCCACCGAGTGCCTTAATGGCGTCAATGCTAAGTAACATATCAAAATCAAGAGGCTTACCTTGCATAATCAGCACGTTGATTGTGGCAACGTTACCAGTCTCTGTATGAATCCGAATAGTGCCATTTCCGCAGCAGGCCTGTACCAACATAGCTTTGCACTCAAAATAGAATGTGAGCACCCAGTATCGAGGAGAGCCAAGCATGGTGCATCATCAACATAGATGGTAATGACAGGTAGCGCCGAGTTTACATTCTGACTGGGGAATAGACTGGCGTTGATGTCTTGTCCCCCAACTTCATTTCCCGGACAATCTCTTACCAGATGACCAGTCTTGTTGCACCGATAACATCGTTGAATCCAGTCTCTCGCAAAATGATTAGGGCCATTGCATTTGTAACATGTATAATCAAATCGCCCCATGCCCACAGGTGGTTGAGTGATTCGGGTAGGCTGTGTCGCAGCCACAACTTCAGCATTGTCTTTCATCAATGCTCGAGCTCGAGCCAACAGCTCTTCTAGAGGAGGACCGCAACAGCCTTTTCACAGGGTTGGGAAGCCCCCGTACAAACATACACACCAGCACATTATCTGGTATTATCTGGTATTCCTCCAAATAGCACTGACAGTTTCCACAGATCTGCCAAATATACGTCTACAGTGTCACCCGGACGCAATACATATGTCTCAAACTTCTCATACGCTGTAAATCTGTCATCAGCAAAGGCAGTGAATAGAGCTCCCTTAATTCGTTCTGCATCGGATTTTTCTTCTTGAGTTAGATGCGGGTAAACTGCGAATGCTCCCCCAGTTAGCCGAAGTGGGATGACATTTTCAAGCCGCTTCACTCCAGATAAGTCACACACTAATTCCACCTTCTCAATCCATTCAACGACTGCTCCAGTCCCATCAAACTCAGGAATTATCTTTAGGTCAAAACGGCTGTCCATTTTAAGCCGAGATAGCTTGTTAACTAACTGTGCCAGAAAAATAAGAGAATAAAAAAAAGTTTTTACTGTAATTCAATTTCCAGCCGTTTTTCGTGCAACCCACTTTCTCTCTGCCTTTCTCTCTCCAATCCAAATCGCTCTCCCCTCCTTCCCTGCTGTCCTCTTTATTTATATCAGCTGATATCCACATATGCAAATCAGAGACCACCATAAACACCTACACCTATGAAGAGAAGCCCTTTTTTTAATCTACAGACATGTCATGCGAAGCACCTCATTCTTTTTCATGACAGTGAGTTCCTCTTTATCGTCATATACAAATAAATTGTTTTGTTTAATATAAATGTTTTACTCTAATTGTTGATTTTACTAAATACTATTCTTGTGTGTAGCTTTATTATTCCTTCGCTTTCTTTCCAATATAATAATACTGTTTTCTTTCTTCCCTTTTGTTTGTTTTAACACTGTTAATTTTATCTACACGTGGTCGGGCCACCGAATCCCTATACCTTTTGTTTAAAAAACAGCCCGGCCATAACTGGTGTTCGAATTGTTCGGAACCCCCGGCCATAACTGGTGACTCTCCGACGTTTAACACGCTAACTAAATCCTTCTGATAACATACAATCTTACGATATAATAAATAAAAATAAATAAAATCCTTCTGAAAACTAAACTAAAACTATAAAAATTAAAACAAACAAATAAATTTAAATACTAATCTAATTTAGCGAAGGAAAATTAGAACAAAGTAAAAACTTAAAAACAAAACGAAAGTTCAAAAATAAGTCTTATGCGTGACTGGCAAAAAAAAGATACACACAAATGTATACAAGCCGGTGGCAAAGCAAAAAAAATCATATACGAAGAGAATATATAAAAAAGAAAATACGAGTCCACAAACACAAAAAAATATATAATAATTACAAAAACAAAGACGAGCGTACAAAAAAAATCCTTTTCACGAAACAAAAAAAATCCTTTTCACGAAACAAAAAAAATCCTTTTCACGAAACAAAAAAAATCCTTTTCACGAAACAAAAAAATCCTTTTCACGAAACAAAAAAAGTTTTTTTCATGAAACAAGAAGAAATAATCTACCCACGTGGAGTAAATACACCGAACAAAAAAAAAACCTGCCAAACAACACTCCGTGACAAAAACCATACACACAAAAAAAATGAGCTACGAAATCACATCAGGAGTAGGCAAATACAAAAAAAAAAAAATATTGTAAAGAAAAATAAACGACTTCAGCCGACAACCCCCAAAAAATCTTATCAGACGAGGAACAAAGGAAGCAACAAAAGGCACCAAGCGTTGAATCCTCCCTGTTCAAATCCAGCTCTGTGCAAGACATCTACAACCTGACAAAAACTTTAATCAACTCAAGAATACTTGCGCAGACGCACAAATTTCAACAAAGCGTTGAAAATGAATCCTTAGCAGTCAATACCCGGCTTCATGCAAGAGACATTTTTTTCGCCTGACATTTCTTCAGCCCAAGAATCTCTTGTATGAACGCTAAGTTCCAGCAAGAAAAAATAAATAAACGTCTAAAAGTCAGAACTACCGATAATTACCCGCTTTGCGTGGCAGAAAAACCCAATGAACCCAAAATTAAAATTTCGCCCACGAACGCTAATTCTTTGCTGGAACAACCACAAAACCCCAGCTTCATCCTAACAGAATGAACGCTAAATCCTCGCTGAAAACGATTAAAAAAAAAAAGAAGTTTTTAATACAATTGGCAAAACGCCAAACTTGGACACATAAAATGATGGATCGATTCTGTGCAAGGATAGTAAAATGGCGACAACTATTTTAAAAGTTCTCTCATATGCTATTTCTTGTACGAATTGCCAAAGCAAAAATAAAATGCCTAAGTCGGTATATTAACTACTACAAAAAAACAAGTTAACAGCAGATCTTTCAACTCCATTCTGGCCGGGGAAGTTATTGTAGCAGACGCTACTACCGGCCAAGTGGATATTTGTTGCGACTTCTTTTCTTTCTCTGTGTGATCAACACTTCTTTGTCTCTGAGATAGAGAAGAAGATGTTATCTCGTAAAAACACGTTCGTCGAAGATTCCGGCCAATCAGATACCGAGACCCCAGCTCGGTCACGCGTGACTTGATCCATATAAAAAGAAACGCAACAAATAGCACAGCCTCCTTTTCCTCATCTCTCTTCCGATTTTCGGCCAGCAAGCACTGAGGAGATCGTCGTCCACGCCCCGCTCGACCGAGGAGGTGGGGGGGGCAAAAGTAAAAAAGTAGGTAATCTCTTTTAATTCCTACCAGGAATAACGAACTATTCTTTCAAGCACACATACACATTACTCTTGCCACAAAAATCACTTTACATCAAACACGCTCGTAGATACGCATTCATAAAAATACGAACTTAAACAAACCGAACATTTCACTCGTGTAACAAACGGAACTTTTCACTCCTTAAAAATGAACTCAAGCATGCTCTGTAACTGATAGCTCTATAAAATGTCTTATACAAATAAATTGTTTTGTTTAATATAAATTGTTGATTTTACTAAATACTATTCTTGTGTGTAGCTTTATTATTCCTTCGCTTTCTTTCCAATATAATTTTCGATATAATAATAATGTTTTTCTTTCTTCCCTTTTGTTTGTTTTAACACTGTTAATTTTATCCACACGTGGTCGGCCCATCTCGAACAATGGGAATGACATGCCGCCATAAAGGCATCTCCTATAACCAATTTGTCCGAAAATCCATCGTCACATTGGTTTACCCCTTTGTTCGACCCCCCCCCCCCGTCGATAAACTATCTTGTAGTCTTGATGCTATATTTTGGCTTCAAAGTTGGTGAAGAGACTTGATATTAATAAAAATTCACATCGTCTCAGAAACGATCAAGCATAAACTGTTGTTTATGTTGAATTCTTGGACCGTAAGTAAATGATTAAGTTTACATAAGATCTATCGTATATATATATATATATATATATATATATATATATATATATATATATATATATATATATATATATATATATATGAGAAAAAAGAAACAATGTTTCAGACAATATGTAAAAATAAAAATAGAATAAAGGATAAGCAATTCAACAACTAACAAAAATAAACTCAAAAACTCATGTTGTAAAGTTCTGCCGAGATATTTCGGTCGTTAAGATACGGCCATTTTCATTCGGTTGATAAACTTTATTTCAAAACGGAAAAGTTTTCAAATTTATACAAAGAATGCGATTGGAAAAAAATGTCACGTGTAGAGAACAACAAAAAGGGAGTAGGGACGCGAGGAATGTTATGAAAAGAGAAAGAAAAAGAAGATGAAGAAGAGGAAGAAGAAGAAAGAGAGACCAATCGACTAATGTCTTTAGAACGTCAGTTGAAGAAGAAGACAAAGAAGAAGAAGAAGAAGAAAAAAAAAGAAGAAGAAGCGAGAGCAAAAGAAAGAAAGAGTAAAATCGACATTTGACTGTCGAAAGCTACTGAAGAAGAAAAAGAGAGAGAAAAAAAAATCATCAGTGCTTGAATATCGCCTGCTGATTAAAATCCGACGGCAGATTGAAAACGTCAAAAGTCTAATAGGATTAGTAGTAATTTGAAGCTATTGACGGAGGAATTCAAAACAAGGGAGGAGGAGGAGGAGGGGGGAGGAGGAGGAGGAAGAAGGACAAGGGTTAAAAGTTAACCAGCGTCATATTCATTTAAATTCATTTCATATAGAATCGATCTAGCAGAAGGAATGGAAATGTTATAGAAACCTTGTCTCTGGGCAATGGTGTTCTTATGACATAGGATCAGACAGGATTCTGTGAGACGTCGAAGTTTAGTATCATGAATATGTTTGATAGAAATTGCCATATGTGTATTGAAGTGGTGGCCGGAAGAGATCATGTGAGTGCATAGCGCATTTGAGGTATCACCGTTTTTTTACGGCACGATTGTGTTCATATATTCGTTTCTTTAACGGACGTCTTTACTCTTTCTTTCTTTTGCTCTCGCTTCTTCTTCTTCTTCTTCTTCTTCTTCTTTTTCTTTTTCTTCTTCTTCAACTGACGTTCAAAAGACACTGGTCGATTGGTCTCTCTTTCTTCTTCTTCCTCTTCTTCATCTTTTTCTTTCTCTTTTCATAACATTCCTCGCGTCCCTACTCCCTTTTTGTTGTTCTCTGCACGTGACATTTTCTTCCAATCGCATTCTTTGTATAAATTTGAAAACTTTTCCGTTTTGAAATAAAGTTTACCAACCGAATGAAAATGGCCGTATCTTAACGACCGAAATATCTCGGCAGAACTTTACAACATGAGTTTTTGAGTTTATTTTTGTTAGTTGTTGAATTGCTTATCCTTTATTCCTTTTTTCCATTATATATATATATATATATATATATATATATATATATATATATATATATATATATATATATATATATATATACTTTCAACTCAGCTTTCGATCCTTGGTCCCACTCGAGAGAGAGAGAGAGAGAGAGAGAGAGAGAGAGAGAGAGAGAGAGAGAGAGAGAGAGAGAGAGAGAGAGAGAGAGAGCCTCCAATGTTGGGTTAAATAAAAACGTTAATACCGTCATAAGAAACCTAATTGCAAGAGACAAGACTAATTCATTTCCCTGCTCGGCTACATTTCAGCCTTTGCTTATAAAGATAAGTAAAAAAGCACGAAGTAAAGGCAAAAGTGTTCTATTTCGCTATTTTCTTTTTCTTTCCTTTATTCTCTCTTTTAACAACTTAAACTAACGCCCTAACCTGCTCAAATCTGTAAATAAAATGCTAATTTTATCTTCTGCAGAAACGCAATATTTAAACTTGCAGTGGACACAAACAAGTCGCTTGTTTTATTTAATTAAAGATCAGCTGAAACTACTCGGCGTTGCCCGGAGTCGTTTTCCATTCATTTTCTTTTCGCTTTTTTCTTTTCTTTTTTTAAATTTTTTTTTAACTATGCTGTTTCTTTTTTTTTAGGTGGAGTACAAAAATTTATTATTTTAAATAGGATTTTGAAAGTTAAATTAAATAAAATAAATTGTATGGGATTGTTCGGTCCTTAAACTTTTAATTGACCCAAATTGTTATAAAACTACTCGACTGAGCTCCAATCTTTGGTTCCTCCTTGTATGACATTCGCAACAAGAACTCGTTTTCTACCACAACGGAAAAAGACTTCCCTTTTCTCCTTCCATGTACCTAGCGTCAGGCTGAATTTCCATGGGCATAACTTCTTTGCAAGGGCTTTCCGTCTGTGGAACACATTACCGCGGGACTACTTCTCAACTGATTACAATTTGGTCGTCTTCAAATTCAATGTCAACAAATTGTTGTCATAAACCGCTCCCATAAGTAATCAAAAGCAGGTAATCGATGTTAATACTCCCATAGTGTTCACCATCTTTCGGCTGACAATCGTTTCATCTCATTAACCATTATGCTCGAGTGATTCTTGGCCTTGATAAGTGGTAACTCAATAGTACAAAATTTAAAAAACTAGCTAAACCTACTCGACCTCCGGGCAAAAAATTAATTGGGGGAAGGGAATAGTTAACTAATATATTTGTAACACTAACTCTAAGTTCGACTGGTACGTAATCGCTAAAAGAGTGAACAGCCCATCGAAAAAAAAATAACGCACAGAATAACACACAATTTACATTAAATATACTAGCAAATATATGCTCCCTCCGGTCGCATATTTTTGCTAGCCTGCCGCGTCAGAAATGAACGCTCACCTGTAAACCGATGGAGCCCCAGTCATATTTCTTGGGGGGTTAGACATTGATTTTCTTTGTTTCCGACCAAGAATAGTTTTAGTTAAAAATAATTTTTTTTTAAATTTCGACCCCACCCCAATTTTTTTTTACCCTCCCCCATAAATAGAAATATTTTTAGTTAAAAGTAAAACAAATTTTTTTTTTGCCCCCCTTTTTTTTTACCCTCCCCCATACATATAAATATTTTTAGTTAAAAAGAAAAAAAAAAATTTTGACCCCCCCTCATAAAATTTTTACATAGTAATATTTTCAGTTAAAAAAAGAAAAACATTTTTTATTCCCCCCCCAAAAATTTTTTTACCCCCCCCATACATAGTTAAGGCAAGAAAAAAAATTAGGAGGCGCCTCGGTCATAGCAAAGAAAACATGTTTAAATATGCTATTGAAGGCGCCTACGATATATAAAAGAACCAGTTTTGTTATTCTTCCAAAATGGTTACCCATTTAGTAATGGCCGAGATATTTGTTGCTTAACTTCAATTTACAACAAAACGCCTTGTCTTAACATAATGAAAATAAAGTATGATAATGTGAAAAAAATCCTCTCACAATGACGTCACTTCCGGAAGGATGAGTCAGCAATTAATTCTTCCAAAATGGTCACCCATTTACTAATGGCTGGGATATGCCTTGCTTAACTTCAATTTAGAACAAAACACCTTGTCTTAACAACGTAATGAAAATAAAGAATGATAATGTGGAAAAATCCTCTCACAATGACGTCACTTCCGGAAGGACCGGAAGGATGAGTCAGCAATTTATTTTTCCAAAATGGTCACCCATTTACTAATGGCTGGGATATGCCTTGCTTAACTTTAATTTACAACAAAACACCTTGTCCTTAACAACGTTTTCATTACGTTGTTAAGACAAGGTGTCTTAATTAATTATAATGTGAAAAAAAATCCTCTCAAAATGACGTCACTTCCGAAAGGATGACTTGGCCATTTTAACAGTACTTGCCATTCAAAGTATGGTTTAAAAAACACGCCGGTTTCTTAATGAAATGTGTTTAATTAATTGTATGAATAATTTTTATTAATATCACCTTATCGGAAAATATTGTAAATACATATGTAAATTTTATAATAGCAGTTATAAGTGTATATTTGTAAATATGAATTTATTAGAAGTTTAAAAGAAATGAATTATGTAAATTGTAAAACCCGTCTGGTGTCTGAGCATGTTTTTGTAACAGTATATAAGGAAGTTGAAACAGTTAGTTTAAGTAAGATTCTTAGCACGTTTTCTGTTCGAATCGAGGTCTCGTCTTGAAATTTCTTTCTACTTTATTTATATGTTTACGGCGGTTTTTGTAGTACTATATATAGAAGCTGGCAGACTAAGTAAGTAGTAATATTACTCTGATGGAGTTTCGGCTTCAGACAGACGGACAGAGAGATACATACTCTCCATTATTAATAGATATGAAACTGATCTATAACTCATATGTTTTCCTTCTTTCCATTTTCCACGGTGTTCACATGTAATCGCCTAAAAAAGCAGAATATATAATTTTTGTGGGGGGGGGGGGAGTAAATTTACCCATATTTTATTTTTTATATATTTTAACTACGTCACATTTTATTTAAATTTTAAGCAATTAAGTTGTGTTTTTTGTTTTTTCGCGTAAAAATTAAATAAATAGCTCCTTTAAAATTATCTAAATAATTAAATACCTTATTTTTCATGTATAAATAAAAAATATTAAAAGTTTTGGTATTATTGTAGATTAACAGCCTCAGCTACCCCCCCCCCCCCCCCCAAAAAAAAAGAAAATGATTCTACTCCTTAGGCGATTACATGTGGATACCCAGAAAATCTTGGCGGCAATAGAAAACCAAAAAAATTGTTTTAGAATTTAGAGCTGGGCATCAGGAGATAAATTCTGTGCGCTATTTGGGGGGAGGGGGCAGGGTCCACTCTTTTAGGCGATTACATGTGGTTTTACGGCCTTGCCAGTCGGACTTAGGGTTAGTGTTAAAAATATATTAGTATACTGTCCTAATAAGTTAGAATGACGCTAAAAAGTAGAATCACATTGTTTAAACTTAGCTGAGGGTGTTAATCTACACATTTATCAAAGTTTTTTATTAAAATTATGGAAGTCTCTGAATAAAAACATTATTTTAACTATACCTATCCCCAATTAATTGGTGTTTTGATATAAATATAGTTTCGATAAATGAAAAAAAAAACTTTCGCATTTATTCATTCAGAAGACAGAAAGAAATTAAGTTTTAAAAAAATATGAATATATATATTTTTTATTATTTAAAAGCTGAGAAGGGTAGGGAACTTTTCTTTTTTCTTTATTATAGAAAATATAATCATATTCAATAGTTGTCGTTGTCGTCGTCGAAAATAACAAATTTAGTTTTAAATATGGTTATTGCGTTCAATGCGGAGTGTAATTTTTTAAAATAAATTATTCCAGGTAATCTAAGTTGTTAGGTCGTGTAAACATACACGTGACCGGAAGTTATTCGAATGTCAAAATAATCATTTGGAACGTTAAACGGTTTTCATAAAATCGTTGGAATTAATATTACTACTACTAATAATAATAATGACATTAATATTAACAAAACTTTTAAATATACATAAGAAAACTGTAAAACGAAAATAGAAATGAATTGTTCAGAATATTAATTTATTAGAAGGTGTTTATAAAATTATTATGCTAATGAAGCATCGGGATGAATGTGTTTATGCAGTGTTCTGTTGGCTATATATATTATGTATTTTAAAACACTTAAATGTTTAATTGAATTAAATAAGCATAACGTGTTTTGATATGAAAATAGGTAGGATAAATGGAATAATATTTTATGTAGATAACTATTTTAATTTCCGTTTATAAATGATATGTTATAAATAGCTTCAAGAACTTAAGTAATTCTTTTTTTTCAATTATTAACAAAAGATTCAAATGGCTGACTTATTTATGACATTGTGACACTTCAAAATACGATAGTACTGACGGAAAGAAACTAATACTGTAGATATGTGCAGTGCTGCATGTTTGGTGGAGTGCATAGTTGCAATGCATGCAGACGACAGGCCGGTGATGGGGAAATATGCCTGGCTTCTGTTTGACAGTGAACCCTTGTTCGAAATAATAAGAAAGCAGTTTGAAGCAGCTATGGTTTACGAACAAAGCATATTTATATATTTACAAAAATATTAGAGATATTTTGTGTGAGAGAATTATCCGTGGTTGTGTTTGAAAAGTTGAATGTTCTTGTTTGTAAAATGTTTGTAGTGAGAACAGGTGTTAGAAGTTTTATTTACTCCTCTCCAGGAGTTAGGCACAAGGCCAGTTTTATCTTACTCCCACAAGTAAGATGTGACCCAAGATCGGGTCGAGAAAGTGGGGTTTGAAAAGCCAGCGCTCGAGAGGTGAGCACTCTGGCCATTTAAAAATTGCCTGGGCAGCCCCGTCGGCATTCCCCGGTAGGGGCGCCTCAGACAGTAAGCAATAAACTTACTCCTCCCCAAAGAGGGGAGGCAAAGCCTGGGAGGGTGGACCTCCTAGAACTGCACAGGACAGGCGTGCAGTATCCATCGGAACAGATACTACACTTTGATCTTAGCCAAAATGTATATCGATATGTTTGTTGTCTATCAGTGTGGGTATGCATTTGACAGTGTGTGAGTGTGTACTATCTTTTGTTAGTATATGAGTAAGTTGGGAATAGTCATTTGCTCTCCGCTTGCCATGAGGCTTGGGGAAGCAGGGCATAATGGTGCGTATGTTGGCTTTCTGTCTTGTCTCTGGCTCTACCGAAACTTGCCCGCTGTGTCTTGCTTTTATAGCAGATGACTGGGATCAAAAAGTGAATTTGCTTTTTAGGCACCAAAAATGATTTTGGTGTGCGGACGTATCTGTAAACCCATCACATTCTGTGTCAATATGTCGTCTGGAGCTGGTTTTTGAACGGAAAATGTAATTGCTTTCTTTAGAATAGTTTTGGGACGTGGCTTTTGTGTTTTCACTTAATAAATATATAGGATTGGGATAAATGTCAATCCTATACCCTCGTTCTCACACACACACACACTATTTTCGTCGGCTTTCGTTTCACACACAATATTGCGCTCTGCTTTTTATCTTCAATGATTTTCCTTTTTTATATTGATATATTTTTATATAAATCAAATTGAATGAATTAAATCTTATTCATTTATTAAGTATTCTCCACTCGTTTCCTCATCTCAATTGCTTTGTGTTTCCGTTTACCTCTTTTCATCTAGAAATTATGACCGAAGCTGAAGCCATCATTAGGGGATTGTAACACATGGAGACCTATTAAGAAAGATTCCCAAAATTTCAAAACCATCTTAGTATTTTAGGAATACTCCCTCCCCCCTTAAAAATTCTAATATCTATGATTTGCATGAACTTTGAACAATAGATATTAGACACGAATTAAGCAAGATTCTCAAATTTTCAATTTTTTCTAACGCATTCTGAGACATACTGAAGTTGGGTGCTTAAGCCCCAAATCATAATACACCTGATTTGAAAATTCATTTATTTTCGATTCGGATAAAGTCACTACATAATAATACGTAGTAACAAAACGTTTGAATGGAATATTTATTTGGTCTAAAGAATTTTAATTAGGTCAAATTTGTTACCTGTTTGCTTTTATTTCTATGATATTAAAGTTTTGCAAGAGTGGGCATGAATGAGAACAAGTGAGAGAGAGTAGCTTGTTCTATACTTACTCGCATAAAATGGTGTACACTGGATGGGAACAAAAATGTTTTGTACTAACATGCAGAAATTTAAATGTAATGTGAACAAGCATTTCGCTGCACAATTCCCCACTTAGGATGTCCCTGTAGGTCTGGTCCCTAATTCATAGTAGCCCCTTACGTCTCAGTGACAATGTGCCTTCTTTGGAATGAATATGAGTAAAAAAAAATGAATAAATAAAATAACATGACGCTCCTGACACAGCTGCAAAAAACTTACCTCGGATGTAGAGAGAGACAACTCACAATGTTACCAGAGGCAACATCTCACGAAATTTCGCCCAACCTGCCTTCAATCTTGTGGCCATACTGAGTTCACATACACCACTTGCACTCAGCACATCTCCTAGATAGCAGAAAGAGTCTACTACCTCCAGGGTATTGCCATATAGTGCCATCTCTTTGTGGGGACCACCGTTAATAGGATGCGCCTGTCCCGTGCATCTCCTACACTTGAAGTTGGAGCTCGGAGCTAACTTACCCTTCAGGTCACTGCACTTTCTGTGGACATCGATATAAAATAGCAATGATAAAAAATCTTGAGACAGCTGCTATACAACTTACCCCGGATGTAGAGAGGGACAGCACATGATGTCAGCAGAGACAACAACTCACGAAATTTCGCCCAAGCTGCCTTCACTCTTGTGGCCGTACTGAGTTCACATCCACCACCTGTACTCAGCATATCTCCTAGATAGCAGAAAGAGTCTACTACATCCATGGTATTGTCATTTAGTACCATTTCTTTGTGGGGACCACCGTCAATAGGATTTTGCATGTATATATATATATATATATATATATATATATATATATATATATATATATATATATAAATTATTTATTAAACAACTATACGTTACATACTTCAGCGACGTACCATGGTTTCATTCAGAGTCTAACATTTTATTTTTGTTAAAAAGGTCGTTAAAGCTCAATTTAAATCATCATCGACTCACGAAATAAAAACAAATCGAACAATGGAGTTCAAAGATCACTGTAACGTGTTCCGGTCAGTTCACTGAAACATGCCTTTTGGAAAAAGTACCGAGTCGATAGGGGCAGATTGTATGTTTATATGGGTCTTAATCATATCTAAGTATTATTTAGAATAAATCAATTTTTGATAATGGATGTTGTATGTCTCTCTACTTCAATGATGCATTCATATTTAGGGGTGATAGTGTGTGTTATAGTTTATTTGTCAGTGAGTGGGTTAGATTTTGGGTGGGATTGTATTTCTCTTATTAAAGGGGTTAAGTGTTATATATATATATATATATATATATATATATATATATATATATATATATATATATATATATATATATAAGTGGATGGGTCAATATAAGCTTGCTATCATCATGTGTGGTGTCTGTATTGGTTCGTGTGGGATACCTGTGTCTAATTATCTCTGTTAGCTTATATCTAATTACGTTTATGAGCCTATCAGAGGGTCTGTGTGAGTCGGTAAGGTTTAGATCTTGGTCATATATATTTTTCCCCCTTTTATTTAAGGGTATTCGATGAATATATTTCCAGGTATTTAACTGGTGAGACTTAATTTATTTAATATATTTAAATGTTTAAAAAAATGTTAATATAATAAGGTATCTAGTAATTTATGTAATTTGTGATAGTGATTACGAGGGTTCGAGTGTAGGTTGTATTTGGGTTAGGAGAGAAGATGTGGATCTGATAAGTATAATATAATATATCCGAAGGAGGGGGTGTTATATTGTATAAAGGAATTAATTTGGTAATAATTAGAAAGGTTTTTAGGATAGGGTGGGGTAAATAGACCTTATATTTAACATATGATGTGGAGTTCTTTAGACTTATGTATGGAAGAGACTATCAGTGAGTTAGAGTTAGTTATTAGTTCATTTGGCGAGTAGAAATCTTCTTCTGTGGGGACATTGTTTGAAAACCTCAGTTTTGATGTTCATATAGATTATGGAAGGGTTATTGATTGCCTTTAAAATCCTGAACTTTTCAGTTGTGCATAGTGGGCAATTCCTGGGGATAGGGTTATAAAGCTTTTGTTTATCGATTATCCTCTATTTAATTTCATAGGGGGTACTTGACTTCTTGAGCTCTAGAGAGGTGTTATGTTTTTTACCAGAATATTTGAAAGTATATCTCTGAAGTATGTAACGTATAGTTTTTAAATAAATAATTTGTATATTAGCTTTCAATTTTTTTGCGATCAAGCACTTTATTGATTTATTTTCAACATATACCGAAACTATATATATATATATATATATATATATATATATATATATATATATATATATATATATATATATATATATATATATATATATATATATATATATATATATATATAATGAAATGATGAAAATAGAATTGTACAATTTACAATATTTATTAATTCATGAAGTGTTCAAGCAAGGAAAATTAAAATCAATATGTTATTCTTAATGCATGAATTTTCAATAATAAGCACTTCTCATCAGGGGGGAAAAAACAGTAAAATAACAAATTACTGGTTAGCATAAATTTTTAAAATTGCAAGCAAAATAATTTTTTTATCATCGGTTTAAAAAAAAAAGATTTCATGGAAAGTTTCAAAATTGTGTCGAAGAAAACAATGTGTTCATGCAAACATTCGGAGAAGCAATCAGAAAATGGTAGAGAGAAGTTGAGTAGTAAAGCATATAAATCCAATTGAGTCCGCTGTCAAATCCGTTAGCAATGAAAAGATTGATTACAATGAAATCCAAAGCAAGAAATCAGTGAACATTAATGTAGATCTAAATCCAGGAGTCCGTGGAAAGTCAGTATATAGATGGAAACATCTTGCCGTGAACAGAGCAAAAATAAAATGCGAAGTGAATAGTCAAACGGATGAATTAAAATAATATAATTTAAAATATAATTTAAATATAATAGAAATAGAGAAAACAAAAAAGAAAGTGAAGAAGAAGATGAGAAGAGAACAAAAAAGAAATAAGAAACAAATTGACGTTAAAGTAAAGGAAAGAGAAGAGGAAAAAATAACATCAAGAACGGAAAAAGAGAAAAAGAAAAGGAAAAATAATATCAAGAACGGAAGAAGAGAAAGAGAAGAAGAAAAAATAATATCAAGAACGGAAGAAGAGAAAGAGAAGAGGAAAGAGAAGAGGAAAACATAATATCAAGAACGGAAGAAGAAAAAGAGAAAAGGAAAGAGAAGAGGAAAAAATAATATCAAGAACGTAAGAAGAGAAAGAGAAAAGGAAAGAGAAGAGGAAAAATAATATCAAGAACGGAAGAAGAGAAAGAGAAAAGGAAAGAGAAGAGGAAAAATAATATCAAGAACGGAATAAGAGAAAGAGAAAAGGAAAGAGAAGAGGAAAAAATAATATCAAGAACGGAAGAAGAGAAAGGGAAAAGGAAAGAGAAAAGGAAAAAATAATATCAAGAACGGAAGAAGAGAAAGAGAAAAGGAAAGAGAAGAGGAAAAAATAATATCAAGAACGGAAGAAGAGAAAGATAAAAGGAAAGAAAAGAGGAAAAAATAACATCAAGAACGGAAGAAGGGAAAAGGAAAGAAAAGAAGAAAAAAATAATATCAAGAACGGAAGAAAAGAAAGAGAAAGGGAAAGAGAAGAGGAAAAAATAATATCAATAACGGAAGAAGAGAAAGAGAAAAGGAAAGAGAAGAAGGAAAAATAATATCAAGAACGAAAGAAGAGAAAGAGAAAAGGAAAGAGAAGAGGAAAAAATAATATCAAGAACGGAAGAAGAGAAAGAGAAAAGGAAACAGAAGAGGAAAAAAAAATATCAAGAACGGAAGACGAGAAAGAGAAAAGGAAAGAGAAAAGGAAAAAATACTATCAAGAACGGAAGAAAAGAAAAGGAAAGGGAAGAGGAAAAATAATATCAAGAACGGAAGAAGAGAAAGAGAAAAGGAAAGAAAAGAGGAAAAAAAATAATATCAAGAACGGAAGAAGAGAAAGATAAAATGAAAGAGATGAGGAAAAAATAACATCAAGAACGGAAGAAGGGAAAAGGAAAGAGAAGAAGAAAAAATAATATCAAGAACGGAAGAAGAGAAAGAGAAAACGGAAGAGAAGAGGAAAAAATAATACAAAGATCGGAAGAAGAGAAAGAGAAAAGGAAAGAGAAGGGGAAAAAATAATATAAAGAACTGAAGAAGAGAAAGAGAAAAGGAAAGAGAAGGGGAAAAAGTAATATTAAGAACGGAAGAAGAGAAAGAGAAAAGGAAAGAAAAGAGGAAAAAATAATATCAAGAACGGAATAAGAGAAAGAGAAAACGAAAGGGAAGAGGAAAAAAGAAGAAAGAAAAAAAGAAAAACGAAAAAGAAAATGGAAAAAAAGAAAAGAAAAATATAGAAACAAGGCCAGAAATTACAGTAAATTTTTTAATAAAAAGCCGTGAGATGGGAATCTTATTTATTTATTTTTAAAATTAAATGTATTAGGGATATAAAAATTATTCTAAAACTTTTTAGCTATGTTTATATATTTGTATATACAGGATTCACTCCCAAACTAATTAACCAATAAGTTTAGAACACAGCTGCTAGACGTAAGACTGACTTTACTGTATACATTAGATTGTTTTTGTTATTTATTTATGTCTTAATGAAACATAGTGTGTCTAAACAAGAAATACATTGTAGTTATCCGTTGTACACTTATTACTTTATACTGCTTTATTGTATTACATGTAAGGGTGCGCTTATGTAATGTGAGAAATGTTTTAATATTTGTTTTTGGTTTGTATGTAATATTATCATTCAATATTTTCTCTTCAATTTTTTTTTCTTTTTGGGGGGAGAGGGTCACTAAAATGATTATTATGCAGAAAATTATATAACTTATTTGGATAACTACATATTATGTAACTAAGTCCATATTTGTTATCTCATGATTTAAGAACCCATGAGGTTGGATGTCGGAGAATGCGTAAGTATACAAAATGCACTATGCCTGCCCGCCCGCCCGCCTGCCCGTTACCCAACCTTTGCCAGTTACTGATGCAGCTACTGGGAAGACGGTTAGTTTCTGTTTCACGTGATTTAGTGACCATCCATTTAATGTGTAAAGGGGGTAAAACAAAACAGATGTTGGCAAGTATAATGGTAATACATTCAAGCATCAAGTTTCTTCAGGCTAAGATTAAAGGGTATCATCTGTTCTCTCTTCAATCAGATGGGGAAGTCCTTCTCAACTGCGGCAAATTTTATTTGTGTTTCACAATCCAGATACTATATATATATATATATATATATATATATATATATATATATATATATATATATATATATATATATATAGTCTAAAGAAGCTTTGAGTTATTTTAAACAAAAAGACAAAACAAAAAAGGAAAATGCAGTTTAAATTCCCAGAGAAACTAACTAAATCCAAAATAGTACAGACTTAACATTCGTTGGAAAATTCATAAATAAATAAAAATATATAATATAATAGTAAGTAAATAAAATAAAAAGGAGAATTAAGTATCTAACAGTGAAACAAAAACAGGAGACCTTAACGTAAGCATCTAACATTAACACGGGGATCATCAGCTGTTTACCATGTAACTGTTTCGGAGATTTAAAAACAGGACAGTTATATATATATATATATATATATATATATATATATAGTCTCGGAAGTTTCTCAACCATTAAAACTATATTTAAAAAAAACAAAAAAACAACAAAATAAACTTATAGTCCCAAGTCTTCCAGTGGAAAATCACTCATGTAAGTCAATTTATTTTTTACAGTTATTATATTAGTTTATTTCTAACACTATTTTAAGGGATCATCAGTTGTTTACCATGAAAAACTATATATATAATACAACCAGAAATTGTAGTTACAATCGTGATGTTCAATGGATAAGGAGTATAAAATGTGTGGTTAGTAGTTTGAAAAGCAGGAAAATAGAAAGAAGGATTGGTTAACGCATCCATCACCAAAATGTTCATTTAATATTTCGAAGCTTGCCAATAAAGAGATATAATAAGACGAGGGGAAGCCCTTCTCAACTGACACAATTTTTATTTCCCAATCCAAATACTACATATATGAGACTATGTGCATCCCTTGCGACAATCCTCAACCCCAACATTAGTGTGCCATGGTTTTCTGTTCGTCTTCATCTCTTGTTCTCGTTCTGGCCGTGTCATCGTCTTGGCGATCGCCGAGGGAACAAGCACTGGTTTACAAGTTGTGAAAAACAAAACAATGCAAACTCACAAGAGAAAACACATCTCTGTGTTTATACTCAGTTAGAGTGTGTGTGATACCGTCGCATAAAAGAAAGGAACACCGAAACGCTAGCATCCATGTATCAGTTAAGATAATTCATCTGCTGCAGCATCACTGTTGCTCATTTGAAAGTCAGCTCATCTCCGGTCTGCACCAAATCTGCTCTGATCTGATCGTCTCTTCTCTAAGCCGCAAAACTAACTTAAACTTGTCAACTGCCATAAACTAACGTAAACTCGTCAACTGCCATAAACTGTCGCAAAAACTGTTGCAAACAACTCTCACTCCTAAACACCTTAACTCAATCCCAAGACGGTCTTTTGTTTTAGTCACCGACAAGCGGAAATGACTCGCCCTCTGAACAATAAAAACTGACTACTTCCATGCTCGCCTCATCAGTCACACCCACCTGATTATTAATCTTATTTCTGATTGCCTTTGTGTGTGTTGGTGAGTCATTTCCCATCATTGTCCAGGGTCTCGGTTCTGGATGGGGGAAACTCCATAGGTAGTTTTGTTTTACGGCATATCAACCCTTTTTGGGTTATTTAATGCCGAATCTGGTCATTATAGTGAAAGTTTTTATGCTTCAAGTTCTTTATATCTTCAAATGTTTAATCAGGGTTTTTGGTTTGGTAGTTTTGTTTTACGGCATATCAACCCTTTTTGGGTTATTTAATGCCGAATCTGGTCTTGTTTTCTTCTCTTTTTTATTTCTTTCCCCTTTTAATATCTGTTTCTATTTAACCCATAGTTGGGACCCTAACAGGTACTACCACTCCGGGTCAGGGTGGACCTGGGAGCAATGGTAATTAAGAGGAGGCTCCACATTCCCCAAAGTCCGTAAGCCGGATCTCACCATCGGATGTAGTTTAAGGTCATATCCAGGACCGGGAGTAGGGTAGGAAAAATAAAAATAAAAAAGGGGAGGGAGAAAGGGAGAGGGGCTGTTGTTTTTGTTTTTGGTTTTGTAGAACATAATTAAGTTTTACAAAAAAAAAAAAAAAAAAAAAAAAAAACGTCAATGTAGGTGAATTTCGTCTCAGGGAGCCACAGGGCAGCCTGATCTGGTATCACCAGGGAAACTCCATAGTATTACACACACACATACACACATATATATATATATATATATATATATATATAAAATAATGATAATATAAAACGAATTTTGTATAATTAAGATTGATTCGTATCGGAAGCAATCGTTTAAGATTAACTATAGGAATCTGTTGCAAATTGCAAGTTAAAGGCTCAGCTATAAATTAGCAGTATATTTCTTTCAAATATTTCTTACATCTTCTTAGATCTTTATCAGTTACATAATTACAATCTATTTTCTTTTGCACTAGCAAGTTCTCATTCGTGGAGCGATTGATGCGTTGTTCGGCCAAATCATTTTTGTGCAGCATAGCACTTCTGCCCAACCATTTACATTCAAACTTTAAGCGTTATGTTGATAAGGCGCCATATTTTATTCCTCACCCAAGTCATGGCAACAGGTGAGATAAAAGTCTCTGTTGGAGATGTCAATGCTATAAAACTTTATCTTCTTTCTCTCCTCGTTTCTAGCAATGGCTTTGCTAGGCAAGTTGAAATTCACAGACTCGATTCCATTTCTATAGTATATGGCGCATGCCTAACGTCGGGGTGAGAGGTGCCATGTCATCCAAACACTCCAGGACCGTATTTATTTGGGATCCCCACGTGGTCATGTTCGTTTAGCCTTGATTAATTAAAGGTTTTTAATCCTTATATTATTGGGATAAATATTGCTATTCGGGTCACAAATTATTTTAAGGGCAATATTATTAAGAATTTATATATTCAGCAATTTGTGACCTATTTGCGTTACACATAGAATATAAAATCCGGAATATAAAATCCGGAATTATTAATCGAACACGTGGGTACCAAAATAGCTAACGGTTAGAATTACCAGAGGAAACAAACAAATGAAAGAAAGAACACATTATTATTATTATTATATTGAAAAAGAAACGAAGAAAAGGAAGAGACTTCAAAACACGAATGGCATTTATTAAAAGTAACAATTAGCGTAAAACATTCATATTAACAAAACAATTTATGTAACTAATTTTACATGAATTTAAAGATCAGTTCATGTGAAGAAGGTGTTCATTTTTTGTTTAAGTTCTGATGAAGAAAGCTCGTGGAGTGTATACGAGTTTTTTGGAGAAATGTCTATATTTCCTAATGCGTGTGAGAGATACAGAATTGTGTTTATATGAGTGCAAGCGTTGGAAGTGTTGTTTGTCTATTTGTGGCAATGTAATGTGTGTGTTTGAAGAAGGATTCGAGTTCTTTATTCATGATAGGAATTAAAATTGATTTACCTACTTTTGGACATTCGCTCCTCCCTTCCCAATCGAGCCGGGGGCGGTGATATCCTGTTTGTGCTGTTGTCAGGAAAGCGGAAGAGACAAAAGAGAGCGAGAGACAGACTGCTGCTGTTTTTATAGTGTATTATAAATCTCGTTGGTCACTGGCGTGCCGTGTTTTGATTGTCCAAAGTTTTCGGCCAGCGTCTTTCCACAAGATTTCCTCTGCTTCTACGAAGACGAAGAAAGGGTATCGGTCAATGCTGAGAGAGAGAAAAGGAGTCTAAATGGACGCCATTTACTTTATCGCTTTGCCATCTTGAGATCGCTACAAGTACATATATGTCGGCAGACTCAACTTATTATCTATTTCTGTTTTTATAATCTTTCTGGACAATTCTTTATGTTGATGAAACTGTTTGAATAAAATTTATTTAAATTGTAGAGAAGAAGTTTGTCCTTTGAGCCAAAATTGGTGATCCTTTTTTTTCATATCAAACAGGCCAGTAGGCCGGATACAGATGAAGCAACCCTACTACAAAATGGTGATTCAACTAGCTTCTCACCACCTCTACACATTAAATTACGGAATAAGAAATATCCAAAAATCTCGAATTTACATATGTTTCAAGGGGGATCCAAAGTAAACAAGAGTGAGTCAGCAGTTTACTTTAAATTAGGACCCCTATTATCAGAATTCTTAGTTAAGATCTGGTAGTTTGGTAGTTTGGTAGTTTTGTTTTACGGCATATCAACCCTTTTTGGGTTATTTAATGCCGAATCTGGTCATTATAGTGAAAGTTTTTATGCTTCAAGTTCTTTATATCTTCAAATGTTTAATCATGGTTTTTGGTTTGGTAGTTTTGTTTTACGGCATATCAACCCTTTTTGGGTTATTTAATGCCGAATCTGGTCATTATAGTGAAAGTTTTTATGCTTCAAGTTCTTTATATCTTCAAATGTTTAATCATGGTTTTTAGTTTGGTAGTTTTGTTTTACGGCATATCAACCCTTTTTGGGTTATTTAATGCCGAATCTGGTCTTGTTTTCTTCTCTTTTTTGTTTCTTTCCCCTTTTAATATCTGTTTCTATTTGACCCATAGTTGGGACCCTAACAGGTACTACCACTCCGGGTCAGGGTGGACCTGGGAGCAATGGTAATTAAGAGGAGGCTCCACATTCCCCAAAGTCCGTAAGCCGGATCTCACCATCGGATGTAGTTTAAGGTCATATCCAGGACCGGGAGTAGGGTAGGAAAAATAAAAATAAAAAAGGGGAGGGAGAAAGGGAGAGGGGCTGTTGTTTTTGGTTTTGGTTTTGTAGAACATAATTAAGTTTTACAAAAAAAAAAAAAAAAAAAAAAAAAAAACGTCAATGTAGGTGAATTTCGTCTCAGGGAGCCACAGGGCAGCCTGATCTGGTATCACCAGGTTAAGATCTGGTGAGCGAGCTTGAGGGACATAGTGTGAAAAATCTCACATGGAAAACATGAGTTTTAAAATTATAATTATACACACCAATTACAACTAGAAAGTGCTAAATGTCCAAGGGATAAGGAGTTCAAAATGTGTGGTTAGTAGTCCGAAAAGCAGGAAAATAAAAGGAAGGGATCAGTTAACGCTTCCATTACCGAAATGTTGATTAAATTTTTTGAAGATTTCCAATTAAAGAAGATAATAAGAAAAACTATCAAATTAGGATAAAAAGGAAATTTTAATTTGTTGATGCAAGGGAGGTAACTTTGGATTGGATCTAGGAATAATTGGACACTTTATATTCAGATTGCTTTGGTATTGTAACAGTTGCATAAGAGATCGATTTTTGTTTATATGCACATGCTATATCTTGCATTATGTCGAGTTGTAATTTGGTTGGCGTATTGATACACAGGCAATTAGCGCACTACTGACATGTGCACTCAAAGTCTACTGATTTCCACCCACCTCGTTAGTAGGAAGATGTAGATTTAGATTAGGTAGAACTCCAGGATACCACATTCTGTTTGTGACAAAAGCCAGCCGACCAAGCAGCTCTCTTTATGTTCCAGTATTTCCTTCGATGATTCATATTTTAGTGGAGATGTTTGATGTTTTTCATGGAAGATAGTGACCCTTTTCTTATTCAATATTCACTTTCAGTCAGATGCGTCCAGACACGGCTAACTCTACGAAGTGACTTTCTCCATTCTGACGTTCTTCTAAAAGATAAAGCAAGCAATTGTATAATTATTTATTTATTTAATTAATTATTTTGATTAGTTGTTATGATCTGAAATTAATTTAATGGATGTTTTTTAAAAAAAATTTTTTCTATTTAATTGTATTGAATTAAGTCAACTTAATTCAAATCAGTAATTCATAGTTTAAAGTCAATTTTCTCAATATTTCGAGATCTGAAGAGTTAATGTTTGGGAGATTTTATGCTATATGTTGTATGCATATTTAGTTAAAATTTTACGAGTCAAGCTAAAGTAAAGCAAAAATATTATGTATGAGTCATTAAGGTTTGGTTTGGTAGTTTTGTTTTACGGCATATCAACCCTTTTTGGGTTATTTAATGCCGAATCTGGTCATTATAGTGAAAGTTTTTATGCTTCAAGTTCTTTATATCTTCAAATGTTTAATCAGGGTTTTTGGTTTGGTAGTTTTGTTTTACGGCATATCAACCCTTTTTGGGTTATTTAATGCCGAATCTGGTCTTGTTTTCTTCTCTTATTTGTTTCTTTCCCCTTTTAATATCTGTTTCTATTTAACCCATAGTTGGGACCCTAACAGGTACTACCACTCCGGGTCAGGGTGGACCTGGGAGCAATGGTAATTAAGAGAAGGCTCCACATTCCCCAAAGTCCGTAAGCCGGATCTCACCATCGGATGTAGTTTAAGGTCATATCCAGGACCGGGAGTAGGGTAGGAAAAATAAAAATAAAAAAGGGGAGGGAGAAAGGGAGAGGGGCTGTTGTTTTTGTTTTTGGTTTTGTAGAACATAATTAAGTTTTACAAACAAAAAAAAAAAAAAAAAAAAAAAAAACGTCAATGTAGGTGAATTTCGTCTCAGGGAGCCACAGGGCAGCCTGATCTGGTATCACCAGTGAGTCATTAAGCTTTTTTGAAATAGACTTAAGATCTATAATTTAGGGTAATCAGTTCAAAGACATCAATTCAGTTTAAGTGATGGTGAATTTTGAGGGGCAACATTTTATATGTAGGTTAAGCTAGTTGAAGATGGAATGGATGTATCGAGGAGGTGGAATTGTTATTTAAGCTCGTTTGAATCAATTTAAATCAATTTTTTAACTTTCTTTTATTCACCCCAAACAAGGCAAATTGCCACTGATATGTAAGGATTACTTTGATTAGAGACACATTTATAGGGGGAACCCTAAGTGAAGAGTTGTGCAAAAAGATGTTTGTTCACATTACATTTAAATTTCTGCATGTTCGTACAGTCGGGGCAACGGGGAGCAAGAAGGGAATTCCAAAGGTAAGCTGTCCAAGAAAAGAAGCTATTAGAGTAGAAAATTCTCCGGCATATGAGGACCTCTACAGTGAATGGGTGGGATTTTGCTGCTCCTTGGGTTGGTCAGTTATATTTACTTTGAGGGCGCACAAGTGCAGTAATTTCATCAGAGCACATTCCGTGGAAGTATTTGTAAAACAAACACAGGGATGCAACATTGCAGTGATGGAAGAGGCCTGGAGCTTGGTAGACAGTACAAGACTTATTATGTCAGAGAATCTGTTTTGTCCCTGTCCAAGACGAAGGGACTAGTTTGTGTAAGTGTAGATTTTTATCCTTACTTTGTAGAGCCTTTTCAAAGATTGGCTTAATTAAGCTTAAAGACAATTTTTCGTTGTATTTTATCATTATATTACATAACGCCTATCGTCTCTATTTACTTGCCTCCCCATGAAGGTAAAGTTAGACACAAGATCGATTTTTAATGAGGGGAAATCCAGCTCCCTTCAAAAAGGAGTACTGGAAGAGAACAAAAATACTTATATAATCCTGTTGACAGTCCCTCGTGAATAAGGATGCCTCAAGTGACAGACAATAAATTCATCCCTCCTCTGTGATGATAGCTTCCTGAGACCGAACAGATACTACATTTTGATCCATGACATCTGTTCTCTAACTTCTAAAATTTCTCAAAATCTAACTATGTCGTCTTAAATTCACTATCTGGTCACATGACCAAATTTAGCCAATCATATTAAGTGACATATCACTAATAGTCACCAACTTTCCACACTAACTAAGGGACATATTCTGCATACTTAAACATCATAATTAGCAGAACAGACACTATTTCGGAACTCTTCGATGGGGAGCCGAGGGAGGGGTGCAATCCTGCTGGGGAATCCAGAAAATATGGTTTCAACTGTGCTCTGGGCGTTGAACCCTAGTTTTAGTTTGTGACTCCTTACTTAATCTTATTTTTAAAAATGATAAAGTTGCTTTTAACAGTAAAATCTTTTTTCAATTGCTTCATCAAAGTTCCACTCTTTTGAAAATGTATGTTAAATTTAAAAACTCGTATTCCTTATAAAATATTTAAGTGATTGAATTGTAGAATAAAGACATTTGGTTAAAAGGTAAATTAATGACAAAGTCCATTCTAACATATTTTATCAACTTTATTTTATGTCTTCACTCAATAAACAAAAGAAAGAAGTTAAGAAAAGATTTTTTACAACAAATCTAAAATAAGGGTTCCATATCGCTGCTAGTTAGCAGCGATATGGAACACTTATTTAGAATGGGGTGCACTTCATGTCTGCGGTTGGGTTGACATCTTAAGCCCAACTAACTCAGAAGCAGGAAAATGCATAGTTAGTTCAACAAAGTGTTTTCATTGGATAATAGATCAATCATTCCACATAGAAATATTAACTTGCATAGAAAGAAAATAGTCCATAAAAATGTAACGGCTACAGAATTGTAGAGTGGAGAGTTGGTTGGAGTGTCGAGATAAAGATAGTCATTTGGTTGAGTTGTCCGTGTCTGTATGTATCTGACTTGAATTGAATAAGAAAAGGATCACCAGAGGTCGAAATAAAATCACCAACGTCTTCTCTACAATAATATAAATCAATTTTTATTTAACAGGAACGTAGGGAAACAGGAGCGTAAACATGTAAGGCAAGTTTGTTCGGCAGGCACATATTATAGTAGGAAGGTAATTGAGTCCAAGTTGGTCTTGAGTCTATTCCCGCCTTTCATCACCATTGATGAGAGGCAAGAAGAAATGCCACGTCTGTCTACGTTGATATATCGGCTCAAACTGCTGTATTTCGCGTGCATCCAGCTTTGTGGCGGAAATTCGGCAACGCCGAGAGTGCACATGTGTAGTGATGCACTAATCGCATGTGTATTGATACACGAGTTTGGAGATACCTGTTTTCGCCAACCAGATCACAACTTATTGCTATACAAGAGATTGCATGTACATACAGGAGAAAATAGATCTTTTGTCATGTAACTGCTACATTACCCCCTACTTAGGCTCTTAACCAATAAAAACAAGAGATTCTTTATTGGTTGTAGCAGCACATGAGAATAAATTAAATGACATTCAAAGTGGAAAAGGAAAGTAAATATTTGTTTATTTCGCTCTGAAATGATTGTTCTTTGTTAATAAGTGAAAAATGTCATTTTGCCGAAAAGAGAAAAATGTTCTTTGCTGAAAAAAAGAAAAATGTTCTTTTGCTGAAAAGTAAAAAATCTCCTGAATTCCCTGGGCTAGCCAGGGTCAATGTGGATTTTGCTAAATCATGCGTCAGGAGTATTGAAGGTTCTGATTGGGGCGTGTATGTGTCTGCACATTGTAGATGTCTAGCAGGATACAAAGGAAAGAGTTCAGGCAGAAGATTCTAACTGAAATAAGTTTCACTGTGGTTGAAATTCCGGTGTGAGCCAGTTTGTGTAAGGAAGGATAGACAGTTTTGCGATGAAGAATAGACAGTTTTGCGATGAAGAATAGACAGTTTTGCGATGAAGAATAGACAGTTTTGCGATGAGCTTCGGGAACACAGGGGTGAGCCGAATTCAAAGTAGTCTTGCAAAAAATCTGTTCATCCACTGTTTTGGAAATTTTAATTCTTAGCCATTTTGGCAGTGAGTGAGGGGGGGGGGGGTCTGCTCTCCCCACCTCTGTATCTGCTTGGCCATTTGGGTGGTAGGGGAGCTCAGCCCTTCCTTTTTTTTGTACTAATCTTGTTGCCTCTCCGAGAACTTCGTCCTTTCCTTTCCAGCTGCCCTCCCGCCTCCAGCTTGACATATTCAGCATCGTTGTCATGTGTGACGCCTGCCCTTTCCCCCTTGCCTCGGGGTTGGCATTGATGTTAGTAGTCCGACTACAGGGGAGGGGGATGACCTGCACTGAGTGTACCGGGAAACCCGAAGGTCAAGACCATTTCCCCTGTTCTTCGAGCCAGCCCCTTTAGCGCCTTTTTGGAATTAGTAGCAGCCTGGAACAGTCTGAGGTGGACGTGTTGGTGGCCAGCTCTCCATCGTACGACGTTAAACTTTTAAAGAACCCTTTTTTGTGGTATTAAAGCCTGGGGCTTTGTTTGATTGAACCTTTAGTGACGAGAGTACCAGCTAGAACAGCTTCTGAAGTGATTGTGTTGGGAGCTCATCTCCGTCGGATAATTTGACGTTAAATTTTTAAAGGACCATTCTCTGAGGAAGAACCCCTTTTTTAGAAGAAAACCCTTTGTGAAGGCCAGAGGCCATTTTTTTTAAGAAAACCCTTTGGGAAGGCCAGAGGCCATTTTTATATGGAAGAAAACCCCTTTGAAGAGAAACCCTTTTATTGAGACAATTATCCTTTAGAAAAGGATAATTTTTATTGTGGAGTTGGGCTAAAGTTCCCAACAAGAACTTTTTACCCTTTGAGGGTTTAAAATCAAAGAGGAGGACGGCTACGATATACTTGAACGGATATAGTATTCGCAGATTTCGGGCGAAGAAATCCCAAAGACTGTTACCCTTTGTGGGTCTTATTTAAAAGAAGAGACTGAAAAATAGGCACCTTTGATTTCCTTCTAAGGACAATTTTTTTTTAATTTGTATGCTTTCTTTTCAGCCCCTTTTCAAGTAAGACGTCTTCTTCTTTTTTGTTGTTATAGCAAGAACTTATTTTTATCGCCGGTATTTATTGTTGTCAAAGGCAATAATCTTTTTGTACGGATCTTTCGATCCACCCTGGTATTTTTGGCGTCGTTTGAGACGACAATATTTATTGGAGTAACTTGTTTTTTTCTCCTATTATCGTCTGAAACGGCAAGCCCCTTTTTGGGAATAGTCCTTGGAAGAGACTCCATTTTTTTCCTTATTTCATTGTATTTTTATTTTAATTTAATTGTTACCTTGGGTTAACTCGTTTTAGCCCTGCTTTGGGAAACAAAAGCAGGAACTAGTCCTTTTTTGTTACTAATAAACCATATTGAATTACATCTCTGGGTATGTTTTTTTATTTGCTCCCTTTTTTTGTCTATTTATTTTATTCCCTCTTTTTTTCAAGGTAACAACCGACGAATTTCGGTGACGACCCCGAAAATTCCGTCACTGTAGGGCTGGGAATGTTTACAGGTAGCAAATTCTGGTGCTGACAGGTTAAAATCATCTAAAGATGGTTGGTCCAAAGCGATTTGACAAAGGTTATTGTCCTCAGATAAAGAAATAACACTGAAATACATTCAACAATGTTTATATCTCGACATGGCAACGCTGCAAACGTTAAGAGAGAAGACAGAGATGTACCATGGTATTGATAGCTTAGAATGTGAATTTACCAGTTTGTGTCTAAGAAAGTGTAGGATAGGGTAGGGATATTAGCAACAATGAATATTGGGTATGGGAGAGTGGTTCAAAGTGGTTGAAGACAGCAGTGCATGTGATTATGAACTGCTACAAGCGTAGAGTACAGGTCAGTCTGTACTATTGCATGAAGAGAAGTGCATGTATGAATGCACTGTTGTGCATGGAGAAGTGCAGGTAAGGCTGCACTGCTGCCAGTGACTCTATAATCTCTTCCTCAGGTAAGTTGCTTAATAGTCTTCTTTTGTGTAAGAGGAGTTTGTATGGGAAATCACCATTGTGAAAAGGGTTCCCAGTAAGAATCATGATGAGTGGGGCATAAGGAAAAGAACAAATATGAAAATTATTACCAAAAGACAAAATATTCTAAAATAAAATCTTCATTAAACCACATTATGAACATTAATATCGAAGGCAAGAAATTTTATAATAGAAAAAATATATGTCTAAACTTACATAAAATATTTCTGATAAGTGATGTTTGAAAAAAGTTCAAATGATGATAAAAAGGCTAAAAAGCTGATAAGTTATTTACTCGTCATATTGTGTGCGTTTGTGGAGAGGCTAGGAAGAAAAAACAATTATTTTCATGCGGTAGTCTCATGTTACAAGAAATAATTTTGACGCGTTTTATCTTTTGGTGCGAAAAATCAAGTCGCCATGTAGCTCCAGACGCCGTGGGTATCATCGGTGACAGCATAATAATCTCCGATAAAATATATATCTTATAGCGAATATCATGCCGGGAGGGAAAGAAGAACAAGGAAATGTACTTACATTTTGTTTGACCATATTTTTTTTTAAAATACTTCCAGGATAAAACTTTCTTCTTTTTTTTTAATAATGTCCAGGTGTCAGATTTGTTGACGTGTATTTTTTGTAACCTCTGGGTACCAATCAATATTTTGAGAGCAGAAAGTTGCGTTTTTTCTTAAATATTTTTTATATAAGTGCTTCTTTAAACTGCCAAATAAAACATGAAAGTTTCTGTTGAAATCCGCATCACAAAGTTGTTTGTTCGTATTGTGTTAGAAGTCGCCAATATGTACAGTTTTTAAGATCGAACCGTCTGCGTTTTGTTGTTGTTGTTCAGAAAGTCGCACGGTTTTAATCACGTCAATTTGTAGAATCCATTTGATTGGAGTGTCAAGGTGGTTGAGTCGGTCGTGTCTGACTTTAATTGAATAAGGAAAGGGTCACCAAAGTTGGAAATAAAATCACCTTCTCTACAAAATATAAATCAATCTTTATTTAACAGAAACGTAGGAATACAGGAGCGCAATGTAAGGCAAGTTGGTTTGGCATGCGCATATTATAGTAGGAAAGTAATTGAGTCCAGGTTGGTCTTGAGTCTATTCCTGCTTCTCATTACTATTGATGTCACGTCTATGTACATTGACATCTTGACTCGAACTGTCATATTTGGCGTAGAATCCAGCTTTAGTGCACTAATCACCTGTGTATCAATACGCGAGTTTGGAGGTGCCTGCTATCACCAACCGAATCACAACTTATTGCTACATAAGAGATTGTGTGTACACACAAGAGAAAATAGATCTTTTATCATATAAATGTCTACAGAATAAATGATGAAAATCTCATTAAAATTAAAGGTGCTTCTGTATTACAGGGCTGAAAAAAAATGTTTCTATCTTTAATTTTGAAGAGTCAAATGACAGGGGGAGATAATTCAAAGTGTTCCCCAAGGATGTATCTAAAAATGGATTTTAACGCTCTGAACTTGCAAGATATTTTATATTTAACCAGAGATAATAACAAAATAATAGACTTCTTGCACACAGATTAATTTCAGGTGCGGAGACCTGGATCTGTGGCCAAGACATGTGACTTATGCCACCAACATCAAAAACTTTCTGTGATGCTTCAGTTATTTCAATAAATCTGTTTACTTTTTATTGGTACCGAATACCATAAAACGTTGTGATTGTTTGATTCCTGAATAATCTTTTTATGTATATATATATATATATATATATATATATATATATATATATATATATATATATATATATATAGTAGAGAATGGTAGTTTGCTTGAAGCATTGCTGGGTATAGTAGTAGTAAGTTTTTGAAAGGCTGTGGGCAATGCAAGTTCCGGGTAAGATGCAAGTTGTAAGGAACAAAAACAATAACAATAAATCGAATACGAAATATGACTTACTATTTATTTTTCCTTTTTTTCTAAAATCTTACATAACAGCAAGAGTGTTTTTAGCTGTTCGTGTGATGTCCGGGTGATTAAAAATCACTATTTGATATTTCGGGAAAAGACATCCCTTTGTCAAAAATAATTAAACCAGAAGAAAATTCTTTTTTCTTCTCCTACTGTGTAGAGAATACTACAAAACAAAATGGCTGCCAGATGTAGACCGCAGCGAAAACTATAGCAGTCTCGCAGGGAATGTAAATTAAATTAAATTTTATTTTAAGATTATGTTACATATATGATTTGGTGTTCAAAAATATTTGTGTAATGTTGGTTAAGTGTATGGTGTTCGATAAACTGTTAGTTTTAATAATATATATATATATATATATATATATATATATATATATATATATATATATATTTTTTATAATTTCTTTTTTTTTTTATTAAGCTTATATTTGATTATTTACTTTTATTTCAGTGTGTTTTATCTTCATATTTTTATTTTGCTTATCTTTCTTTCGTATTTTAAGAATTTTAATATAAAGTAAAGTAATTAATCTCACATTTTAAATATTCTAGATCTATCAAACTTATCGATTATCATCTATTTAAGAAGTGTTACTAATTGTGAGTTTCGTCAAATTAGTTTATCGAATTAACTTGATATATTTACTATAAGATAAAGGGGAGTAACTCTGGATTTTTTTTTTAGGTGGAAATCTGTATAACAATATTAGTATATATATATATATAAAACATATATACACATACATGCATATATACATATATATATATACATATTTATGTATTATTGTTTGTTTAATTGTTTATTTATATATATTCTTCATTTTCTTTACATTTTTTTTATTATTATTATTTACTTTTTTAATTTATTTTATTAATTATTTATTTAATATTTGCATGTTATTTGTATACATTTTATATGTGTTTGGATTAATTAATTAATAATGCTAGGTTATGGGGTGACTTATTTGGTGAGTTAGAAGAGTATGTTGAATATGGTTTTTGGTTTGTGGTTGAAAGTGTGTTAGGATGGAAGTTCATTTGGGTGTGTGGTGATTTATTATAGGAGGTAAGTAATGAGTGAAGTGGTGGAAACGGAGTCTGTTGAGTGTTAGATATGGGGGTTGGTCGGTGGATGGGGGGTAGATATTATAGAATGAATAGTGAGTGGAACTCGTGACGCTGATTGAGTGAGGGGTTTAATCTGGAGATGAGGATTGGTGTGGCCTCCTCACCCCTCAACAGTCTGGTGAAGCAACTACTATAATGGCTATGAAGTGCAGTTAGTTTCTTCAACCATAAATTAGGTATATTGTCTATGCCAGTTTTATGGCCGATGTGGAAGTTATTTTATGGCGAGAGATTCAAAAGAGAACAATGGATTTTTGGATTTTAACCACAGTCGCGAAGGATTTCGGACAAATGGTTTTGCGATAATGAATCCCCCAACCATAGGTAGTGTGATAGATGCCTTTATAACGGCATGTCATCTCACTGTTAGATTCCACCATCTGACCACGTGGGGATTAAATAAAACAGTTTAAGACAACCAAGATGAAGGAAGAAAACATTATTTAAACTTACCTTAAAGAAAGCGAAGGAATGAGTAAGCTATACACATATACGAATAGGCTTTTTATAATGGTTAATAAAAAAGGAAAGGAATAACATTTTTATTAACAAAACAATTTATTTAATATTTGAAAGAGAGTGTAAGTTCATAATTGGAGCGTATGATGCGATGCGTGTTGAATGTCAGTTGGGTGGCAAATTTGTGAATGGTGAATGTGTGAAGGAAAAAGTTCGTTTGGATTACGAGAGATTCTTAAAGAAATGTTCCTTTGAATTCAAGATGCTTGAAGAAAAGGGATGTGAAGAAATGTTCGTCAAATTGAAAGATTGTGAATAGAAAGATTACCTTTGTTTTCCTCCATCCTCCACACAGCTCGTTCGAGCTGGTGGGGGGGGGGGAATCGCCGAGAGTTCTTTGTGTGCGTCCGCCCAGAACGCTGAAGGCAAAAAGAGGAAGAGGAAGAGAACATGTGTTCTTTTATCGACTTCAAATCTCGCGTGGTCAAGCTGGCCGAAATCCTTCGGCCAACGTGATTCTGCGAGATTTCACGAGTTTCTCCCTTCAGAGGCGAAGAAGGGTTAAACAAAGAAAGAAAGGGAGAGAGTTAGCCGAACGAACCTAGAAAGAAAAGGGGTAGCTAAACAGGCTAGCACTTTTCCTCAATGCCCGTTCGTCTCATCGATCTGCCACAATAGTCCCCCACCAGTAAGCGGAGCTTACCCGATAGACACTACCCTATTTCAATTTTACTTTTATGTATTTATTTATTTATATATAACAACAATCTTTATCAGCGAGGATTTAGCGTTCATTCCGGGATGGATGAAGCTGAAGTTATATGGGTGTTCCAGCAAAATTAGCGTTCGCGGGCGAAATTTAAATTTTTTTGTGCACATTGGGATTTTCCGCCACGCGAAGCTGGTATTGTTTGTAGTTTTAGCTTCTGGATGTGTATTTTTCTGCTGGGACTTAGCGTTCACCCAGAGATTCTTGGGCTGATGAAATATCAGGAGAAAGAAATGTCTCTAGACGAAGCTGGGTATTTTTAGGAAACAATCTTTAGGCCTACGTCGAAATTTGGTCGCGTTCATGCAAGTATTCTTTGGCTGATACAGGTTTTCTCAGGTTGTAGATTTCTTACACGAAGCTGTATTTGGCTTGGGAGATTCAACGCTTGGCACTTTTGTTGCTTCCTTTGTTCCTCGACTGATAAGACTATTATTATTTTTTTTTTGGTTGTCGGGTTGACGTCGTTAATTTTTCATTAAAAAAAAATTTTTTTTTTTTAGCCTATTGTAGCTCCATTTTTTTTAAAAAATGGCGTTTGGCGGGAATTTTTCATTGTTCGGCATATTTGCGCCATGTGGGAAGATTCCTGTTTTTTTTTTTTTGTAGACCCATCTCTCCTTGTCTCGCGAAAAGCGCTTTTTTTTTTGTTCAGTGAAAGGATGGTTTGTTTTGTTTTTTTTTTTTGTTTTTTTTGTTTTGTTTGTTTCGTTAAAATTTGTTTTTGAAAGAAGTTTTTTTTGTAAAAAGATTGTTCTTTTCGTTAGAAATGATTTTTGTTTTTCAAGGGTTTTCTTTCCTTGCGTTGCTTCGTGAAAAGGATTTTTTTTTTGTTGTTGAAAGGGATTTTGTTTGTTCTATGAAAAAGGATTTTTTTTTTGTTGTTGAAAGGAATTTTGTTGTTTGTTTTATGAAAAGGATTGTTTTTGTTGAAAGAAATTTTGTTGTTTGTTTTACGAAGATTTTTTTTTTGTTGATGTGAGACGCTCATTTTTTTTTTTGTTAAGTTCGTAGACTTGTATTTTCTTCGTATATGAATTTTTGTTTTTTTTGTTTTCTTACTGCCGTATTCTATTCTAAGTTTCCTTCGCTAAATAAGATTAATATTTAAATTTATTTGTTTGTCTTTAAGTTTAGAAATGGTTATCTTATTTTTTTATTTATTTATTTGTATCTTAAAATTTAATCAGAAGGATTTGTATTTATGTTATCGTAGAAGGATTTAGTTTGCGTGTAGACGTTGGCGGTCACCAAGTCTCATCGATCTGCCACAGTTTATTTGTGATTCTGAAATTGATTCAACTTTCGTTTTATCATTCCAGACGTTATCTCTGGCTCTGGCATTTCTGGCTTGCTTTCATTACTTTGAGCTATATCTAAGATCCACTTTGCCTCTTGAACAGAGGCCTTCAGTAATCTTCAAGCTCTTGTTTTTTCGGTGTCTTTTCCACCATGATTTTCTCTCTCATTAAATTTCGGTAAAACATTCTTGTGTTTTATCTTAAACTGTTTTTCCCCCCCACTTTCGTCCTTTGTTTGGATTCTTTTGGCAAGTGCTGGAATCTTGCCTTCAAGTTCCTTCGCAATGTTTTTTATTTCCTCTAAACTTTTCTTGTACTTAAAACTGAGCCTGTAGATGGTGCTCTTCAGCCACCTTTTCACTATAGGGGCGACAAGGAATTGTTTGATCTGAGACAATTCCTTTCTGCAAAGGTTCAGTTGTTTTGGGAGCTTCAGTTTCCAAGGTTGTGTTGTGTTTTGTGCTCTGGACTCCCATTGCTTTTGGAAATGAGGGAGTGTTTTCCTGACAATATAGAGTCCTGCAGGATATGTTATCTGATTCAGCTCTGTGAGGGATATGTTAGATCGAACAAGATTTTGGAGAGTTGGCACCAAAGATTATTCCGTTCCCAAGTAGTTTCGTCATGGCAAGATATCCTATCGTGTTCTTGTCCTGTGCTAGAAGCGGCCAGACGAGATGGAACTCCAGGATACCAAATTCTGTTGTTTTGTTTTTGACAAAAGCCAGCCTACAAACAACTCTTTATATTCCAGTGATCCCTTTGAATAAAGTTGATTTATATTTTGGTGGCTTTCTTCATCTTACAAACCAATCAACATTAATGCAACTAGAACTCAATTTTGATTTGTTCCCTATCGGACTTTAGCTAATAATGGAATTACATTTCTTTCCTAGCAAATATGAGCAGCAGTTCAATCCCAGCTTTCGCCAGTGACATACATGTGTGGTTTGCATAAATAGAGGCACATTTTGCCGCCCATGGTATTGCAGCTTAATCTATTGTTGAGGGCATTTGTTATCAGCAGAGCACCGTTTTCAAACACTAGTGACTGATGAGCTGCTTGGGGATCGGTTGTCCAGACAACTCCTTCATAGTATAAGGGTGGTCATGGAGGACGCACCAGCTGAGAGTGCCTTAGTAAGGCAATTATTTGTATCTCGTTTAACATCCAACATTCAGGCCATACTTGTCACTATGATGGAGACATAAACAATTGAACAATTAACATCCTTGGATTCATAGGGAGAACCTCTCCAGTGATGAATACTAGCACTGTAGTGGAGATTTCGTCGGTTTCCGATAAATCGGCTCCTGACCCCGCATATGCAGCCATCATCGGTTCGTTATAATACTGGTTCCCACAAAGTTTGTATTTACAACAGACGCTTCAGTGATTGAGCCCACCATTGCATTAAACGTTGTGCTTTCATTTTACAGAAGCAGAGAAACCGTAATTGGGAGAAATGAGAATGACATTTCCTCCTCAGAATCTACCCGCCAATTATGCATAAATGTTTTTTGTTTCTCAATATTACTTACTAGTTGATACAGAGAAACCACCAGCCTCAACAGTTGTACTCCACGCTGTAAAGCATTCTCCCATATCCACGTTTGGTCAAATTGCTCAGTCGTTAGACTATGTAGAGACTTCACGTGGATATTCATTGTCGCAAATATCCCCATCTCTATTTTAGGTGCTGACTTTGTCCACCATTTTGACTTGCTTGTGGATATGCATAGACGCAAACTGGTAGATTCACATACTAAGCTATCAATAGGAAACGGTAGGTAAACTTCTAACCCACTTACTAGTCTTCCTGTGTTTTTTTAGAGCCTCGACTGAAGTTCCTTATCAGTCGTTACTAAATTCTTTTCCGGATTTGACCAATTTGAATTTCGAAATGAACCAGCCTGATCATTCTAGAATGCATTTCATCAAGACTAATACTGTAGTGGTCATAAACAGACCTATTTTCTCCCTCTGAAAAATGTCCCCATTGAGTGAGCTGGTCACACACTGCATGGATTCCTTTTGTCGGTTGAAGAACTACTTCAGCCCCTTTGGGAATCACAGGCGGTCCCCAGAGAGACCCCGGCAAACAATGAGGAAACACTTCTTTCACTCTCTCTCCTGCCCCTGTTCACTGGACGCTCACAGCAAATACTATCTTCACTGAAAATAGTTGCTGACAGACTTCAGGCAGCTCTAAGAACTCTTAATTTCCTTTTCCTCTTTCGAACACTGTCCAAGTTTCTTTCTACCTGTACCAAACGGTATAGGTAACCTTTGTGAATAAAACCTTTTCGTTGTTATAAAGAGGCTTTGTTGATTCATTTTGTGTCTGAAACCTAAGAAATGGACAATATCCCCCTTCTTTACAATGGTGACTCCCGACTGAAACAACAGCATGAACCTGAATAATTTTTTTTTAAAAAGCCTTTGTAAAGTTATTTCAGCAGCGAAAGGGTTCGTAACTCTTGTAAAAGAGAAAGAAAGAAAACACATTTTTGAACTTGGAAACTTCCGAAATACTTTTTGTTTCTCTAAAGAAAAGAAAATTTAAAAAAAAGGACATTTCTTTTAAACATTGAATATATATATATATATATATATATATATATATATATATATATATATATATATATATCTTATACAAGTGTCGTTAAAAACCACAGAGTTTTCTCTCTTCACTATCTTTCTTGTCAATTTCTCGACACGGCGAGCGATTCGTCGGTTTCCTGGTGTTAATTGGTGGAGTATGGCACCTAACGTTGTATCGTGGACCATTCCTCTAGCGCTTTCGGTCTCTCGACCGTCTTCAGGAGGCTGTGTCTTATTGTTACTAAGAGCCGTATTTATAGTTTTATTATTAGTTATATATCTATTAATTTACACACACACACACACACACATATATATATATATATATATATATATAATCTTTATTTATTTATTTTAATTTTTATTTCACTATCATTATTATTATTATTATTATTATTATTATTATTATTATTATTATTATGTATTAATTGTTAAAGACTGATAGGGCGTTAGGTGCCATACAACGTTAGGTGCCATACTCCACCAATTAACACCAGGAAACCGACGAATCGCTCGCCATGTTGAGAAATTGACAAGAAAAGTACGGTTTTTATATTGTTTAACCCACCACATATGCAGATTATTGCAGTATCTTGAATCACAATAACATTATGAGAGGATTGAAATAATGAATGGAAAGGGCAAAATTTAATTACTTATGGAGACGGTTTATGATAAGTATTTGTTGACATTGGATTTGAAAATGTTGTAGCCCGTAAAGAAGCAATCCCATGGTAACGTGTTCCACGGATGGGAAGCTCTTGAAATTAAACTGTGTTAATGGAAATTGAAAATTCCGTTTAGGCACACGGAAAAGAAAGCTTTTTTGTAGCTGTGGTAGAAACGAGTTCTTGTTGTGAATGTTACCTCAGTTTCATTCGTTGACTAAATCAATTCTATCGCCAAAATAACGCGTTTACACTCTTTTCTTATTCGACTATTACTAAAACATCAAGTTTTCTTCATGAAAGAAGCTAAACTCAATTTGTTTTCAATACCAGGCTGTTTCTTTTCGGGGGACATTATTGAGGCACACCGTTGTCGTTGTAGTGAATTTGTCAACAGATGGCGCTGCTTTACAAATAATTTTTCAATCGTCAAGGGAGAGAACACAGTTGCTACTATTCAAATCCAGCTTCATAACGACCACGCCGTTTTTACACGGAAATAAAAGCGCAATAAACTTAACAAAATGTCGTAAGTATTGAGTATTTGATCTTTTTTTTATTTACTTTGCACATACAAGTATTTATTGTATCTCTTTTCTCTTCCGTTATTTACTCATTATCGAGTGGAGAGTGAAAAAAATAAAACCGCGTGGTTTTACGAACGGTGTCCACAAAATGGCCACCATTTTTATGTAAAACTTTCTTTGTCGGCATTTAGCTTTTTTATATTCTTTTAAAGCATTTAAATGTGATTTATCAAACATCTTTCTTAATTTCAAAAATGTCCTGTTGGAGAGATCGAGTCTTCAACATGAAAAAAGTTAACATGGAAATAAAGAGCGATGAAGCGATTTTACTTGAAAAAGAAACTAAAAAGCGACTTCATCTTTTTTGTGTGCATGTAGTTTAAATCTTCAAATATTCATTTTCTTTATGGAAATAGAAGTCTGGTTTCTTCAATGCGACAATGGGTGTGAAAATCTGTTTGTTTTACGAGCAAAAAACACTATAATACTTAACTATTCCATTAAAATTTTTATTCCAGCCAGAAATAAATTATTTCCTATTCGGCAATTTAAAGGCTGCAAAATGACTTTCGAATTTCGGTAATAACACTAGCCCCCATGGCTGTGCGCATGCGCCAACAAACGGAAGCGCAAAAATTAAAAGTCTATCGATAAGAATTTTAAAAAACACACGCCTAAATTTAAACTGGATACAAATTGTGGATTTTATTTACTAATGCAGTAAAAACATCTTTGTTCTTTACTTTATTCTAAACAAATATTCACAAATATACTCCCATTGATGAGGAATTCTATTAGCGCTTCTGTTTGTTGGCGCACAGTGTAAATACAGAAAGTCGGGTGTGTTTCTTAAATCAAAGAAAAACAGTAACTGTCGTATAAAAGGACCATTTTCTTAATATGAAAATTGATGAGTTTTTAGTTTGCTGTCAGAAATAAACAACAAAGTTAAACGTTGAATTTGGTAGGAATTAACGGCGCTGCTTCATACAAAACAACATTTAAGTTTAAGTGAAAAACAAGTTTTTAGATTTTTCAAATTTTCGGTAATTTTATAGAATTAAACCAAGATGCTATTAAGTCTGCACCATTTACTGCCGTGTGAAGACTGAACCAAGTGCCGATCTGTTGAAGTCTCTTCTTTTTATAATCAACACAACAACAACAATTACAACAAAGGCGCCCTCTGGGCCAATCCAAAACTTCACCCAATGGCTGTAACTTGATACATTACATTCCTCCATTCTTAGATGGATCACTAAACATAGTCTCTTAACTTAAATGGAGCTCTCCTTACACGCTCAGATCTCCGAGGAATAGGCGATGCTTTCTGTTTGAAGTCTATAGGTTCCACCTCAGCCTCATCCTGTTTTAATAATTCAGGAACTCCTTCTTCCTCCCTTGTACTGGTTGTCACCGTGTCCTCTGCGGCATCATTCATATCAGTCATATTCTCCTCTGGGACCCGGATTGTTCTTTTAATGATCTGGTCTGAATGTCTCCAGGTAACTCCTCTCTCGGTCTCTACCTCAAAATTGACATTACCCAACTGCCTCGTAATGATGCCCTCCAGCCACCGTTGACCAGTGCCAAAATTCCTCACAAGGACTGGATCATTCACCCCATGATTTCGGCACGGTGTCATGATTTTAGTACCCTTCTCCATTTTGTAGTTATACACCCTGCTCTTAAACTTGTTTGGCTGTAACAGATGAAAGGCTGTTCTTAATTGTCGCTTGAACAGCAATTCAGCTGGAGGAACCCCAGTTACTGTGTGTGGAGCTGTCCTGTAGTTAAAAGGGAATCTGTTGACTTTTGTTTCAAGAGATGTTTTTGTGTCTTTGTCCATCCTCTTCATTGTTTCCTTGAATGTACGCACACTGCGTTCAGCCTGGCTGTTGGAAGAGGGATGATAAGGAGTCGTGAATATGTGTTTAACCCCATTTGCCTCTAAAAACCTCCTGAATTCATCACTGGAGAAACAAGGGCCGTTGTCACTCACAACCAGTAGAGGCAAACCATGAGTCGCAAAGATTCCCCTCAACTTCTCAATGGTAGCTGCAGCAGTGGATGTCTTCATTATGCAAACCTCCATCCATTTGGAGTAGGCATTATTAAGAACATGTGTCCAAAAACTGGACCAGCATAGTCTATGTGAATTCTTTCCCAAGGCTGACTTGGATATTCCCAACAATGAATCGGAGTTCTGTTGGGCTGTTTCTGATTTAGCACACAACTTTCACACCCCTTGGCGGTCCACTCAATATCTTCATCCAGATTTGGCCACCATACATAGCTTCTAGCTAATGCTTTCATCCTCACAATGCCTACATGAGTCTGGTGTAATTGCTGCAGAGCTTTTCCTCTCAACTTAGGAGGAATAATAATCCTGCTTCCCCACAGTAACACGCCATCTTCACAGGTCAGTTCCTCTCGTTTATTAAAATAGGGCTTTAACTGTTCACTCCAACTGACCCCATTCCAGCCATTCATGGTGAATTTGTATACCTGACTCAAGATTGGATCTTTCCTAGTCTCTGCTCTCACAGCTTCAACCTTCACTGGAGCTTCCACAAGGTCCATCATAAATATTTCATTAGTGGATTTAGATATATCTTTTTCCTGAGCCTCTAGTGGAAGACGACTCAAACAGTCCGCATTACTATTGAGGGCTCCAGTTCGATATTCTAGTTTGTAATTATAGGCAGCCAAGAATAGAGCCCAGCACTGAACCCGGGCAGCTGCCATAGCAGGAATTGGCTTGTTCTCTGCAAATAGACCCAACAACGGTTTGTGATCGGTGAACATCGTGAAGGGGTTTCCAAACAGATATTGATGTAACCTCTTCACTGCAAAAACCAGGGCAAGCCCTTCCTTTTCAATGTGTGCATAATTCTGTTCAGCATCTGAGAGCGTTCGGGAGATGTAACATACTGGCTTTTCACTGCCATCTTCCATCCTATGAGCCAACACAGCTCCCAAGCCATAAGGAGAAGCATCCACTTGTACAAGTGTGGGCTTAGATGGGTCAGAAGGGGTGCTGTACACAGCATTTCCTTTGTCTCTTCAAAAGCTTTTTGTTGGCAGGCTTCCCACTTCCAAACTGTGCCTTTCCTCATTAGACTGTGCAGTGGCTCAAGTCGTGTGGACAAATTTGGTAAATGGCTGCGATAATAATTTACTGCCCCAAGATAGGCTTTCAACTCTGTAACATTCCTGGGTGTGGGGGCTCTTGCCATCGCAGCCACTTTCTCTGGTAGAGGAGCTGTACCATCCTTGCTAACCTTGAACCCTAGATAGGTTATTTCCTCAAGAAGGAATTCGCACTTGCTTCTTTTCAATTTGAGCCCAGCTATGCTCAGCGTATGTAATACTCTCTCTAGGTTCTTTAAGTGGCTGTCATCATCGGGACCTGAAATTAGTATATCGTCCACTCGTACCTTGCAGAAAGGAATATCTTTCAATCGTTTGTCCATCTCCTGTTGAAAAATGCCTGTAGCACTGTGCACCCCGAACTGTAACCTTGTGGGTTGGTACAAACCCCTATGTGTGTTTACAGTTAACAATTCCTGGGTACCTTCCTCCAATTTCAGCTGCTGATAGGCATGGCTTAAATCCAGTTTGCTGAATTTTTCACCCCCTCTCAGTGTGGCAAATATATCTTCGGTTCGAGGAATAGGGTAGCTGACACATGGAGCTGCTGCATTGATGGTTTGCTTATAGTCCCCACATATTCGGATCCCCCCATTGTTATTTTTAACAACGGGCACTATGGGTGCAGCCCATCTAGAATATTCTACTCTTTTGTAAATGCCTTGGTTTTCTAGGCGGTCTAACTCCTTCTCCACCCCTTCTCTCAAAGCATAAGGTACAGGCCTGGCTCGACAAAATTTGGGCTTGGCTTCTTTATCAATGGGTATATTCACCTGAAAGTCTTTCAGGCATCCCATTTCTCCATTAAATAAGGCATCATATTTTGTAAGTATTTTTTTAAGCCTCGATGGGTTCTCCCTTGTTAAACAAAACAGCCTTTCCCAGTCCAGTTTTAACTTCTTCATCCAATCTCTACCCAGTAGAGTTGGTACCTCTCCTTTCACAACCAGTAGTGGTAAACAGTTCACTTGTCCTTCATGTAATACCTCTACAATTGTTGTCCCCAGAGGTTTTACTATTTCACCAGTATACGTCGTCAGTTTTATTGTGCTTTTTTTTAAATCCTGAATCTTGCCCAGTTCTTTAAATTTTTTTAGACTAATGACCGAACAAGATGCTCCTGTATCTACCTCCATGACCACTTTTTTTTTGTTTAACAACAGCTCCACCTTTACCGGTGGTGTTTGCAAGTTAGAAACATTGTATAAATTCAATTCTTCTTGCCGAACCTCCCTCTCATCCAGATTTAACCTTTCCATAGTGAATCCTTTTTCAACTGTCTGGTCTTCATCCACCACATTCATTGGATCGCTCTTTTTAGTTATTTTAAAGAATTTACCTTGTTGCTGCCTGCACTTTCTGCGGGTGTGTCCTGTCTTATGACATCTGTAACATTCACTATTTTTAAATGTACATTTATCTGCCGTGTGTCTGGTGCTACCACATCTGTAACACTCCCGTCTGAAGGGTAATGTGTGTATTGGGTTTTCATAATCGGGAAATGTTTCCTGCATTGATATAGAATATTTCCGGGCTGATTCGATTGACACTGCTATTTCAATAGCTTGATTCAACGTTAGATCCCTTTCGGTTAGTAGGCGTTCCTGGATTTTCACATCTTTAATTCCAGAGACTAAGCGGTCCCGTATGTATTCACCAACCCTCCCTTCAAAATTGCAGTGTTCGGACATTTTCCTTAATGCGGCCACATAGTCACTTATAGACTCTTCCTCCCTTTTGTCCTTCGCGTTGAACAAGAATCTTTCATGAATCACATTAGGTGCTGGTTTAATATGTCTCTGCATCAGCCCAACTAGTTCATCAAACGTTTTCTTTTCCGGACGATTATCTGCTAAACCTCTTAACACAGCATAGTTTTTTGCACCAATAACGGATAATAAAATCGCCTTTTTCTTCCCTTCACTCTCAATATCATTGGCTATAAAAAAAAAACTCCACACGTTCAATGTAGTTAATCCAGGACTCCTCAACATCGTTCCATTCCCGTAAAGTGCCCATCAACGCCATTTTTTTTTTTTTTTTTTTTTTTTCTTCTTTTATGCTTCTGGGAACTCCGAACACATCCAATGAGTGTGTTTACTTTTTTTTTTCTCTTAAAAACTTCCAGCACATGTTGGTGTTAATCTTCCAAATCCCTTCCTCGCATATTCTTCTACTACCTCATCGCCAATTATTAAGTCTGCACCATTTACTGCCGTGTCAAGACTGAATCAAGTGCCGATCTGTTGAAATCTCTTCTTTTTATAATCAACGCAACAACAACAATTACAACAAAGGCGCCCTCTGGGCCAATCCAAAACTTCACCCAATGGCTGTAACTTGATACATTACAGATGCCAATAGGGTGTTTTTTTATCGGTTTTCTAACCCTTAAAACAACCACCCGATTGGAGTCAAATTTTCTTTTATTTCAAAAAGAAATTCGCATATCAAGTAATTTTTACTGCTCTCCGATCTGTACCACGAGACGAAGCTTAATTTAGGCTCTCGACCGTCACTCCGGACTTACGGTTAGGGTTGGGTTTAATGAATGGCATGGTTTCATCCTCATCTTCGTTAAATAAATGGCAGAGTAATCGTCAAAATCATGACTAGTTGAGTTATCTTTTCTTACCAAATAATCGTCAAAATGGCAGCCGTCGTACGAACTGGTTTTTTAAAGCTGTGAAAATCTTAAATGCCCCCCCCCCTCAAACTTGAGTAATAATTGTCAGTAAAATAAGTCTGCATGATATGAAATTAGCATATTAATTTAATCTTTTTTAGTAGGTAGAACAATGATTACCGAGCGATACAAAGTGATCCAACAAATATATTAGTAATTTTGAATTTGAACTGACCTCGCCCACCAAGGAAGAGCATGAAACTTTCCAGTGAAAACTTTCCAATTTTGAATGTTTAGTAACATGTGTGTGATGGGATATTAATTTACCGGTAAATTAATACCCCATCACACATAGTCTCAAAATTCCGAGACTCTAAAGAACTGCCCATAACTTCAGTCGTGTAAGCTGTATTTTTCACCATAGCAGTTCATGTTGTTGATTGCTTTGTGAATATATAGAACTAAATCAGAACACAAGAGCTTCTCAGCGAAAATCAAACACGCAACGCAAAGTCATGCCACCAGTCAAGCATGATTGGGTATAGCTCTATCAGTCCTGTGTGAAGTTAATAATGTGCCCAGTTGTTTGGTCGTCTGCACTGCGCACATATCCATGTTCGTTGATATATCCTCGCCAATACATGTCATGGTGCAAACAAACATTTCAGTTTTGGACCGATTGAGTCGGCGAGAGGTTGAAACTGAATGGATGTGATTCACCTGGTGGCTGAACATATTGGTGTAGAATGCCGTCATGCACAGACCAATGACTATCATTCATGCTTGACATAGGAGAGGACACCATGCTCTTTGTTTGCTATGGGTGATGGGGAAATGTGGATGATGTTAGTCTTCGAAAGTCTCCAAATAGGTTGCCTCTCACAGTGGTCTCATCAGGAAACCTGCAGGCACAAAATGTGGAGCCGATACATCTACATTCCGAACTAGAAATAATGATAATAATGGAGATTTATTATCTGTCTGAACCGAAACTATTCTATTATCATCTTTTAATTCATAGGTGGGGGGTAGTATATGTTCTGTTGTCATTAGATCATCCTCCTTGGGGAGGGGGGGGGGACAATGTGGTATATGTTATTGTGGTATTGCCTTTATTAAAAACACGTTCTCTAAATCAAAGTTACTTTAAATGTCCTCAGTAGTCTTACATAACGTTCTATTTACATATTTTGCATGGGATATTCAATCCAGTAGTCTTTCTCTTTCTGTATACTGATGCTTCAGCACTGTCCCTGCCATCGTCGTCATCATCATCGTCTAGTGGGCTGTATTTCTGTTGACTGGTTTCTAGCCGTGTCTGTAATCAAGAACGTCTCATGTACAGATAGGAAAGGAGATAAATTTTCGTCATACGAATAAAAATCACACGTTAACATTAAATAGAGAGAGACCCAAATTGTTCTTAACTACTTAGTTATAGGGAAGGATGGAGGGTGGGCATACAAGTGGAGCTATCAACTTTTTTAGGAATTAAATTCCGATCTTACTATTTTTGAATTACATTCTGAAATCTCGACTGTTCGTCACCGCTACCAAAAAACGTCTTTCTTTCTCTCATACGGTATTGTGATGTCACTGCTTCAAAGGGACACTGAATTTGTCATAACACATTTGTGTCCGACCTTTCCTTGACCCCCCACCCCCCACCCCACCCCACTTGAATCTAACCCACAGTTCATGCCCGTTACATTTTAGTCCTGATAGCGAACTTGTTTTTCAGATTTTCGTGTCAAAGTAACTTGCACTGGTCCACCCAGATACTAAATCCATACTAGCTGATGTAATCGTTCTTCACATATGTCCATCCATTATGTAACATGTGTTCCATTCGTCAAAAGTATGCGACCAGAGGGAGCATACTTTTGACAAATAATGATGATAAAATCATTATGTATGAAAGGGAGGGGGGCCATCACGTGTAGTTTTGGTGAATTTTGGGAAGCATGAGGGTTTTAAAGGATGCAGTGTCTCGTCAGCCAAAACTGATGCAGTTAGTTCAATGCATCAGCAATGCTGAGCGTGAAAAATGTTTCCAAAAGTCTAAAACCAAACTTCTCTCCTTTCAGCACCAATGTCTGAAGCTGCTTCACTTTGCCCCAATGAATATCTCTCCTTGAGGAAGCCTTCTGCTTTGATAAGCTTTACTCTAGACTTGAAATGGAAGACTTGCATCAGATCTCTTGCTGAGGTCGCTGAAAAAATGCTTAGATCATTCTACCACTCCCGCAATCCTCTACCTGTATAAGAGTCAAATACATCCTAAGATGGAGTACTGTTGCCACATCTGATGAGGTGCCGCTCAGGGCATCCTTTCCTGCCTTAACAGAGTACAAAACCGACTTTGAAATTTAGTGAGTGGGGATGTTCTCTTCTCACAGAAGAGAGGTTGCTGGTCTTTCTATACTCTATCGTTATTTTATTGTAGATGCTTGACTGAGCTCCAATCTATGGTTACCTCTTATAAAACATTCACAACAAAGACTCGTCTAGCTACAACCACTGTAAATAATTTTCCTATATGTATCTAAATCTAAACAGAACTTCCATGAGCAAAGTTTCTTTTCAAGAAGTTCCCATCTGTGGAACACAATGCCATGGGGCTGCTTCCCAACTGATTACAACATGGTTGTTTTCAAGTCCAACGTTAACAAATTCTTGTTGAGTGATCCTCTTAAATAATTAAATTGCCCAGTTTCAAGCATCATCTGCAATCCTCGAGGTGTTGTCTCACCGTCCATCTGACAAACTCATTAACACTTATCCTTGAGTGGCCTTTTGGCCTTGATAACTGGTGACTCGGTCCAAAAAGAAAATAAAGTCACGGGAACTGTGCTGTTTTCTGACTTTGTAGGCATCTCCACATGTGTTAGACACATGGAAATTTAAAAGGTGCTCATAGTTGTTGTTGGCGAGATGGTTAATAATTTTGTTGGTCTTTACTAAATCAGTTGGTAGACATCGGAGCTTCAGTGCATCCAAGCCCAGGGAAACAAAGTGTTCAGAAAAAGGCTGTCGTTTGTTGGTGTATATTTGCTTGGTTGCACGTTTTTGAACAGTTTCCAGGTGGTTAACATTCTGAGAAAGATGGAAGTTATAGACTGATGCTGTGAATTTTAAATGCGGGCTCATCATACTTGTATAGAGTTTTAAATAAATGGTTAGAGTAGTCAACAAAGGTTATGGTTGGGTGATGCGAAGACAACCTCGGCGGCTTTCTTGACAATTTTAAAGATGTGCTTTGTCCAACGCAAATCGCTGCTCACACTAATGCCCAGGTCACGTTCACAAGAAAACCTTTTGATGTAACTGTTGTGGAGGAAGCTCTATCTTTGCATGAATCAAATACTTCAACAAGATCGATGTCACCCTCCATATTATTTATCACCAGTTTCTGCTAAATCAACATGGACAATTTCTGGCAGTATCACGAGATGCAGCAACACTAAAACTGTAGCACTTGCTTGATGAGTAATCATCCTTCCTGTTTGAACATCTTCTCGACCCAAACACCAGCCATTCGGCTCAAAAGCAGAAACTTTCACAGAGTCTAAGCCTGGCTTGGTAGTGTGTCGCCATCCTAAGACAGTTATGCTTGCTTTTATATTTCACACACTTCAAATTGGTTAATAGAATGATGTATTTCTATTATGAATAGAAATAATTAAGAAATTTAATTCTCCCATTTTTATTTTAGTTTTCTAGTAAACAATTTTGTTTTGCTGCCCATAAATAACAGCTTCTACATTTCATTCACGATAGTTGTACAAAAAGGAAGTCTTGATGTGAACAGTTAAATGTATTTTTTAAACTAATGTTAAATAGAACAGTTTTAATGCTTTTCCTCCCAACCCTATAAGAAAACAACCTTGGCAGGTATATTTCTGTGTCCTTCTCGGAAGAAGCTTTTCCATATTCTTGGCACCTGTGTTTATGTTATCCACCCAAATTGTTGAAAAGATCAAGGCAATATAACAATGAACGCATTCATTCTGAAGATGCGTCCACTCAATCTACACACAGATGAGTGAACGCGTAAAAATGTTAAAATCAACAAATTTTTCTCCTTACAAAATAATTCCAATAATAACTAAGCAGAATGACTAAAATATAGTATAAAAAAATAATATAGTATAAAAATAATAAATATAGTATAAAAAAATAATATAGTATAAAAATAATAAATATAGTATAAAAAAATAATATAGTATAAAAAAATAATATAGTATAAAAATAATAAATATAGTATAAAAAATATATAGTATAAAAAATAATAAATATAGTATAAAAAAATAATAAATATAGTATAAAAAATAATATAGTATAATAAATATAGTATAAAAAAAACTTATAAATAAGAACATATCATATAAATTTATTAAACTTTTTAAACAAATGCTTCAAATCGCTAAATTAATAATACATGCAGCATAAGTTAATCTAATCCGCTACATAAAAAAGGTTCAATACATTTAAAAATTAATTACAGACCAGTTTCTCTAAAATGTATTTTGTGTAAGGTATTTGAAAAAATAATTAGAAACCACATATTAAATTTTATAAAGGATGATATAAATTGTAACCAACATGACTTTGTCCATGGTAAATCAACATTATCTAATATTTTGGAAAGTATTGACATTATAAATGAATATTTGATGGAGGAGGATAGTGCGGATATCATATATTTGGATTTTAGCCAGGCATTTGATACGGTATCTCATTATCGTTTACTAGTGAAAATGAAAAATTTTGGTATTACTGACAAAATGGTAAATATTGTGAGGGAGTTTTTGAAGGATAGAACTATGAAGGTAAAGGTTGGTAACAATTATTCTGAATCACAGTACATACCCTCTGGTGTTTTGCAAGGTTCAGTATTGGGTCCTTTGTTGTTTTTGATGTTCATAAATGACTTACCTAATAATATAAATTCAGAAATAGAACTGTTTGCTGATGATGTTAAACTATGTGTGAAACCTTTATCAAAGGAAATAACACAGATGAATCTAAATAAATTATCATTGGGAGGACATTTGCAAATTGGAATTTAACCTAGACAAATGTAAAGTACTATGTGTAGGATCAAGGAATGTGGGGGTTGAATATGTACTAAACAACAGAGAAATCAAAGAAGTAGATGGAGAGTGGGGTTTGATAATACATTTAGGGCAAATAATCATATTTTGTCCATTGTATCGAGGGCAAGTGGAATGATCGGGTGGATGGTTAGGAATATTATGTCGAGGGAGACAAATGTGTTAAGGATATATAAAGCTCTAATAAGACCTCATATAGAATACTGCACCTAGGCCTGGGCTCCAGTAACTAGACATGGAAATTAGAATGTAATATTGAAACTGGAAGGCGTACAAAGAAGGGGGACAAAACTAATAAGTAAAGTAAAGGAGTGCAGTTACAGGGAGAGATTGGACAAATTGAGATTGACTACTTTGCTGGAGAGAAGAATGAGAGGTGATATGATTGAGACTTTCAAGATAATTAATGGCATTTCTAACTATGGTGGGCATTTTTTTAGTATTTCTCCTAGATCTGGAAGGTTATTGTCAAGGCAGTTTTCAAAAACTAGATCTGTTAACCAGTTAAGTTTTTTTAAAAAATAAGTTGCCAAATCTGATTAAGAACAGCAATAACGTGGATCAGTTTAAGATGAGGTTGGATAAATTCAGAGAAAGTAGTAGGAGGGAGAAATTGAGGGGGCACTTTTGGGAGTTGTCAAATTAAATATTTGACAGAATTTGATCTGGATTTTGATACTGTACTAAGAGTTTAATTTTTTTTTTCTTTAAACAGTTGCATTGAGAAGATAGTTAAAGGGGAGATACCCAAGGAGGCATAACAAACAAATAATAATAATAATTAAATGTATTGCATGTGTTAAAGGCAAATCAAATAATTAGTTACATGTTATTTCAAGGAAAGCAAATGTTATTGTAAGTATATTTAAGACTTTAAGAACATTTATTATAGAAGATGTGTACTCAATTGTGGCCACCAGTAACTAAAAATGGAATTTGAGATATAATATTACAATTGGAAAGTGACTCAACCAATAAAAGGATCTCAATTATAATATGCTGGAATCCTTAAGTTTCACTACTTTACTAAATAGACGAATGAAGAGTGACTAAATTGTGACCATCAAATTAATTAATGGGATTTCTAAATATGAAACACTATTTTTTGGCAACTCTCCTCACACTAGTAATTTATTGGCAAGAAATATTTCAAATCATGTTCTAATTAATATAATTTGTTTTATATTTTTTTATTCTTAATTTAATAAACTTTTTTTTTTCTTTTTTTTTTTAATAGTGCTTTATTACAGAAGCCGAAAAGTGAGATGACTCCTGAGGAGTTGGCCCAACGTGAGCAGGAAGAATTTAATACAGGACCGTTATCCGTTCTCACACAGTCTGTCAAGAATAATACACAAGTGCTCATAAATTGCCGTAACAACAAAAAATTGCTTGCCAGAGTAAAGGCGTTTGACAGGTAGACAAAAATTCTTTTGTTTTCTTTGATGTTGTTTAAAGGTGCTGACTTCTATTTTATTCTCTCGCTCGTCATCTATCAAATAAATTCAAATAATTACTTGTGCACAATCTGTTTTTCTTCCAACAAAGTCATTATCAGATCAGTTGGAGTTAAGTTATTTTATTAAAACCAACTCAGGAGTCTGATTTTCTTCAACCAAGTAGGAGTCAGTTCTTTTTGTTTTTTTTTTCAGAAAACTCTCCTAATTTTGCATCAAACAATGGCGTTTCTTGGTACCAAAGCATAATCATCACAGTTATATTGAAGCGGTTGGCTTTCAAAATAGCTTCCAAAATTTAAAGACTAGTTTATCTGCTCTACCAACTGGCGACAGAGCAAATTAATCCACCGTATTAATTTTTCTGATTTTTGCAGATTTTTTTTTTAAATATTAATTTACAAATAAAATCAAACGGTTATTAAAAATACAGCAAAAATCAGAAAACCAATTAATATTTGCAAAATAAAAATTAAAAGAAATCTGCAAAAAAAATTAATATGGTGGATTAATTTGCCCTGTCACCGGTTAACAAATCAGACAAAACTAGTTGATAAATTTTGACAGCTGACTTCTTCAATATAACCATGATAATTATGCTTTGGTACCAAGAAGGGCCATTGTCTGATGCAGAATTAGGTGAGGTTGCTGGTGTAAGAAAAAACAGACTCATGACTCCATTTTGTTTGGATATTCCTTCTCGTGATCATCTGGTGGCGTGATCATCTGGTGGCGTGATCATCTGGTGGCGTGATCATCTGGTGGCGTGATCATCTGGTGGCGTGATCATCTGGTGGCGTGATCATCTGGTGGCGTGAACTGGGTTCTGGTTGCCATTTCATAGCTGGCTTGTGGTAAGGCTACCTGTTCACTGTGGATGCACCCTCTCTCTAAAAACATAATCGTATGAAAAAGATGCTAGATTGGTTTGGTATTTGCAGTCGAACGGCCTTACTACGAATCTATAATGTAGATTCCATAATAAACATGGATGAGAATTCTTCGGAATTCTGCTTCTTTTATTTCAAATTAAAAAAACAGCTGATTTTTCCTCTTATGACATTTCTCTTTGATTACTAAAAATGTTCATTTTGTCATGAAAGCTAAAACTTCAAACAAATCATGAAGGGGGTAAGGGAGTTAGATGACTTTTGTTTCATCAGAGACTGACTTCCTGTTCCCCCACCACCACCACCACACATACGCACTCTGTCTGTCTCTTAACTGAGTTTCCTTAGTTGAAACTGATTAGAGTTGTTTAGGGGAAAAAAAACGGATTTTTTGGACAAATCCTCGTTTGTTACTTTAGAGCATGACGTCATTTTTCCAGACGGTCGTCCGTGGTCATACATAGATAGCAGAAAACAATATGCTTTATTTGTGTTTTTTTTTTTAAATACATTCTTCGTTGAAATATTGTTTAATTTTATTTTTGTTTTAAAGAAGAAAATCTATTTTTTAAAAATGAAATATATTTTGGTTATTTTATGAACCTAACCATTAACTGCTCTTAGTGACTCCAGATTGAATCAAAAGAAAATTTCAATGGTGTCTTTAGAGTCCTTGAAAAATTTAACCCTTATTGTATCAATAAGGGTTAAATTTTTCAAGGACTCTTATTTGAATGTTTTACAGCCCCCTGTGTGTGTGTGTGTCGAGAGAGAGAGCAGCCCCCCCCCCCCCCCCCACAAAAAACGGATTCTCTAGCGACAAGATACACTGTAAAAAAATGGTCAGTAAAAAGGTGAGAAAAACGGGTTGTGTAGTATTACGAATAAGCGCCTACAGCAGACAATCCTGGATTTTTTTTAACTTAAGAATAAATCAAACATGAAAGATTATGAATTCAGTAAAATCAATAATTCAAAATAATTAATTAATAGAATATTTATTGAAATAAATTAAAATGTGTGTTTTTTGTTTTTTGCATAACGAACACTTTATTTACAATATAGTAAAAATTTGTAATAAATTAAAACAGTCATGTTTTTTTTGAGGCAAACAGACAATTTTTTTAAGAAATTAAAATTTCTGAAACTAATAGTTTCTTTGAATATGTGATTTTTTTTTTTTTTCTCAAAACGAACAGTTTATTTACAATATATTATTATTTGAATATCTCGCTTATTTTGTTTGATTTCTGTACACATTTTGGATGAAATTTATTAATTAGTCTTAAATTGTATTTTTTACCCTGAAATAAAATTGTAATTTATCGTTTAAAGACTTGAAAATTAAACTTTAATGCAATGCCTTAATCTTTGGCAGCCATGTTATAATTTTTTATTTTCTTTTGCGCTTGGCATCTATAAAAAGGAAATACGTTTGAAAAAAGGAACAAGTTAATGATTTCCAAGTGAATGAATAATCCATAGGAAGATAGCCGTGGTCTTGGCAGGGGAATAAAGTCACAATAGCAAGAACAAGTTAACAATTATTTCCAAGTGAATGAATAATCCTTAGGGGACAGTCTGCTGGCTCTGATGACTTGCTGAAAAAAAGATGGACTCTCACGCATGCGTTTTCGGCACTTCCGGTCCTCATTGGTAGTGTTTCTTACTAACTACTATCAATGACGTCACCAGAAAAACTCTACTCTGTGAACTGGCCTGGATTATTACGACAGCTGTGGTATGCCACTTATAAGAAAGATAAAATAAGGGGGTTAAAGAATTAGAACAGAATGAAGATTCTGTTTTATTTTTCATAAATCTTTTATTAAATCTTTTGTAAACCTCGTAATTTAGGTTTAATCAATAATATTTGTAAAGAAAAATGGATAAAATATCAGCAAATACTTTTAACAAATTTATTACAACTGAACACAGAATAAATAATGAGTTAATTGCCGCTGTAACGCGAGATGAAAATAAGACAGTCTGATCCGTGGTCAATGTTTTCTTTCTCTCTCTCCAGACTGTCGACAAGGACGATAACTCTGAAATGGTCCAAGGGAGATAATTGTTTCGTTAGTTATCCCTAACATCTCCCCGTTTTAGTCTTTAACTGTATCGAGCGCACCTGGAGTCAACTTGGAGGCGCTTTCGCCAAGTTCTGAGAGGTCTTTGATAATTCTCATCTGAATTTGTCTGCATGAGAAGTGGTTGAGATGGCAGTTCAAATGTGTCCATTAACAAATCAAACGGAATGGTTGTTCTGTTGTCCACTAAGTTGCCTACAGAGTATCTGAGACGCAACTGTTTTTTGTGCCGTGCCCAGAATTGATTTCCGACTTGAACATCATACAGGAATTGTCCATTTATTTTGCGGATGATGCCTGGTACCCAGTTTGGCTGGCCAGGTCTGTAATTCCGAGCAAACACTGGTGTGCCAACTGAAAATGCTTTTGTTTTGTTAGGGCTTGGTTGTTGCCTTTGTGGCTGGGGACGTAAAGCGTCCAGTGTGGTACGGAGTTTTCGTCCCATGAGTGCCTCTGCTAGTGATAGACTATTCTTCACAGCTCCATTTGGTGTTATTCTATATGAAAGGAGGAAAGCATGTAGTATCTCCTCTGTTGTTTCCCCCACTCTTGCTTTTAGTAGTGCCCTTTTGAATGTGTCTACAAATCTTTCGGCTTGTCCGTTGGATTGAGGATGGTTCGGTGGCGACCGAACGTGTGTTATGCTGAATGTAACCCTGGGTTGATGGCTGACGAGCACGCAACATTGTGCGCAATTTCTGCTTAGGACTGTTGTATTGCGAGGACCCGAACCTTGCTGCTGCTAGACCACCAGGCGGGAGATGCTGTGTAGAAAAGTAGCGAGCCTGTTGTTGAGGCTGTGGCGGTCCATACCAATTGAGGTGGGGTGCTGGCTGGTACACCTCTGGTGGGTAGTTGACTCGATGGTTAATTGGTACTTGCTTCATGTAGGAGGTGGTTGGTCGAGGTCCTGCTGTGGTAATTTTCTCTGTAGATGATGTTATTGGAGATGTTGGCAAATGGAAACATGCTTCAATATCCAGCCATACTTTGTAGTCTGGATTCTGATCAACTGCCTTTTCTTCCAAAATCACCCTGATTGCCATAACTTTGTCAAATGTGGTTGAGATGAATGGACCAGTCATTTTAGTGCCATCAGGAATTTCTACAAAATCTTCTGATCCTGGACGTTGTACAAGAATTGTGATTTTCTCAGCATTACCAGTCACATCAACCATGAGCAGCTCTACCCCTTGAGGGTCATCGGTCAGTTTAACGGTGATGCTAGGTTTGGGGTCAGTAGATGTAGTCGGCGCTGATACAATCCATCCAGGTCCATCAGGTCTGCCATCACTTACTGGAGAGTTTGGTGTGTTTGGTGTTCCACTAATGTAGTCATCAGGTATGAAGGTTTTATCAGTCATACCCTTAGTAGACTCACATCGAACTGATGTTGTTGAAGTAGGTCCTGATGTTGTGGTGATTTTAGGAGTCACTGTGGTAATCATTGGTGTTGATATTATTGTGGGAGTTCCTGTTGAAGTGGTGCCAAAGGTTGGTCCAAACGAAAGGTTTGTGGTTGGTCGATTGTTCTGCCGCCGTTGCTGTTTCTTATTGCTGAGGTCGTCTTTACTGCTCTGAGGTGACGATCTAGACACCACCTCAGATATTTGGTTGAGTGGAATGTCGAGAAGACCTAGTAACTCGATAAAATCAAGTCCCAGCAAATTATGGCATGAGTTTGTTATGTATACGGTGCCTGACACCGTTTTTTCTTTCATTTTGATGGTAGCAGGTAATTGACCCGTGATGTGAACACAATCTCCAGAAGAACTCTGTGCTACCTGACTTGTTGGTGTCAATGAAGGCTGGCCTATGGCTTCCCATAGTTTTTGTGATATAATAGTTATATCTGATGCTGTATCGATCTGCAATTGAATAGGATGGCCATTCAATTGTACTGCAACATATTTTTGTTTGGATTTTTTGGTTTGAGGGAAAAGTTGCTATCAGACTGTTTGTTTTTTTAAATACTCTTTGTTTTTGTTCTGTGCTGTTGTCGTTGCCTGTTGTGTGTATGTGAGGTTTGCCTATTATGGGTTGGTTTTCATCCTGGAGGGGTGCAAAATCCCTCTTTATGTCCGAGTACATTGCAGCTGCGACAGCGGTGTGTCTTGAAGGTGCAGTATTGCACAAAATGCCAGTTGCCACAATTCCAACAAGCTGTTGGGGGCTGGACTGATTTTGAAGTCGGTGAGGTGGGCCGACGTTGTTTTTGAACAGGATGCGGATGCTTGTTGTACCATAGTTGAATCATGTTTTAGATTCACTAGACGCTGGCATTCAACGGCAACTTGTTGCAATATTATGTCTGGATTTTGTTCTATTTTTGACAAAATCCGTGTGCGAATGTCTGCTTCGTCTGCTGTTTTCAAACCACACACAAAAATCAAACATTTGAACTGAGCGTCTGTGATGGAAGAGATTTTAAAACGTTCACATTCTTTGTTTACAAGGCCTGCATACGCTGAAAAATCGGTCGAGGAAGATTTTGTTATGCTAAGACAATTAAAACGCATATTGAATAATGAAATATGCTCACCGAAAATCTGAGTGAGAATTTGTACTGTGTTTTGAAAATCGCAGTCACGAGAATGTTTTGGCAATATGTAATTTACATACCGATCATGTTCCGACATCCCAAGCTTACCTTCCAGTCGTCAGCTTGATCCTTGAAATCCACTCGAAAAATGTCCTCGAAACGCGCAAACCATGTTTCGAACGTCGAATTTGCCATTGGGTCATAACGAAATTCCGTTATTGTTTGAGAAATTGAATCTGTAGACGTCCTAAGATTTGTTTCTGAAATCGACGATGTAGGTGTGGAAAATCTCTCTGAAAATAATTCTATCAAATGTAACTGTTTTTCCAGTAATCGCTGAATTGTGCAATCCATTTTTTTTTTTTCTTTTGAAAAAAATTGTAAGTTAATCTAATCCTTCGTCGCCACTTTTGTAAAACCTCGTAATTTAGGTTTAGTCAATAATATTTGTAAAGAAAAATGGATAAAATATCAGCAGATACTTTTAACAAATTTATTACAACTGAACACAGAATAAATAATGAGTTAGTTGCCGCTGTAACGCGAGATGAAAATAAGACAGTCTGATCCGTGGTCAATGTTTTCTTTTCTCTCTCTCCAGACTGTCGACAAGGACGATAACTCTGAAATGGTCCAAGGGAGATAATTGTTTCGTTAGTTATCCCTAACAAAATCTTATCATGGTGTTTTAAGAAGTTAACTGTTGAAAATGAAATAAATAATAAAAAGGTTGTATTTCAACAATTAAATAAGAGGATCATTAAGTCACAAATTGACCACCTCCTTAGTGTAATAGTCGCATAATTCAACGAGACGTACAATACTATTGCGAGAAAATCTGGTTTTTGTTTTTGTTCCTCTTTCATTGATGGTAAAAGGTCAAAATGTAAGATTCAGTGTCAGTTTGTATCTCATGAAACTCTGTTTATCTGGACATATCCAAAGTTGATTTGGAAAAACAAACGTAAAATGAACCCATTCTAATATGTTTTAAACATTGTTTTTGCTGCGTTATCAAATTGACTGCAGAGATGGGGTTAGGCTGGAAAAAAATCTGCCTCTGATTCTCCAACTGATCTCTTTCTCGACTTGTGAAGTGAGCTAAATGTATGAACAGTCGCTTTGTTGCTGTCAGACGAAGGCATGGTTCTGTTAAACCCTAAAAGAGCCACCCTCCCAGGCTTTACCTTCTCTCTGAGTTATTGCTACTCGCCTGAGGCACCTCTACCAAAGAATGTTTTTTGAAGAAATGTGGAAACTTGTCTCCAAGTCGATTTCTTAGGACCAAATTAAAACATTTTTTGAAGAAATGTGGAAACTTGTCTCCAAGACGATTTCTTAGGACCAAATTAAAACATTTTTTGAAGAAATGTGGAAACTTGTCTCCAAGCCGATTTCTTAGGACCAAATTAAAAACCTTCATTTAACGAAACGTTGGTTATATGAATCATTAAAAAAAGAGGATAATTAAAATATATTTTTTTTTAAATAATAGATTTAAAAAAAACTGTCAGATTTAATTGTTGAATATCTGAACAGTTTGCATGCGATAAATCTGATGTTTTCAAATCGAGAAACTAGATAAAATTGCGTACATTTCAAACCTAAAATTCTACTGTAAAAGTTTTTTTTTTTCTTTGATTGAAAGCAAGATTTTTAAATTTTATTTTTTTTTACTAATGAGTCACCATTTATCAAGACCAAAAGCCACTCGAGGATGAAAATTAATGAGATGGATTGATTGTCAGTTGAATGATGAATGGGATAAACAAAAGTTTGATAATTTATGAGGACAGTTTATGATAAATATTTGTTGACATTTGGATTAAAGACGACCATTTTGTAGTGTGCAGGGAAGCACTCCCAGAGTAATGTGTTCCACAGACGAAAGAGTGATGAAATGTCACACTTTTTGCGAAGCTAAGTTGACAATATTTAAAATGGCGTTTATCATTTTCTGCATTCTGACTCTTTTAGTTATTCTCAATGTTTTTGTATTCTTTTCTCTTTGCAGGCATTGCAACATGGTGCTGGAAAATGTGAAAGAAATGTGGACGGAAGTGCCGAAAACAGGGAAAGGCAAAAAGAAATCAAAACCAGTAAACAAAGATCGTTACATTTCCAAGATGTTTTTGCGAGGAGATTCCGTCATCTTAGTTCTCAGAAATCCACTGGCAGGACCGAAATGATTAAACAAAAAAACAACAACAATCACCTTCACCCCCTCTTCTTTTTTTTTTTTTTGACACTTCATTTTTTGGTTAAAAGAAAGAAATAAAATTAAAATAAATTTTAGTAAGAAAGACTGGATTTGTGTGTTTATTAGTTTTCATTGCAAACCTCTTCATTACGTCTGAGAATAGACCTTCCCCTCCCCATCCCAACTAATTAGATGTTATTTCCACTCGTTTCTTCCCAACTTCAACTAAATGATGAAAAATACCTTTTAGTTAAAACATTTTAAATGCTTTTTTTTATCACTTTGTTGAACAAAAAATTCAAACTACATGATGACTATTAAGTATGTCATTGAATGTGGTTGTATATCATTATGAAACAATTGGCATTGTTTCTTCTTAACTACCCAATCTTCCTTGCATGGCCGAATTTCAGAGAGCAGATTTTTGTATGAGTGGATATAAATGGGGAAATTATTACAGAGGGTAGAGATCACTCATTTTTTTCTCTCTCTCTCTAACAATCATATAGAAATTTATACATTGAAGGGGTGGAGTGGGGGTCTCACACTTCCTATGGAAATCGTCCATGCACCCGACTATTAAGTGGAAAGAGCACCTGCCACTTGGATTTTTTAACAAAAAACTGATAAATAAACAAATTCATTTGCTAGTGTGTATTTTGTTTTATTTTTGTTCTCTTCTTCCGAGAAAGTTTTTTTCCTTTTCACAACATTTTAATAATTTTCTCTTATGTTCCCATCCAGAATGCGATTTGTTGGGAAATTGGATTATACCTACATTAAAAACATACTTTGTCTTTGTGCGAATGCAAGTAAATAGGGACAACTCACATTTAAATCTTGCCTTTTGACTTGGATCAAAGTACAGTATTTGTTTGGTCTCCTCTTGTCTGACTTTGATCTCCTAGGAAGGCAAAGTAAATTGACACGGATCAGACATCAATAAGTGCTTCACAATTTCATCTCAGCTCAGACTATCGAAGATTAAAAGATGCAATAAAAAATATATTTGTATATTTTCTTCATACTGATGCAATAAAATTAGAGATAGTAATTATGACTATCTGGATCCGTGTAAATTATCCGGAATTATTATTTAACTTTCATCTTTTTCTGAATTGCATTATTTTGTTTTCTTTATTATCTACTTATATATCAAATAGTCTGTCTATTGACCATTTCTTTAGCTTAAATAGCCTTTTTAACACAAGATACAGTCAAATCTGTTTCGAGACAGTTTCATAGTCAAATCTGTTTCGAAACAGTTTCATAGTTTTCATTCTTAAAATTAATTTTTATTTTCAATTAATTTTCTCGATTTTCAGATTTAACCAGATCACTATTTTATTTTGGATTGATATGAATAGTAATGTTTTTGCCTGACATAGACCTAGTTATATTTTATGGGGCGTAGTGTTACCCTAATGTCAAGCCCCAGGTAGGGTTATAACTATATGTGATCAAAGGATACTATCCTGCTCTATTCATATAGAGGGAGAGAGAAAAGAAGCACGAAATGGGCAGTGGTAGGTTTCTTAGTTTCTCCTAAGTCAGAAGCTGGGACATTCGCACTCCATGTTCTCACAGACTTTATGAAGCTGTTACACCCCATCAAGAAAGTATTTACAACATTTTTTTTTTTTTTTTTGGAAAATTTTAACTAACCAAGATAATTTTTTTTTCTTTTCTTTTTTCTTTTTCTCCCCATGGCGTTTGATGGTGAAAGGGACATAACTCTGCTTTTTTTCTTTTTTCAAGCAATGCACATAATGTCTAGATGTATATGTACAGATATTTTGTAGTCTTATTTTTCAGTGTTGAGCTGAATCTTTCGAAACACTTCAATGAAGTTTCTTATCTCGGTTCCATTTTTATGTGCAATTTTCTTCAGGTTTTGGTTAAACACACCGTCAATGGGGTTGATCAGAAAACTGTCTTGTTTGAAGCTCGTTGGAATGGTTTTGGCAATTTCTTCTTTTGTCTTTGAACGGTACTTTGTTGATTTGCAGATTCAGACAAGAGTTTTTTTAGCAAGATGGCACTTTGGTTAATGGGTCTCCGATTACTATTCCCTTTAAATATTTTAGGCACATCAGGAAATTTAACTTTGCAATCATGAACCAAATAAAAACTATCATGTCTTTTACCACAGGATAGATTTTCTTTTGTTTTATTCTGAAAGTTATTTTTAATTTCAGTTTATTTGGCGATAATTAAAGTAATAGCATCAGCATGGAGTATAGTTTTTATTTGGTGCTTTTGATGCATCAGTGAAAAAATCATCAAGTCGTTACCAAGTAAATTGAAACTTCTTTGATAAGAAGAGTTGGAAGGACACCTACTATATAGACACTAACCCTAACACCTTAAATACCCCCTATAAAAATAGAATTATCGGTGAAAGTTTTCCGTGCCAACGGAACATTTGAGAGGCACCAATATCCCTTAACGTTTTAATCAGCTTGTATCTACAGAAACCAACCTAATTGGACAAGAAAGGTCTGTAGGACTCCAACAAAACAGGGAGAGAGACAAGAAATGGGAGGGGATTTTTAGCTTCTTCCAGGTCAGAAGCTGAGACATTTGTACTCAGTGACCAGGTCAGCTGATACTGGAATATTCCATGTTTTCATAGAATTCATCAAGAAAATATTTACAAAAGGTTTTTTGAATTTTTTTTTTTGTGTTTTTTTCATTTGAAGTAAGCAAGATAGTTTCTAGAACATTCCAAGTTCTTTTTTTCTCGGACTTCATGGAGCCGTTACAGTCGAGACAAGAATATCTTAGAAATATTTTTTTATAATTCTTAGCTACATCTTTCTGACAGTATTGAAAAAAAGGAAATAAAATTCTAGTTGTAAGGAAAACAACTTTTTTATGTTCTCCTCTTGCTGATTTCGGTCATAATTGTTTCGAGATAGTTTCATAGTTCAAAATGTTTCCATATTACCAGTTATCCTAGCAAGACAACTACATAATCTTTTTAAAAATAAGATCTAAAAAAGTATATTATTATTGTGCTAATAACGACGACAGCGATAATAATCTACTTGTTAGTAATGGCACAAGTTCCCTGAACTTAGTCCATCCACATCTAACTCTTGCCATCGCACCAGCTCCTCCCTGTGCTCCAATGATATCACCAAGGTAACAAAACTTCTGAACAACCTCAATAGCCTCACCATCCAAATATACTTTCTCCGCATCTGAGTTCTCATCCATTTCTATTGTCTTACACTTCTTGCACACAAACTGGTTATCCTATCTTAACCTACGTATAATTCTACTACACTTCCTTTTTAGCCAATGCTTACAAGTACCACAAAAAATTGAGTTGCACCTGACTCCCTTTCCACAAACTGAGCAGGAGAACTTTCCTTTTTCTGATGGTTTTCCAACCACAGACCATCACTTTGATCTTGGTAACATTCACTATCAGACCTTTACTTTTCATAGCATTCCTTCAAGTCTTTAACTTAACAAGTAGACCTTCCATTGTTTCACAGATAAGCACTAAATCATCAGTATAAAGCATCTCTTCCATACAACTCTGGACAACGCTTCTAAGAATAAGCACAAGCGCAAATAAAGCAAAGTCTTGTGGGCGGATAACATTCTGGCTGATATGAATTGTTCACATTTTGCAATCAAGTTTATTAATCAAACATTCACCTCAAAAATCTAAAACTTGAGCTGGGCAAAATTTTCTGCAAAAATCCAAACAGTTGGCCAAATTTTATCCATCCACCATATAATTGTGTGTGTAACTGCCAAGAACCTCAAAGCTTTGCTTGTATTTGTCAATTTCTCCAAAGGCTTTGATTTCATCCGTCATTGCAAACTCAAAGAGTTCATGTTGATGTATGGGATTCCGCAAGAGTCGGTATCAGCTATCATAATACTGCAGAACAACCCTCGCTCAATGGTCCAATCTCCCAATGGTAATATAGAGTTCTTCAATACCCTTGCTCTTTTCTTTTTTATGCTGTGGCCAGATTATACCCTGCAAACATCTGCTGATCAAAACATGGATCTGGGGTTCAGCCTTGAAAGAGCAAAAAGTTCATGTCACCCAGCAAAAACAATAAGAGACATGGATTGCACAAATGACTTTGCCCTTTTGTCAGACATAATTGATGCGGCTAGCAAATTTATCCATCTCATGAAAGAAGCAACCAGTGAGATTGGCGTCTACATTAAATGCTGACAAAATAATTCATCTACGACTAAGAAGGAGAAGGAATTAAGCTGAAAAACAACAACATTATCAAGTCCGTCCAGGAATTTGTATACCTCTACAGCAACTTCCAGTCAGCGGAAAGAGACAAAAAATCTGCAATGGTAAGGTCTGGGGTATTCTTTATGGACTGTGCACCATCTGGGAGTCCTTTTTTTCTAACATTTTTTTAGGCCATGGTGGAATTTCTTGTTCTACGGTTTGACATCTTGGCCACGGACGAAACAGCAAGAAGCATCTTTTGATGTAACATACACAAGGATGTTACAAGTTGCACTGGACATCAACATAAGGAAATACCCAACCAGGAAACATGGACATCTTCCTCCTATCTTAGTCTCGCTAAGACTGACAAGACCTCGGTTTGTTGGAAAAGTAAGTCAGAACTTGTGACTATGGAATCAATTATACAACAAAAGATCGATTGGAAGACCTCATCGCATCTATATCGACTAACTTATTAGAAGACTCTGGAGGATCTGCTTGATTGATAATAAACACTTATTGGTTAGAATTGCACAAAATTCACTCTTCACATAACATGTATGTCATAAAACTTATAATTGTACTATTGTTACTTCTACAACCCAATAATAATAAACACTGATGTATGTCATAAAACGATCCAAATTCTCATTGTACTATTGCTACTTCTACAACCCAATAATAATAACCACTGATGCATGTCACAAAACGGCCGGCCTGCAATGGAGAAAATATTTTACTAAGAGAGGAGATCACCCAAGAAATTGGTTGTTAGCCTCTTTGAAAAAATAATGGCTTTTTAAAGAGTTGAGATTCTACAGAAGTTATAATAGACAGTCAGTTTTTATGTCCATAGATTAAACATGATAAATCTCGAGTAGTCTTGTTTTGTGATCCAATTGATATGTATATATATATTTGGAGAAAGACAGGCAGAAAGGAAATTTTTGGCTTTTGTTGGTCTTAGAAACAGATGGGCCCTGAGTGGACGGACTGTTTTTGTTCGGTTGGAAGAGATGTTTGTTTTGATTGCAAGTCTGTTGTTCAGTAGAGAAACTAAGTCTCATTGTAACCTTTCAAAACAAAACATTGTTACTTGTTTAAAATTTGAGTTGGAGGAAAATCCTTTTGTTACAGTACTGATCGAGACGTCATGATTGACGTTAGGGTCGATGTTGAAATCAAGCAGCGAATTCGGACAAAGACAACAAGTGGACGATCACGGCCTCTGCAGTTGAACGCATTATAAAACTATTGCTTCAAATTTGACATAAAAAGTTCTTGAGATGACGAACAAAACTTTTGACCTGACATTGTTTAATTTCAGTCGCAAGAATAATTCAAGACAACTGAAAGCAATGCTGGGATAAGCAGAGAAAGAACTCACATTATTTCAGAGTTTTCCTTCTCATAGATTTGTTGCTCTTGAAAGTTTAGTCTACCCTTTTATTTTCCCCATAGCTGGGGATCCAACGAGAAGCAAGGTTTTACTTTGATAACGTTATAAATTATATGCATGATATATGCTTACAATTAATGTGTACTTTTTTCTGTTTAGGTTTCCATTGAGTAAAATTTTCAGTTTTTGAAAAGTTATTTTTTATAGTTTTTTGTTTGTTTGAAATCACATTTTCGTCCAACTTTTTTCCTTTCACTTTCTTTGAAATTACCTACCCCAAATCAGTCAGATTTTCGGTGCTTAAGCATATCCGCCCCGACATTAAAAAATTTAAAGAATGTATAAACGTTATTATGTACTTTCGTGTTAGCTGAAAATAAGATTGTGCAGAAAAAATTACGCGGCACATGTTCGTCTTTTCTCACAGTCCGTGTTTCACTACTTTTTACTGACCAGTTTTTTTTTCTTTTTTCTGTGTACACTTACCTATCAGGCTGCTAGAGAATTGCGGGGTTTTTGGAAATTTTTTTCAAATATTTTACATTTTAGGAAGGGGGATCAGTTTCCAATGTTAATTCAACGTAGACTGATCCCCCTCTTTTTGACCATCTCCATTTAAAAAAAAATCTTTTTCGGTGTACAATTACCTATCATGTCAGTAGAGAATTCCGAGGTTTTTGGAAAGAAATTTAAAAAAAATTGAGATTTTAAGACGGGGGATCAGTTTTCAATGTAAATTCAACGTAGACTGATCCCCCTCTTTTTGACCAACTCAAATTTTTAAAATTATTCTTCTACTTACAATTACCTATCATGTCCCGAGATAATTCCGGGGTTTTTGGAAAGAAATTTTAAAAAATTGAGATTTTAAGACGTAAAAAGTTGTGAAGAACGGACTATGGTAAAAGACGAACAAGACTGATCCCCCGTCTTAAAATCTCAATTTTTTAAAATTTCTTTCCAAAAACCCAGAATTCTCTCGCGACATGATAGGTAATTGTAAGCAAAAGAATAATTTTAAAAATTTGAGTTGGTCAAAAAGAGGGGGATCAGTCTACGTTGAATTTACATTGAAAACTGATCCCCCGTCTTAAAATCTCAATTTTTAAAAATTTCTTTCCAAAAACCTCGGAATTCTCTACTGACATGATAGGTAATTGTACACCGAAAAAGATTTTTTTTTAAATGGAGATGGTCAAAAAGAGGGGGATCAGTCTACGTTGAATTAACATTGGAAACTGATCCCCCCTCCTAAAATGTAAAATATTTGAACAAAATTTCCAAAACCCCCGCAATTCTCTAGCAGCCTGATAGGTAAGTGTACACTGTACACAGAAAAAAAAACTGGTCAGTAAAAAGTAGTGAAAAACGGACTGTGAGAAAAGACGAACATGTGCCAATTACGCAAATTTATTCAGTAGTTATTTAATTATTAAAAAAAAACGATTTTAACGATTTTTTCACTCGGTAGATATTTCCACCATTTTGTATCTTAGATTTTCCAGTGGTCAAGAACGATAACTCATATTTTCACGATTTCTTGGTTTGGGGTTTTCTGATTGTCCGGAAAATTACATAACTCAAAATTAAAAAATTAGGGTTTTCCGGAAATGACTCATAATCGACATTTCTTTGGAATCGCCATTTCTTCGAAAACTTTTTATTTTAAACCCGTTCCCAGCGTCCACACCTTACACTTTCTCAAGCGGAAACTTTTTCAGAAACTTTTGCGCGTCAACCATCGATATAATTTTGTTGACCCAACAACAGGCGCAACCACAAATCATGTGGAAAGAATGTGGCAAGAGGCCAAAAGACGAAATAAGGCTGAATGTGGTACCCATACGCATATGATAAACTCATATTTGGCCGAGTTCATGTGGCGACAAAAATTTCGGGGAAAAACATTAGAAAACCTTTTTAAACAGATTGCCGAAATTTATCCTGTGGGTCAATAAAATGCTACGTTTTTTTCTCTCTTATATCGTACTTATAAGTTGTTTTTCCAAAATTGGTTATGTCTTTTGTTAATTTTTTTTCTCTTATATCGTACTTATAAGCTGTTTTTCCGCAATTGGTAAAAAAAAAAATTTAACTTGGTAAAAAAAAATAAATTGTTATCTCCCTTGTTTACAAAAATGTCAAAATCTACGTAAAATCATTTAAATCATTTTTTTTTTTTCTTATAATTAAATAACTACTGGATGAATTTGCGTAATTTTTTCTGCACACTCTTATTTTCAGCTAACACGTAAGTACATAATAACGTTTATACATTCTTTAAATTTTTTAATGTCGGGGCGGATATGCTTAAGCACCGCGACTCGTTCACAGAGACGCCATGTTGTTTTTTATTATGATTTCGCAAGTTGATTATCTCCCCTACGAAATCTTCTTTATTTAGAAACAAACTGAAGTCTCTGTGAACGAATCGCTGTTACGATACGCAGAATGGAAAAATACTTTTAATTAAAGTTCTAGTGGATAATTTTTTCTACTTTTTTGCACAGTGAGTAAGAAGATAACACTGAATAAGTATATAATATTGTTTTTATAAAAAAATGATTTTTAAAATTTTTTAAATGGTTCGCTAATCTGCATAAGCACCGAAAAGAATGTTCTCAAGAATATCTGGCATTGTCCGTTTCAATTTGGAATTTGGAATACAATACAGAAATAAACTAGTGAAAAGATGTTTTTATATTTTAAAAATACTAACTAAAACACCATTATTGCTAACGAGAACGAGACTTCTGTAGAAAGAATTAAAAGTACTCAAGACTAAGAAAACACAAATGAAGCTTCTTGGCTAATAAATTTAGTTTCTGCGATAGAACACAAATGTAAAAAATAGTTCAGCAAGCCTATCCCGTAAATACTCGGGATAATGAGAGTTAATTTTTATTAGTGTGCTTTTAGAGTTAAGTGTACATCGAGTCATTAATAGACTATCAAGAATATCTGGCATTGGCCGGGAATGAATGAGGAACTCACTTGTGTCCACCCTAACCACATTTTATTGTATTATTGTTATTAAAAATGTATCACTCACTCAACAAAATTGTCTCAATTGCCACCTCTGTAAGATGAGGCACAGCCAAATTTAGGGCCTTGATCCCGATCCACCTCGGACCTAGTGTTAGTGTTGGGAATAATGAGTGCATGTTTTTGACTCCTCCTCCTCCTCCTCCTCCATCATCATCATCATCATCATCATCATCATCATCATCATCATCATCATCATCATCATCATCATCATCATCATCACCATCATCATCATCACCATCATCATCATCATCATCATCAAGAAGAAGAAGGAAATTGCAAAAAAAAAAAGACAAGTTATCATTTCCATTAACTTGTATGATGTCTACCCTTGTTTTCAATATTATTTATAATACAATAATAACATTTTATGGATTATAATAACTGAAAACAAAAAAAAAAGCAAATTTACGAAATGCATTGTTGTTTAAAAAAAAGAATTTTTAAATAGGATTTTTAAAATTTCATTTTTTATGCTATTGCATGTGTGGTTTCAATAAATATTCAATTTAAAAATAATAATTCAATGAAATTATAAAATTCAAAGTTACGTTTATGCTAGAAAACACAGACAGACGTTAACTTGTTTCATAACTTTATATGTTTAGATGATTGACTCTAGGCTCATGTTTAGATGATTGACTCTAGGCTCATCTGTTGTCTGATACAAGAGTAGAAAGCAGATTGGTCGAATTTAATGATGTGACGTAGATCGTAAGGATTTGAAGCACTTAGAATACACCCCCCTCACTCTGTAAGTAGCTCTTAGATAATGACATGGATCCATAAGTAAGGTAATAAAGTCTGTCTTGTCTCTTCAGTACATCATTGCCTTCCAACATGATACCTTTATCGCCCGGCAATCCTGCGGAAAATCTCTGCTAAGCCTACAATAACTAAATATAGCTTATTCACATGAAACCACTGTTGCAAATGTTGATAGTTAAGCTAAAAGCAACAAATGAAAAGTGTTGTATAGAGCGACCCCCTCCCAAAATACCACCTGACACAATCCTTGGGGACTGCACTGACTTGGGCTGTGATGGCGTCTTTAGTTCAAGAATAGTTTAGAGATTGTTTTGATAGACATTACTTTTCAAATAAAAATCTGGGGGTTCAGTTTTGGGTCAGTGTGAAGCCCATTTAGGATGACATTTCCTATTGATGAGACGATCACCAAAGTGTCCCCACAGTCATTCCAATGAGTCATTGGATGTATGGGGGAGAGTTGCCCGATCCTGTTGAAAGCGCTGTTTATCCCCTACAACTTTACCTTTTCGTCGTCTGCCCAAAACTTCTTAATGACAACCACTAGGTAGTGCTCAATATTGATCAAGGCAGAGGAGCTGAACATTTTGAGCAGATCATTGAACGGTGACAAAACAAACACTCACTTATTGGGATTATTCCGAACCCTGTTCTTATCTTGAATGTTATTCTCACAACGTTTCGGCTGATGTAACCTCCAAGCTTCTTCAGGTGCATCTTTTCAAACTCGGGAATCTATATGGAATTTCACACTTTTATTTCATCCACAGGAGGGGGGGGGGTAGATTGTTCTCGTTCCGTCAGCCATGACTCGGTATAAATGTTAAAAGTAAGTAATTTTAAAAAAATTCTTAGTTAGGATTGAACCTTCAACCTACAGAAGACAATCACTTAGGACTGATTGTTACTCAACACCTTTATCCGTTGCACCACAGGTAGATAGCTGATGGAATGAGAACAATCTACCCCATGGATAAAATCCATGTAGGTTCCTGAGTGCAACATAAAGATTCTGAAGTTCGAAAAGATACACCTGAAGAAGGCCGGAGGTTACATCGCCTGAAACGTTGTGAGAATAGTCGTCCGAATAATACAAATTATTAATCCTCATCTCAAGAATTCTGAAACCAAAAAAAACTGTTGAATATTCATGACTGAAACTTGATGGACAAGTCAGGCATAGACTGAACTTTATTTGTACCAAATATGGTTCGATTGCAGAAAAGATTGTTAATTTTATTAACAATTCCATGGGTGACATTTGAGGGATGGGGGGGGGGGTCACTGTGTCCATTACTTCCTTCTCCATGAGTCAAAAGGAGAACGATTAAATGGTCATCGTTTTCAAACATGTTCCAGCTACCATCCGATAGAAAATCATCTTGAAAGCATGGTCGCCCTGCTTCCTGAAAACAGAACAACACCCAGAGAGGTCCATGAAAGGGGCTAGACATCATCTGGAAATTAGGATTCTCTGAAATTAATTGGGTTTCATCATCGTGTCAAACGTTCACTCTCATTTTTGTGTACAGTTTATTGCAAAAACGTTATGCAACAAATGTTATTGCAAACTTTTCCTGTTAATCTATTTTATCTATTATTTTTATAAAAACAGAAACAGTTTTATTTACTTGCCTCCCCACAAGGGCTGGATCTTACACAAGATCGAACATGAGGTTTGATACATGGACTCTGTGGGTAGTGATAAATGTTTTAAAAAATGTCCTCCGCATTTCCTTACGAGTGAGTGCGTTTCGGGCAACAAGCAATAAATACAACCCCCCCTTTAGTACAATAAATAATGTACAGCCTGTATGGATGGCCTCCTAGTACTGGGGATATAACTATAAACATTTCTGTGTACAAAGAAGTAGTCTGGATATATCTATTTTTCGTGTATTGTAATTTGTGTGATAAAAATTAACCATAATGTGTTGTATATTTTGAACTGGCTTATTACAAATGGCTGTGTTAAAATGTCCTTTGTTGTTTTTTTATAATAAAATGACTTATTTAAGCATTTTTAGCCTATATTACTTTTTCTTATCATTTCCTATCAAGGTCTCATTGACACAGTAGAAGGAAGATGGAAGGGTGACAGGAGGGAAGGGAGAAGGGGATTTATTTCTGAAATAAATCTATTCCAATTAGTTACAGCTAAGCATCAATATACATATATACATATGTACACACATATAATACAGGGTGTTCAGGATAAATTTGATATTTTTTTGCATTCTTTCATTTCAGAACAATTTGTAATATTTAGTAAACTGCAACAGTTGGCTGTTACTGGTTTTAAGAGCTGGAAACCATGGATGACTGGAAAGGACAGAAATCCTGCTACATCATAATGATTTGTACTGGATCAAAAAATTTGGAAATCTTAGTTGCAGCTCGGTGCTCCTTGAATACTTTGAAGCCCATAAGATGTGAGCTCGAGAATTGCGATGGAGATGTAGAAACAGTGGCTAGCAGGAAGGATCATAGTTGAAGGCGTTTTGACTGTCCACACAACGAAATTCATCAAAATACTACAAAAAATGTGGCAAGATCAAAGCAAGTCAACACAGATCTTCGCATCAGTGGCGACTTTGTAAAAAATACTGAACAAGGATGTTTGCCACTCCCCAAGAGTCTCAACGGCAAACTACTCACCACGAAGGCCCAAGGGAATCGATTTACGAAAGCCAAGAAACTCTACCAGGACCAGTTGCACAGCGGTTAGCGAGCTTTCAGTCTGTATATAATCCTGCATGTCATCAAGACCAAATTCTCTCAAACTGTTATGATCTTTGGATGTGTTTCCAGCAAGAGTCACATCAGGTCGCCTCACATCTTCAAAACGGGACTCAGACTCAATTCAGATGGCTATATTGAGTTGCTGTCCACTGTTGTCAAGCGTTAGGTGGATAGGGTGACTGCAGAAAGGTCATACATGTGGTAACAGAACTCAGCTCCATTCACACCTCCCGTAAAATCTAGAAGTGGCTGTCTGAAAACTTCTATAACTTCATCAGTCCAAGCATCTGCCCCCCTTCCTAACTCACCTGATTACAACCCCATGGACTATTATGTGTAGGACACAGTTGAGGAAGACACCAACTGTACCACCTGCAGCACTAAGGATGGACTGATTGGCAGGATCAAACTGGTGTTCAGGCCTCTTTCGATGGACACTGTGAAGGCCAAATGTTCTAGGTTCAGATCCCTCCTGAAGCTGTGCTGGAAGCTTCTTCAAATGAGATGTGTTCGGGAAACGCTCCTCTCACTTTGAATTTTGAGAATATAGCAATTATTGGTCAAGATATGACGTTTTTTCTTTCCTTTCCAAAACTTGTCAAATTTATTCTGCTAGCAAACACACCCATATATATGCGCATATTGCATCTATATATGCGCATATTGCACCCATATATATGCGCATATTGCACACACCTACATGCGCATACTCCTTTATTCTAGCTTATTTCTCTCTTTTCCTCTCATGACAAATCGCATTTTACTGCAATTCCTAAATAAATAAAAATTAAAATTAAAGAATTACATTTTCTTTGACGAGAAAACTTTTTAATATACAAAAAAAAGACATAGCAGTGAGAATCTGATAAAAACTAACTTGTGCGGATTTTTACGACCACCCAATTAGTCGTTTTAAAGAAACAGACAAACGAGATAGTACGGACACATACGGTAGATGGAAGAAACAATGAAAAAGGAGAAGAGTTTCTAAAGAAAATTGGGTTTAGCGGTTTGGTGTCAAAGTGATTGAAATAGACAAATGTTCGTCAAAGTTTCAAATTGTATATAACAGTCTTTTTCATGGAGACAACGAGACGCCGTGTAGTTACAGGTACCATCCACTCCTCTACGTGTCCAACGTGCTTCTTTCTCTAGAGAGAGAGAGGATGGAAGTGTTGTTGTTGAGGTGTGTCCTCGAGTCATAACAGCCGCTGTATTGTTTTTTCTTTTCTTCACCTGCGCCTGTAAGGATTTAGAGTGGGAGAAAGAGAGGGTCTAATGTTAAAGAAAAAGGAAGGGAGGTGTCTAATGTAATGTGTAAACTAATAAAACAGCAAACATCATGATGACGACACTATTGAGCAAAGACGTTGCTGACGTGTTTCTTTTATTTGGTTAGATTATTGCAGTTACAAGGAGATAAGAAGAAGAGGAGGAAGAAGAAGAAGAAGAAGAAGAAACTTCAGCTGCTACATCACCACTACGACCACCTTTACAACTAGACGTCACTATCCAATGAGATAACTACTTAAAACGTGTCAACGAGACAAACAGCTGTTTCTGTTAACAAAGAAAACGACGGGCGATCTGGAGTCGAAAATGATCAATCGAACATTACAAATGGCTTATTATTTTATATTTATATTTATATTATTTTATTATTATTATTATTTTATTATTATTATTATTATTTTATATTTATATTATTTTATTATTTTATATTTATTTTATTATTATTATTATTATATTATTTTATATTTATAGTATTTTACTATTATTATTATTTTATATTTATATTATTTTTTTATTTTATATTTATATTATTTTATTATTTTATATTTATATTATTTTATATTATTTTATTATTATTATTTTATTATTTTATTATTTTATTATCTTAAGGTTAACGCTACAATCTTTCGTACCTGTAGCAGTCCAGCCAAAATGACATCGTTAATCCTTGGAGACAATCTTCTTAGACTGGGGCAATTTATATGGGTAACAGTTACCGACCATGTACGCACCATGTGGCGTTCAGTAATGGCTACACCCCACGCATTCGCACTAACATAAGAACAAGACCATCATCATCATCATCATCATTATTATTATTATTATTATTATTATTATTATAATAGATAAACAGGTGGTACGCAGCACACTTTGATACAGAATTAGCCTGCGTAGATGGATGTTTCAGATAGTGATTGACAAACACATCGCATTATTACGTTTCTATAGTTCGTAAATGGAATCATTTCAGCGGTTCGGGCGTGGCCACCGAGAGTTACTACAGGCCAAGCAACTAACTTCCTGCCCCCCTCTGACGTCACTGACTTCCGTGTCAAAACAAGGACCGTAGTAATGACAATAAGAAGGCATTTCGACTTCTCTAATTCACTAAATAATCCATCAAAATTCAGGAAATCAACCAATTTTAATGAAATTTTCAGGATTTATTAATTAATGATCACGGAATATAATAAATCCATTACTTTATTATAAAGCTTGGTGCAAATGTATTATTTCTTGTAAACAAAAAACACCTTTACTAAAGTTATTCAAAATATCAAAACATGTTAAACATACGATATTGTAAATATTTAAAACAAAGCATTAGAAAACTTTAAAAATTGCATGTAAAAAAAAGAAAAGAAAAGAACACGGTTCGATTCATCTTGAAACTGATCTTTATTCAATATAAATTTAAAGAAAATAATAATTCACGATCAAATACTGCAAAAAACTGAATTATGAATTACCATTATTTAAACTTCTAACCCAATCAACCGTAAGTAATTCAGACTTTGAAATTTGCTTAAAAATTATAAAAAAAAAAATTTCAATGTTAACTGTTTGTTTAATAATGGAATCAAAATTCAGGAAATCAACCAATTTTAAAATAATTTCGCGCTTTTTAAAATTTCATTTCATAATTCACAAAGTTAAAATGCCTACTGCATATGTTTGGATTTCCAAAAGAGAAATAATTACTGCAAATATGGATACACGTAATAATGTTTACACCGACTAAATATAGTGTAGTAAGTTTTTTTGAATTTTTTTGAATTTTTTAAAATTATATAAAAAATCAAGTCTGAATTACTTATTCATTATTTGATAAAAAAAAGTAGTGTTCCATTTTTTTTTATTACTTTTTTTCGATGTCTTAAGTGTAGCATAGTTTATCTTTTCTCTACGTTTGTAGATTAAATAAATGAAATAACATCATATTTAATCAAAATTTTCACAAAAAATATTAATTAAACAATGCTTTATTCAATGATAATATCGTTAATTCTTCGAGTTATACTGATTTTATTAAGAGTGTAGGGGCATTTTCCGTAATATATACGAAATAGTTTTTTAAAAAAAATATTTTAAACGTATACAGATCTTATTTTCATTTTTAAAAATCATGGATTTTTTTTATATATATAAAAATATACGTTTAGTAAAGGTGTATTTTGTTTTTAAAAAAATAATACATTTTCACTAAGATTTTTTTAAAATGTTTCACTATATCTCCTGTGCTTGTTTATTAATAAATATTGAAAATTTCATTAAAATTGGTTGATTTCCTGAATTTTGGTGAATTTTTAAGTGAAGGGAGGGTCAAAATGTTTTTACATTTTGGGGATCGGCCTTTGATTTTGCACGTACCTATCTCTTAATAGCAAGATAGGAGTTGGTGATTCCATTATTAAACAGACAGTTAACATTGAACTTTTTTTTTGTATAATTTTTAAACAAATTTCAAAGTCTGAATTACTTACGGTTGATTGGGTTAGAAGTTTAAATAATGGTAATTCATAATTCAGTTTTTTGAAGTATTTGATCGGGAATTATTATTTTCTTTAAATTTATATTGGATAAAGATCAGTTTCAAGATGAATCGAATCGTGTTCTTTTCTTTTCTTTTTTTACATGCAATTTTTAAAGTTTTCTAATGCTTTGTTTTAAATATTTACAATATCGTATGTTTAACATGTTTTGATATTTTGAATAACTTTAGTAAAGGTGTTTTTTGTTTACAAGAAATAATACATTTGCACCAAGCTTTATAATAAAGTAATGGATTTATTATATTCTGTGATCATTAATTAATAAATCCTGAAAATTTCATTAAAATTGGTTGATTTCCTGAATTTTGATGGATTATTTAGTGAATAGAGAAGTCGAAATGCCTTCTTATTGTCATTACGACGGTCCTTGTTTTGACACGCAATGCAGTGACGTCATTTTCTAGCCAACCGGCCTGTAGTAACTCTCGGTGGCCACGGTTCGGGGCACATCGAGGCATTCTTCCCCTTAGTGTTAATAGATCAGCAATGGCCGGCAACAATGGGTAAATGCTAACATTCGTCCATTGTAAAATTATTCTATCTACTGTCAACCCACGTACAACACCTGTTCTCGCCCTCTCTCTCTCTCTCTCTCTCTCTCTCTCTCTCTCTCTCTCTCTCTCTCTCTCTCATCTACGACCTACATTTCTAACATCTGTGCATCCCACCCCACGATGGAGAGTTCTTTGAGTAAATTTTTGATTCAGTTTTGTATAGCCTGGCACAAGTGGGACCGGTGCAAGAATACTTGGCCCCCTAAGTGAGGTCCTAAATATGTGATCTGCCTTCAGTGGGATAGCGTACATCGCAAAGTAAATATTATGTCCCTGAGCCAGTAGACAGTTACCCCCCCCCCCGGTGTTCCTTATATCAGTCCAGTACTAAATCCCTTACCCTCACACAAAGGCTTTTCATTTTAAGAAAATTCTGATTTAATTAAAACAGAATGCATTTAATACTTATATATTCAAATCAGTAAGAGAGCACTTATTTAATACTTATATATTAAACATTAATATGGACATGAATTTTTTTTCAATTGGAAAGTAAAGTCTGATTTTCCCCGATTTCTTTGACAGGAATTCCGCTTTTTCTTTCTTTTAACAAAAAATATTTTGAATCTGTGATTCAAAACCCGATCGCAGTGAAGAATATTACTATGCGACTGAGCTTTTCCCGACAGTAAGAGAACACTTATATCTCTTTTACGTCTTTCGCTATCAATTATCTAAAGCACTCTATTCTATATAGATGAGTAATGCTTTATGCTAAGTGGGAACAGTTATTTCCTCTACTAGAGAGCTCAACTAATAAGTGGGAAGCATCTGTGTATATAGCCATCCACAGAAAGCTGTTTCCCCGTATTGTAACTCTTCAGTGTGGCTAGACGTTGCAAGTATTTAGTGTGCAATTTAATATAGAAACTGATCAAATAATATAACTGTTGATGTTTATTCTGAAACCACATGCTAATTAACGATATGCAAGTTGATACATTTAATATGAGATACATTTAATATGAGATATGTCTGCAGAGGGAAAGTCAATTTCATATGAAAGAATGACAAAGTCTATCAATACTAAAATAATTCATTTTATTGACAACGAAAAATAAAAAGTTTGTAATGAAGTTGAAGTTGTCCGTACAATTTTAGTAGACCTGTTCATTTCGTCTGGCGCCACAGGAGTTTGCATGTTACAGCGTGTATAAATGGACGAGGCATTGTAGACGTGTGTGTATATTAGCTTGCCTCTGTTTTGTCAGTGAGGGAGTTGTGTCTGTGTGTACGAACTTGTATGAACATCTTGTTTTTTGGCAACAGTATCAACAAAAGCTGATGAAAGTTTAGAAGGTCGGACCCCTTCCAAACTCGAAACCGGCGGTACTGATGTTGTACTGATTTTCTGTATAAAATAAATAAATATTTACGCTCTTAATTTTGAATTTTGAATCTCTCAATTAATCGAGCACTCTGCTGGGGTTTTTCCTACTATCTTACAAAGAAAGATTTTTTAACGTCGTTTCAGGTTTTCTACCCTCATCAGTGCAGGAGTGGCGGTTGCAAGCGGTCGCATGGGATCAAATCAGCCTAGAATCACGAGCCTAACGCCCAAGTCCACACGGCCGCGCGAAATTACCACAAACAGTAATTGAAATTAATGTACACTTACCCGAGAGGCGGGGTAAGCATCATGTTGTCGATAGTGTTCAATGCTCGAGCGGAATTTTGCATATATATATATATATATATATATATATGTGTGTGTGCGTGTGCATGTGTCCGCTTGCATAGACATAAATAGACTTTAATTCTCTACCTTTCACCGTGTTTGTTGGGTTGTCCGCATGGTCCTAGGCGTTCAAACAGAAGTTATATGTTGACTTGGGTCTGGGGTTTCGAAGTGTGTGACCGGCAGAACAATCATCTTCCACACTAATGATTTCAGTAAAAGGATGAAACACATGTATATGTGGATAAGAGAAATTAGCGTGCTTCCCTCTCTATGGAGTTAGGAGAGTCAGTCGTATGGGATAAATAATAGGAAATAATTTTAGTTGTTAAAAATATGTGTAAGTTGCTGGAAACACGGTCGAGGTACGGGTGTATACGGAGTATTAATTTTCGATGTGTTTCATGTATTAGTTTTCTTGTCTACTCTAACTGAATTGGAAGGGAAAAAATAACTCTATTTTTATATATATATATATATATATATATATATATATATATATATATATATATATATATTGTTAAATATAACAGACAACTTATGTCTGGATATCTTTTCGTAGATCCTTCCCATTGTTTCAACTTATTTTCCATGTGGAAAAAGGAATCAAGGTCTTTTTTACGATTCCTGAAACTGGTGATCCTTATATCTTCCTTGACTAGGTTCCACTGTTTAAGCCGAGAAGCCAAGAGCTCTGACTGCTGTTTTGACAGATACAAATCACAGGTCTTCTTGCGTGATCCAGTGTGGCTCGTTGCCACTTGTTCCTGAATATGTAGACTCAATATCTTCCAGAATCGGCAGAATCCTCTCTTGAAGACATTTCTTCATCTGATGAGGAAAGAAGATCCTTATTTACTAGAGATGTGGGTACAGAAAGATCATCTGAATGGAGAACGGGTCTCATAGCAGATGGAAGGTTGGGATATTTGATCTTTTTCCTAGAAGATGCATTGAAACCAGTTATATTAGTTAGACAAAAATAACAATCATCTGCGTGGCTTTGTGGCTCTCTCCAAACCATCCGGACTGTAAAGTTGAAAACCGCTTTTTTGCCATTAAACCATATAGGTAGTCCATTGTAGCAGAGTTTACAACAGATGTGGTGAGCCCAAGACTTGTCCTGATCACCAATTTTACAGTCAAAATAGTAAAAGTAGGCGGTTTTGGGGAGGAGAGTGATGGTTCGACGTTGTGCAACTGTTGTGAAATCCCCACACACGTAAAAGAAAGAATTGGCCTTGTTGAGGCATCCTCGATGTTTTGACGTGCTTGAAGTCATTGGAGAATCTGAAAATATAACAAAGTAAAACTAAATCATATGCAAAGCAATAAAATGAGCATTGGAAAATATAATACTAATATTTAGTGACCCAAAAGATGTGTAACACGATAGTTGAGGGGCACTAACCTCCTGCGCCGCCTGCGAGACAACATCTTCCAATGACTTCCAGAGCATTACTGAGTGTAGATTGAGACCTGATGCCGTAACTGCCAAAATCTGTCTTGATATATAACTATATATATATATAATGTATATATATATATATATATATGTATATATATATATATATATATATATATATATATATATATATATAATGTAATGCTGTCACTTACATTTAGTGCATAATAACTAAAAAATAAGCCATAAGTCTCACAATATTAGAATTAACCCTGAATGAATATACGCCTTTATGTACCGTATATGCACAAAATGCACACTATGCATATCTAAAAAACTAGAGATGATGAGGAAAAACGGATTTCAAATTTGAATTCAGCACCCCCAAATTAGGTAAAAACGGGTGTTTTTGTGCTTGCCTCAATCTTTTTGTGTAATTATTTAAGTACAAATATATTGATAACATGAACTTAAAACCAATATTTTTTCAAAAGTGCTCAATACAAAGTAGAGCTTTTATAAATAAAATTATATAAACATTAGAAACAGTCTACGCAAATGTTTCGATGTTAACACGTCTCGTCTGGACTATAAAGTAAGTTAGATCATTTTAAAGCGCGTTTATCGCTTTCTCGAATCGTGTTATTCGTTTCCATTTTTAATCTCTTCATTTATTGTTTTTGCAGGCTTTTCGACAGCATGGGCAAAATTGAAATTCGCACGATATTCTTGTTCCAGTTCAAACTAGGCTGAAAAGCTGCCGAGACAGCTCGTGACATCAATGATGTGTTTGGCACAGGAACCACTAACAAACGTATGGCACAAAAGTGGTTCAAGAAATTTTGCAATGGTGACGAGAGCCTCGAAGATGAAGACGGTCAAGGCCCGCCGACTGCGGTTGATAACAAAGATCTGAAAGCCTTAATTGAAGCCGATCCTAGCAAAATCACACAAGAAGTTGCTGATGAACTCGAGGTCGACCACTCAACAGTCGTCGCCATTTGAAGCAAATAGGGAAGTCAAAAAAGCTGGATAAATGGGTGCTGCACGAATTGAACGATAATAAAAAAAATCGTCGTTTTGAGCTGTCTTCTATGATCTCAAGCGAATTGTGACGTGTGATGAGAAGCGGATCCTCTATGACAATCGGCGACGTTTGGCACAGTGGTTAGATGCCGGTGAAGCCCCACAACACTTCCCGAAGCCGAAATTGCACCAAAAAAGACTATGGTGACTGTTTGGTGGTCTGTGACCGGTCTCATCCATCACAGCTTCTTGAATCCGGGCAAAACGATTACGGCGGAGAAGTACTGCCAACAAATTGACGAAATGCACCAGAAGCTCCAACGTATGCACCCGAGATTGGTCAATATGCAGGGACCAATTCTCCTCCATGACAACGCTCGCCTGCATGTTGCACAACTGACCCTGCAGAAGCTGAACGAATTGGGCTACGAGACTCTGCCTCATCCGCCATATTCACCGGACCTCTCGCCCACCGATTATCACTTTTTCAAGCATCTCGACAACTTCCTGCACAAGAAATGCTTCAAAAGCTGAGATGATGCCGAATCGGCCTTCAATGATTTCATCGCTTCCAGAACTCTGGATTTTTATGATAATGGAATAAGTAAACTTGTTTCCTGTTGGCAAAAAATGTGTTGATTCGAATGGTTTTTATTTTGATTAATAAAGTTTGGTATAAAAGAAGTTATGGTCTTTTGAAGTTGAATGTCAAAAAACGCTATTGTTTTTGCACCAACCCAATAGTATCTCTACAGAAACCCACCGTGATCGGCCAATTATGCAAATTAATAAGAATAGAATTAATTAAAAAATAATACAGCAATAAGATTATAATCAGATCTACCCCCAATTTTTTTTTTTAACATAGTTCATCCCAAACAAGGCAGGACGCCACTGTAGACGTAAGAGGCTACTGAGAAAAAGGGTGAAAGTTTTTTTTGGGGGGGAGTCAACCTAAATTGGGAGTTGTGTAGCGAAATATCTGTTTACATTAGTTTTAAATTTCTGCATGTCAGTACCGTCAGGAAAACAGGGAGCAGGGAGGGAATTCCAGAGTCCAGCAGCACTAGGAAAGAAGCTTTTGGAGTAGAAAGCTCTTCGGCATCTGGGAACCTCCACAGTGAATGGGTGAGATTTGACAGATGTCGGGTTGGTCTAGTGAATTTATGTCATGGGAGCACTAGAGCAGCAAGTTCATCAGAGCAGAATCCATGGAAGTACTTGTAAAACAGGCACAAGGAAGCAACATTACGGCGATGCAACATTGAAACGATGGGACAGGGGCTGGAGCTTGGTTGACAGTGAGGGACCTATTAAGTTGGCGACTCTTTTTTGGACGTTGTCTAAGAGGGAGAGACTAGTGGATGATGCCCCAGCCCAGATGTGGCAACAATACTCCATGCATAGCCGGATGGTGGCTTTGTAGAGATATAGGATAATGTCAGGTGTGAGAAGTTTACTAGCACGGTAGAGGGAACCCACCTTCTTTAAAGCAGCCCTGGCAATGTCTTCAATGTATTTATTCCAATTTATGTTATTTGCGAAAGTTAGGCCAAGGAGTTTGAATGATGAACTCTCAGGTAGGATGTTATTTGCCATGACAATCATTGTTTGAAGAGGTTTCATGTAGTTATTGAAGAAAAGTAGCTTTGTCTTTGCAGCATTAAAAGTTACCATCCATTTTTGACCCCAATCCACTACAGACTGGAGGTCATTTTCTAAGGATTCAGCCATTGCCTCAGATATGTGCGTGTCGGTTTTGCACACATGATGAGAGTAGAGCGTGGTGTCATCAGCAAATATTTCTATCTCAGTCTTAATGACATCAGGGAGGTCATTTATGAAAATCAGGATATCTGCAGTAGATCGTGCTTGTCTAAATCCGTATTGATGATCAAAAAGAAGGTTAGCATTAACTAGGTGCCGGACTATCGCTAGATTGATTAATGATTCAAAGATTTTAACAAAGATCGAGAGTAGACTGATTGGGCGGTAGTTTAGAGGATCAGTTCTATCTCCAGAATTCTTGAATGCTGGTACCACAGAGGCAATTTCTCAACTATCAGGGAAACAAGATTCATCAAGGCATTTGTTGTATAGTTTAGAGAGGACAGAGACCAGTTCAGCAGAGCATTTCTTTATTACTATTACTGGTATAAGATCAGGTCCACAGGCTTTGGAGGTGTCAAGGTTTTTTATGATGACTTTGACCTGAGATGGGGTGATGACCAGGTTCTCAAGTGTGGCTTCAGTCGACAATGGGAATTTAGGGAAGGGGTTGTTTGCTGAGTCCAAAGTGGAGTTTAAGGCGAAATGCTGGACAAGTAGTTCAGCCTTATCAGTTGCCGTGCAAACAACATCGTTATGATTTGATAGCAGGGGAATTGTTTATTGTTCACCACACTATTATAGATTTTCCAGAAATCACGAGTACCTAGTTTCTGTGACTGAGGGCGTTTTTTGATTATCTCTGTATACCTTCTCTTTGCTTCATCTATAACTACTTTGCAATCATTTCTTGCCTCTATAAATTTCTGTCTATTCGCAGTTGACTTATGGCGGCCAAATTTTCGGAATGCCTTCTGCCTCTCAGCAATAGCAGCTGCACATTCTGAGGTGAACTATTGAGGAGAGTGGGGTTTGCTGAAGAATTTTTGTGTGAGGACATAAGCATCAATGCCTGCTTTGACCCATTCGGTTAGCTCATTTGCACACTGATCAGCAGGGAGTGAGAAGGTTTCACCCCATGGGGGTCGCTGATGTAAACCCTGAGGTATTCAAAATCAGCCTGCTCATAGTTTCTCGTCGTTTTAAGCAATGGCTCATCAGCTTTTGGACGAGTTTTTAAGGTGATAAGTATCATTACCACAATGTGATCAGATTTTCCGAGCGAGCTATGGGCATTCGCCACACAAGCCTCGGGTAGTAAGGTCAAGAACAGGTCCAGAAGTAAGGCTTGCTGGTCCACACGATCAGGAAGGTGGGTTGGAAAAGTGACAGTCTGTGAGATGTCGTGAGCTGAGGAAAAATTAAACGTAGAGTTTCCAGCTGCATCAGTAATGCTGGAGAATTCCAACCAGTCACGGTGGTGTGCATTAAAATTACCAAAAACATGTATTTGAGCATTCGAGTCGAGTGAGAGTGCTCTATCTAAACTTTCAGAGACAGAGTCAAGCAGATAACTTGATACTTAAATCTATCAATTAAAAGATGTCATCTGTATTTACTAAACTTATCAATCTTATACTAAGATGAATAAGTGAAAAATTGTAAAGCCTCCTATTTCAAGAAATAATAAAATCTAATCTTACCAAACAAAATTCTGTCAAAATTATTACTTACATGTGACAAAGAGAACAGAACAATATCATGTTCTACAGGTATGCAAGATACTGTTAAAATTTGAAATCTAAATTTAAAACAATTAATCTACATATTAAAACAGTGGAAAACAAATTATTAACTCCATTGTTCACTAATAGTTTAATTTCTAACTATAATCTAGCCATATTGAATTACTAAATTTCATAGCCCCCCCCACCCACTTTTTTGCGGTTTATTAAATTAAATTAACCATTTATCTTATTTATCAACTACTCTTATTTATTCAGTTGAATGACATCGTCCTAGCGAATGTAAAATCCTACTTGTGAAACATCGGCCTCAGTTCTTAGTAGTTGGATGACTACACCCCTTGTTGTGAAGAGTAAGTGCATTCCACAGTCGGCCTTCACCACGGTTGGCTCGATCTGTGTTAATCAATAGATTTTCTTGTATGTGGTGTGATGGCTCACATGACAGAGTATACGTCTCGTATGCAATTGACTCGGGTTTCGAATCCTGAGTTTGGATGTGTCTTACTGATAAGCCCAAAGAAGGGTGATGTTGCATGCTTCATTCAGTGATGTGTGTGGATACAAATAACACGAAGACAGAAAGTGGAACTATTCGAAGCCATCTTTATTTAACTTGTTTGTTGTGAACATGACACTGTAGCAGTCATAAAGTAGATTTACCTTGTATTGCGTATCAGTGTCCCCTGTGAGCTGATTTGGCCAATCAGTTCGCAGGGCACATTGATATCATTAGTTCCCTAAGGGACTACTTGAGCTCCCTTAGGATATTCCAGACGAAGAGCAGACGATACCCTGGCACCAGCCAGGAAGGATCGCCTCAGCCTCCTTCCTGCCTCCTTGTCCACTGGACGCTCACAACGCCGGCTATCTTCACCTGAAGATATTTGAACTTCTTCTTCTTTTGGACACTGTCCTAAGTTTATTCCACCCAAAAGGTATAGGTAACCTTAACTATACAAATAAACCCCTTTCGTTTGTTGTTGTAAAAAAGGTTTCGTTTGTTTCGTTAATTCATTTCGTGTGTTAAATTAAGATAGGGGATAACAAATCCCCAATCCTTACAATGGTGACTCCCAACTTGTGTTTTTTTTTTATCTTGGACAAGGTCTGATTGCACGCCAGGACTATAAGGCTAGGTAAGAGATCGTTCAAGGTGACAGTGCCATAGAAGTTTTTAAAAAGAAGAATAAGAATCGACTTGAGTTTAAAAGAGTAAGAGAAACAATTTATAGTAAGAGGAAATACGAGTTCAAACTCTTCCCACTGCTGTTAGTGTGTGACACTCATTGATTCGGATATCAGTAAAAGTTTTTCTCTGCAGTTGATAGTGTGGTTTGAGGAGTAAGTGTGAAGTCCGGGCTCAGCAGATAAGTTGGTGACACTTGCCGGCAGCTGGTCTGGGTTTTGGTGTGATGTTCACGACTCTCTCTTTCTCTCTCTCTCTCTTTCTCTCTCTCTATCTCTCTCTCTCTCTATCTCTCTCTCTCTCTCTCTGACTAACTGCCTTGAAGAGCATCTTATATGGGCATGGAATCCACTTTTGTCCTGCCTATCTATGGCAGCTTGATCCTGATCCAGACTTTTTTCCTATCCATCAATGATGGCATGGCTTCGGCAACTGGTTTTGATCAAACAGAATTAAATTAGAGTACTCTCATGCAACCTCCTTTTCTCCTCCCGTCAACCACCTGATACGCCCATGCCAATTAGCCAGAATATGTCACTCTATCTTGCCCATCTCAGTCTCAAATGGTTATAGCTGTTTAGTCCTATCAAGTGGCCAAACGACTTGTAATTAATCTCCTTTTCCACTAATTCTGTTGTTTCAAATTGGCCAGTTTAATGAAATTTCAACCATAAACTTTTTAAGTCTCTTTTAGTTCAAGTGGTTTAATCCTCTAAGTGGTGACTTCGTCCGCTAGCAGGACAGGGATTTCATTAATGTAATTTAATTCGAGGTGACCGGTATTGAGTTAATTTCGTCATTATCAATGTTCTGTTTCAAGTGATTTCCTTTGTGTGCACTGCCCGGTCAGCCATTCTCTTAGACACTTAAGTGTCTTCCAGATGACACTTCATCTTCCTAAGAACCCACGAACACAAGAGATAGGAAATACATATAACTTCTTTGTTTACTCAAATCCAATCAAAGCCACTTAACACGTAATTCTATTTCCCCAAAGTCTTAAGCCTGAAATCGATGATGTCACATTCTATCCTTCTTTGCAAGTTGGATAGAATTCGTTCAGATAGCTCCAAGTGAGACTATCTTACACGAATTTTAATTAAATAATAAAAAACAATTTTATTATAATATCTATCAACTCCTCAGAATAAAAACAGTCGAACTAAGGCAGCAGATCTTACACATACAAAAGGCTCGATATCCTTTTAGATAGAGCTTAATAACCATAATAAATAATTAAAAGGGGCTTATCTTAAAACTTTTATATATATATATATATATATATATATATATATATATATATATATATATATATATATATATATCCTCCAGCTATGGATTAGTAATAGTAGGGTAGACTAGACTCTCAAGTCTTGGTTGTGCAACTAGTCTAGAAGAAGGAAAACTCTGAAATAATACTAGTCTTTCTCTGCTCATCTCGGTATTGTTTGCAGTCATCTTGGTCTTCTCCAACATTTTCTCTTCATAGCAGTTAATATAAGTGTTGATGTTTTCTTGCAGTTCTTCAAAACACACTTGATGGGAAAATATTTTAGCGAAAACCAAATCTCTACAGGATTTCCTTACAATCATCCCACTGACCATCCCACTGACCATTCCACTGACCATCCCGATGACCATCACGTCTTGTATTTTTTTCTGCTTTCAGTGTCTTCATTTTTCTTTATACCAATTGACTTTGCCATGTTCAGTTTTTTCAGCAATCTGTCAAATAATCATATCAGCATGTTTTCAAGGAGATACAATACTTGTCCGCCTTCTGGGTGTGACATCCCTAATTAATTTATGTGGATAAAGCTGGCAGGATTGACAGCACATAGTGAGCTATGGTGTGTCAATAATGGGAATCCTGGAGTGAAAGCACATCAGAATAGATGCCAGATGTCACCAGTACAAGAAACTGGACAGAAAAAGAACAGAAACTTCATTAGTTTAGACACAAATTAAGACATATATACACACGATAAACTAAACAAATCTTATCCTGTCTAGATTAATTTGAACACTACTATCTCTCTCTCTCTCTCTCTCTCTCATATATATATATATATATATATATATATATATATATATATATATATATATATATATATATATATATATATATACAGGGTGGGCAAAAATAAGGGTCCTATTTTTAAAAATTCATAACTTTTTTATTTATTAATTTAAAAAAAATTTTTTTTTTAGAATAAGTAAAGGACCCCTTCCGAAGCAAGCATGAGCCGTATTAGCCCTAAGGAACGTACCCTCATTTTGAAAACATTATTTTTGCTTAAAAAACTCAAAACAGTGTAAAAAACAATACTTTAGTTTTTGTAAGTTTTAAGAAGTGTTTTTCGGCTAAAATTTGTTTTGTTTATTTCAAAAAATCTCGGAAGGGTCAGTCTACCCACACATAAAGTTTGGTGAGTTTAACTTTTATTTTGTGGAAGTTATTCAAATTCAAATTATTCAAATTTAAAGATAGGACCCTTATTTTGGCCCACCCTATATATATATATATATATATATATATATATATATATATATGTGTGTGTAATAAAGGTTTTTTTTCAAAGCATGTATATGCTTTCATTCCAGGATTCCCATTATTGACACACCATGGGTCATTCCATGGATATATATATAATCTATAAAATTACGTTAGTCAGATTTTCAAAGTAAAACCCAAATCGCATTTAAATTAACAAATCGATATTTTATTCTGACTAAATTAAGTAACTTTTACTTTTTATTTATTTTGGATCTTCATTTTTCTAACATAATTAATTCCAGAAATTAAAAAGCCAATGACAAAACAAGGTGTGTGATTTGAGAATTTTATACTTTTTTTTGTTTTTCATGGTTGCGGTTTTATATTTTTATCATGGGGTTTGCGTTCATGCTGGACAACCATAAACAGCAGATAATTCAATATTTCTAAAGTTACTCTTATTTTCCTGGCCAATGCCGGAACACGGAGTCTGCTCGTATATATATAAACTAAGTAAAGTTTTTTCCGCTATTTTTTTTTTTTACGTTAATAACTTCCTTTCTGGCTTGACCAATCAAGGGCTATCTCTCATGCAAGCTGACCACGTGACAAGAGAGTATAAAAGGGAGCGCCAGCTAGACTCTTTCTCTTTCCGGCCAGGAGACCTCACAGACTAATTCCACAGCGCTCCTACCTACCCCCAATTCCTTTCTTAGGACACAACACAAACCTCTCAGGCCATCTGGCTCTGGGTTCGACTTCGGCAAGAAGACCCAAGATTCCAACATGGCTACTTCTGCCAACAAACGTAGACTACTTAATACAACACGCAGACATACTTACATACAATACATGGGTATTGCTTGACTTCCACACCTGTGTACTGTGAACATTCCTCATATATGAACTCTTTTCTCTTCCCTACTAACTCATTTATTTAACACCATGTGAACTTCTTAACCTATTCTCTTCCTTCATCCACAGCATGGTGGATAAGTCGTTAACGACGCGGACTGAGGGCCTGGGTGTGCCGGGTTCGAATCCAGTTCGTTCAACAGAAACACTTTCATCAAAACCCACACCTGACCTTGTGTCTAACCTCACATTCATGGACGCATTAATTCACTAACACTCTTTCATGTCTACCTCTTATTACTATGTGAACGAAGGCGACCAATAAAGTTGTTTTAAATGTTAGAATGAGACTTTGTCTTCCTATTCTACATATTTTATGAATCTTGTCTTCTTTTCGTTGTTTATTTATCCATGCCTATTTATAAAACGTTATGCGGAAGAAAAAGAAAGTGAACTGAACTTGATTTGAACATTAAAAAAGTTTTTTAAATGTTAATTTTAAATAAAGTAAAATAAAAGAAAAAATTTTAATTAAAAATTTTTTTTTAATTTAAAATACAAAATAAAAAATTAAATTTTTTTTGTTTATACTTTTTCTTTTCTCACATCGATAAAACTTGCAGTAAGTTCAGATTCTTCTAAAAATCTCATCTGAGCGCTCCCAATACTGTCCATGCATTCTTTATACCATAAATCCAGGTATTCTTCTCGGTAAATAAATCCCAATGTTTATTGGGGATGAGCGATCAAGTTGCTTGTCCGTTTAAAATGTTAAAGGGTTCAATAGGATCATTCGGCGTTTTAAAAGTTTTGTGATACGCAATTTTCCCAATTTCTTTTTATAACTCAAATTGTCCATATCCAATAATTCTTGGGAACTTTCTCCTCCTCCTCCTCCTCCCCCTCCTCCTCCTCACCTTCCTTCTACATCCCCAGTTTTCTGCTAAGCAGACTTGTTGATGCGTTTGCCTGGAACCGAACCCTATAAGTTTAAGCGTTTAGTTTTCCATTCATTCCAATTTTTATGACAGTTCCAATCTGTTACCAAAAATGTCACATCTTATTGTTTCTTTTAATTAGTGTATTTTGTTCGGCAAATTTTATTTATTATTTAATGAGATGGGCGGGTGGGGTGATAGATGGAAGTAACATTTCGACACAGCTGTGTGGGCCGGATTCGATTGTACAACTAGAAAGTTTTAATTCAGAAAATAGACTCCAAAACTCCAAGCAAAGGTCACCTACAGAATACTCACACATATTGCAAATCCAATGTACAAAAAAATTATGATTACGATGATGATGATGATGACGATGATGATTGAGAAATTTAGCAAATGCTAAGTTTCTTCATAATAATTTAGAGGAGCAAACATCAATGTCTTAAAACATAACACTTTATAATTACAAAAAAAGAAAGGTTAGTTGCACATGCAGTATGTATGAGACAAGAAGACGAAGATGAAAATAATAATTAATTATGAAACGTGATCGAGCAATGAGTCGAAATAATTACTTACGTTGATCTACTTAATAAATATTCTGTTTTAGATTTCACTTTTTAAATTTGCTTTATTTTCCTTCTAATAATTAAAAAATTATGCTATAAAATCAATAAGAAAACACTATTAATATAAGTAAGATTTCTTCTTCTTCATCATCCGATTTTGGTATTTAGGGTAAAGATGTGAGTGTCCTAGACACTGGGGTAGGCAACACCAAGCAATGTCTAACACCTGCAATCCATGCAGTCTGATCCAAAAGGTTGGCATAATCAGGTTGCCTGCAGTACTATCGCTTCTTCTGAACCACGTCTGACTCGATCTACTATACTATCTCGTTCCTGGGATATCGAAAATCTACAGAATTAGAAACTCTCGTTCCTGGGATATCGAAGATCTACAGAATTAGAAACTCTCGTTCCTGGGATATCGAAAATCTACAGAATTAGAAACTCTCTCGTTATTGAGATATCGAAAATCTAAAGAATTAGATACTTTCTCGTTCCTTAGATATACCAAATCAAAAGAATTAGCAACTCTCTCATTCCTGAGAAATCCAAAATCTAAAGAATTTGAAACTTTCTCGTTACTGCGATATCCAAAATTTAAAGAGTTAGAAACGCTATCGTTCCTGGGATATCCAAAATCTAATGAATTGGAAACTCCCTCGTTCCTGGGATATCCCAAATCTATAAAATTAGATACTTTCTCGGTCCTGGGATATTCGAAATCTAAAGAGTTAGAAACTTTCTCGTTCCTGGGATATCCAAAGTCTAAAGAATTAGAAAGTCGCTTGTTTCATGGAATATCAAAAAAATTAAAGAATTAGAAACTTTTTCGTTCCTGGGGTATCCAAAATTAAAAGAATTAAAACTCTCTCGTTCCTGATATATCCAAAATCTATAGAATTAGAAACCTTCTCGTTGTTGGGATATCCAAAATCTAAAAACATAGATACTCCTTCGTTCCTGAGATATCACAAATCTAAAGAATTAGAAATTCTCTCGTTCCTGGGGTATCAAAAATCTACTGAACTAGAAACGAAACTTTTTCGTTCCTAAGACATCTAAAGATTGAAGAATGAGAAACTCTCTCGTTTTGGGGATATCCAAAATCTTTAGAATGAGAAACTCTCTCGTTTTGGGGTTATCCAAAATCTAAAGAATTAGAAACTCTCTCGTTCCTAGGATATTTTAAATCTAAAGAATTAGAAACTTTTCTGTTTCTGGGATATCCCAAATGTACAGAATTAGAAACTCTGTCGTTCCTGAAATATCTAAAAACTAAAGATTTAAAAACTTTCTCGTTCCTGGGATATATAAAATTTAAAGAGTTAGAAACGCTCTCGTTCATGGAATATCCAAAATCTAAAGAATTTGAAACTCTCTCGTTCCTGGGATATCCCAAATTTGACGAATTAGAATCCATTTCGTTACTGGTATGTCCAAACTCTAAAGAATTAGAAACTCTCTTGTTCCTGGAATATCCAAAATTTAAAGAGCTCGAAACAATCACGTTCATGCGATATCCAAAATCTAACTAATTAAAAACTTTCTCGTTCTTGGGATATCCTAAATCTAATGAATTAGAAACTCTCTCGTTCCTGTGATATCCCAAATCTAATGAATTAGAAACTCTCTCGTTCCTGGTATATCTCAAATCTAATGAATTAGAAACTCTCTCGTTCCTGTGATATCAAAAATCTAAAGAATTAGAAACTCTCTTGTTCCTGGAATATTCAAAATTTAAAGAGTTCGAAACAATTACGTTTCTGCGATATCCAAAATCTAAATAATTAAAAACTTTCTCGTTCCTGGGATATCCTAAATCTAATGAATTAGAAACTCTCTCGTTCCAGTGATATCCCAAATCTAATGCTATTAGAAACTCTCTCGTTCCTGTGATATCAAAAATCTAAAGAATTAGAAACTCTCTCGTTCCTGTGATATCAAAAATCTAATGAATTAGAAACTCTCTCGTTCCTGAGATATCGAAACACATTATGCAGTTGATGCATGAGATGGCGCACACTTTACACGGCCGAACAACTTGAAATGCCGAGAGTGCAAGACATTCGTAATCTCACCAATACCAAGTTTCTGATAAAGCAAAATTGATATTTTCTTCCAGTTTGCAACAGTACATCCACTAAATCATGCTGAAGTGTTTGGGGCCCAAATGTCTTCTTGCTGTTTCAAGAGAAATGGGCCATGATGTAAAGATTGGCAGCAGCTTCCCGAATTTTCCCCATACAGTAACACAATGAGAAGTGATAGAGCATTCACTAAACCTGCTAAAATATTACTTATCAATCAAAGATTATTATTGTATTCTCCACCTGATGTTTTTTTTATCTATGTCGGCATAGGTTTTTAGGGTTAGGGTGAGAATATTTTAACAAACATATTATGGAAATTAGAGACCTATCTATCATTGATATATTAAACTTCTTTTGAAATCGGTTCCATAGGTTAACAATGAAATCAGTGACGGTAACTTTGATAGTAACTGTCTTGTGGCGATGATCAAAGAGTTCTTCAACTAAGTTCCTGCAGACTTTTCACAACAGAATGGATAAAGAAAGTATGCAAAATGCACAATGGAATAATTAGAATAACCATGAATGACAAGGAACAAGTTATGTATCACATCAGTAGAACAGTCAGACATCACACAGGCTATGCATTTTTTATAAATCTTGAAAGGTTACAAAGAATAAAATGTTTTTACATGTTCTGATAAGTTTGCCAGTCTTGTGGCACTAACGACGTGAGACGATTGATGTTACGCCTAACAAGAGTTGATGCTTTCAGAGTTCTAAAACAATCTGAAAATTAAACACTTAGTTTCTCTTCTGAGTTCGGTAAATGCAGGTAGAACAGTGAAACTGACATGACATACCATGAAATCCAAACTGTCACTGGATAAGAGATTCAACAACTAAAACAGAACTGTCCGTGCGATTGTCATGCCTCGCAAATGTGGCACAATCTTGCAAAACAGCACTCAAGACTGCTTCAAAAGTAATGTGATTCTATTGGCTTGCGAGGATCAAACGGATGTCTTATTCTACCGGTCACATGAATCTATTCAGTTATGTCCACTGACTGACCCCAAAAAAGGATAGAGTTTGATTGTATTTGTAACCAAATGTATGTTGATAATATATCCTTAACATTGAAATATGTATACGATTTCTTAAAAGTAACGTTAAGACTATCACCAATATATGTGATTATTAACTGTGTATGTAACTTTCAAAAAGAAGAAATTGAGTACACATGTTCATTTCGGCTGGCGTCGCATGAGTCACCATTTATCAAGGCTAAAAGTTAGGGTTAATGAGATGGATAGATTGACAGTTGATTGGTGAAGAGATTTTTTGAGAGGATTGAAAATAATGAATGAAATTTGATGACATATGAAGACAGTTTATGACAAGTATTCATTGACATTGTATTTGAAGACGATCATGTTGTAGCCCAAGGAAAGCAATCCCATGGCAATGCGTTCTACAGATGAGAAGTTATTGGAAAGAAGCTTTGTTCATGGAAATTCCATTTTATGTTAGACACAAGAGCAAGAAAGGAAAGTTGTTTGCAGTTGTGGTAAGAAGACAAGTTCTTGCTGTGAATGTTTTACAAAAAGAACAAAGAAAGAACCACAGTTTAAAATGAAAGAAATGTTACACCCCCCCCCCCTCTTATTATTATGAGGCAGGAAAATTACCAGTACATGTGTTGCCATTAGTTGTAGCAAAATCACGAAAATTCATAGAACAGGACCTTCTTGACCATGTCCCACCTGGAGTAGCAAGTGGACATCACCCATTGTAGTTTTGAGAAAGTCAGATGAAGAGATTTTAAAATAGGCGAACATCACAAAGTTTTCTCGGATTCATATCCTCTACCTAACGTTGAAGTTGCATTACATGAACTGGCAGGAATGGGCGTTTAAAAAAATAGATGTGAAAACAGCATATCACCAAATACCAATAGACAATAACTTCAAAGAAGTAGCAACGATGAATCCACCAATAGAGTTAGTAAAATAGAAAAAGAGACCATATTGGAATTTAAAAAAACAGCAAACGCCATATGTCAAAGAGCCATCGAACAGGTTTTAGAAGATATTAAAAATGTGGTCTGTTACCAAGACGATATATAGAGGGGAGCTACTAATGAAAATGAATTAAATAAGAAAACTGACATCATCTTAAACAAATTGAGAAATGCAGGAATGAGTATAAATGAAAAAAAAATGTGTAAACAACAGTAGTAAAATATCATTTTTAGGTTATTCCATTTCAAAAGAAGGTATATCACCAGACCAAGCCTTACTAGAACTCCATTACTAGACTAGTAAGAAATAACAATGAATAAAGATGAAAGCAATAAAAACAAGCCGCGCATGCGTGATCCCCCTCTGTATGTGACTCGATGTGGCGAGTGTAAAATGCAATAAATTTGGGCAATTTGAGGCATTTTTGACCCCCCTCCCCTTTGACCCCCTGGGGGCACGAACCAGAATTTTTCTGAGGTCAAGGATGCTCATTTTATATCCAGAACAATTGCCTCTACATTTTGGCCAAGTTTCAAAAAAATTGAATGGATGGATCAAACGTTATGTGAGAAAAGGGTCATTTTTTGCCATTTTGGGGGCTTTTGACCCCCTGGGGGCGCGAACCAGATTTTTTCCAAGGTCAGCGATACTTATTTTCTATTAGGAACAATTGCTTCCACATTTTGGCCAAGTTTCAGGGAAATTGAATGAATGAATGAAAAGTTATGGGGCAAAAAATGCCATTTTTTGCTATTTCGGGGCCTTTTGACCCCGTGGGGGGCTAACCAGATTTTTTTTCAAAAATCGGAGAATGTCACTTTTTGAACCTGACCAAAGTTACAACTTCATGCAAAATTTCAGAGAAATTCAATGGATGGTTGCGGAGAGAAATACGAACGGACGGACGGACGGACGGACGGACGGACGGACGGACGGACGGACGGACGGAAATGTCTCAAAACATAGGTCCTCCGATTTTATAAATCGGGGGACCAAAAAGATAACATCAGGAAAAATGAATAGAAAAGTTTTTGAGAGGAAGAAGACTCGTAAGCACTGAACATTGTGTAAACAACGCAATTAACGAACTAGAGAAAAATGTATATACCAAGTCAAGCAATGTCGGATCAGGAAATGTACAGTTGGGAATTGTACAACTCTTATATATATATATATATATATATATATATATATATATATATATATATATATATATATATACTATAAAGAACAAGGAAATAAATGTATAATGTATACCTTTAAAGTAGAACCTATCATGAAAAATTGATGCTCAATATACGAGATAGAGCAATTATACAAACAAGTAAAAGATGAGAATAAAAATTGTATGAAATACAATATCTATAAAGCCATCAAGTTTCAAATAAAATAAATGTTATTATTCCTTCCTTAAGCCATAGCTTTTCAAATAATGATATCTTATCACCAGAGGCATGCAAACAGATAAGTTGGTAAATGGACATTACCAAAAGTCATAATTTGAAATATATAAAAATAAAGATGATATAAAATAAAAAATACAATATAAAAAGAAAAAAGATTGAAAAAGTTGAAAATATAAGCAAAAGTTCACCGTTGAAGGTGTCTATATATATATATATATATATATATATATATATATATATATATATATATATAGTGTTTGTAGGGTTTTTTGTTAGACCTATAAAACTACAATGTTTATAAGACAGTACTAAATAACAAGTAGAGCTATATTTTAGTATAAAGTTTTAAGTGTATGTATAAATAAAGAATTATACTAATATATATATATATATATATATATATATATATATATATATATATATATATATACAGGGTGTTTGTAAAATCGATGGCATAACTTCATGATCATGTCCTAGATGTATAAAGGAGCCTCTTCGTGTGTGGGGGGGGGTGTTTTGTAATAACACTCAATTACTAGTCTTATTTCGTTTGTGGTCCATTTCTGCGTGGTATTTGGTTTGTGCTGGTCATATTTAGTTACCTGTATTTGGTCTGTTGTATTCTGTTATCTGAAATAAAAAGGGTCAATATTTGCAGGATGCTGACTGGGTCCAGCATGTTGGTTATCAAAGGAGCTCCTGCTGATCATGATGCTCAGGCCTTTCTTCTGATCCCCACGGCTTTTATATTTGTCTGGTGTCATTTTTGTCATGGTATTGTTGGTGTATGTGGCAACACCAGGCCCAGGCTTATTTTACCTGTGATCCTATCACACAGATAGCTTTTATCTATCCCATATGTAGAAATAACAGTGCACTATCATACACGTTGTACGTGTTAGATATTTACAATGATAACCAGTATTTGTTTCAATGGCCTATAATTCGGAAATCAAGCGCTTCTAGATCTTTGTTTATTCGAAGCTTTTTCATTATTTTCACATATAGAACATAATCCCAAAGTTATGCCATCGATTTCCGAAACACTTTGTATAGAAAAGCCTAATGAATTTCAAACATTTGCAAACAATGCTACTGCTTTTATTTGTATTACATTGGAGATAACAAGGTTTTGACCTTTTATAGAATCGCTATTCTGGTTGGGGAATTCAATCAAATCTGTTATCAGAGAAAAAATCACATTCAAAGGCCCAAATCAGATTTCAAATCTAATATATTGACCAGATGTTTCACTGCCTCAGGTTCAAAACCAATGAAAGAATGACTGGAAAATGTCACTTTCAAATGATTCTCCAGAAAACCAAAAATCTTCGAGAAGAATACAAGATGGCAACTGACCGCAATGATGTGGGCATTATTTATCCCCGAAAGGAAGTTTAATTCTTGCATTTTCGGGAATGTAGGAATAATTCTGAAGATAAACGCTGAAATTGAAATCGGACGAAAGGGAGAGAAGAAACGACAACATTGTATATAATTAAACAATTTTACTTGAGCCAGTAATAAAAAATGATATACAACAGAAAAAGGTGAATGTTCAGAATGAGGAGGTTGGATTTGCGAATGCATGCTTTCACTAGAACTTATCCGAGAAAGATTGTTCGGGTAACTGCTTGCATACAGGGGTCCCTCAATTATGGCTCTTTTTGTGTTTTTTGTGCACAAACTGGCTTCATAGACTTCTGAAACAAATGCATTCAGGCTGATATCACTTAAAGGTTAGACATCTGGAAAAGAAGTGATCGCTGTCTCCAAACTGCCGTCTGGGGGCTCTGTTGCGATGCCATCAAACCTTGTCCAAGATGGAGAAGGAGAGGAGTTGACTTCTAGTGACTACCTTCTCTTAGCATTCCATCTATATCCCGGTGGAGTTGAACAGAGCATGCAGCCCAGTATGCTTGGATTTATATAGACTGGCTCAGGTGACCCTTTAGGGAGCAGTGATTGGGTTACCTGTTGGCAAATCCACGGGACCCTCAAAGGGACAAGATAGAAAATCACAGACCAATCAATGAGTGTGTTATAAATTCCAATAATTTAGCTACTCGGTGTAGAGGGGGAGGGTCGAGAGAATATATTTCTCTATGCTCCATAATCCAATATTAGCATTAGTTTATCCGTGGTAGACTAACATTAGTATATCCATGATAGACTAACATTAGTTTATCCGTGATAGACTAACATTGGTATATCCGTGATAGACTAACATTAGTATATCCGTGATAGACTAACATTAGTTTATCCGTGATGGGTTAAAATTAGTATATCTGTGATAGACTAACATTAGTATATCCGTGGTAGACTAACATTAGTTTATCCGTGATGGGCTAACATTAGTATATCCGTGATAGACTAACATTAGTATATCAGTGGTAGACTAACATTAGTATATCCGTGGTAGACAAACATTAATTTATCCGTGATAGACTAACATTAGTATATCCGTGATAGACTAACATTAGTGTATCCGTGGTAGACTAACATTAGTTTATCCGTGATAGACTAACATTAGTATATCCGTGATAGACTAACATAAGTATATCCGTGATAGACTAACATTAGTTTATTCGTGGTAGACTAACATTAGTATATCTGTGATAGACTAACATTAGTGTATCCGTGATAGACTAACATTAGTTTATTCGTGATGGGTTAAAATTAGTATATCTGTGATAGACTAACATTAGTATATCCGTGATAGACTAACATAAGTATATCCGTGATAGACTAACATTAGTTTATTCGTGGTAGACTAACATTAGTATATCCGTGATAGACTAACATTAGTGTATCCGTGGTAGACTAACATTAGTTTATCCGTGAGAGACTAACATTAGTTTATCCGTGATAGACTAACATTAGTATATCCGTGATAGACTAACATAAGTATATCCGTGATAGACTAACATTAGTTTATTCGTGGTAGACTAACATTAGTATATCTGTGATAGACTAACATTAGTGTATCCGTGATAGACTAACATTAGTTTATTCGTGATGGGTTAAAATTAGTATATCTGTGATAGACTAACATTAGTATATCCGTGATAGACTAACATAAGTATATCCGTGATAGACTAACATTAGTTTATTCGTGGTAGACTAACATTAGTATATCCGTGATAGACTAACATTAGTGTATCCGTGGTAGACTAACATTAGTTTATCCGTGAGAGACTAACATTAGTTTATCCGTGATAGACTAACATTAGTATATCCGTGATAGACTAACATAAGTATATCCGTGATAGACTAACATTAGTTTATTCGTGGTAGACTAACATTAGTATATTTGTGATAGACTTACATTAGTATATCCGTGGTAGACTAACATTAGTATATCCGGTATAGACTAACATTAGTTTATCCGTGATAGACTAACATTAGTGTATCCGTGGTAGACTAACATAAGTTTATCCGTGATAGACTAACATTAGTATATCCGTGATAGACTAACATAAGTATATCCGTGATAGACTAACATTAGTTTATTCGTGGTAGACTAACATTAGTATATTTGTGATAGACTTACATTAGTATATCCGTGGTAGACTAACATTAGTATATCCGGTATAGACTAACATTAGTTTATCCGTGATAGACTAACATTAGTATATATGTGATAGACTAACATTAGTATATTTGTGGTAGACTAACATTAGTATATCCGTGGTAGACTAACATTAGTATATCCGTGATAGACTAACATCAGTATATCCGGTATAGACTAACATTAGTTTATCTGTGATAGACTAACATTAGTATATCCGTGACAGACTAACATTAGTTTATCCGTGATTGACTTACATTAGTATATCCGTGGTAGACTAACATTAGTATATCCGTTATAGACTAACATTAGTATATCCGTGATAGACTAACATTAGTATATACGTGGTAGACTAACATTAGTATATCTGTGATAGACTAACATTAGTATATCCGTGATAGACTAACATTAGTTTATCCGTGGAATACTAACATTAGTATATCCGTGGTAGACTAACATTAGTATATCCGTGATAAACTAACATTAGTTTATCCGTGATGGGCTTACACAAGTATATCTGTGGTAGACTAACATTAGTATATCCGTGATAGACTAACATTAGTATATCCGTGATAGACTAACATTAGTTTATCCGTGGTCTACCACGGATGTACTGAATGTACGGTTCGAAATCCCTCTGGTGAGACAGCATAGGTATGAGAAATTGTTTACCTTAGCTACCTCAGGTTGCGTTTGTAAATCCATCCAGAGTGTAATACAAGGTTTGGTGGTTTTCAATAGCACCGAAGCTGCTTCACGCTGTTGGTTTTTTCCAGGCTCTACATCAGAGGCATCAACCTGTGATGTAGGCTTCAGAGCACCAAGGTTAGAAATGCTAGGGATGCCCGAGGCAATGATGACTTTAGGTGTCAAGGACGGTGTGGCCAGCCTGAAAGTTTGGACCTCCTGGAGAAGGTTCTCTTTCGGAAGGGCTTTGAGGTTCACACTGAGCGTTGGGTCCCAATGACTAAGAGCTTCCTAAAGCCACATTGGGTCGCTGTTGGTGGGAAGTGTACATATGCCCGATAGCCTCGTGTATGCTTATAAGAAGTTGTACAAAAACAATTTCCCCTCTTTCAATAGAACATAATATCAGCTGATGGTTCAGATTCTATGGTGAAGCATGTTCCCATGGTTCTTACCTACAGGGCTTGCTTCACCCCACAAGTGAATCATCTCTCAGGGTACTACATCTTACTGGTCGAGATCTGTGTGACCTGGTTGTTTTGGCGATAACTCAAGTGCTACGACACTTACATGCGTGGTACTTAGTTGCCCAATTATCTGAGTTTAACTCCAGTCACAGTGATGCACGAGGTCACTTACCCTTGTCGATGGTCGCTTGGTCTTTATGAAGGGGGCAGCTCAAACCTGGTTAGTTTACCAGGCGACTGTTACTGGGTGAGTTGGTTGCTGAGTGAAGGCAATTGTGCCTCTTTCTGGAGCTCATCGCATTTGTGATCACCCTCATAAAAATTGATTTTAAATCGCCAAATACCTCGTATTCTAACTAGTGACGTGCATGAACAAATCAATGAGATTATCACTGTTTCTACCTACTATCTAGCAAAACCACAATCAAGAGAACCGGCTCGGAACGATCAGCGGGGAAAGAAGATCCTGTAGCATAGTTGGGCGTGTCTTCATTGGCGTCTGTCCTCTTCCAGCCTTCTTCCATTCATTGTTAGTCGAACCTGAAATATCGCCACTTCCACTCACCTGGTGAAAAAAAGGATGGATCACTTGGCGACCCTCTTGCTAGTGCCAAGTTCACAAACTCTCACGCATTCGAATTCTGTGTTTGACACTTAGCTAGGAACGATGCCAGCGGGAAGTTTGCCTGGGGCGATACGTTTGTCAAACGGTAACGCACGTGCCCCAAGGTGAGCTTAGTGTGGACAGAAACCTTGCAGAGAGTAAAAGGACAAAGGCTTGCTCGATCTCGATTTTCAGTACGAATACAGACCACAGAAACCATAGCCCATCGATCCTTTTTAAGTGAAGAGCTCTGTTCTGCCAAGAAGTATCAAAAAAGTTACCACAGGGATAACTGACTTGTGGCAGCCAAGTGTTCGTAGACGTTGCTTTTTGATCCTTCAATGTCGGCTCTTCCTTTTATTGTGAAAGATGAGTTTGGTTAATTAATTCCTATTTCAGTCACGTAAATCATTTAGATTTGACAGAACACACAGAAATGCCAGTGTAGTCGGGATCCTTTTTTTCTTCCCTCCTTTTTGCGACCACAACCATCACGTTGACTGCCAAGCAGTAGCAGCTCTCTCGTACCTTCTCTCCCTGACAACACAAGACGTTTGTCCTAGCATCAGCCGCAGTAGTCCCTATCACTCAATCAAACGGTTCTTAGCTTGCAACCACGTGCAGTCACTGTTTCCTTGCAGCTGGTGCATGCTAGTCGTAGCCGCTTATCCTTTGGTCACTCCGCACTATCACCACACATAGCGAAGTTGGATTGTTCACCCACTAACAGGGAACGTGAGCTGAATTTAGACCATCATGAGACAGGTTAGTTATCGATCGGCACACAACCATGGCTACAGAAAGGAACTGCGGGATTGGAGCAATGATTTGCATGCTCACTCGAACTAGTGGTGGTGCCATGCCGTCTCCGCACGATAATGGCTGAAAACCTCTAAGCTGGAACCACAACCGGTGCCATCACGGTATTATGAAAGGCGTCTCTTTCCGTTCTGCTGAAACTTGCCAATAGCGGGTTTGATCCTGTTTCGAATACCCTGTGGAGCGTGAGACGAAGGATCGCCTGTAGACCACTTGACTTCAGGCTCAAGGTGTCGTATTTAATAGAGCATTCACCACACTGCGATTTATTGAGACTAAGCCCTCAACCGACTCGATTTGTCCTCACCAAGGGACGAGCGCACTGCACCACTGCAAGAAGAAAAGCAGCCTTTTTCTCATCCATCTTTGTTTAATTTTCATTCCTTGTTTTCTGCCGAGAAATTTTGTCTGGCTGGAGTAAGTTCCACTGTTTGCTGTTACAACAGTGACTGCTCTCTGCTGCCCGCAGAATGTGATGACAATATGTGGGATGTTATGTTAACAGAAAAAAGACTAATTGATAATTTAACAAGCAAAGAAAAAACTTTTAATAACATACTGTTCTCTTATAGATATAATTATCTGAGAGAATACTTGTCCCTTTTGTCTGCGACACTACAAACATTACATTAGCTTGAGGTGGAAGTTCGCATATTCCGCCCCCAATAATTTCCTCATTTTTCCTGTTGCATGTGACCACGGAGGTTTATTTGATTTAATTTGAAAATGCTGCCGAGCGGCATGAAAATTGTTTTCAAAGTTTTTTTAATTTCATTTCCCAAATAATTGTCTTCTAAACATGGTAACTAATGCACAAAAAAATTATTTGCATTTTTTATTTATTTTTTTATTTTTTTATTTTTAAAAATCTATTATCGTCAACAAAGGACAATAACTTGATTTGGTAAGGCGTACGCGTATATTGAAAATAAAAATTGATGAGTTAAAAGAATATAGCCAACCCGGATATAGGGTTAGTCTTGGAGTTAATGAAGGGCATGTTTTATTTCTTTTTTTTAGAAATGTATTTAAATCACTCGAAAAAGATGCACCCTCTATTTCGAATTTGAACTGATTTTATTTTTATCCAGTTGTCATACTTCGATTTCGTCATTTTCATCTCCATTAAAAGAACATCTTATTTAAAAAATACATTAAAAACATTTCAACTGGCTTTAAAATGCTTAGCAAGTATTAAAATATTGAATGTTTTAGCACTCCCTCCACATCCAATCCTGAGTCCCTCCCAAATCACTTTTAAAAAGTTATATAAAAGAAAAAATAATTACGAAATGTAATTCACCATAGGTAAGGTATACCAACAGAATACTTGAACCTTATTTTAACGACGGGTTAGTTACAGCTAGTATTTGAGAACAATAAGAGAAAATAGAAAGTAAAAATAAAAAATAAAAAAATAAAATAAAATAAAAAAGATGGACTATTTTATCATGAGTAAGAAAACAGGAATATTATATGACCTGCTGACATGTGCAACATTCTGAATTATTACATCGAAATAAAAAAAAAAGTAAAGTGATCGACCGTAGTCGAGGGCGACCTGAAAGCTCCCTTTTAATTAGCTATTACATCAAGGGGTAGAGGAGGGCGTCTCTCCTTTCCCAGGACCACTCCACTGACCCTTGATCCTCATTTTATAATGCTGAGTGTGCAAGGGAGCATCAAGTACCATTTATTGATTCTTTGGTATGACTCGACCGAAAATTGAATCAGAGTCTCCCAGCCCATTAGTGAACACTCTAGCCATTATACCAAAAGAATAATTATGTCAAAATGATTCAAATAATAACAACAACAACAACAACACAAGCAATATCTGATTATTGTCTCTTGGGAGCATCACATCCCGGGTCTGTGGAGTGAAATACTAGATCACTACAATTTTTCAACCACGTTTCTCAGTCAAATACATTAAACGGTTGAAACACATATAGAAGTTTTGAACAAATGAACATGTTTTGAACAAAGGCACACGTTTTAAACAAAGGCATACGTTTGGAATTAATGTGTGCATTTCTATAAAAATGATTGAGGAAAAGTAGATACCTTCGCTGTTCAAAATATCTTACAGTCCATAAATTGGGTGTCCTTATCCCATTTGCGACAATATACATACAGGATGATACAGAAGCAAAATGTAATAAGAATAGAGGAACAAGCAATACAGCAATCCAAAACACATGGATTCACTTAATTCACTTGAAAAACATTAAAATAAAATAAGAAGACTAGAACATTAGAAAAACAAGTAATAGAAGTAAAGATGTAGTTTATTCATTTTCGTTGACAACGTCACACATTTCTTGGCTCGGAGCAAAGTGTAGTATCTGTTCTGATGCTACACTTACTCTGTTCTGTCCTCAGTTAGTGAAGGAAAAATTTAAATTGCCTCAGAGTGCCTTTTTTGGGGGAGTTGGATTTTCTCCGCATGAAAAACCGACCTTGTGTCTAACTCTTCCCTCGTGGGGAGACAAGTAAATAGGGAGAATGTCACACATTTTTGTGCCACAAAATGATGCGTCGCCATGACCTGTGTGGTATTTTTCGAACTTCTGCTTTCATGATTGCTGTTACTTGTAAGAAAACTTTCAGACCGCCTGTACTTATGTGAGTCCGGATTCAGTTCTCTTTTGTCAACCAAGAAAAATCGCAAGAATCCTCAAGTAGCCATGTGAATCGTCTCACATGGCTATTTGAGTATTCTTGCGATTTTTTTAGCAAAAAGTTTTTTAAAAACGCTCGACAAAATCATAAAAAAAGCATAACAAAAAAGCCATCAGATTCAGATTTACTTTTCGTTCGTATTTGAATTTTTTCTCGTATCAGTTTATTTTCATTTTTTGCTTTTCATGTTATTTTAATAACATGAAAAGCAAAAAATGAAAATGAGCTTAAATACATTTGTTGTTCAAACTGAGTGGAGATTCGCGGTCTTCATCTTCAAACAACATCTGACTTTTGTCGTCCGGGATGCAAGAAGATATCACAACGCGATGCATCTTTACAAAATCCGCTCATCTTTGACATGTGAACTCTAATGCATTGCATTAAACTTTAGTAATTTTAATAGTTATTCCAATAGTTATAAACTTTAGTAATTTTAAATTTACTTTTTACAGGTAGCCACCATCAGTTTAAAATGGGGCTTCTTAACCTTGGTGTGCGAGTCAATATTTCAATGGATTCGAAAATAAAATTGCAGTTAATATGTATAATTAGTTGCTGGTATTTCGACTGTATGTGGCACAGTGAGTTCCAATGTGTCTGCATGAAGTAATATATTAAGTGCACCATCTATTAAGAAATGACCTCTTCATAAGAACATTTCAAGAGTAGATCGAACAATTACCTTTAACGTCAAACCATCGTAATATTTGTTTACCTTGAAGAGAAGACATTTATCCTTTTATAATATTATTTGTTTTAGATAAAAAATAGTTCACTACTATGTTTCTTACTTTAATAAGAATTATTTTAGATGTTATATTTATGATTCTTTATGTTTATTTTAGATCTATACGGAGAGGTAAAAAAAATCCCTACGTCGAACTCATTTAAGTAGGTTAAAAAAAACTAAATAATTTCGTTAGGTCGGTGGCCTTCTGAATAGAGCGTTCTAATAGTATATACCATCCTGGGTTCGAATCTCACGCTAGACAATTGTTTATTTATGTTTATTTTTGTTCCAATCATTTCTTAGCCGATATCGATTATCAGCATAAACCTAAATAGTTTTTTTAATAAAAGGATGTATGGAAAATATTTAATCTTGTCTATATAATTCAACAAAAATTGAGAAACCCGGCGTTGACGAGTACTCCAGTTAGTACTTCTATAAGTATTTTGTTTGGTTTCCTTTTGTTTATGGGTTCGAACGAATAAGACACCGAACAAATTCATGTAGAAATTGTTGGGAAACGCTGCGCTTCAGAATCAACACATATATTTTGTCATTATTGAATGAAAAATAAAAGAGTTGTTTTTTTTATAAAATCGATTAATTAAGCTACAACACAACATCTGCTTCTTCTTTGTTATTTACCACAAAGTGTATCGATAACGTCGTTCTCTATAATAGGTAATCGAAAACAGACTCGACTCGGCCTCACTGGATTTTCGAGGTCAGGGATAGATGGCCAACCTAAACGCATGCGTGAAAAACGAGCATTACTTATGAAAGATCAGTTTTTTTTTCATTACAGAATGCCATAATAACTGAAATTTTGTACGCTTCTCCAGCTCACCTGTACACTAACCCAGTCTAATAATTCTAAACCAGCAATGACAACGGTGTCAGAATATATGTTGTTTTATTTCACAACACATGTATTACGAAACATATCCATCATTAGAATGAAAAGTACGGTTAACACATTAAATATTAATGTTACCTAACTGTGCCAGAAAAAAAAAATTAAAAAAAAAAGTTTTGACTGTAATTCAACCGAACCGAATTTCGTGCAACCCACTTTCTGCCTTTTTCTCCAAACGTTTTGCCTGTCTTTCACTTTCCACTAAAATCTCGTGCAACCCACTTTCTGCCTTTCTCTCTCCAATCCAAAATCACTTTTCTTTCCTTCCCAGCTGTCCTCTTCATTTATCTCCCCTGATATCCACATATGCAAATCACATAAACACCTGCACCTATGAAGAGAAGTCCTTTTTAAATCTGCATACGACATGCAAATCACCTCCTTCTTTTTCCTGATGGTGAGTGTTCCTCTTTCTGACATTGGGCTTGAATTTTTTTTAAATCTTATTTTATTATGCAAGAAATATTAAAATAATAGTCAGTATAAAGAAATGTAAGCCACACAAAGGTGTGAAACATACACACACATACACACAAATACACACACATACAGGCACACGAGAAGTGGTCAGACAAATATAGGAATGACCGTGTCCTTAATTTTACGAAAAAAAGTGAAAGTGATTTTCAAGAATTTAAATAGCCGTGTAGCAGTCACATATTCTAACTTATATTATGTACTACTTTATTTCATGTAAGTGAACAGGTATACCATTGGAGTGATTGTCCCGCCACCATCAGAAGCTCTGGTGAACGAACACAACCCGTCGAACTTCTTACAGTACCTACGCGATTTCGTCCCTCCTGGCAGAGTTGGGGTCAATACACCGACCAGAGCAGGTCGCTGTACTTCATAAAGACTAACTGTATAGCTGTTTAATTCCCTTTTCAGCACAGACCAATAAAAGGTATTTCCATTTTCGATGCTATCTGTTGATTAACTTTTGGAGTCAGATAAACTTTCTATTGCAGACTATCATTATATTAATTATAATGGAGAACAATCGGTGAATTCATAGTCGAATAGAAATTAGTTTCTCTGGACATTACTGAATCTGTAGAGAAATTCCTATTGAATCTCCAAGGCAAATTCCCAGAAACGATATTTACCTCAATATGCGAACGTGATTTTAAAGAAATAAAAATGCTAAAACGAAAGTAGTTTATGTCTACAATTAAAGTTTACGGGCAAAAGTCAATTGTTATGTTTAAGTTTTAGTGCTATAAAGAAAACGCTGTTATTTTTTTCGACTGCGCCAAGATTTTATCAACGGACATCTCTTTTTTTATAACATTCGTAAAGAAGCAGTTTATTACTATGTTTCGGATGTAAATTACCTTCAAAGTTTTCATGATAAATCGACAGTTTGAATGCTTAAAAAGTCCTTTCCAATTTTGAAGGGTAACGAAGTAATTACATTTTTGTTTGTATGGAAAACTGAATGCTGAAAAGGAAACTTATTTTCAGATAAAATGAAGTACTTACCTAGCAACCATGTATAGGACGCCATTTACAATTATCCATAATAATGCAGTATGCTCAGATATCGGGTAAATGCTTTTGTAGACATCGTGTTATGTCACATGTAATTGTAGTAAATTTGGAAACTTTTCAGAAATTTACTAATTTTTGGCGCGTCTGTTTCTATATCAATAATAATATATTATTTAACTATTATTTATTAATATTAAATGCAATAATATAGTATTATTACTATTTGCTATTAGTAATTTCATTTGCTACTGATCGAATATGGTGGCCATTTTAATTTACATTTGCTACTGATAAAAAAGATGGTTTCGATCGAAAAAATATTCCGAGCAGGATAAAGTATATTTGCAAAGAAATTAAATCGCATTACATTTTATTGTTCGTATCAACAAGGACCAACATTAAAGAAAATGAAATATCTATTCAGAATGAAATATTGATATTGTAGAACGGAAGCTATTGGTGACAAAAGTCGAGAAATGGACCGGTTTTGCTTTATTATATATATTTATTTGAAAATGCCCCGTCTTCTTATTCGTCTCAACACGAAGTAAAAAATAACAATGGAAAAGATTATTTCCAAATTTAAAGAATTAAATTATAGAAAACAAGAATGAAAAGACAAGAAACCAATACAATTAAATTAAAGAAATTAATGTTGTAGATGAAAAGGCAAAGCATGACAAGGACAATCCATACAAATAATAATTAATATTAGTTAATATAGTTTGTTTTAAAATACCAAGTAAAAGAGTCTTTGCAATATAACGAGAAAATTCCGTATTTTTAATAAAATCTAAATTGAAAAGATTCAGTCTTTCTTACAGCAAAGGTAATCGTTGCGCGTGTGCGTAATTCGCTCGCTCGCAGTTTAGTAGTAATTGTAGGTTAGGGTTAGGGTTAGGGTTGCTATGGGAACGACGACGGACATAAGTTCGCTAACTTTTATTTATTCGTTAATGCGGCACAAGGTCAGAAGGGGGAGAGGTTCGGTCTTCACTAACAGATGTTAACTATTCTAACTTAGCTAGTTGCATTCACGACCATGATTCACCAAAATACCGCATTTATACTATACATCCTTCTCCAATCACCAAAAGAATCCGTGCCATGAAAAGCCTACTTAAAACCCATATGTGTGCAATATGCAACGGGGCTTTTGGCAATAAAATTGTATGTACTAAAATAAATATGAAAATTATTTACAATGAAAAATAACCCAAGTTAGTAACCCCCCCCTATTAGTAAACTGTGGCAGATACGCAGATTTGCCAGTCAAAAATCTAAAATAACTCCCCAACGCTTTATTAACTTTCACTACCTTCGTAAATATCGAAGAGTGACCTGCCTCTCTGGCAAATCAAGATATCTGTCAGCTAGTTGAGGACGGATTGAGGAATTACCAACTTAAATTGGGGTAAAAAATGAGGGTGGGAGGGACAAAAAATAAAGGGGGGGGCTAATGAAATCATTCATACACTAGCTAAGTTATGAACTAAAATTAACCAATAACAGATCTCCTAGACTACTCGTAAACGGGTCATAATTAACGTTCGTTTCTGTAACGCAAAGTCCTCTACCTAAGATACGTCCAAATACCACTCCAGTGTAGCTCCTGTCACTCTACACAGCAGCGCAACTCTCACCCACCTTTCACCAAAATATGCCGGAGAGAGTCTCACCCTCTTGGCCCTAATACAGGTTTCAGGTAATATTTGAAAATCAGAATAAGGTCGAGAGAGGTGTAGGTCTCATCTCCGTAGACTACTTTCATACGTGTTTTTCATATCGTGTCTCTTATAACGGCTAGTCAGCTTAGAAACACAAAACTGCGTATCTGTTGTCGGAGCCCAGCTGCTACATACATTGATAGGTTTCAGGTGGAAAGACGACACGTTCAGTATGCGAACCATGAGACTTGCAACAAGCCTAATCAGTGGCACAATGATGCGGCAATAAAAGAAGGCGTAACACAAAGTCTCGTCCTCGTCATCGCATCGAACACAAATCGGTGAATTCACCAAGCCAGCTGAATGAAGTTTTTTGCCGATCCAGAATGCATTTCTTATCATTAGCCAGACTAGAGATGCCTTGTCGTTATTGAAATATCTTAACCTAGGCGCCCAAGGCCAGATTGAGCGTAGCTCCTCCCTCGCCAAAGCGAGCCCCTTAATTATGTTATCTCAAACGGTTACCCTCACCATAACCCGATATAATGCCCTTCGGGACAACAGCAGGGTTTCAGAGAGGCTTCGTGTCACTCGTAAGAGGAACTTCAAAGCCCGTCGACACTCGCGATAAAAGGAGCACTCACCTCGGGACAACCTGTGGGCCTCCCCCTCATTCAACTGCATGCTTTTTAAAGCCGGAAAAGCTTTTTTAGTATCTTTCTTTCCAGAAGCCACCGTTTCCCTCATGTTGTGAACTCATTCGATGCAGGTAGAATAGCCGAAGCGTATGATGTCAAATCTCGACGTTTAACCTACCCAGACCACCTTCAGAAGGAAAAAGATAACAAATCTCGTGACGAACCATATCAAGCCACAAGAGCCGACTGCATCTCAAACAGCGTATCCAACGGGAGTGGAAGTACTGATAAACGATATAGGATGATCGGGTAAATGTCAGTCCAGCTAAAGGGTCCCTGTAGGAATACACCTTTCCAGGAACCAATGTGCAAGCCCACAGACTTGTCACAGTTAATTTTGGCCCCTGTTAGCGTTTCATACATTCTGATTTCTCTGTCGACGATACTAATCTCGGAACTGTTCCTTACAAGCACTGTCAAGTCGTCGGCAAAGGCGGACTACTTTAATGTGGAGCAAGCACCTGTCAAAGTAATCCCACGTAGGACCGAATTCACCCTTAGCCCGTGAAGGAAGGGCTCCAACACAAGCATATAGAGCATCGATGAAAGCGGACATCTCTGACGAATGGATCTGGATAACCTGAAGGGACTCGACCTCAGACCATTCACCTCCACCAGCACATCGGGGTCCGCATAGAACAGGCGAATTCAAGGGCGAAATTGCGGGACAAAACCGGCCACGGACAAAACAACCTATAAGTAACGATGGTCCACCCTATTGAATGCTTTGTTCGGGGCTAATTAGACCAGCGAAAACAACCTGCAGACAATTGGCTAAAATCTTTTAGCATCGTGAGAGCTGTAAATTATCTATCCTATCCCAACTATTTTCGCTTTTGCGTAACAACTTCACTATCCCCATGGTAAAGTACTGGGGAATATACCCGTTCCTGAACCACAAGTTAAATAAAGCTGTCAGCAAGGAGACAAAAATGTTCGACATCCTCAAATACACCTCGTTGGGCAAACCATCGATTTCAAAAGACTTATTAAGGCTTCCTAGCCGCTTCGATCGCCCTGAGACGAGAAAAATCGGCTAAATAGAGATCGATATGTGCTAAAGACAGATCGGATTTCCTGGTGAAAAGATTCTGGAAATGAGAACGAAACGCCTCCAGAATACCTTCGCTTGTGGCCACGAGACGCCAATCCGGCAATGAGACATGTGCGATATGTCAATCGGTCCTCTGCGCGCAATTCAGCGGCCATATTTGTTGCTTCCTGAGACATCCTCTTTAACCTCGCCCTAATTACTAAAGCATGGTCTTCCTTGATAGCCAAGGAGGTCAGCTTCGCCTTAATTATAGTAACCTTATCTCTATCCCCCGCCTCCACCGCCCGATCTAATCTAGATTCTAGTGCCACTTTAGCTGCCCTAGTTGATAGATTAAGTCGTCGGCTAAAATCGGTAGCAAGGAACCTAATTACTTCCTTAAGGTGAACCTACTTTCTATTCCCAATCACAGCACCCGCCAATTCCCACTTCAAGGTTAGTAATAGCTGTTTCCGGTAGCTTTTCACATCGAACAACGAAGTGTTAAGCTTCCAGTAACTAGCCAACTTAGGCTAAGTTTACACGGACCCGAACAAGTCTATGATCCGAGTAAACTATATTATGAAAACTTGGACATTCAAAAATGTCTACGTCAAATCTCCTAATTATGAACCGGTCAGTATAACACGAAAGTTGTACCGAACCGGAGCTGCGACTAGCTGTTCAAGTCCATCCTACCTCTTGGGGCTTCTCATTCTGGAACTTGTCGATAAGATCAAACCTATCGAGAAATTTGCGAAATCCATGACCGCGTTCCAGTCTTCAGCTAAGATAACTGTCCGAGTTGTGTTCATGAACTGCTCAATCCGTCGAAAAAAAGAGAGGAAGCTCAAAATGGATATTGGACGCATAGCCCCCAATGAACCGAAAAGTCCTTATCTTTTATGGTAACATCCAGAACGCACAGTCTTCTTTCCGGGTCCACGAAGCAAGGGTCACACGACGCAACTAAAGTCCGCTTTACTAGCCAGGAAACACCCCTCGAGCTAGAATCGAAGTACGCTTAGTAGACATCAAAATCCCTAGACAGCGCACCCAAATGGTCGCTAGGAATTAAGTGGGTTTCCTGAATACAACATATATCCACTCCAAGATGCTGAAAATCCATACTAACTTTGCGAGAATCGGCCCTCAGCCCCCGGACATTCAGGTTAGCTAACTAGAGATCCGTTATAGTATTTTAGGGTTGGGTTTCAGAAACGAACATTAATGGCGTCAGGATGTCAATGTCCCGTCCCATAGAATAATGTCTCATCAGAGCAATTCTGAAGAGCAAGGGAGTTCGTAACAGAAACATGTTAACTCAATATTTTCCGACCAATGGCAAAAACTAACACGTCTATGTTAAATTGGTAAGCTGACGCGAACTCGAACTCCCTATAAAAGAAGAGAAAATAAGCAGAGTTCGCCAAACACACAAGAGACGCACCACGAAGGAACACACTTCTACTCTACCCCGGCCCTTTTGGCCTGGGGTGACAGGAAGAGCAGGGCACTTCAAAAGTATGTAAAACTTTCCTTGCCTCGCACGCACACACCTACACACACAGTATCACATTGCCACTTACGCACATACACGGTCTATGACTCACGCACTCACAAATAGAAACATACACACCCATATTTAGCCTTCGTGTCATCCTTATTCACTGAACAGTTTCTAACAAAAAACACGAGTTGAATAAGCTTTACAAAAGAACCTTTCTTTATTAAAACTAACCTTTATATTCTTGTAAAATTGTTTTATTGAATTTTTCATTCACAAAACGCGATACATGTTAAGTTAGCACTTGCTAGCTGGTGACCCTAATAATTCTCCTCTCAAATCTCCATTTCCTTCGCCATTGACAAAATCCTAGTTCGTGTATAAGATTTAGCACCGGCCATACTTAATAGCACCTTGCTATACAATAAACAACATTTTTCTTTTAGAATGTTCTTGTGATACTTTAAACTCTCATTCTTCAGGAACTCTTTTGTAGAACCAAATGCCCCCAGACAATCGCTGACCCCAAAGTTTGTGTGCCGTGGTTTTCTTCTGTTCTGGTCGTGTCGTCTTGGCGATTGCTGAAGGCGCGAACACTGGTTAGCAAGTTGGGTACAAAACCCCAAACTCTGATACATTGTGTATGAATCAGTTGTGATGTGTGTGTGTGTGTGTGTGTGTGTGATACCGTCGCGGAAAAGGGCCCCCAAACGTTAGCGTCCACATTTTAGTTAAGTTCCAGTACATCAGCTAAGACCCAACTGAGATAATTTGTCTGTCGAGGACACTATTGTCGTTCGGTTCATCAGCTAATCTCATTGTTTGCTAAATCTCTGTCGATCTCTGCCTGCCTTCTCGCATCTACCCCGATCTTCTCCGATCTCCACGAGCCGCCAAACTGCCGCAAATTTCCTCGAACAACCCTGACTCCCCAAAATATTAACCTATGACCGCAAATCCTATGTCTGGTCTTTTGTCTTAGTCAATCGCCCCTCCCTCCTGATCAATAGAAACTGACTACTTCTGCGCTAGCCCTCTCCGATACTCCCAATTGACTACTCATCGTACTTCCGATCGCCTCACATTGTTCGGGATCTTGGCTCGGGGGGGGGGGGCGTCCATAGTATCACACTTTATGTTGTCTTAACAAATTTGTCAATAAAAATTAATTATTTTATATGGATAGACTTTGTCATTCTTTCATGTGATAATGTCCCACAGTGTATCAATATTTTGTTGTTTTCAATATTTGTGTATAAATGAAATGTATTTACAACTGGTTAAAATGTAATGTACTAGCTATACCTGCCTGGCGTTGCCCGGGATTTTTTTTACTTTCATTTTTGTTTTTATAACAAATTATTTTTAAATAGGATTTTGGCAGTTTAATTAAATTATTACGGTATTATTTGGTCACTAAATTATCAATTGAACTTCTGAAATCCGCCAGCCTCGAGAGACTATGCACCTGCGTCTGGAAGTGATAGACTGGATGCGTTGCAGCGTCGCTTGTGACCAATGCGTGAGTGACAGTCACGGCTATAACAATCGCAGATGTGACAGCTGTGGCTTGTTGGTTGCTGTTTCATCGATGGTTTGATCTTCCGGCGTATTGATATTTATTTTGCCGACTGACGTATTTTAGCTTCTCCGAATTTTAGGGTGGTTGTTAGTGTTTTGTTTTCTTTACCGGAGACAGTTGCTTGCGACATCCTCCGAATTGTTGTAATCCATGTTTCTATCAAGCATCCAGAGCACACGTCACAGCCAGTGGTGTCGGCGTTGTTGAAGTAGAGCGAACATAGTTGTTAGCTAAGAGTGGGTGAGTATCTCGTTGTTGGGTTAGGGGTCGCTCTATTTTCCCCTATAAATATTCTGGATGTTGCGCAGATGGAAAGCATTCAATCGGCGCTCTTGTCTTGAGTAAATACACACGCCCCGTAAACCGTGAATTTGGTGTTCAACCTTTTGAGCTATCCTAGCGATGGTCGAAGCCGCTATCCCGATACTTTTGTTCAGATCCTGGTCGAGAGCGAAGCCGTCTGTAATTGTTAAGCTACGGTATGTGAACTCGCAGGCAATATTGAGTGAATGGTGGTCGATGGTAATGGGAGTGAGTCCGAGACGCCTTGAACCATTGTGTTGGTCTTCTGTCGACTGATTTTTAAACTTAATGCACAGCTGAACGCTCACTGAAATCTGTCTATCATTGCTTGCAGTTGCAGTTCCGAACGTGCTACTAATGCTGCATCGTCAGCAAACAACATCTCCCTGGTCTGCACCTTGCAGATCTGGCTCCTCGTATTCAGTTATGATAAATTGAATAGTTGCCACCCGACCTTGTGTAGCATAGCTGGGCTGTTTTCCAATCCCCATGAATTAGCATATTAATGCTATTTGTTACACACTTTTTTCTTCTTGGCCTTTTGGCTAAGATCAAAGTGTAGTATCTGTTCCGATGGATACTGCACCCCATAGACTGGTATCGTCTTGGCCTTCGGGGCTTGATTTACGCCGGTCTATGGGTCTGTCCTGTGCAGTTGTAGGAGGTCCACTCTCCCAGGCTTCGCCTCCTCTCTTTGAGGAGGAGTAAGTTTATTGGTTACTGCCTGAGGCGCCCCTACCGGGGAATGCCGACGAGGCTGCCCAGGCAATTTTTAAACCCCACTTTCCCGACCCGACCTTGGGTCACATCTTACTTGTGGGAGTAAGATAAAAACTGGCCTTGTGCCTAACTCCTGGAGAGGAGTAAATCAATACTCTTGTATCGAGTCAGATGCTCGCATTTTGGTGATTAAATACACATTTCAGTATGAAAGAGATAAATGTTGAACAGGGTAGGACAAGCACACAAGTTTACTCTACGTCGAATGTCAAATGGTTCCGAGGTGTCCCGTTTTATTATACTGTGTCCTTCATATTTAAATGAAACGACTAGAGGATTCAGAGCATGTGTGTGTGTGTGGGGGGGGGGGGCCTAATTTTCTCCAGGGCGTGAAATAGCCCGTCCCTGCTTACCGTGTTGAACGCATTTTTCAAATCGAAGAATGCAATGTAAAGAGGTTTGTTTCATTCAATTGAAACACATTATTTTGATTAATTAATCCAGATTAAAATTACAAAACTATTTTTTTTAACTTAGTTCACCCAAGCAAGGCTAGACGTAAGGGCCTACTGAGAATTAGGGTGAAAGTTTACGGGGGGGGGGGGGGGTCATCCTAAATTGGGAGATGTGCAGTGAGATGCTTGTTCACATAAGTTTTAAATTTCTGGCTTCAAAATAAGCCAGAAATAATTTTCTAGTCGACAGTTCTTTTCAAATTTCGAAGGGTCGTGAAGTAATTCATTCTTCTTTTAAGATTAAAATGTGTATTTAAAAAAAAAATTAAAATGGCTAATTTGTTTACGAAGTAATTGAAATTCATTCTCGTGTATTTAATTTCGTAATTAAATTATTTTCCATTTCTTACAAAAGCAACAAAATTAGCATTTATTTTATTATAATTTTTTATCTCTAAAAGAAGTGATATTTGATTTTCTTTAAAAAAATCAGACAATTTAATGTAGTATTTAGTATTGTTTGAAACTGTGTGTTTCACTACCTTTTGAAAAGTATTGTTTATTCACTCTATCTGTATTGAAAAAGATACAACTATTAGTGATAATACCAACAGTACTACTACTACTACTACTACTACTACTTATAATCAACTGTTTGTCAGTAGTAGTAGCAGTAGTAGCAGTAGTAGTAGTTTATGTTTATTTGCACAAAGTAGCTGGGGATGTGTACGTTTTCAACGCCTCAAATTCTCTTTTCAAAATACGTTATTCTATAAGATTATTCGATTAGTAGTTTTAACATTACATTGCAATTTAAAATGTAGTAACATTAAAATGTAATAACATTAAAATGTAGTAATAAGTAAAACATATTAAAAAAAGAATTAATTTCTTTTTTAAAGGAACTTAGTGTCTTCTTTTTCTGACTTTAATATAAAAAAAACAATGAGAGAAAATAAAAATAACTCTTAAAAATTATAGCTCCGAATTTAAAATTTAGTAAAAAATCTATGCATACAAAAAACATTGTCTCAAAAAAGATCTATAATGAATTAAATCTTTATGAATATTTTTACGTTGTTACTATATCCTAAACTAGCGGACCCGTAGAGTCACAAAAAAACTCATGGCCTCTACCATGAATTATTGAATTATTTGCTGTTTACGGTTGCCCAGTAGGAACGTGTACCTCACAATATAACCCAAGAAACTCCTAGCTCCAACCTTGAACTATTAAATTATTTACTGTTTATGGTAGTCCGACGCGAACGAAAATCCTTCGATATTAATGTAAAACCACAACCAGAAAAAATAGAAATAATTTTCAATTACTGACTTTTAATGAATAAAATGTATTTATTTTAATATACAAAAAAGTGGCAACGATTATTTTCAAAGGAGAAGACAAAGGAGGAGGTGGATTTCACGCGAGGAAATAAAGAGAAAAGGAAGCGCTTTTTACTAATCTGAAATAAACATAAGAGAACGCTATTTTACTAATCGGAAATAAACATAAGAGAACGCTATTTTACTAATCGTATTTCAGTGAGTATATTTGTACGAATAAGCGTAGAACGATGTATCAATTTAAATGAAGCTAAGTGTTTAACTAAGTACGAACATTATTTAGGCAGCCATTAGTAAAAATAAGCGGAAAATGAGTTTTACTTACTGTGTTTGCTGGGAATAATAAAGCACTTTATACAAAGCGAAATTAAAAGTTATTTTATTTATCAAACTATGGATTAATTTTATAAATATTAGTTTAAAAGATAATTTAAATATTACGGTATCGTTTGGTTTTATGCTGACCGGCGCCTCAAAAGTCTGTCCACTAACCCAGATGCTTTCTTAGCCGGAATAAGTATTTTCAGTAGAAAAACTGAACCAAAATAAAATATATTCGTGCCAATGACATAGTGGGAAAAGTTGGCATCGTCTTCCGAGAGAATGTGTGGTTGATTCTCTGAAAGAGTAGGAAGAGAACGAAAAGGATGACTTTTTATTACTCTTCTTGCTGCTCTAAAGAAAAAAACGGTTCGCCTGAATTAAATAGAAATATGTCAGACAGATTGCTATTTAAATTTGACTTTGAAAATCCGACTGACTTAAGTAGATTGCAATGTAATTTTAAGACTACTAATCGAATAATTGTATAGTATGAAATCGTTTGAAAAGAGAATTTGCATCGTTGAAAATATATAAAACCATTTTTTCTCAGTAGTAGCAGTAAAATAAAATACCAGGAATGAATACATCTATTATTTAAGTAATTCTATAAATAACACGAGAAGAATACTCGTCGCAGATAAAATAAATCCCCTCAACAGAACAGCCTTGCACCGCTGTTATTTACTCTTACGAAAATTAAAATAAAATATAATAAAACTAAACCTTATGTCTAGAATCGTCATTCCAATTTTGATCAAAATCCATTACATGATTTTGGTTTTAGAAAATGTCTAAAATAAAAGGTTAAAGTTTAAAGGATCTTAAAAAGAAAGTGAAATTCAAAGAAATATTGCTTAATCGGTGCCTAATGACTATGGACTAAATTTAACGCAAATCTGAAATATTTGAATTTTCAAATGAGAGCTTGTGCCCATACTATGCACCTAAAACTCTTTAAAATACTCCAAAGAAACTGAAAATTTGGAAATATTTATTAATTGATGTCTAATACGTATTGTTAAAATTTCATAAAAATCGGAAATATCTGAATTTTCACGAAGGGCTTCCACCCTCTTTTACCACCTTTGCATGAAACTAATTGCATTAAATGTAGCGCAAATTACAACCCCTTACGCCTAGCAGCTGTGTTCCAAAACTTATAATGATCGATTAATTAGTTTAGCAGTGAATTTTGTACATACAAATATATAAACATACCTAACTTTATATAGAGATTTACGAATATTTAAACCTATTCAAAATTTACGTTGAAACATATCGGAAGTAAAAGACCCCCCCCCTCTCTCTCTCTCTCTCTCTCTCTCTCTCTCTCTCTATATATATATATATATATATATATATATATATATATATATATATATATATATATATATATATATATATATATATTTCTTTCCCTGTCTCTCCCTCTCTATCTATCTTTGTTTAGGGAAGAAAACTTGGATGTGAATAGCAAAAAGGGGCCGCAGTGCAACGTCTTCTGAAAGAGTGGCGGTAGCAATAGACTTTGTGTTGCTGGCTCATTTCCTGCTACTCCCACCCTCTCTCTCTCTCTCTCTCTCTCTCTCACTCTCTCTCTCTCTCTCACTCTCTCTCTCTCTCTCTCGCTCTCTCTGTATTTCAAGAAAAAAAATGGACGCGACTAAAAAAAAAGCGACGTAATATTTTTGATTTTATACGATATTCCAAATAGATTAATGTTGAGATAAAAACAATCTCGATAGTACGTCAAGTCTTAATAACGAAACAGAAATGTTAATTTAAGCCTCAATAAACTTGTATATCTACAGATCCACATTTCGGCCGACTTTATTTTATATATTAGATAATTTCTTTATGCTCAATGCAGTATAAATAAAAGGTTTAAAAAAAAGAAAATCAGAACGATATCTGTGTATCTATATTCTCATTCTTTTCTGAAATGAAATAAGTTCTGATGAAATGCAAAAGTGCAAAAGTTACGTGATGTACCTGCATAGACGTTCATATTACCAATAAAGGCCTATAAAGGTCGGCAGCAAATCATCACCCAATAAAAATGATTCATTTCAATCGAAATGACTTCAAACAGACCTGATTCAGATCACTTCATAATCTGATGATTTTCATCCCCCCAAAAGTTCAATTGTTACACGTCTGAAAGTATGAATTATACTCGAAGATAAGCGCTGAAAGTTGAATTGGGAGCGACAGCGTTTGAAGAGAAAGAACAACAACTGTGTATAGTAATTTAACCCTTTTACTTAGTCAATTAATAAAGAATGATATACAACAAAACAGAGTAAATATTCAGAAGGAGGGTTTTGCGAATACATGCTTTCACAAAAACTTATCTTAATGAAGAGTGACTCTAACTGTAATGTTATTGGCTGGGTTATACACTAACAATGCTGGCTCTTTTCGTCATGGAAAGAATGGGTTTCGCCTGTGACTGCCTTCTGTGGGCTTCGGTCACAATGCAGTTATGCCGGCGTCAACTGAAATAGGGAAGCTAGAAAAAGAGGAACGGTTGCCTCAAATAGCTTTCTGTGAGCTTTTGTCGCATGCCGTCAAACCAACGTCCTCTTTGGTAGGGTATTTATTTACCTCCCCTCCAGGAGGTTAGGCACAAGGCCAGTGTTGGTAGGATATCTAGAACACTAAACGTTTGAGTTTATATAGGCTGGCTCACGCGACCCCTAAAGTTGTGGTACCTTTTGACCAATCAACGCGACCCTTAAAGGGACAAGGAAGATAACCACTGACCAATCTATGAATCTCTTATAAATTCCAATAAAAATATAAAAGAGAATGCAAATAAAATACTAGAGACTGTTAAGTCTCTAGTAATCGAATAACGCCTTTTAAGTTGACAATATTTTATGTCAGAAGTCATCACCCATTCATCCTGACAGTTATACGATTAGACCCCTTTCTTTCAAACCCTAAAATTAAATTATGTATCTTCTTCTTCTTCTTCTTCTTCTTCTTATTCTTCTTCTTCTTCTTCTTCTTCTTCTTCTTCTTATTATTATTATTATTATTATTATTATTATTATTATTATTATTATTATTTTATTTTTTTTATTTTTTTAAATAATCCCGGGCAACGCTGGGTAGGGACAGCTAGTATCATATTGTAGCGGAAACACACACATGTTTGAATCTCCCGCTGCTAGCTCTGAACACTCTAACGCCGGCCACGTGTCTGTCTTTCTCTCTCTTTTCGCAAACTACAAGCCGAACAGGTTTCCACAACCGAGCATGATGTGACTTTAAAACATTCTAGGGAAGTTGATTACCTTATTCAGGCTCGACCCCCCCTTCGTATCCATTCTGTTACACACACACACACACATAACAAAGCACAACTAAATACAAGATCACTCATCTTCAATTCTCTTTGATACACTTGTATATTTTCTCTTTGATACCTCACTCTAAATACATATTAGTTTTTTAATGTGAAATATGCTTCTTCTTCTTCTTCTTCTTCTTCTTCTTCTTCTTTTTCTTCCTTTAACCATACATTCTATTTCCCTTGTGTCTCAAAATATTACCTGATTTGCTGCGTTTCTCTTTACCAACCTCTAAAAAGTATTTTATTTACTTCCTCTCCAGGAGGTTAGACACAAAGTCAGCTGTGGTTTTGAAAAGCCAGCGCACTAGGATTATCTGGTCTGAGAAAATGCCTGAGCAGCCCCATAAGCATTCCATGATAGGGGTATCGGGTTGACATCCAAATAACTAAGAGGAGACAAGTACGACCTCCCTTTCAAAACATAACTACACCGGTTGGCCGTTAGGTGTCGCTTTTTCACCAACAGGTGGCGCTGGAAGGCGACACAAGAGTTATCTGCCCTTCGGACTATAAAAACCTTTGCAAACGGAAATCGACCTCTTCTACTCGCACAGCCTTGACAGAACGACACTGGCGCTTCGTCTTTCCTTCTTTTCAGCCGCTCACCAGCAAGTAACGGTCTCGTCAACAATGTCTTTCCTTTTGTGACTGCTGAACACTCATAGTAAGCTTGGCATTTTCTTTCTCTCTTTTCAATTACACGCACACACACGCACACACACGCACACACACACGTGCGTTTTTCTCCATACAAAACTTATTTAAAGAGACATTGCTTTAAATAACAAAAAGACACTTATTTCTTTCAAGCCGTCAAAGAGACATTTATCCAAAAGACGCTAAAAGACTTTCGTCAAATATGGAACATAATTTTTATGTGTAAAAATGCAAAATAAATTGTTGTTGTTCTTTTAAATGTTTGAGTATTGGATATTTTATTTGCCCTTCATTTGTGTTGAATGTTGACGTTTTCTTGCTCGTTTTTCTTCAATATTTAAGAGGAATAGAATGCGTTAGCATCCCCCACAGGGGCACCTCACGCGATTAGCAATAAACTAACCCCTTCTGAAAGAGAAGGTAAAGCCTGAGTGGGTGGACCTTTTGAGACTGAACAGAACCATACCTCAACCCAACAGAGCAGGGCCAGAAAAAAACACAATAGCTCACTTTCTGTCGGACTGATACGAACACACACACATCATCATCATCATCATCATCATCATGATCACCACCACCACCACCACCACCCTAACCACTTTTTATTTGAACTCAAATAAAAGAATAACCAAACTTGGATTCTTTTACTTTTCTAAGCTTAATTCTTGCTTGTTTTTTAAATTACAATCCATGTTTACTTTTCTATTTGCTGAACGTTTCCATTAGGTAAGAAGTATTTTTTTTTGAATTTGTTGCAACTGTCACATAGTACCCAAATAAAGAGAATGGTATCGCCATTGTAAGCGTTGATGAATCTATGACTTCCGAAGGTTATAAAATGAGAGACAATGACATAATCCTTTATAAATAGGTAATACCATTTATTTGCGGTACAATAACAAAACATTTCGAAGTCTTCTCACGTTTAAGTATTTACACCGGTATGAAAGTTTGTTTGAAGACATTGTTCATTTCGCCGGTAACCAAGTGCAAGAGAGATACAAACAATTGCACTTAAAGGGACCGTTAGAATCCTAAAGAGAGATCTCTCGGTTGGAGTCTTTGAAATAGTAAATGGTAAATGTCTGGCATCTGGTTGGATGCTCCATCCCTAGCAATAACAAAAAAATAAGAAAATTGAAAAAAAGTGAAAAAAAAGTTCATCAATGTACGTGTGTGTGTATGTGTGTCAGCGAATTTCACATTTCCTTTGGGCGTGTGACTTGTTTGTCTGCTTGTTGTAGACCTTATCACTGAGTCGATTCAGTATTTTGCTGTAAAAAGTTAATTGACTTGTATTACAACGCCGACAGGTCTGATTAGTTTACACAAAACTAAATCACATATGTATAATTATAATTCCGCCGAAGGAATATAGTTAATCATTGCTACAGTGAAAGCGTCTGTTTTCTTTTCTTATAAATAGAACGAGAATAAGATCTTACAGGATTTGCTAGCTCTGCCTGGCGATCGCTCAATTACTTTGTTTACTTTGTATTTTTTTGTTTAGTAAGCCTTCTTTTCTTAATATTTGTTAGAATTTTTCCTATCATTTTCTTTCTTAACCCTGCTACTGGTTACAACAGTGACTAAATAATTTGTAGATTTAGAAGACATTTATAATTAGAAAGTAAGGTTTGTGAAATATGCAAAAGCAAGGAAAGAACATGAGAGGAAATTGAACAAAATAATAGACAATAATAAGTGACATAATCCAAATATATAAAGTGTGATGTTTGTATGTATGTTTGCATGTTTGTATGTACATCCATAACTTTCTGAGCTGAACAGCTACAGAGTTTAAAGTTTTTTTTTCTTAATAGAAATCTCTCCAGATTCTGACCCATGTACAAATACACACCATCAATAAGGAGAAAAGAAAGTGATATAGGTGGGGCGTCGGCAGTGATCACGGTGCAGTCTAGTGTACTGCAAGCCACTCAGACCGACTTTTTCTTCCCATTTCGCTGCTCTCCATATTGTTCATGTTTGGGAGTGGTTTTAGCGGCAATAATCAACCTCTCTGTATTTTGTGTTTTGTATTTTTCGACTCGTTTGATCGCATCGTCCATGCAGTTTTCAATACTTACCAGTCATCTTCCACCTTCTATGCTTTTTACATAGAGTCAATCTGTATAATCCTTCAAGTGCAGTGCATTGTGTACGGTCATTTGTTTCCAGTTTCTTTGATTCAGGTACCTGAGTTCTTCTTCTTCTTCTTCTTCTTCTTCTTCTTCTTCTTATTATTATTATTATTATTATTATTATTATTATTATTATTATTATTATTATTATTATTATTATTATTATTTGTACTCACTAGGAGTTCTCACACAGATCATCGCCAGTGATTGCTCACCGACAACAACCAGTGGTATTTCCTGGAGTCAGAGTGACAACAAGCCTCCCCATATTTCCAGTATTCTTCACCCTCTTTTCGATAACGATGCGGTATCACAGCCTCTTACCATTTATTTCTCGCTGGTAAGGACAATTGGTCTTCTCTGGGATTTGGGTGGCAATAAACCTCCCCAAGGTCCCAGCATTCTCTGCACTTTTCCAGTGGAGGTCTGGTTTGTGCTGTCCCTCCTCGGTCTTCTCATCCTCCTCGACCCTCTACAAATATGTTGTCATTATTATTATTATTATTATTATTATTATTATTATTATTATTATTATTATTATTATTATTATTATCTGATTTCTACCTATATAAATAAAATACAGCGTCTGTATGTTTGTGTGTTTGCATGTACACCCATAACTTTCTGTGATAGGCATCTACAAAGTTGGAAGTTGGTTTACAGAGACACTTCTATAGGGTGCACAAAATGATATAGGTGTATACGTCGTTGTTCACTGTGCTGTCTAGTCTACCCTACCCAGTTTTATCCAAGTCACTCGAACCAACTTCAGATAATTGAAACTACACACAGCAGAGCAAGCTGTTCGTGTTTGGTATTTATGAATTTAATGTCTTCACTTCATATGAGTTTTCCAAATGTTCTACTACCGATCGGATCAACTTCATACAGCATTGTGCTTGTTGGAATATACGTTATTTAACATCTCATGTATTAAACATATATTCCAAACATATCCATCATTCAAAACGAAAAGTTAACACATTTATTTACAGTTGACAATTATGAAAGACAAGCAACGTAGATTATACAAACAAGAAAAGATATTGAGTTTTTACTCTACCTTTAAGATAGGAACATTGATTACCGGGGAGGCGGGCTATATTCTTTATTTTGAGAGAGATCTTAATACTCTCTTGTCCCTTTCGGGCACAATCAAGAGGAAACAATCAGCGGTTATCAGGACCGGTGCACCACCAGACGGTTCCCTACATGCTTAATCCAAGCTGCTTAGTGTTGTTAGTTACTACTTCTGGATTCATTTCTAGTTTAAATAAACAGATTAAAAAAATAAACTATGCAAGAAAATTATGTATTGATTTAGTTACTTAATAGTTTGTGATCGCGCCATGTCTAGTTAATCAATAAGACTAGAATATAGCATTCGGTGTAATTGTGTGGATAGAATTACGGATCGATAAAACTTTTATTTAATTAGCTATCAAAAATAGGTAAAAATTTTGACTTTTAGAACAGACGAGACAACGCACATAGATTCCTTTCATCAAGAAAATAGTCAGCTGTTGTCTGTGTTAATTAATCTGGCGATGGTTGTGTGCGTGTGGAGGGGCGCAGGTTGTCCTTCATCGATAAAAGAATGATTCCAGCCAGTTACAACAGCTAAGTCTATTTCCCCCTTCCCCCAAAGAACTAAAGAAAGAAATTTACTACCAACCACAACATTTTTTTTGTTAAACCCTGAGACCACCAAAAGCAAATAAATCCCAGCCATACAGAATCTATCGCCACCAGCCGTCATTCCTGTTAAAAGCATGCACACAAACAGGCTTGTCAAAATAAAAAGACTACAACCTTAAAAAACAGCAGACCCCCCCCACACACACACACACACACCTAAAGTATTAAGGCTGCAATCCGGCTAACAAGGCTCTAATGAAAATCCAGGAGGAGTCAGCATCAGGATCTGTCGTCTCTGTCTTTGCATGTCGCAAGCAAAAACGTGTCAGACGTGGAAGAGTGAGAGTGACAACATTGCTTCTGTACCATTCTTTTGTGTGTACTGGGCCAAACCTTCTCCAACTTTGTATGCAATCGCTTAAACTAACTGCTCTAGGTGTTGGGGTAAATACCTGCAATTTTTTCAGATTAACGAATAGCTGCAATCAACGAGGAGGACTTCATGCAGACCAGACGATCCTGAGACACGATCTTCTTGCACAACAACAACAGCAGCAGCAGCAACAGCAGCAGCAGCAGTCAGTTCAATGCCATAAAAGATCAACAAAAGATTACAATGGCAGGTTGCAATACGAATCGTGCAACCTGTTCTTAACTAAAGACTGTCTTTCTGATACCGCTTAAAAACATTTCATGGATTTAACGACAACAACCAGGAAAAAAAAGGACCATAAAATATGAAACAATTACTCTGATGAAGGCGTCTATCGCCGAAAAATTTAAGATTAAAATAATATTTTAAATAGTTTGCATTGTATAGCTTCTAACGACTTTATTTTAATATTTCAAATGTAAATATATTGATTGGCAAAATTGTCGCCTTCAAATAACAAAGTTTGGGGTCCCTTCACTCTCGAGGAACTAGGTCTGTATACCACTAGAAATTAAAGGAGCATTAATGCGTTGCTCATCTCTCTCGTCCTTGTCGGTCGGATCATCTGTGATCGTCAATTGTTGTGTTGGATATTGGCTGAGAAGGCGACCTTGCTAACTGCACTAAACAGGAAGTGTACCCAGAGGTTAAAAAAAACAAAGATGCCAGCTGCATAAAGAGGAAATACATCTACTGGCCAAATATAAAACAAGACGCAACTGCCTAAATAGCTGGAGATATGCCGGTCCCCATCGACTGTCAACCCCAGCGTTTGTGCCGTGATTTTCTATTCATCTTTATCTTCTCGTTCTGGTCGTTTCGTCTCTCGTATTGTCGATTGTTGAGGGTGCGTGCACTGGTCTACAAGTTGTATTCACAGCCAGTAAAAAAGAATAATAAAACCATGTTGTTTCTTTATTTTTAACAAGCTGTACCTACCGGCCCATTTGACATAATAGTTAGAGTATTCATATTAGGCCAAGAGGCCGAGGTTCAATCTTCGGTCGAGTCATACTAAAAACCCCAAAAATGGTACATGATGTCCTCCTTGCTAAACACTCAGCATTATAAAGTGAAAATCAAGGGTAAGTAAAATAATCCTGAAAAAGGAGTGGTGTCCTCCCTTACATCTCGGTGTAGTAGCAAATGAACAGGGAGTCTGTGGGTCGCCCTTGACTATAGTCGATCACTTTACTTTTTTACCTACGAGGCAGTACTTTAGCTACTCTGTGTTCTGTGAACTTTTAGTGTGAGACCATGTCGGTTCTAAGACGACTGTCGACCCCAACATCCGTCTGTGCCGTGGTTTTCTCTTTATCTTCTTGTTCTGGCCGTGTCGTCTCTCGTATTGGTGATCGCTGAGGGCATGTGCACTGGTTTACAAGTTGTATACAAGAACAAAATCAACGCAGACTCACAAGAAAAAATACAAACTTTGATATATACACTGTATATATGACTTGTTGGCAACGGGCGTAAATGTGTGTGTGCGTGCATATGTGTGTTGCTGGGTCTTCACCGCGAGCGTCCACATCTGAGTTAAGTTTCAGTACATCAGCTAAGACCTAACTGAAATAATTTGTTTGTCGAGGTTATCATTGTTGTTCGTTCGAAGTCATCTACTTATCAGCTGCTCTCATCATATGCTCGACCCGATCTAAATCTCTACCGAACTCTCATTTAATTTAATCTGTCCAATCTACTCGTCTCCTAGATGTCTGGTCCCTTTCTCAGTCACTCTCTACTCATCACCGAAAACGACTACAGCCGTTTCTTCTCAGTCTATAGCTATAATATCACCTAAAAACAGACCACCAACAGCCTGAGTGCCATCTTTCTAGGGAGTCCAATAGATTCGTCGGCCTCTCCATTGTCGTCTACTTATAATTTTTCCTTTTTGTGAATCATTTCTCTAGCATTCTCCAGCCTGGAGGGGTGGTTCATAGTATCACAATGTCCACATAAAGTTGCTAAGGTGACATGTTGGAAAATGCACGATCACATTGCATAGGTGACATGTTGGAAAAGGCAAAATCACATTGCATAGGTGATATGTTGGAAAAGGCAAGATCAGATTGCATAGGTGACATGTTGGAAAAGGCAAGATCACATTGCATAGGTGACATGTTGGAAAAGGCAAGATCACATTGCATAGGTTACATGTTGGAAAAGGCAAGATCACATTGCATAGGTTACATGTTGGAAAAGGCAAGATCACATTGCATAGGTTACATGTTTGAAAAGGCAAGATCACATTGCATAGGTGACATGTTGGAATAGGCAAGATCACATTGCATAGGTGACATGTTGGAAAAGGCAAAATCACATTGCTTATGATACATGTTGGAAAAGGCAAGATCACATTGCATAGGTTACATGTTGGAAAAGGCAAGATCACATTGCATAGGTGACATGTTGGAAAAGAAAAAGATCAGATTACATAAGTTACATGTGAGAAAAGGCAAGATCACATTGCATAGGTTACATGTTGTAAAAGGCAAGATCACATTGCATAGGTGACATGTTGGAAAAGGCAAGATCACATTGCATATGTGATATGTTGGAAAAGGCAAGATAACATTGCATAGGTTACATGTTGGAAAAGGCAAGATCACATTGCATAGGTTACATGTTGGAAAAGGCAAGATCACATTGCATAGGTTACATGTTGGAAAAGGCAAGATCACATTGCATAGGTTACATGTTGGAAAAGGCAAGATCACATTGCATAGGTTACATGTTGGAAAAGGCAAGATCACATTGCATAGGTTACATGTTGGAAAAGGCAAGATCACATTGCATAGGTGACATGTTGGAAAAGGCAAGATCACATTGCATAGGTGACATTTTGGAAAAGGCAAGATCACATTGCATAGGTGACATGTTGGAAAAGGCAAGATCACATTGCATAGGTTACATGTTGGAAAAAGCAAGATCACATTGCATAGGTGACATGTTGGAAAAGGCAAGATCACATTGCATAGGTGACATGTTGGAAAAGGCAAGATCACATTGCATAGGTGACATGTTGGAAAAGGCAAGATCACATTCCATAGGTTACATGTTGGAAAAGGCAAGATCACATTGCATAGGTGACATGTTGGAAGGGGTGAGAAATCATGAAGATGTTTGGGTTGCCAAAATGTTGTTAACCAGTTCGATTTTTGAGCTGGAACAGAGCGACTAGCGAGAGATCAACCAAGGCTCATCTCTTGTCAATTCCTGTTTGCGTACTCCAAACCTCTTCAACTCTCCCTCATTTCTACTCATTAGTCACAACTCGAACAATAATGATGTACCATTTTATTTTTATATACAACTCGAAGAATACCCGTCCCAGGAAAGATAAAATTAAATTTCTGAACGGTTTTGCACCACTTTTATGCCCCTTTATGAGGATTAAAATCAAATACAATGCTACTAAATTTTATGTCTAGAATCCTTATTCCAATTTTGATCAAAATCCATTGAAATTCAGGTAATCTTGCTTAATTAGATCAAATTCAATACAACTTATATATTTTTGAATTTTCAGAGGGTGGTTGTGCCCATATTATGCCCCCAAAACCCTTTAAAATACACCAAAGAAACTGAAAGTCGTGGAATATTTAGTAATTGATGTCTTTCGGAGGTATCTAAATTTTCACAAATGACGTCCACACCCTTTCTACCCCCTTTACATGAACTTAAATTAAACGAAATATAGCTCACATTACGAACCCTTACGCCTAGTAACTGTGTTCCAAAATTCATACTGATCGGTTAATTGGTTTAGGAGTGAATCCTGTCCATATAAATATATAAGCATATACACAGGGCTTTACAGAAAGCGCTCCTTTTTGCTTCAGCCAAGGAGTGGAGAGCTCATTTTTTATCCAACAGTGGGGAGGAAAGTAAATTTGAAATCAATGTTGGAAATGTGTTGAATTTTTGAACAGGTTATTTTAAGGTACAGATCGAGTGGGGCAAGAAGCAACTCCTTTTTTTAGGAGCTAGAGCTGCTCTCAAACTAATGCATACCTAACTTTATATAAATAGAAATTATTCGTCGTCTTTCTTTGAAGCACGGCAGTATTATACAACGGTTGTTGTGAAACACGTTCTTCATAATAAAACTTTGCTTCGTCAATAAATAAGTTTATTAATTCTTTATATTTCTGTTACTAAATATGCACAATTTATGTTTGATTATTGAAATACAGTAAAACTTCCTATGCTATGAACTTCCTATGCTATAAACAAAATTAAATATACCTTCCTATTCTATAAACAAAATAAAATATGAACTTCCTATGCTATGAACAAAATTAAATATGAACTTCCAACGCTGTGAACAAAATAAAATGTGAACTTCCTATGCTATAAACAAAATTAAATATGAACTTCCAACGCTATAAACAAAATTAAATATGAACTTCCAACGCTGTGAACAAAATTAAATATGAACTTCCTATGCTATAAACAAAATTAAATATACCTTCCTATTCTATAAACAAAATAAAATATGAACTTCCTATGCCATGAACAAAATTAAATATGAACTTCCTATGCCATGAACAAAATTAAATATGAACTTCCTATGCTATAAATAAAATTAAATATACCTTCCTATTCTATAAACAAAATAAAATATGAACTTCCTATGCTATGAACAAAATTAAATATGAACTTCCTATGCTATAAACAAAATTAAATATACATTCCTATTCTATAAACAAAATAAAATATGAACTTCCTATGCTATGAACAAAATTAAATATGAACTTCCAACGCTGTGAACAAAATAAAATGTGAACTTCCTATGCTATAAACAAAATTAAATATGAACTTCCAACGCTATAAACAAAATTAAATATGAACTTCCAACGCTGTGAACAAAATAAAATGTGAACTTCCTATGCTATAAACAAAATTAAATACGAACTTCCAACGCTATCAACAAAATTAAATATGAACTTCCAACGCTGTGAACAAAATTAAATATGAACTTCCTATGCTATAAACAAAATTAAATATGAACTTCCAACACTATAAACAAAATAAAATATGAACTTCCTACACTATAAACAAAATTAAATATGAACTTCCAACGCTATAAACAAAATCAAATATGAACTTCCAACGCTATAAACAAAATTAAATATGAACTTCCTACGCTATAAAAAAAATTAAATATGAACTACCAATGCTATAAACAAAATTAAATATGAACTTCCTACGCTATAAACAAAATTAAATATGAACTTCCTACGCTATGAACAGAATTAAATATGAACTTCCTATGCTATAACCAAAATTAAATATGAACTTCCAACGCTGTGAACAAAATTAAATATGAACTTCCAATGCTGTAAACAAAATTAAATATGACCTTCCTACGCTATAAACAACATTAAATATGAACTTCCTATTCTATGAACAAAATTAAATATGAACTTCCTATGCTATGAACAAAATTAAATATGAACTTCCTATGCTATGAACAAAATTAAATATGAACTTCCTATGCTATAAACAAAATTAAATATGAACTTCTTACGCTATAAAAAAATTAAATATGAACTTCCTACGCTATAAACAAAATATAATATGAACTTCCTTTTCTGTGAACAAAATTAAATATGAACTTCCTATGCTATAAACAAAATTAAATATGAACTTCCTACGCTATAAACAAAATTAAATAGGAACTTCCTATGCTATGAACAAAATTAAATATGAACTTCCTACGCTATGAACAAAATTAAATATGAACTTCCTACGCTATAAAAAAAATTAAATATGAACAAAATTAAATATGAACTTCCAACGCTATAAACAAAATTAAATATGAACTTCCAACGCTATAAACAAAATTAAATATGGACTTCCTATGCTATGAACAAAATTAAATATGAACTTCCTACGCTATAAACAAAATTAAATAGGAACTTCCTATGCTATGAACAAAATTAAATATGAACTTCCTACGCTATGAACAAAATTAAATATGAACTTCCTATGCTATGAACAAAATTAAATATGAACTTCCTACGCTATAAACAAAATTAAATAGGAACTTCCTATGCTATAAACAAAATTAAATATGAACTTCCTACGCTATAAACAAAATTAAATATGAACTTCCTATGCTATGAACAAAATTAAATATGAACTTCCAACGCTATAAACAAAATTAAATATGAACTTCCAACGCTATAAACAAAATTAAATATGAACTTCCAACGCTATAAACAAAATTAAATATGACCTTCCTACGCTATAAACAACATTAAATATGAACTTCCTATTCTATGAACAAAATTAAATATGAACTTCCTATGCTATGAACAAAATTAAATATGAACTTCCTATGCTATGAACAAAATTAAATATGAACTTCCTATGCTATAAACAAAATTAAATATGAACTTCTTACGCTATAAAAAAATTAAATATGAACTTCCTACGCTATAAACAAAATATAATATGAACTTCCTTTTCTGTGAACAAAATTAAATATGAACTTCCTATGCTATAAACAAAATTAAATATGAACTTCCTACGCTATAAACAAAATTAAATAGGAACTTCCTATGCTATGAACAAAATTAAATATGAACTTCCTACGCTATGAACAAAATTAAATATGAACTTCCTACGCTATAAAAAAAATTAAATATGAACAAAATTAAATATGAACTTCCAACGCTATAAACAAAATTAAATATGAACTTCCAACGCTATAAACAAAATTAAATATGGACTTCCTATGCTATGAACAAAATTAAATATGAACTTCCTACGCTATAAACAAAATTAAATAGGAACTTCCTATGCTATGAACAAAATTAAATATGAACTTCCTACGCTATGAACAAAATTAAATATGAACTTCCTATGCTATGAACAAAATTAAATATGAACTTCCTACGCTATAAACAAAATTAAATAGGAACTTCCTATGCTATAAACAAAATTAAATATGAACTTCCTACGCTATAAACAAAATTAAATATGAACTTCCTATGCTATGAACAAAATTAAATATGAACTTCCAACGCTATAAACAAAATTAAATATGAACTTCCAACGCTATAAACAAAATTAAATATGAACTTCCTACGCTATAAACAAAATTAAATATGAACTTCCTATGCTATGAACAAAATTAAATATGAACTTCCTACGCTATAAACAAAATTAAATATGAACTTCCTACGCTATAAACAAAATTAAATATGAACTTCCTATGCTATGAACAAAATTAAATATGAACTTCCAACGCTATAAACAAAATTAAATATGAACTTCCAACGCTATAAACAAAATTAAATATGGACTTCCTATGCTATGAACAAAATTAAATATGAACTTCCTACGCTATAAACAAAATTAAATAGGAACTTCCTATGCTATGAACAAAATTAAATATGAACTTCCTACGCTATGAACAAAATTAAATATGAACTTCCTACGCTATAAAAAAAATTAAATATGAACAAAATTAAATATGAACTTCCAACGCTATAAACAAAATTAAATATGGACTTCCTATGCTATGAACAAAATTAAATATGAACTTCCTACGCTATAAACAAAATTAAATAGGAACTTCCTATGCTATAAACAAAATTAAATATGAACTTCCAACGCTATAAACAAAATTAAATATGGACTTCCTATGCTATGAACAAAATTAAATATGAACTTCCTACGCTATAAACAAAATTAAATAGGAACTTCCTACGCTATGAACAAAATTAAATATGAACTTCCTATGCTATAAACAAAATTAAATAGGAACTTCCTACGCTATAAACAAAATTAAATATGAACTTCCTACGCTATAAACAAAATTAAATATGGACTTCCTATGCTATGAACAAAATTAAATATGAACTTCCTACACTATAAACAAAATTAAATAGGAACTTCCTATGCTATGAACAAAATTAAATATGAACTTCCTACGCTATGAACAAAATTAAATATGAACTTCCTACGCTATAAAAAAAATTAAATATGAACAAAATTAAATATGAACTTCCAACGCTATAAACAAAATTAAATATGGACTTCCTATGCTATGAACAAAATTAAATATGAACTTCCTACGCTATAAACAAAATTAAATAGGAACTTCCTATGCTATAAACAAAATTAAATATGAACTTCCAACGCTATAAAC
>OY744518.1:166014212-166079212 GCA_963556195.1 Sepiola atlantica
ATTACAATGCAGTTTCTACATCAATCTGAGCATTACTTTGTCATTACAGTGAGGTTTCTACATCCATATGAGCATTTCTTTTTCATTACAGTGCAGTTTCTACATCCATCTGAGCATTGCTTTGTCATTACAGTGCAGTTTCTAAATCCATCTGAGCATTGCTTTGTCATTGCAGTGCAGTTTCTACATCAATCTGAGCATTGCTTTGTCATTACAATGCAGTTTCTTCATCAATCTGAGTATTGCTTTGCCATTACAGTGCAGTTTCTACATCAATTTGAGCATTGCTTTGTCATTACAATGCAGTTTCTACATCAATCTGAGCATTGCTTTGTCATTACAGTGCAGTTTCTACATCAATCTGAGCATTGCTTTGTCATTACAGTGCAGTTTCTACATCAATCTGAGCATTGCTTTGTCATTACAATGCAGTTTCTACATCAATTTGAGCATTGCTTTGTCATTACAATGCAGTTTCTACATCAATCTGAGCATTGCTTTGTCATTACAGTGCAGTTTCTACATCAATTTGAGCATTGCTTTGTCATTACAATGCAGTTTCTACATCAATTTGAGCATTGCTTTGTCATTACAATGCAGTTTCTAATTCCATCTGAGCATTGCTTTGTCATTACAATGCAGTTTCTTCATCAATCTGAGTATTGCCTTGTCATTACAGTGCAGTTTCTACATCAATTTGAGCATTGCTTTGTAATTACAATGCAGTTTCTACATCAATCTGAGCATTGCTTTGTCATTACAATACAGTTTCTTCATCAATCTGAGTATTGCTTTGTCATTACAATGCAGTTTCTTCATCAATCTGAGCATTGCTTTGTCATTACAATGCAGTTTCTACATCAATCTGAGCATTGCTTTGTCATTACAATGCAGTTTCTACATCAATTTGAGCATTGCTTTGTCATTACAATGCAGTTTCTACATCAATTTGAGCATTGCTTTTCATTACAATTCAGTTTCTACATCAATCTGAGTATTGCCTTGTCATTACAGTGCAGTTTCTACATCAATTTGAGCATTGCTTTGTCATTACAATGCAGTTTCTACATCAATCTGAGCATTGCTTTGTCATTACAATGCAGTTTCTACATCAATTTGAGCATTGCTTTGTCATTACAATGCAGTTTCTACATCAATCTAAGTATTGCTTTGTCATTACAATTCAGTTTCTACATCCGTCTGAGCATTAATTTGTCATTACAGTGCAGTTTCTACATCAATTTGAGCATTGCTTTTTCATTACAATGCAGTTTCTACATCAATCTGAGTATTGCTTTGTCATACAGTGCAGTTTCTACATCAATCTGAGCATTGCTTTGTCATTACAGTGCAGTTTCTACATCAATCTGAGCATTGCTTTGTCATTACAGTGCAGCTTCTACATCAATCTGAGCATTACTTTGTCATTACAGTGCAGTTTCTACATCAATTTGAGCATTGCTTTGTCATTACAATGCAGTTTCTACATCAATCTGAGCATTGCTTTGTCATTACAGTGCAGTTTCTACATCAATCTGAGCATTGCTTTGTCATTACAATGCAGTTTCTACATCAATTTGAGCATTGCTTTGTCATTACAATGCAGTTTCTACATCAATCTGAGTATTGCTTTGTCATTACAATTCAGTTTCTACATCCGTCTGAGGATTATTTTGTCATTACAGTCACAGTTTCTACATCAATTTGAGCATTGCTTTGTCATTACAATGCAGTTTCTACATCAATCTGAGTATTACTTTGTCATTACAGTGCAGTTTCTACATCAATCTGAGCATTGCTTTGTCATTACAATGCAGTTTCTACATCAATTTGAGCATTGCTTTGTCATTACAATGCAGTTTCTACATCCATCTGAGCATTGCTTTGTCATTACAATGCAGTTTCTTCATCAATGTGAGTATTGCCTTGTCATTACAGTGCAGTTTCTACATCAATTTGAGCATTGCTTTGTCATTATAATGCAGTTTCTACATCAATCTGAGCATTGCTTTGTCATTACAATGCAGTTTCTTCACCAATCTGAGTATTGCTTTGTCATTACAATGCAGTTTCTTCATCAATCTGAGTATTGCTTTGTCATTACAATGCAGTTTCTACATCAATCTGAGCATTGCTTTGTCATTACAGTGCAGATTCTACATCAATCTGAGCATTGCTTTGTCATTACAATGCAGTTTCTACATCAATTTGAGCATTGCTTTGTCATTACAATGCAGTTTCTACATCAATTTGAGCATTGCTTTGTCATTACAATGCAGTTTCTACATCAATCTGAGTATTGCTTTGTCATTACAATTCAGTGTCTACATCCGTCTGAGCATTACTTTGTCATTACAGTGCAGTTTCTACATCAATTTGAGCATTGCTTTGTCATTACAATGCAGTTTCTACATCAATTTGAGCATTGCTTTGTCATTACAATGCAGTTTCTACATCAATTTGAGCATTGCTTTGTCATTACAATGCAGTTTCTACATCCATCTCAGCATTGCTTTGTCATTACAGTGCAGTTTCTTCATCAATCTGAGTATTGCTTTGTCATTACAGTGCAGTTTCTACATCAATCTGAGCATTGCTTTGTCATTACAGTGCAGTTTCTACATCAATCTGAGCATTGCTTTGTCATTACAGTGCAGTTTCTACATCAATCTGAGCATTGCTTTGTCATTACAATGCAGTTTCTACATCCATCTCAGCATTGCTTTGTCATTACAGTGCAGTTTCTTCATCAATCTGAGTATTGCTTTGTCATTACAGTGCAGTTTCTACATCAATCTGAGCATTGCTTTGTCATTACAGTGCAGTTTCTACATCAATTTGAGCATTGCTTTGTCATTACAGTGCAGTTTCCACATCAATCTGAGCATTGCTTTGTAATCACAATGCAGTTTCTACATCCATCTGAGCATTGCTTTGTCATTACAATGCAGTTTCTACATCAATTTGAGCATTGCTTTGTCATTACAATTCAGTTTCTACATCAATCTGAGTATTGCTTTGTCATTACAATGCAGTTTCTACATCCGTCTGAGCATTACTTTGTCATTACAGTGCAGTTTCTACATCAATTTGAGCATTGCTTTGTCATTACAATGCAGTTTCTACATCAATCTGAGCATTGCTTTGTCATTACAGTGCAGTTTCTACATCAATTTGAGCATTGCTTTGTCATTACAATGCAGTTTCTACATCAATTTGAGCATTGCTTTGTCATTACAATGCAGTTTCTAATTCCATCTGAGCATTGCTTTGTCATTACAATGCAGTTTCTTCATCAATCTGAGTATTGCCTTGTCATTACAGTGCAGTTTCTAAATCAATTTGAGCATTGCTTTGTAATTACAATGCAGTTTCTACATCAATCTGAGCATTGCTTTGTCATTACAATGCAGTTTCTTCATCAATCTGAGTATTGCTTTGTCATTACAATGCAGTTTCTTCATCAATCTGAGCATTGCTTTGTCATTACAATGCAGTTTCTACATCAATCTGAGCATTGCTTTGTCATTACAATGCAGTTTCTACATCAATTTGAGCATTGCTTTGTCATTACAATGCAGTTTCTACATCAATTTGAGCATTGCTTTTCATTACAATTCAGTTTCTACATCAATCTGAGTATTGCCTTGTCATTACAGTGCAGTTTCTACATCAATTTGAGCATTGCTTTGTCATTACAATGCAGTTTCTACATCAATCTGAGCATTGCTTTGTCATTACAATGCAGTTTCTACATCAATTTGAGCATTGCTTTGTCATTACAATGCAGTTTCTACATCAATCTAAGTATTGCTTTGTCATTACAATTCAGTTTCTACATCCGTCTGAGCATTAATTTGTCATTACAGTGCAGTTTCTACATCAATTTGAGCATTGCTTTTTCATTACAATGCAGTTTCTACATCAATCTGAGCATTGCTTTGTCATACAGTGCAGTTTCTACATCAATCTGAGCATTGCTTTGTCATTACAGTGCAGTTTCTACATCAATCTGAGCATTGCTTTGTCATTACAGTGCAGTTTCTACATCAATCTGAGCATTACTTTGTCATTACAGTGCAGTTTCTACATCAATTTGAGCATTGCTTTGTCATTACAATGCAGTTTCTACATCAATCTGAGCATTGCTTTGTCATTACAGTGCAGTTTCTACATCAATCTGAGCATTGCTTTGTCATTACAATGCAGTTTCTACATCAATTTGAGCATTGCTTTGTCATTACAATGCAGTCTCTACATCAATCTGAGTATTGCTTTGTCATTACAATTCAGTTTCTACATCCGTCTGAGGATTATTTTGTCATTACAGTCACAGTTTCTACATCAATTTGAGCATTGCTTTGTCATTACAATGCAGTTTCTACATCAATCTGAGCATTACTTTGTCATTACAGTGCAGTTTCTACATCAATCTGAGCATTGCTTTGTCATTACAATGCAGTTTCTACATCAATTTGAGCATTGCTTTGTCATTACAATGCAGTTTCTACATCCATCTGAGCATTGCTTTGTCATTACAATGCAGTTTCTTCATCAATGTGAGTATTGCCTTGTCATTACAGTGCAGTTTCTACATCAATTTGAGCATTGCTTTGTCATTATAATGCAGTTTCTACATCAATCTAAGCATTGCTTTGTCATTACAATGCAGTTTCTTCACCAATCTGAGTATTGCTTTGTCATTACAATGCAGTTTCTTCATCCATCTGAGTATTGCTTTGTCATTACAATGCAGTTTCTACATCAATCTGAGCATTGCTTTGTCATTTCAGTGCAGATTCTACATCAATCTGAGCATTGCTTTGTCATTACAATGCAGTTTCTACATCAATTTGAGCATTGTTGGTCATTACAATGCAGTTTCTACATCAATTTGAGCATTGCTTTGTCATTACAATGCAGTTTCTACATCAATCTGAGTATTGCTTTGTCATTACAATTCAGTGTCTACATCCGTCTGAGCATTACTTTGTCATTACAGTGCAGTTTCTACATCAATTTGAGCATTGCTTTGTCATTACAATGCAGTTTCTACATCAATCTGAGCATTGCTTTGTCATTACAATGCAGTTTCTACATCAATTTGAGCATTGCTTTGTCATTACAATGCAGTTTCTACATCCATCTCAGCATTGCTTTGTCATTACAGTGCAGTTTCTTCATCAATCTGAGTATTGCTTTGTCATTACAGTGCAGTTTCTACATCAATCTGAGCATTCCTTGTCATTACAGTGCAGTTTCTACATCAATCTGAGCATTGCTTTGTCATTACAGTGCAGTTTCTACATCAATCTGAGCATTGCTTTGTCATTACAATGCAGTTTCTACATCCATCTCAGCATTGCTTTGTCATTACAGTGCAGTTTCTTCATCAATCTGAGTATTGCTTTGTCATTACAGTGCAGTTTCTACATCAATCTGAGCATTGCTTTGTCATTACAGTGCAGTTTCTACATCAATTTGAGCATTGCTTTGTCATTACAGTGCAGTTTCCACATCAATCTGAGCATTGCTTTGTAATCACAATGCAGTTTCTACATCCATCTGAGCATTTCTTTGTCATTACAATGCAGTTTCTACATCAATTTGAGCATTGCTTTGTCATTACAATTCAGTTTCTACATCAATCTGAGTATTGCTTTGTCATTACAATTCAGTTTCTACATCCGTCTGAGCATTACTTTGTCATTACAGTGCAGTTTCTACATCAATCTGAGCATTGCTTTGTCATTACAGTGCAGTTTCTACATCAATTTGAGCATTGCTTTGTCATTACAATGCAGTTTCTACATCAATTTGAGCATTGCTTTGTCATTACAATGCAGTTTCTAATTCCATCTGAGCATTGCTTTGTCATTACAATGCAGTTTCTTCATCAATCTGAGTATTGCCTTGTCATTACAGTGCAGTTTCTACATCAATTTGAGCATTGCTTTGTCATTACAATGCAGTTTCTACATCAATTTGAGCATTGCTTTTCATTACAATTCAGTTTCTACATCAATCTGAGTATTGCCTTGTCATTACAGTGCAGTTTCTACATCAATTTGAGCATTGCTTTGTCATTACAATGCAGTTTCTACATCAATCTGAGCATTGCTTTGTCATTACAATGCAGTTACTTCATCAATCTGAGGATTGCTTTGTCATTACAATGCAGTTTCTACATCAATCTGAGCATTGCTTTGTCATTACAATGCAGTTTCTACATCAATTTGAGCATTGCTTTGTCATTACAATTCAGTTTCTACATCAATCTGAGTATTGCTTTGTCATTACAATGCAGTTTCTACATCCGTCTGAGCATTACTTTGTCATTACAGTGCAGTTTCTACATCAATTTGAGCATTGCTTTGTCATTACAATGCAGTTTCTACATCAATCTGAGCATTGCTTTGTCATTACAGTGCAGTTTCTACATCAATTTGAGCATTGCTTTGTCATTACAATGCAGTTTCTACATCAATTTGAGCATTGCTTTGTCATTACAATGCAGTTTCTAATTCCATCTGAGCATTGCTTTGTCATTACAATGCAGTTTCTTCATCAATCTGAGTATTGCCTTGTCATTACAGTGCAGTTTCTAAATCAATTTGAGCATTGCTTTGTAATTACAATGCAGTTTCTACATCAATCTGAGCATTGCTTTGTCATTACAATGCAGTTTCTTCATCAATCTGAGTATTGCTTTGTCATTACAATGCAGTTTCTTCATCAATCTGAGCATTGCTTTGTCATTACAATGCAGTTTCTACATCAATCTGAGCATTGCTTTGTCATTACAATGCAGTTTCTACATCAATTTGAGCATTGCTTTGTCATTACAATGCAGTTTCTACATCAATTTGAGCATTGCTTTTCATTACAATTCAGTTTCTACATCAATCTGAGTATTGCCTTGTCATTACAGTGCAGTTTCTACATCAATTTGAGCATTGCTTTGTCATTACAATGCAGTTTCTACATCAATCTGAGCATTGCTTTGTCATTACAATGCAGTTTCTACATCAATTTGAGCATTGCTTTGTCATTACAATGCAGTTTCTACATCAATCTAAGTATTGCTTTGTCATTACAATTCAGTTTCTACATCCGTCTGAGCATTAATTTGTCATTACAGTGCAGTTTCTACATCAATTTGAGCATTGCTTTTTCATTACAATGCAGTTTCTACATCAATCTGAGCATTGCTTTGTCATACAGTGCAGTTTCTACATCAATCTGAGCATTGCTTTGTCATTACAGTGCAGTTTCTACATCAATCTGAGCATTGCTTTGTCATTACAGTGCAGTTTCTACATCAATCTGAGCATTACTTTGTCATTACAGTGCAGTTTCTACATCAATTTGAGCATTGCTTTGTCATTACAATGCAGTTTCTACATCAATCTGAGCATTGCTTTGTCATTACAGTGCAGTTTCTACATCAATCTGAGCATTGCTTTGTCATTACAATGCAGTTTCTACATCAATTTGAGCATTGCTTTGTCATTACAATGCAGTCTCTACATCAATCTGAGTATTGCTTTGTCATTACAATTCAGTTTCTACATCCGTCTGAGGATTATTTTGTCATTACAGTCACAGTTTCTACATCAATTTGAGCATTGCTTTGTCATTACAATGCAGTTTCTACATCAATCTGAGCATTACTTTGTCATTACAGTGCAGTTTCTACATCAATCTGAGCATTGCTTTGTCATTACAATGCAGTTTCTACATCAATTTGAGCATTGCTTTGTCATTACAATGCAGTTTCTACATCCATCTGAGCATTGCTTTGTCATTACAATGCAGTTTCTTCATCAATGTGAGTATTGCCTTGTCATTACAGTGCAGTTTCTACATCAATTTGAGCATTGCTTTGTCATTATAATGCAGTTTCTACATCAATCTAAGCATTGCTTTGTCATTACAATGCAGTTTCCACATCAATCTGAGCATTGCTTTGTAATCACAATGCAGTTTCTACATCCATCTGAGCATTTCTTTGTCATTACAATGCAGTTTCTACATCAATTTGAGCATTGCTTTGTCATTACAATTCAGTTTCTACATCAATCTGAGTATTGCTTTGTCATTACAATTCAGTTTCTACATCCGTCTGAGCATTACTTTGTCATTACAGTGCAGTTTCTACATCAATCTGAGCATTGCTTTGTCATTACAGTGCAGTTTCTACATCAATTTGAGCATTGCTTTGTCATTACAATGCAGTTTCTACATCAATTTGAGCATTGCTTTGTCATTACAATGCAGTTTCTAATTCCATCTGAGCATTGCTTTGTCATTACAATGCAGTTTCTTCATCAATCTGAGTATTGCCTTGTCATTACAGTGCAGTTTCTACATCAATTTGAGCATTGCTTTGTCATTACAATGCAGTTTCTACATCAATTTGAGCATTGCTTTTCATTACAATTCAGTTTCTACATCAATCTGAGTATTGCCTTGTCATTACAGTGCAGTTTCTACATCAATTTGAGCATTGCTTTGTCATTACAATGCAGTTTCTACATCAATCTGAGCATTGCTTTGTCATTACAATGCAGTTACTTCATCAATCTGAGGATTGCTTTGTCATTACAATGCAGTTTCTACATCAATCTGAGCATTGCTTTGTCATTACAATGCAGTTTCTACATCAATTTGAGCATTGCTTTGTCATTACAATTCAGTTTCTACATCAATCTGAGTATTGCTTTGTCATTACAATGCAGTTTCTACATCCGTCTGAGCATTACTTTGTCATTACAGTGCAGTTTCTACATCAATTTGAGCATTGCTTTGTCATTACAATGCAGTTTCTACATCAATCTGAGCATTGCTTTGTCATTACAGTGCAGTTTCTACATCAATTTGAGCATTGCTTTGTCATTACAATGCAGTTTCTACATCAATTTGAGCATTGCTTTGTCATTACAATGCAGTTTCTAATTCCATCTGAGCATTGCTTTGTCATTACAATGCAGTTTCTTCATCAATCTGAGTATTGCCTTGTCATTACAGTGCAGTTTCTAAATCAATTTGAGCATTGCTTTGTAATTACAATGCAGTTTCTACATCAATCTGAGCATTGCTTTGTCATTACAATGCAGTTTCTTCATCAATCTGAGTATTGCTTTGTCATTACAATGCAGTTTCTTCATCAATCTGAGCATTGCTTTGTCATTACAATGCAGTTTCTACATCAATCTGAGCATTGCTTTGTCATTACAATGCAGTTTCTACATCAATTTGAGCATTGCTTTGTCATTACAATGCAGTTTCTACATCAATTTGAGCATTGCTTTTCATTACAATTCAGTTTCTACATCAATCTGAGTATTGCCTTGTCATTACAGTGCAGTTTCTACATCAATTTGAGCATTGCTTTGTCATTACAATGCAGTTTCTACATCAATCTGAGCATTGCTTTGTCATTACAATGCAGTTTCTACATCAATTTGAGCATTGCTTTGTCATTACAATGCAGTTTCTACATCAATCTAAGTATTGCTTTGTCATTACAATTCAGTTTCTACATCCGTCTGAGCATTAATTTGTCATTACAGTGCAGTTTCTACATCAATTTGAGCATTGCTTTTTCATTACAATGCAGTTTCTACATCAATCTGAGCATTGCTTTGTCATACAGTGCAGTTTCTACATCAATCTGAGCATTGCTTTGTCATTACAGTGCAGTTTCTACATCAATCTGAGCATTGCTTTGTCATTACAGTGCAGTTTCTACATCAATCTGAGCATTACTTTGTCATTACAGTGCAGTTTCTACATCAATTTGAGCATTGCTTTGTCATTACAATGCAGTTTCTACATCAATCTGAGCATTGCTTTGTCATTACAGTGCAGTTTCTACATCAATCTGAGCATTGCTTTGTCATTACAATGCAGTTTCTACATCAATTTGAGCATTGCTTTGTCATTACAATGCAGTCTCTACATCAATCTGAGTATTGCTTTGTCATTACAATTCAGTTTCTACATCCGTCTGAGGATTATTTTGTCATTACAGTCACAGTTTCTACATCAATTTGAGCATTGCTTTGTCATTACAATGCAGTTTCTACATCAATCTGAGCATTACTTTGTCATTACAGTGCAGTTTCTACATCAATCTGAGCATTGCTTTGTCATTACAATGCAGTTTCTACATCAATTTGAGCATTGCTTTGTCATTACAATGCAGTTTCTACATCCATCTGAGCATTGCTTTGTCATTACAATGCAGTTTCTTCATCAATGTGAGTATTGCCTTGTCATTACAGTGCAGTTTCTACATCAATTTGAGCATTGCTTTGTCATTATAATGCAGTTTCTACATCAATCTAAGCATTGCTTTGTCATTACAATGCAGTTTCTTCACCAATCTGAGTATTGCTTTGTCATTACAATGCAGTTTCTTCATCAATCTGAGTATTGCTTTGTCATTACAATGCAGTTTCTACATCAATCTGAGCATTGTTTGTCATTTCAGTGCAGATTCTACATCAATCTGAGCATTGCTTTGTCATTACAATGCAGTTTCTACATCAATTTGAGCATTGCTTTGTCATTACAATGCAGTTTCTACATCAATTTGAGCATTGCTTTGTCATTACAATGCAGTTCCTACATCAATCTGAGTATTGCTTTGTCATTACAATTCAGTGTCTACATCCGTCTGAGCATTACTTTGTCATTACAGTGCAGTTTCTACATCAATTTGAGCATTGCTTTGTCATTACAATGCAGTTTCTACATCAATCTGAGCATTGCTTTGTCATTACAATGCAGTTTCTACATCAATTTGAGCATTGCTTTGTCATTACAATGCAGTTTCTACATCCATCTCAGCATTGCTTTGTCATTACAGTGCAGTTTCTTCATCAATCTGAGTATTGCTTTGTCATTACAGTGCAGTTTCTACATCAATCTGAGCATTCCTTGTCATTACAGTGCAGTTTCTACATCAATCTGAGCATTGCTTTGTCATTACAGTGCAGTTTCTACATCAATCTGAGCATTGCTTTGTCATTACAATGCAGTTTCTACATCCATCTCAGCATTGCTTTGTCATTACAGTGCAGTTTCTTCATCAATCTGAGTATTGCTTTGTCATTACAGTGCAGTTTCTACATCAATCTGAGCATTGCTTTGTCATTACAGTGCAGTTTCTACATCAATTTGAGCATTGCTTTGTCATTACAGTGCAGTTTCCACATCAATCTGAGCATTGCTTTGTAATCACAATGCAGTTTCTACATCCATCTGAGCATTTCTTTGTCATTACAATGCAGTTTCTACATCAATTTGAGCATTGCTTTGTCATTACAATTCAGTTTCTACATCAATCTGAGTATTGCTTTGTCATTACAATTCAGTTTCTACATCCGTCTGAGCATTACTTTGTCATTACAGTGCAGTTTCTACATCAATCTGAGCATTGCTTTGTCATTACAGTGCAGTTTCTACATCAATTTGAGCATTGCTTTGTCATTACAATGCAGTTTCTACATCAATTTGAGCATTGCTTTGTCATTACAATGCAGTTTCTAATTCCATCTGAGCATTGCTTTGTCATTACAATGCAGTTTCTTCATCAATCTGAGTATTGCCTTGTCATTACAGTGCAGTTTCTACATCAATTTGAGCATTGCTTTGTCATTACAATGCAGTTTCTACATCAATTTGAGCATTGCTTTTCATTACAATTCAGTTTCTACATCAATCTGAGTATTGCCTTGTCATTACAGTGCAGTTTCTACATCAATTTGAGCATTGCTTTGTCATTACAATGCAGTTTCTACATCAATCTGAGCATTGCTTTGTCATTACAATGCAGTTTCTTCACCAATCTGAGTATTGCTTTGTCATTACAATGCAGTTACTTCATCAATCTGAGGATTGCTTTGTCATTACAATGCAGTTTCTACATCAATCTGAGCATTGCTTTGTCATTACAGTGCAGTTTCTACATCAATCTGAGCATTGCTTTGTCATTACAATGCAGTTTCTACATCAATTTGAGCATTGCTTTGTCATTACAATGCAGTTTCTACATCAATCTAAGTATTGCTTTGTCATTACAATTCAGTTTCTACATCCGTCTGAGCATTAATTTGTCATTACAGTGCAGTTTCTACATCAATTTGAGCATTGCTTTTTCATTACAATGCAGTTTCTACATCAATCTGAGCATTGCTTTGTCATACAGTGCAGTTTCTACATCAATCTGAGCATTGCTTTGTCATTACAGTGCAGTTTCTACATCAATCTGAGCATTGCTTTGTCATTACAGTGCAGTTTCTACATCAATCTGAGCATTACTTTGTCATTACAGTGCAGTTTCTACATCAATTTGAGCATTGCTTTGTCATTACAATGCAGTTTCTACATCAATCTGAGCATTGCTTTCTCATTACAGTGCAGTTTCTACATCAATCTGAGCATTGCTTTGTCATTACAATGCAGTTTCTACATCAATTTGAGCATTGCTTTGTCATTACAATGCAGTTTCTACATCAATCTGAGTATTGCTTTGTCATTACAATTCAGTTTCTACATCCGTCTGAGGATTATTTTGTCATTACAGTCACAGTTTCTACATCAATTTGAGCATTGCTTTGTCATTACAATGCAGTTTCTACATCAATCTGAGCATTACTTTGTCATTACAGTGCAGTTTCTACATCAATCTGAGCATTGCTTTGTCATTACAATGCAGTTTCTACATCAATTTGAGCATTGCTTTGTCATTACAATGCAGTTTCTACATCCATCTGAGCATTGCTTTGTCATTACAATGCAGTTTCTTCATCAATGTGAGTATTGGCTTGTCATTACAGTGCGGTTTCTACATCAATTTGAGCATTGCTTTGTCATTATAATGCAGTTTCTACATCAATCTGAGCATTGCTTTGTCATTACAATGCAGTATCTTCACCAATCTGAGTATTGCTTTGTCATTACAATGCAGTTTCTTCATCAATCTGAGTATTGCTTTGTCATTACAATGCAGTTTCTACATCAATCTGAGCATTGCTTTGTCATTACAGTGCAGATTCTACATCAATCTGAGCATTGCTTTGTCATTACAATGCAGTTTCTACATCAATTTGAGCATTGCTTTGTCATTACAATGCAGTTTCTACATCAATTTGAGCATTGCTTTGTCATTACAATGCAGTTTCTACATCAATCTGAGTATTGCTTTGTCATTACAATTCAGTGTCTACATCCGTCTGAGCATTACTTTGTCATTACAGTGCAGTTTCTACATCAATTTGAGCATTGCTTTGTCATTACAATGCAGTTTCTTCATCAATCTGAGCATTGCTTTGTCATTACAATGCAGTTTCTACATCAATTTGAGCATTGCTTTGTCATTACAATGCAGTTTCTACATCCATCTCAGCATTGCTTTGTCATTACAGTGCAGTTTCTTCATCAATCTGAGTATTGCTTTGTCATTACAGTGCAGTTTCTACATCAATCTGAGCATTGCTTTGTCATTACAGTGCAGTTTCTACATCAATCTGAGCATTGCTTTGTCATTACAGTGCAGTTTCTACATCAATCTGAGCATTGCTTTGTCATTACAATGCAGTTTCTACATCAATTTGAGCATTGCTTTGTCATTACAATGCAGTTTCTAATTCCATCTGAGCATTGCTTTGTCATTACAATGCAGTTTCTTCATCAATCTGAGTATTGCCTTGTCATTACAGTGCAGTTTCTACATCAATTTGAGCATTGCTTTGTAATTACAATGCAGTTTCTACATCAATCTGAGCATTGCTTTGTCATTACAATGCAGTTTCTTCATCAATCTGAGTATTGCTTTGTCATTACAATGCAGTTTCTTCATCAATCTGAGCATTGCTTTGTCATTACAATGCAGTTTCTACATCAATCTGAGCATTGCTTTGTCATTACAATGCAGTTTCTACATCAATTTGAGCATTGCTTTGTCATTACAATGCAGTTTCTACATCAATTTGAGCATTGCTTTTCATTACAATTCAGTTTCTACATCAATCTGAGTATTGCCTTGTCATTACAGTGCAGTTTCTACATCAATTTGAGCATTGCTTTGTCATTACAATGCAGTTTCTACATCAATCTGAGCATTGCTTTGTCATTACAATGCAGTTTCTTCACCAATCTGAGTATTGCTTTGTCATTACAATGCAGTTACTTCATCAATCTGAGGATTGCTTTGTCATTACAATGCAGTTTCTACATCAATCTGAGCATTGCTTTGTCATTACAGTGCAGTTTCTACATCAATCTGAGCATTGCTTTGTCATTACAATGCAGTTTCTACATCAATTTGAGCATTGCTTTGTCATTACAATGCAGTTTCTACATCAATCTAAGTATTGCTTTGTCATTACAATTCAGTTTCTACATCCGTCTGAGCATTAATTTGTCATTACAGTGCAGTTTCTACATCAATTTGAGCATTGCTTTTTCATTACAATGCAGTTTCTACATCAATCTGAGCATTGCTTTGTCATTACAGTGCAGTTTCTACATCAATCTGAGCATTGCTTTGTCATTACAGTGCAGTTTCTACATCAATCTGAGCATTACTTTGTCATTACAGTGCAGTTTCTACATCAATTTGAGCATTGCTTTGTCATTACAATGCAGTTTCTACATCAATCTGAGCATTGCTTTGTCATTACAGTGCAGTTTCTACATCAATCTGAGCATTGCTTTGTCATTACAATGCAGTTTCTACATCAATTTGAGCATTGCTTTGTCATTACAATGCAGTTTCTACATCAATCTGAGTATTGCTTTGTCATTACAATTCAGTTTCTACATCCATCTGAGGATTATTTTGTCATTACAGTCACAGTTTCTACATCAATTTGAGCATTGCTTTGTCATTACAATGCAGTTTCTACATCAATCTGAGCATTACTTTGTCATTACAATGCAGTTTCTACATCAATCTGAGTATTGCTTTGTCATTACAATTCAGTTTCTACATCAATCTGAGTATTGCTTTGTCATTACAATTCAGTGTCTACATCCGTCTGAGCATTACTTTGTCATTACAGTGCAGTTTCTACATCAATTTGAGCATTGCTTTGTCATTACAATGCAGTTTCTTCATCAATCTGAGCATTGCTTTGTCATTACAATGCAGTTTCTACATCAATTTGAGCATTGCTTTGTCATTACAATGCAGTTTCTACATCAATTTGAGCATTGCTTTGTCATTACAATGCAGTTTCTACATCAATCTGAGTATTGCTTTGTCATTACAATTCAGTGTCTACATCCGTCTGAGCATTACTTTGTCATTACAGTGCAGTTTCTACATCAATTTGAGCATTGCTTTGTCATTACAATGCAGTTTCTTCATCAATCTGAGCATTGCTTTGTCATTACAATGCAGTTTCTACATCAATTTGAGCATTGCTTTGTCATTACAATGCAGTTTCTACATCCATCTCAGCATTGCTTTGTCATTACAGTGCAGTTTCTTCATCAATCTGAGTATTGCTTTGTCATTACAGTGCAGTTTCTACATCAATCTGAGCATTGCTTTGTCATTACAGTGCAGTTTCTACATCAATCTGAGCATTGCTTTGTCATTACAGTGCAGTTTCTACATCAATCTGAGCATTGCTTTGTCATTACAATGCAGTTTCTACATCAATTTGAGCATTGCTTTGTCATTACAATGCAGTTTCTAATTCCATCTGAGCATTGCTTTGTCATTACAATGCAGTTTCTTCATCAATCTGAGTATTGCCTTGTCATTACAGTGCAGTTTCTACATCAATTTGAGCATTGCTTTGTAATTACAATGCAGTTTCTACATCAATCTGAGCATTGCTTTGTCATTACAATGCAGTTTCTTCATCAATCTGAGTATTGCTTTGTCATTACAATGCAGTTTCTTCATCAATCTGAGCATTGCTTTGTCATTACAATGCAGTTTCTACATCAATCTGAGCATTGCTTTGTCATTACAATGCAGTTTCTACATCAATTTGAGCATTGCTTTGTCATTACAATGCAGTTTCTACATCAATTTGAGCATTGCTTTTCATTACAATTCAGTTTCTACATCAATCTGAGTATTGCCTTGTCATTACAGTGCAGTTTCTACATCAATTTGAGCATTGCTTTGTCATTACAATGCAGTTTCTACATCAATCTGAGCATTGTTTGTCATTACAATGCAGTTTCTTCACCAATCTGAGTATTGCTTTGTCATTACAATGCAGTTACTTCATCAATCTGAGGATTGCTTTGTCATTACAATGCAGTTTCTACATCAATCTGAGCATTGCTTTGTCATTACAGTGCAGTTTCTACATCAATCTGAGCATTGCTTTGTCATTACAATGCAGTTTCTACATCAATTTGAGCATTGCTTTGTCATTACAATGCAGTTTCTACATCAATCTAAGTATTGCTTTGTCATTACAATTCAGTTTCTACATCCGTCTGAGCATTAATTTGTCATTACAGTGCAGTTTCTACATCAATTTGAGCATTGCTTTTTCATTACAATGCAGTTTCTACATCAATCTGAGCATTGCTTTGTCATACAGTGCAGTTTCTACATCAATCTGAGCATTGCTTTGTCATTACAGTGCAGTTTCTACATCAATCTGAGCATTGCTTTGTCATTACAGTGCAGTTTCTACATCAATCTGAGCATTACTTTGTCATTACAGTGCAGTTTCTACATCAATTTGAGCATTGCTTTGTCATTACAATGCAGTTTCTACATCAATCTGAGCATTGCTTTGTCATTACAGTGCAGTTTCTACATCAATCTGAGCATTGCTTTGTCATTACAATGCAGTTTCTACATCAATTTAAGCATTGCTTTGTCATTACAATGCAGTTTCTACATCAATCTGAGTATTGCTTTGTCATTACAATTCAGTTTCTACATCCATCTGAGGATTATTTTGTCATTACAGTCACAGTTTCTACATCAATTTGAGCATTGCTTTGTCATTACAATGCAGTTTCTACATCAATCTGAGCATTACTTTGTCATTACAGTGCAGTTTCTACATCAATCTGAGCATTGCTTTGTCATTACAATGCAGTTTCTACATCAATTTGAGCATTGCTTTGTCATTACAATGCAGTTTCTACATCCATCTGAGCATTGCTTTGTCATTACAATGCAGTTTCTTCATCAATGTGAGTATTGCCTTGTCATTACAGTGCAGTTTCTACATCAATTTGAGCATTGCTTTGTCATTATAATGCAGTTTCTACATCAATCTGAGCATTGCTTTGTCATTACAATGCAGTTTCTTCACCAATCTGAGTATTGCTTTGTCATTACAATGCAGTTTCTTCATCAATCTGAGTATTGCTTTGTCATTACAATGCAGTTTCTACATCAATCTGAGCATTGCTTTGTCATTACAGTGCAGATTCTACATCAATCTGAGCATTGCTTTGTCATTACAATGCAGTTTCTACATCAATTTGAGCATTGCTTTGTCATTACAGTGCAGTTTCTACATCAATCTGAGCATTGCTTTGTCATTACAATGCAGTTTCTACATCAATCTGAGTATTGCTTTGTCATTACAATTCAGTGTCTACATCCGTCTGAGCATTACTTTGTCATTACAGTGCAGTTTCTACATCAATTTGAGCATTGCTTTGTCATTACAATGAAGTTTCTACATCAATCTGAGCATTGCTTTGTCATTACAATGCAGTTTCTACATCAATTTGAGCATTGCTTTGTCATTACAATGCAGTTTCTACATCCATCTCAGCATTGCTTTGTCATTACAGTGCAGTTTCTTCATCAATCTGAGTATTGCTTTGTCATTACAGTGCAGTTTCTACATCAATCTGAGCATTGCTTTGTCATTACAGTGCAGTTTCTACATCGATCTGAGCATTGCTTTGTCATTACAGTGCAGTTTCTACATCAATCTGAGCATTGCTTTGTCATTACAATGCAGTTTCTACATCAATCTGAGCATTGCTTTGTCATTACAGTGCAGTTTCTTCATCAATCTGAGTATTGCTTTGTCATTACAGTGCAGTTTCTACATCAATCTGAGCATTGCTTTGTCATTACAGTGCAGTTTCTACATCAATTTGAGCATTGCTTTGTCATTACAGTGCAGTTTCTACATCAATTTGAGCATTGCTTTGTCATTACAATGCAGTTTCTACATCAATCTGAGTATTGCTTTGTCATTACAATTCAGTTTCTACATCCGTCTGAGGATTATTTTGTCATTACAGTCACAGTTTCTACATCAATTTGAGCATTGCTTTGTCATTACAATGCAGTTTCTACATCAATCTGAGCATTACTTTGTCATTACAGTGCAGTTTCTACATCAATCTGAGCATTGCTTTGTCATTACAATGCAGTTTCTACATCAATTTGAGCATTGCTTTGTCATTACAATGCAGTTTCTACATCCATCTGAGCATTGCTTTGTCATTACAATGCAGTTTCTTCATCAATGTGAGTATTGCCTTGTCATTACAGTGCAGTTTCTACATCAATTTGAGCATTGCTTTGTCATTATAATGCAGTTTCTACATCAATCTGAGCATTGCTTTGTCATTACAATGCAGTTTCTTCACCAATCTGAGTATTGCTTTGTCATTACAATGCAGTTTCTTCATCAATCTGAGTATTGCTTTGTCATTACAATGCAGTTTCTACATCAATCTGAGCATTGCTTTGTCATTACAGTGCAGATTCTACATCAATCTGAGCATTGCTTTGTCATTACAATGCAGTTTCTACATCAATTTGAGCATTGCTTTGTCATTACAATGCAGTTTCTACATCAATTTGAGCATTGCTTTGTCATTACAATGCAGTTTCTACATCAATCTGAGTATTGCTTTGTCATTACAATTCAGTGTCTACATCCGTCTGAGCATTACTTTGTCATTACAGTGCAGTTTCTACATCAATTTGAGCATTGCTTTGTCATTACAATGCAGTTTCTACATCAATCTGAGCATTGCTTTGTCATTACAATGCAGTTTCTACATCAATTTGAGCATTGCTTTGTCATTACAATGCAGTTTCTACATCCATCTCAGCATTGCTTTGTCATTACAGTGCAGTTTCTTCATCAATCTGAGTATTGCTTTGTCATTACAGTGCAGTTTCTACATCAATCTGAGCATTGCTTTGTCATTACAGTGCAGTTTCTACATCAATCTGAGCATTGCTTTGTCATTACAGTGCAGTTTCTACAGCAATCTGAGCATTGCTTTGTCATTACAATGCAGTTTCTACATCCATCTCAGCATTGCTTTGTCATTACAGTGCAGTTTCTTCATCAATCTGAGTATTGCTTTGTCATTACAGTGCAGTTTCTACATCAATCTGAGCATTGCTTTGTCATTACAGTGCAGTTTCTACATCAATTTGAGCATTGCTTTGTCATTACAGTGCAGTTTCCACATCAATCTGAGCATTGCTTTGTAATCACAATGCAGTTTCTAATTCCATCTGAGCATTGCTTTGTCATTACAATGCAGTTTCTTCATCAATCTGAGTATTGCCTTGTCATTACAGTGCAGTTTCTACATCAATTTGAGCATTGCTTTGTAATTACAATGCAGTTTCTACATCAATCTGAGCATTGCTTTGTCATTACAATGCAGTTTCTTCATCAATCTGAGTATTGCTTAGTCATTACAATGCAGTTTCTTCATCAATCTGAGCATTGCTTTGTCATTACAATGCAGTTTCTACATCAATCTGAGCATTGCTTTGTCATTACAATGCAGTTTCTACATCAATTTGAGCATTGCTTTGTCATTACAATGCAGTTTCTACATCAATTTGAGCATTGCTTTTCATTACAATTCAGTTTCTACATCAATCTGAGTATTGCCTTGTCATTACAGTGCAGTTTCTACATCAATTTGAGCATTGCTTTGTCATTACAATGAAGTTTCTACATCAATCTGAGCATTGCTTTGTCATTACAATGCAGTTTCTTCACCAATCTGAGTATTGCTTTGTCATTACAATGCAGTTACTTCATCAATCTGAGGATTGCTTTGTCATTACAATGCAGTTTCTACATCAATCTGAGCATTGCTTTGTCATTACAGTGCAGTTTCTACATCAATCTGAGCATTGCTTTGTCATTACAATGCAGTTTCTACATCAATTTGAGCATTGCTTTGTCATTACAATGCAGTTTCTACATCAATCTAAGTATTGCTTTGTCATTACAATTCAGTTTCTACATCCGTCTGAGCATTAATTTGTCATTACAGTGCAGTTTCTACATCAATTTGAGCATTGCTTTTTCATTACAATGCAGTTTCTACATCAATCTGAGCATTACTTTGTCATTACAGTGCAGTTTCTACATCAATTTGAGCATTGCTTTGTCATTACAATGCAGTTTCTACATCAATCTGAGCATTGCTTTGTCATTACAGTGCAGTTTCTACATCAATCTGAGCATTGCTTTGTCATTACAATGCAGTTTCTACATCAATTTGAGCATTGCTTTGTCATTACAATGCAGTTTCTACATCAATCTGAGTATTGCTTTGTCATTACAATTCAGTTTCTACATCCGTCTGAGGATTATTTTGTCATTACAGTCACAGTTTCTACATCAATTTGAGCATTGCTTTGTCATTACAATGCAGTTTCTACATCAATCTGAGCATTACTTTGTCATTACAGTGCAGTTTCTACATCAATCTGAGCATTGCTTTGTCATTACAATGCAGTTTCTACATCAATTTGAGCATTGCTTTGTCATTACAATGCAGTTTCTACATCCATCTGAGCATTGCTTTGTCATTACAATGCAGTTTCTTCATCAATGTGAGTATTGCCTTGTCATTACAGTGCAGTTTCTACATCAATTTGAGCATTGCTTTGTCATTATAATGCAGTTTCTACATCAATCTGAGCATTGCTTTGTCATTACAATGCAGTTTCTTCACCAATCTGAGTATTGCTTTGTCATTACAATGCAGTTTCTTCATCAATCTGAGTATTGCTTTGTCATTACAATGCAGTTTCTACATCAATCTGAGCATTGCTTTGTCATTACAGTGCAGATTCTACATCAATCTGAGCATTGCTTTGTCATTACAATGCAGTTTCTACATCAATTTGAGCATTGCTTTGTCATTACAATGCAGTTTCTACATCAATTTGAGCATTGCTTTGTCATTACAATGCAGTTTCTACATCAATCTGAGTATTGCTTTGTCATTACAATTCAGTGTCTACATCCGTCTGAGCATTACTTTGTCATTACAGTGCAGTTTCTACATCAATTTGAGCATTGCTTTGTCATTACAATGCAGTTTCTACATCAATCTGAGCATTGCTTTGTCATTACAATGCAGTTTCTACATCAATTTGAGCATTGCTTTGTCATTACAATGCAGTTTCTACATCCATCTCAGCATTGCTTTGTCATTACAGTGCAGTTTCTTCATCAATCTGAGTATTGCTTTGTCATTACAGTGCAGTTTCTACATCAATCTGAGCATTGCTTTGTCATTACAGTGCAGTTTCTACATCAATCTGAGCATTGCTTTGTCATTACAGTGCAGTTTCTACATCAATCTGAGCATTGCTTTGTCATTACAATGCAGTTTCTACATCCATCTCAGCATTGCTTTGTCATTACAGTGCAGTTTCTTCATCAATCTGAGTATTGCTTTGTCATTACAGTGCAGTTTCTACATCAATCTGAGCATTGCTTTGTCATTACAGTGCAGTTTCTACATCAATTTGAGCATTGCTTTGTCATTACAGTGCAGTTTCTACATCAATTTGAGCATTGCTTTGTCATTACAATGCAGTTTCTACATCAATCTGAGCATTGCTTTGTCATTACAATGCAGTTTCTTCATCAATCTGAGCATTGCTTTGTCATTACAATGCAGTTTCTACATCAATTTGAGCATTGCTTTGTCATTACAATACAGTTTCTACATCCATCTCAGCATTGCTTTGTCATTACAGTGCAGTTTCTTCATCAATCTGAGTATTGCTTTGTCATTACAGTGCAGTTTCTACATCAATCTGAGCATTGCTTTGTCATTACAGTGCAGTTTCTACATCAATCTGAGCATTGCTTTGTCATTACAGTGCAGTTTCTACATCAATCTGAGCATTGCTTTGTCATTACAATGCAGTTTCTACATCCATCTCAGCATTGCTTTGTCATTACAGTGCAGTTTCTTCATCAATCTGAGTATTGCTTTGTCATTACAGTGCAGTTTCTACATCAATCTGAGCATTGCTTTGTCATTACAGTGCAGTTTCTACATCAATTTGAGCATTGCTTTGTCATTACAGTGCAGTTTCTACATCAATTTGAGCATTGCTTTGTCATTACAATGCAGTTTCTACATCAATCTGAGCATTGCTTTGTCATTACAATGCAGTATCTTCATCAATCTGAGTATTGCTTTGCCATTACAGTGCAGTTTCTACATCAATTTGAGCATTGCTTTGTCATTACAATGCAGTTTCTACATCAATCTGAGCATTGCTTTGTCATTACAGTGCAGTTTCTACATCAATCTGAGCATTGCTTTGTCATTACAGTGCAGTTTCTACATCAATCTGAGCATTGCTTTGTCATTACAATGCAGTTTCTACATCAATTTGAGCATTGCTTTGTCATTACAATGCAGTTTCTACATCCATCTGAGCATTGCTTTGTCATTACAATGCAGTTTCTTCATCAATCTGAGTATTGCTTAGTCATTACAATGCAGTTTCTACATCAATTTGAGCATTGCTTTGTAATTACAATGCAGTTTCTACATCAATCTGAGCATTGCTTGGTCATTACAATGCAGTTTCTACATCCATCTGAGCATTGCTTTGTCATTATAATGCAGTTTCTACATCCATCTGAGCATTGCTTTGTCATTACAGTGCAGTTTCTACATTAATCTGAGCATTGCCTTGTAATTACAATTCAGTTTCTACATCCATTTGAGCATTGCTTTGTCATTACAATGCAGTTTCTACATCAATCTGAGCATTGTATTGTCATTACAGTGCAGTTTCTACATCCATATTCCCATACCATTTTCATTACAGTGCAGTGTCTACATCCATCTGAGTATTGCCTTGTCATTACGGTTCAGTTTCTTCATTAATATGAGCATTGCTTTGCCATTACGGTGAAGTTTCTACATCCATCTGACTATTACCTTGTTATTACGGTGCTGTTTCTACATTAATCTGACCACTACCTTTTCATTACAGTGCAGTTTCTTCATCAATCTGAGTATTGCCTTGTCATTACGGTGTAGTTTTTACATCCATCTGACTATTGTCTTGTAATTATGATGTTGTTTCTACATCTATCTTAGCATTGCCTTGGCATTATGGTGCAGTTTCTTCATATATCTGACCATTACTATTCTGATTACGGTGCAGTTTCTACATCTATCCGCGAATTGCCTTGGCATTATGGTGCAGTATCTTCATCTATCTGACCATTGCTATTCTGATTACGGTGCAGTTTCTACATCTATCTGCGAATTGCCTTGGCATTATGGTGCAGTTCCTTCATCTATCTGACCATTGCTATTCTTATTATGGTGCAGTTTCTACATCTATCTGCGAATTGCCTTGGCATTACGGTGCAGTTTCTACATCCATCTTACCATTGTCTTATTATTGCGGTGCAGTTTTTACATCAACCTGATCATTGCCTTGTTATTACGGTGCAGTTTACACATCCATATGATGATTACCTTTTCATTACGTTGCAGTTTTTACATTCATCGTACCATTGCATTGTCATTACGGTGAAGTTTCTAAAATTATTCAACGTTATTCAAAAATATATACTATGATATTTACCACATGAATTACGATGAAAATAAAGTGAGAAATATGTGGTATTTAGATTTTGCGCAGGGCTTACTTGAGAAATGTAATTAATTTTTAGGTTCATGCAAGAGTAAAACGGTTACGAAACACAGCTATACATATAGGTTAAATTAAGTAGATCATACTACAAAATAAATTAACCTGCTTTGGCAACACAATTGATTACAGTGAACTGACACAACTATAAAAGAACATATATTCGTGGCACGGAGAGTCTTCAGGCAGTTGTCGACAATTTTACAAAATGCAGAGATTCCATCATATGCAAGGTAGCGTACAACATATATTTCCGCTGCGAGATGTGGTCGACGATGAAACATCAAAACAACATCATTCGAGCTGCAGTGCATCAGATGGAAAAAATTGCCGGCCTTAATGTAAAGACATTATGAGAAATTACATCCCACATCGATGTTGATGGTCCGAAGCCACTTAAGACATGGAGGGGATCAGTTCATGACAAGCTGTCCTTAGAGGACGGCATAAGCGAGATGGAAACAGACAGGAGGTTAAAGCATGAGATATGAAGACGAAAAATCAAAATGAAAATAAAAATATCTAATCAGTACTATGTATGCATAACAAATATGCATAACATGTATGCATAACATCTATGCATAACATGTATGCATAACAAATATGCATAACATGTATGCATAACATGTATGCATAACATGTATGCATAACATGTATGCATAACAAATATGCATAACATGTATGCATAACAAATATGCATAACATGTATGCATAACATCTATGCATAACATGTATGCATAACAAATATGCATAACATGTATGCATAACAAATATGCATACATGTATGCATAACAAATATGCATAACATGTATGCATAACATGTATGCATAACATGTATGCATAACAAATATGCATAACATGTATGCATAACATCTATGCATAACAAATATGCATAACATGTATGCATAACAAATATGCATAACATGTATGCATAACAAATATGCATAACATGTATGCATAACAAATATGCATAACATGTATGCATGACAAATATGCATAACATGTATGCATAACAAATATGCATAACATGTATGCATAACAAATATGCATAACATGTATGCATAACATCTATGCATAACATGTATGCATAACAAATATGCATAACATGTATGCATAACAAATATGCATAACATGTATGCATAACAAATATGCATAACATGTATGCATAACATCTATGCATAACATGTATGCATAACATCTATGCATAACATCTATGCATAACAAATATGCATACCATGTATGCATAACAAATATGCATAACATGTATGCATAACAAATATGCATAACATGTATGCATAACAAATATGCATAACATGTATGCATAACATCTATGCATAACATGTATGCATAACATCTATGCATAACATGTATGCATAACAAATATGCATAACATGTATGCATAACAAATATGCATAACATGTATGCATAACAAATATGCATAACATGTATGCATAACAAATATGCATAACATGTATGCATAACATCTATGCATAACATCTATGCATAACAAATATGCATACCATGTATGCATAACAAATATGCATAACATGTATGCATAACAAATATGCATAACATGTATGCAAAACAAATATGCATAACATGTATGCATAACAAATATGCATAACATGTATGCATAACAAATATGCATAACATGTATGCATAACATCTATGCATAACATGTATGCATAACATCTATGCATAACATCTATGCATAACAAATATGCATAACAAATATGCATAACATGTATGCATAACAAATATGCATAACATGTATGCATAACAAATATGCATAACATGTATGCATAACATCTATGCATAACATGTATGCATAACATCTATGCATAACATCTATGCATAACAAATATGCATAACAAATATGCATAACATCTATGCATAACATGTATGCATAACATCTATGCATAACATTTATGCATAACATCTATGCATAACATCTATGCATAACAAATATGCATAACAAATATGCATAACATGTATGCATAACAAATATGCATAACATGTATGCATAACAAATATGCATAACATGTATGCATAACAAATATGCATAACATGTATGCATAACAAATATGCATAACATGTATGCATAACAAATATGCATAACATGTATGCATAACATCTATGCATAACATGTATGCATAACATCTATGCATAACATCTATGCATAACAAATATGCATAACATCTATGCATAACATCTATGCATAACAAATATGCATAACAAATATGCATAACATGTATGCATAACAAATATGCATAACATGTATGCATAACAAATATGCATAACATGTATGCATAACATCTATGCATAACATGTATGCATAACATCTATGCATAACATCTATGCATAACAAATATGCATAACAAATATGCATAACATGTATGCATAACAAATATGCATAACATGTATGCATAACAAATATGCATAACATGTATGCATAACAAATATGCATAACATGTATGCATAACATCTATGCATAACATGTATGCATAACATCTATGCATAACATCTATGCATAACAAATATGCATACCATGTATGCATAACAAATATGCATAACATGTACGCATAACAAATATGCATAACATGTATGCATAACAAATATGCATAACATGTATGCATAACATCTATGCATAACATGTATGCATAACATCTATGCATAACATGTATGCATAACAAATATGCATAACATGTATGCATAACAAATATGCATAACATGTATGCATAACAAATATCCATAACATGTATGCATAACAAATATGCATAACATGTATGCATAACAAATATGCATAACATGTATGCATAACATCTATGCATACCATCTATGCATAACAAATATGCATACCATGTATGCATAACAAATATGCATAACATGTATGCATAACAAATATGCATAACATGTATGCATAACAAATATGCATAACATGTATGCATAACAAATATGCATAACATGTATGCATGACATCTATGCATAACATGTATGCATAACATCTATGCATAACATCTATGCATAACAAATATGCATAACAAATATGCATAACATGTATGCATAACAAATATGCATAACATGTATGCATAACATCTATGTATAACATGTATGCATAACAAATATGCATAACATGTATGCATAACATCTATGCATAACATGTATGCATAACAAATATGCATACCATGTATGCATAACATGTATGCATAACATCTATGCATAACATGTATGCATAACATCTATGCATAACATGTATGCATAACATGTATGCATAACATGTATGCATAACAAATATGCATAACATGTATGCATAACAAATATGCATAACATGTATGCATAACATGTATGCATAACATCTATGCATAACATGTATGCATAACAAATATGCATAACAAATATGCAGCTACATTATAGGATGATAGTATTAAGCCGGCATTAGAATGTAAAATTTAAAAGACACTCCCAGATAGTGTAATAATTTTAGTCAAAACATTTAAAAGACGAGAACTTTTTTGCTGTTTTTAGGGTAAAACTACTTTCTTGTGTCAGATTTTTAAGAGATGTCGAGATTTAATCGATATAGATTAAAATTTTGCACTGATAGTTGGAGATTTACATCCAGAATTCTGAGCTTTGATTATTCCTCGTATTGCAATTAATTGTCCAACCCCTCTTTAGCTAAAACAACTCAAAAACATCATCAAGCCTTGTCTTTCAAAACAATACTTGGGTTCATATTAACCTTGCAACACAATTTTCATGTAGTTCTTGATGACAATTTTGATTTTATTCCACTCTCAGGAAAATACTCTGTTATGTCTAACTGTTTAAATTCCTTTATAATGAACTATACTAGCCATAGCTAACCGGTTTGAAATATGTTAATAATTCTCTGTCTCAAATCAATACTAAGCTCCTTGTCTTTCTTATCGTGTTGCTAATGTAAAATTAAAAATTAAATGCACCACCTGATATTATTTGATGGAATTATCACAAATATTCATATTTATTTTTTTCTTTCTTCTTCATCTTATAAAAGGATGCCTTGAAGAGCATAAACCCCCTTACTGAAAAAATGTTTACGTCTGATTCTAATGTTTTTTTAAACCATAGGTTAAACGACACCAAATTTTGCTGATTTTCAAAATGTGAGCCAATCTCGATCCTTTTCGGACTTTCTAATAAAGGGGCTTAACTCTACAACATTTACACTTCCTTGAGCCCATAAGTTTTACTTTATTGTTGGGTTACCACTTATGAAGACCAAGAGCCGCTTAATGAGATGGAATGATTGTCAGCCGAGAGATGAGGAAAATTATGGGAGTACTAACATTGATCAATGGTACGAACTGTGTTTGATTGCTTATGGAGTAGTTTATGAAAAGAATTTGTTGACATTGGATTCGAAGACGACTAAGTTGTAATCAGCAGGGAAGCAAAACCACGGTAATGTGTTCTACAGGTGGGAAATCCTTGCAAAGAATTTTGACCATGTGAGCTGTATTTTCATACAGTTTTCACCATGACAAGATGTTTTTGCTTGGAGTTCAACCCGTGAAAACTTTTACAGGAGTACTCGAGGTACAGAGAATGTTTACTGCATTTCAATTATTTTCAGATTCCAAATAGGTGTTTAACTTAATAAAAAAAGAACCTTTTTCTAAGCCCATAACTTAAGTCTTGTTAGCTGTATTTTCAGAGTTTTCATCATTTCAATATGTTTTTCATTGCTGAGAAGTATTATGGACCCATCTTGGTACAGGTATTCCATCATCATCATCATCATCATCATCATCATCATCATCATCATCATCATCATCATCATCATCATCATCATCCGTTTTATGTCCGGTTAACATGCTGGCATATGTTGGATAATTCTTTTCGAAATTGACTACCATATTAACTTATCTCTGTCCAGGTCTTTATTTATCCCATTTTCTCTGAAGTCCATCCTTATCACTTCCTCCCATATTTTTCCTGCCAACTGACCCTTCTACCTCAATTGGTCTACATCTACTAATCCAAGAACTATCATCCATTCTTTCAGTGTGACCATACACATCTCCCTATACTGTCCAGATTTAATCTTCCTCTGAGGTCATCAGATCTAAGCCTGTGTTTAAGACTATATATATAAAAAGAATGTTGATAATTTACCCTGCATGAGGACTAGAACTTTAAAAGACTGATACTCTATATGCGAACTGTTAAAAGTGCATTGCTTTTTGGTACCATACTTAATATGCTAAGCATAACTAGCTGAAGCTTTACATTTAAGTATTTCAGATTAGTATTGAAATCTGTTTAGTTCACAACTTTATTTTAATAATAAAACAAGAAAAAGCTTGTTAGTCAAATCAAATTGACAATGAAAATCGCAGGAATTTGTCAAAATTACAGTAATTTATACTTTGATATACAGGGTGATTAAACATATGCTAACCAATCGTTAATAAGTACACGGTCCTTTGTGTAATTCAACCATATTTGGTATAAATAAACTTTAGTATTCTATACTTGACTTGTCCACCAAGTTTCAGTTATGAATGTCCAACAGTCTTTGTTTTGTTTCGAATTTTTTAGATGAAGATTGATAATTTGTATTATTTGGATTATTCGAACTAGTGTTCTCATCTTGAGTGTTATTCTTACGTTTCGGCCGTTGTAACCTCAAACCTTCTTCAGGTGCACCTTATTGAACTCGAGAATCTTTATATCGATCTGGGAATCTGTACAGAATTTCGAACGAAACCCTTTATTAAATCTACGAGAGATTACTTTGCTCTCATTCCATCAGCCATGATCAGGCAGAAGTCTTAAGTAATTCGTAATTATATTCTTAGTATCGTCTGCACTTAGGATTGAACCTTCAACCTCCAGAAGACTGTCATTTAGAGCTGGTTATTACTTAGCAATTATATTCGTTACACCACAGTTTTGGGCAGCCCAAGAGGTTTTGTGAGAGATGAACAGTGGTTTCAATAGGATAGGGCAACTCTCCACACTTCAAATGTTATAATGGCTGCTGTGGGGACACTTTGGTGATGACCTCATCAGTAGGAGGTGTGATTCTGAATGGACTTCACATTAACCGTGTTACTGTGCTCGTAACATAAATCCAGTCATAGACACACGTTCGTTTGTCCAAACCGCCATCTTTGTTTTCCCAGCCAATAACCATAACAACACCAAGTAAGGGAGATCACTTTAAGAAACTTACACCCAAGGAATTGAACTCATATATCTCAATAGAATGGAGATAACTCAACATTATCAATACAAGGGAAATAACTTAACATTCTTCTTGTGAAAACTACAGTTAAAAAATACAAAAGTAAAAGTCATAATTGCAGCAAGTCTCTCAGAATTTCAGAAGAAGCTCCCATCTTACCAAGAGCCACTCCTACAACTGGTCGAGGAAGGGGTCTTTTAAACCTTTGGCAAACTGAACAAGAATCACAAATATTTTTGATCTGATTCATAAAATCTTTATCATGAAATGCTTTACTGCTTCTAACAAAAGCTATTGATTTCTCTTTAGATACATAAGCAAACAGTCTTTTTCCGCTCTAGAGCATTCTTTTAAAGTCTCACAATGTAATACTATGCTTGGGGCATTTTTAACCTCCAAAAGCACATTTGTTAGTGGAATACTATATCGTCCAGAAGTCGTGATTTGCAATTTAATATATCTGCAAAAAATGTGACAGCTGTCGTTTTTAAAATTTAGTAGTATTCCTGTAGTTTTCATTGATTTATGACTTAATAACAGTGGTAAATCATTTTTGACGATGTCAGCCTCAAAATAACCTGACACCTTTTATACCCCCTATTGTTACAGGAAATTTAACTGTTTTAATAACTTTTACCTCAACTCCATCTCTAAAACAAAATATTCTGTTAGACTTAACAGTTTCCACTAACCGCTTATCTCGGTCATTTAATGTATTAAAGAATACATTAAACCAAAATTCTCCAGCAACAGTTCGTGAACAAGCAAAGTCCAACATTGCCATACCCAATGTCTCTTTCACAAGATTGGACATTTTTACATTAGAATAAGAATCATTTATTAATGTTCGATAACGTCAATCAACATTAACAAATGTTATATACCATCACCCTTTAACACTTAAATGCTTTTTGTTTCAAATATGACACATTCCAACAAAATGCCTATTTAATATAATATTTACCTTTTGGTAAGTGTGAGTAGTCATTAGTATGATGTTGCATCAGAACACCCACTTAATGTCATATATGCCACCGTGTTTTCATCTTGTAAGTAAATTTCGTCTAATTTGTCTATAATTATATTCAATCCATTTGCTCCACCGATATCCGTTGTCACAAAATGTCGAACACATTCTCTTATATTTTGTGGTAGTGACAAAAATACTGCTGGGCCCTGTTTTTCTTGAGATAAATCTGTAAATATAGACCAGATGCTTATATCTTGCTTCCATTCAGCATACAAATTTTCATTTAGCAAAATAGGTGGGTGTTTTGTAAAAGAAGCCTTTTTTTGTGTTTCAACGTTTGCTGAACAAGATAATTTCTCATCACACGAAAAAATCGTCTACAATTTCACAATATCTTTTTGTCTAAGAGACCGAAGCGTTCCACTTTCTATCAGACTCAACCTAAATAGTCAAACCCTGAATCAGGGGAGATTACTCTTATCCCAAAATGGTCCAAGAGAGATAACACTTAATTCACATTGTAGCTACCTTCACATAGTGTTTTATTATAAAGTTTAACTATATCAAGTACTTCTAACAATTTTCGGTAGAAGCACCTCTTTTTGTTAAGGAATCTGACAATTGTATTTTCCCATCTATCCCAAATACCTCTAATTCCCCTTCTGACATCATCTCTCTCGGTCTTGCCATGTCCACTCTCAGTCTCCTGTCACTAACAATGTTTATAGTGTCAAAAGCATTAGTCAGTGATCTATTGTCTGTATAGCATTGTACCAAAAGTGTTTTGCTCCAAAGAAGAGACCAAGAATCCTGCATCCACTGCCTCACTTAATGCTAAAATTTCAGACGCTCATGGACTTTTTGTTGCTCTGTCACACTTTTTAGATTGTCAGTTAATATATGCCCCCTTCTTGTTCTCGCCTTGAATGAAAACAATGATACCGCCTTGAGATGACCCATCTTTCAGGCTAGCATATGTATCATCTGAATATGCTAAGACTCTCATTTTTTTGGATTATCTAAATTAGGAAATTTTAGCTTAATTTTTCTCGCCTTCAATTAAGACAGCACCTTGTTTGCCTCTTATAGGATTTTCACAGTGTTTATTCAAACCAACATCTTTGTTTTCCCAGTCAATAACCACAACAACACCAAGCAAACTTATACCCAAAAAATAGAACTCTTATATGATACAAGAGAGATAACTTAATAGTCTCAATACAAGGGAAATAACTTAACCGGATTATAACTCCCAGATTTTTATGTGAGGTTATCTCAAAGATAACGTCTATCAAGACAATCTCCAGACTATTCCTGAACTGAAGAGGCTATCACAGCCCAAAGTAGTGTCAAGAAGGAGTGCGTCAGATGTATTGACAATTTTGCATGTCATATCCAGGCGTGTTTGCAGAACAGAGGGCCACATTTGGAGCATTTTTTTTTTACATGGTTCACACTAAACAAGGAAAGTTGCCACTGTAGGCGTAAGGGGCTACTAAGAATTAGGATTAAAGTTTGGGGGGGTCATCTTAAATTGGGAACTGTGTAGCAAGATGCTTGTTCATATTAGTTTTAAGTTTCTGAATGTCAGTACAATCGAGAAAACAGGGAGCAGGGAGGGAGTTCCAAAGGCCGACAGCACGAGGAAAGAAGATATTAGAATAGAAGGCTCTCTGGCATCTGGGGACCTCTACAGTAAATGAATGGGATTTAGCTGATTGTTGGGTTAGTCGAGTGTATTTACGTCAAGGGGTCACTAGATCAGCAAGTTCATCGGAGCACATTCCATTGAAATACTTGCAAAACAAGCACAAGGATACAACATTGTGGCGATGGGACAGGGGCTAGAGAAAATGATAGCTCTATTAGATTAGACTCTTTTTGGGACCTTGTCTAAGAGGGAGAGACTAGTGGATGTTACACCAGTCAAGAGGTGACAAAAATACTCCATGCATGGGCAGATGGTGGCTTTGTAGAGATATAGGATACTGTCAGGTGCGAAAAGTTTTCTAGCACGGTTAAGGGAGCCCACCTTCTTTACAGCAGCATTGGCAATGTTTTCTATGTATTTGTTCCAATACATGTTACCTGTGAATGTTAGGTTGAGGAGTTTGAACGTTGGACTCTCAGGTAGGGTGTTATGGCAATCGGTTGTTGAAGGAAAGGAGCTTTGTCTTAGCAGCATTAAATGTTACCATCCATTTTTGATCACATTCCACTACAGACTGGAGGTCACTTTCTAAGGATTCAGCCATTGCCTCTGATATGTGTGCGTCCGTTTTACCCACATGATGAGAGTAGAGCATGGTGTTGTCAGCAAATATACCCATCTCAGACATAATGTCTACAGGGAGGTCGTTTATGAAAATCAGGAACAATAAAGGGAAATTAGGGAGGGAGTGGTTTACGGAGTCCAAAGTGCAGTTTAAAACTGAGCAAATAGTTCCGCCTTGTCAGTTGCCATGCAAACGACATCAATGTGGTTTGATAGCGGGGGAATTGTTGATTATCCATTGTTTACCACACTATTATAGATTTTCCAGAAATCGCGAGTTTCTCTAACTGAATGCTTTTTCTGGTCATCTCTTTTCTTCAGTTAACACAGTTTTACAATTATTTCTTGACTCTACAAATTTCTGTCTATTTGTAGTTGACTTATGGCTGCCGAATTGTCAGAAGGTTTGCTGCCTCTGAGCAATAGAAGCTGCACAATTTTAGGTGAACCATTGTGGAGAGTGGGGCTTGCTGTAGAATTTTCTCATAAGGACATGTGCATTAATGTCTGCTTTGACCAATTCAATTCCCTCATTTGTGCCCTGATCAGCAGGGAGAGAAAATATTCCACCTCATGTGGTCTCTGATGGGCCTAACCTTCTTCCTGATATTCATCAATTATCTCCCTAAACACATTCTAATATCATTCGTTGAGATTTATACAGATGACACAATCATCTATGGCAGTGTTTCTTAACCTTTTTATACTCTCGACATACCTACGAGCACATGAAACTGTCGCGACACACTAATAATTATAAATATTGTATAAAGAAATAATAAAATTTTTAAAAATCCATACATAGACTTGTCTGATACAGTTTATTATGTTAGTATCCCAGAATTATCAGTTACCTAGTATAAAACCTGTGTCTGGTGTTTTCTTGAATATTTGGTCGTATGTGAGATAAGCAAACTCTCATTCCTTCTTCAGTGGAACGTAGTCTTTCTCTCTTCTTATTTTTTATATTATTTAAGGTTGAAAAGCCCAATTCACACAAATAAGAAGCAGAGAATTGTAAAAGAACTAATAGGGCCTTTTTAGATGCGGGAAATTCCTTTTGGATTGAAATCCAAAATGTGTTGATATCTACCTCAGAATGCTTTATTTTAACACTGTGGTCACTTGAAATGGAAGCCAATTCTTCTTCGCATAAACTAAACCTAATATTAGAAGGAACATCTACAAAAGGATTACGTACCCAGTCGTACTTTTCTGTGTTCAGCGACGGAAAGTAGTGATCAATGTTTTCTTTGAACACCGCCAGATGCTCAACCATAATAGGGATCATTTCCTTAGTGCAGTTAGGGCGCATAATAGGAAACATACCAAACTCACCCAACTTTGCTCTGTTTTTCCAAATAAAAATGTTTTTTTGAGAGCAACCAACTTATCAGTCGAAGTTAGAATATTTTCGTTTCGACCTTGCATACGACCGTTCACAATATTAAGTTGATTAAATATTTCCGTTAAATATTCCATTTTGGCCATCCAAAATTCACATCGAAGATATTTACAGAATCTTTCGTGCTTTTCTTTATTAAAAAATATTATTAATTCCTTCTGTAATTCATGAATGCGAGTTAACACTTGACCTTTTGACAGCCATCGAACGTCGGTTTGCATGAGTTGGCGAACATGTTGAGAATCCATTGATTTGGATAATTCTTCGAATAATCTCGACTGTAATTGACAAATATTGTGTTGCTTTGATTGTTGTTGCAACAGTCTTTGAAAATAATTCAGATCTTTATCTTGTAGGTAAGAATGTTTAGTCGTGAAATGTTTTAGTAATTTATTTGGTACCATGGATTCATTAGCCACTTTTTTTTGCCACAAACTATACATAATGGACATGGTTGAGCAACATCTTCTGTCCAAGAAAATCTAAACTTCAAATAATCATCACAATACTGTCTACTATGGAGAACTTTTGTCTTTTTTGTGCTGGATTTTGTAGGCTTCATCGTGTGTTCTGTTTCAACTTCACACTCGTCACTAACATCCTTTCTTTTAACAAATGTATCCATTGTAAATGGGTATTTATAACCAATTAACATGCGCATACTCTAACCAACAATGGTAAACAACAGGCAGTGTTCAAGTGATTTATGAGTCGACGGTCAACCTGTGTCAAACTTGAACATTAAATAGTGTTCAAAAATATTTTGATTTAATCACCTTTTGAAATATATGAAAAAATTAATCTTTATTCAATAACTGAATACACTTATTTAATCAAGTCACCATATACTTTAACTTGAGTATTGCGAGCTAAAAACAATAGTTTGAAAGTACGTAAATAACACTGATTGAAAAAAATTGAAACAAATTGAAAAATAGGCAAAGCACAGAAAAACAGCGTTCAAACTCTAGTTATGATGATTAGTCACAAGCTAATTTAGTTTAAAATCATCTGTAATTTAGAGGTTAAAATTGAGTGTGTAGTACGATTGAGTTCGATGTAAGCAACTTGTAAATACTTTTGCCACTTCTTTATTTGAGTTGTGAAGCAGAATTTGTTTTCAATTTTGAAGAGTTACATTCAAGACAGCGGCAGACCATCCAAAAATTAATAAAATATATTTTCTGAAAGAAAAGCATTGTTATGTAAAATATTGTAATTAAGTATATTTTCTGAAAGACAAACATTGTAAGAAAGTAATGTTTATACATTAGAGAAAGGAAGTTCTTTCTTTCAGGGCATTTTAGTAGAACGTGAAACCGAGGTTTATGCATGTTGTCCATGTTTTCAGATGTTCGTCACAAAGTTTTGCGACTCACTTGAAGGAGCCTTGCGACACACGGCGGTTGAGAATCACTGATCTATGGCAACACTTCAAAGAGTATTAATCATCAAGATCTTTCTGATTCTCTATCTTCCGACCTGAAGCATGTAGTGCCATGGGGAAAAGATTGTTGCTTTTAATGCATCTAAAACTAAGCTTCTCTCCTTTCACTACCAATGCTGATCCTCACTTTACCCCAATTGAAATGGATGGCTCTTCCCTTTGATAAGCTTCTAGGACTGACCTTCACTTCAGACTTGAAATGGAAATCTGTTCCTAAGGTTGCTGGAAAAAATAGTTGGATCATTCTACCGCTCTAGAAGGTATCACATGCCTAACGCAATCATCTACCTATATAAAAACAAATACATCCAAAGATGAGTACTGTTACCACATAATCAAAAAGAAACAGAACTGTCAGGTTCAAGGTATCTGCTTTCAATGTCGTATACCATTACTTCTTCGCGGTTCGATATGAAGACTTACTAGAGATCATTGACTCTGTTCTGGGTGAGTTTGACGATGGTTCTTTAGGGGTTAAGGTTAGTCTGGCCGGAACTTTATTACCAATAATTAACATGAAGACGTTTTTACCCAAAATACATGTTTATTTTATCTCAGATACATCGTTCCAGCATATAGAGTGATAGAGAGAGAGAGAGAGAGAGAGAGAGATAGAGCGATAGAAAGAAAGAGAGAGATAGAGCGAGAGAGAGAGAGAGACTCCACTACAGGTTATTTTAAGAGCGTACATGTTAACAAGTGCATTCTGTTTCCCCTTTAAACAAATTTTCCAGTTCCCAGCATGCTAATTGATACTTTCGATGCTTGTCTCTTTTGTTCCCATGCCTGTCAATTTTGAACTCTTGAACTAATGGCAACTTACTTCCTATTTCCATCCCCTTCAAGGCTACCTAAATATATAAGATCAATGTACACGTGGTTGTAAGATAAACTGTTGACATTGTACCATATATACTATATATATATACTATATATATATAAATATACTATATATATATACTATATATATACTATATATATACTATATATGTATATACTATATATATATACTATATATATATAGTATATATATATATATTATATATATATACTATATATATATACTATATATATATACTATATATTTATACTATATATATACTATATATACTATATATATACTATATATATATATATTATATACTATATATATATATACTGAATATATACGATATATACTATATATATACTATATATACTATATATATACTATATATATACGATATATACTATATATATACTATAGATATATAGTATATATATACTATATAAATGCTATACTATATATATATTATATATATACTATACTATATATATATATATACTATATATATATACACATATATAGCATATATATACTATATATATATATACTATATATATGTACTATATATACTATATATATACTATATATATACTATATATATAAATATATATATATATACTCTATATATATACTATATATAAATATATATATATATACTATATATATATATATATACTATACATATAAATATATATACTATATATATAAATATATATATATACTATATATATACTATATATATACTATATATATATAATATATATACTATATATATATACTATATATATACTATATATATACTATATATATACTATATATATACTACATATATATACTATATATATTTATATATATATACTATATATATACTATATATATACTATATATATACTATATATATACTACATATATATATATACTACATATATATATACTATATATATACTATATATATATATACTATATATACTATATGTATACTATATATATATACTATATATATACTATATGTATACTATATATATACTATATATATACTATATATATATATACTATATATACTATATGTATACTATATATATACTATATATACTATATATATACTCTATATACATATATATACATATATATACTTTATATATATGTACATATATACTATATATATACATATATATATACTATATATATATACTATGTATATATACTATATATATACTATATATATACACTATATATATATATACTGTATATATATCTACTATATATATACTATATATATACCATATATATATACTATATATATTTATATATACTATATATATATACTATATATATATATACTATATATATTTATATATACTATATATATACTATAAATATATACTGAATATATATACTATATATATACTATATATATACTATATATACTATATATATATACTATATATATACTATATATATACTATATAAATATATATGTATACTATATATATACTATATATATATACTATATATATATATACTATATATATTTACATACTATATATATACTATATATATACTATATACATACTCTATATATACTATATATATACTATATATAAACTAGATATATACTATATATATACCATATATACTATATATATACTATATATATACTATATATATACTATATATATACTATATATATATACTATATATATACTATATATATATACTATATATATACTATATATATATACTATATATATACTATATATATACATATATATATACTATATATATACTATATATATACATATATATATACTATATATATATATTATATAAATACTATATATATAGTATATATAGTATATATATATACTATATATATACTATGTATATATATACTATATATATACTATATATACTATATATATATATATATATATATATACTATATATATACTATATATATACTATATATATTCTATATATATACGATATATATATATATACTATATATATACATTATATATACTATATATATACTATATATATTCAATTTATACTATATATATACTATATATACTATATATATACTATATATATACTATATATATACGATACATAATATATATACTATATATATACTATAGATATATAGTATATATATACTATATATATTTACTATATATACTATACTATATATATATTATATATATATACTATACTATATATATACTATATATATATATATACCATATATATAATAGATATATATACCATATATATACAGTATATATATACTATATATATACTATATATATATATACAATATATATATACTATATATATATATACAATATATATATACTATATATATATAAATATATATATATATATACTATATATATACTATATATATATATACTAAATATATACTATATATATACTATATATATATACTATATATATATACTATATATATATATTTACTATATATATACATATATATATACTATATATATACTATATATATACTATATATATAGACATATACTATATATACTATATATATATATACTATATACATATATACTATATATATACTATATATATACATATATATACATATATATATATACTATATATATACTATATATATACTACATATATACTATATATATACTATATATATACTATATGTATATATATACTATATATATACTATATATATATACTATATATATATATATATACTATATATATATACTATATATACTATATATATACTATATATATATACTATATATATATATACTATATATATATATACTATATATATACTATATATATACTATATATATATACTATATATATATATACTATATATACTATATATATACTATATATACACTATATATATACTATATATACACTATATATATACTATATATATACTATATATATATACTATATATACTATATATATATACTATATATATACTACATATATATACTATATATATACTATATATATACTATATATATACACTATATATATACTATATATATACTATATATATACTACATATATATACTATATATATACTATATATATTATATATATATATATATACTATATAAAATAAAAATGAAAAATAATTAGAAAAATTGGGTATGTAATAATCATGATAAAGTAAAGTGAATTTTTCCCCTGTTACATCGACTATTATTTCTTTCAAACTATTATATATCTTATTTATTTATATATCTTTCGAACTATTATATATCTTATTTATTTATATATCTTTCGAACTAAAATCTGCATATGCTAATTTGTCACAGCAGCCACTTAGACAAATTCTTGATGCATGTTTTGTGACAATAAAGAGGAACACCTAGCAGCGGAGAAGAGAATGAGATGCTTCACCGTCCATCCGCCAGAGTGGGCGGGGGTTTCTTTTCGCAGATGTAGACTTTTGTAGGTGCAACTAATTAGCATATGTGGGGATCAGCTGAGGTAAATGGAAGGACTTAAATGGAAGGCGGCAATTGAATTTTGGACGGATGCGAGAGAACATTGGAATTGAGATTTAACAATGATCGTTGCGGTATTTTTGAAGGATTACAAAAAGCTGTTTCAGCATAAAATGGACAGCCGTTTCGACTTAAAGATCATTCTTGAGTTTGATGGGAATGGACCAGTCGTTAAATGGATTGAGAAAGTGGAATTAGTGTGTGACTTATCTGGAGTGAAGTGGCTTGATCATATCATATCACTTCGACTAACAGGAGGAGGGGGGGAGGTCGTTTGCAGTTTACCAACAACGGACTAAAGAAGAGAAATCCGATACAGCATTAATTAAAGAAGCACTATTTACTGTTTTTGCCGATGACAGATTTACGGCATATGAGAAGTTCAAGGCACATGTGTTGTGTCTGGGCAAGACCGTAGTGTGTATTTGGCAGATTTGTGGAAGCTGTAAGTCCTATTTGGAGGAATACCAGATCTTGTGATGGCGTGCATGTTTGTACGACAGCTTCCTGACTTTGTGAAAAGGTTGTTACCGTCCTCCTCCAGAGTGGATGATCTGACCTTAGAAGAGCTGTTGTCTTGAGCTCGAGCGTTGATAAAAGACGATGTTGAAGTGGGAGAACCAGTCGTGGCTGCAGCACAGCCTGCCAGAATCACCCACCCACCTGTTGGCATGGTCCAATCTGGTTATAAGTGTTATAAATGCAATGGCCCATATCATTTCGTGAGAGAATGTGCATAGAGGAGGCAGGCAACTCGTCAACGCTGATTTCAGTGCAACAAGACTGAGATTGTCCGGGAAACGAACTTAGGAACAGGACATCAGTCAGAATATGAACTCGATGCTACCAATCATTAGTCTATGTTGAGGATGCACTATGCTTGGCTCTCCTCGACACTGGGTGCTCACGTTCCATTTTGAGTGCAAAGGTATGTCAGTCGTGATCACAGCAGATGGCGGTAACTACATTAACCAGTGTCACACAAGCCTGCAGCGGAAATGGCTCTATTTTCTTTTTTTTTTTTTACATTGTTCACTCCAAATAAGGCAAGTTGTCACTATAGACATATTGGGCTACTGAGAATTAGAGTGAAAGTTTGGGGAGTCATCTTAAATCGGGAGCTGTGCAGAAAGATGCTTGTTCACATTAGTTTTAAATTTCTGCATGTCAGTACAGTCGGGAAAACAGGGAGCAGGGAGAGAGTTCCAAAGGCCGACAGCACAAGGCAAGAAGCTATTAGAATAGAAGGCTCTCTGGCATGTTGGGACCTCTACAGTAAATGGATGGGATTTAGTTGATTGTTGGGTTGGTTGAGTGTATTTACGTCGAGGGGGCACTAGACCAGCAAGTTCATCGGAGCACATTCCATTGAAATACTTGTAAAACAAGCACAAGGATACACCATTGTGGCGATGGGACAGGGGCTAGAGAAAATGACGACCTATCAGATTAGAGACTCTTTTTGGGACCTTGTCTAGGAGGGAGAGAAGTGGATGGTACACCAGCCAAGATGTGACAGCAGCTTTGGCAATGTCTTCTATGTATTTGTTTCAATTCATGTTACCTGTGAATGTTAGGTTGAGGAGTTTGAACGTTGGACTCTCAGGTAGGGTGTTATGGCAATCGGTTGTTGAAGGAAAGGAGCTTTGTCTTAGCAGCATTAAATGTTACCATCCATTTTTGATCACATTCCACTACAGACTGGAGGTCACTTTCTAAGGATTCAGCCATTGCCTCGGATATGTGTGCATCCGTTTTACTCACATGATGAGAGTAGAGCATGGTGTTGTCAGCAAATATACCCATCTCAGACATAATGTCTACAGGGAGGTCGTTTTAGAAAATCAGGAACAATAAAGGTCCAATGATCGATCCCTGAGGTACAACCGCATTTATGTTATGTTGTATGAATGAACGGCCATCGTGAACAACCTGGATCTTTCTGTTGGATAGGAAGGATCTAATTATATTAAATATTCGTCCAGTAATACCATATTAATTCATTTTTATGAGGAGATCTTTTCAAAGGCTTTGGATATATCAAGCGCTACCACCCTAGCTTAACCTGCCTTGTACAGTGTATGGTATATGCGTTCGGAGATGACCGTTAGGATACTAGCAGTAGATCGTGCTTGCCTAAATCCATACTAATGGTCAGAAAGATGTTTAGCAGTAACAAGGTGCCGGACTATTGCTAAGTTGATTAAGGATTCAAAGATTTTAGCAAAGATCGGGAGTAGGCTGATGGGGCGATAATTCTGAGGGGCAGTTCTATCTCCAGAATTCTTGAAGACTGGTACCACAGAGGACATTTTTCAGCTGTCAGGGAAGCAAGATTCGGCAAGGTATTTGTTGTAGAGTTTGGAGAGGACAGGGGCCAGTTCAGCAAAGCATTTCTTTATTACTATTACTGGTATAAGATCAAACCCACATGCTTTGGAGATGTCTAGGTTTTTTATAGTATCCCGGACATGAGATGGGGTGATGACTAAGTCATCAAGTATGGCTTTGGTCTGCAATGGGAAATTTTGGAGGGAGTGGTTTGCGGAGTCCAAAGTCGAGTTTAAGGTGAAACGCTGAGCAAAAAGTTCAGCTTTGTCAGTTGCCGTGCAAACAACATCATTGTGGTTTGATAGCGGAGGAATTGTTGATTGCCCATTGTCTACCCTACTGAAGATTTTCCAGAAATCACCAGTACCAAGTTTTTTTGACTGCATGCGTATACTGGTCATCTCTTTTCTTCAGTTAACACAGTCTTACAATTATTTCTTGACTCTACAAATTTCTGTCTATTCGTAGTTGGCTTATGGCAGCTGAATTGTCAGCAATAGCAACTGCACATTTTGAGGTGAACCATTGTGGGCTTGCTGTAGAATTTTCACATGGTGGACATGTGCATTAATTCCTGCTTTGACCCATTCACTCCATGGGGCGTTTCTGATATGATCTTTGATGGAATCATTATCAGCCTGCTTGTAGTATCTCATTGTTTTGAGCAATGGCTCATCAGCTTTGTGACAAGATTTTAGGGTGAAAAAATAATTTGAATAAAAGTAAAAATTGCAAGTTAAGGCATAAATAATTCAAAAACAAGAAACAGAAAAAAAGATTTTTTTTTTAACTTAAGGGGGGAGTATGACAATAAAGAGGAACACCTATCAGCTGAGAAGAGAATGAGATACTACACATGTAAGGACTTTTTAATTGCAACTAATTATGTGGGGATCAGCTGAGATAAATGGAAGGACTAAAATGGAAGGCGGCAGTTGAATTGGAGTTGAGATTCGGTGTTGTTGTTGAAGATGAGATCCTTTAATGTCATTACAGATATACAAGATATTTTCAGAAAATATGCATTTGTTGCGTTCCCTTAAAAAATTTCTTACAATTTTTCAGCCAGACAGCGTCTCCCAAGATAGTTGTAAATGTAGTGGAAAAATAAAAACATAAGACCTACCCGTAATCTCGTCGGGCAGACGTGAATCTCGTGAGATTTCTATTAAACTCCAAAAATGGCGGGTATAAGTAATGCTGTATTGTCTTTGTTGGTTCAGCTCCTGATTGAGACCAGTGAAGGTGGAGGTCGGATTGGGTGCCCCAGGAAGAGAGACAAGAAGGTGTTTTCGGACGACAAGCTATTCCGGCGGCCTACCTACATAACAGGATGGGTGACAGAATCAAATTAAGCAGTGACGTATTGAAGGCTGGTGATGGAGACGTAGTGCGATGGCTGTCTAAATTGAAGATGGTCGCAAGATTGCAGAAAATTGAGTATGTGGCAACCTTGATTCCATTATATTTGGAAGGACATGCACTTTCGGTCTACCTGGAAATGAATGACGCTGAACAAGACGACGCAGATTTGATAGAGGCAAGACTAAAGACCGCTTTCGCAGAAAGCGTTTTCGACGCCTATAGCAAAATGCACAGGATCACATGGACAGAGGAGCCAGTAGATGTCTTTGCGACGGAGATCCGGAGGCTAGCGGGACTGGCGGGTTATACAGGGATGAGCCTTGAAAAAACGGTGAAAATGACGTTTGTGACTGGTCTTCCTGATAGTGTGTCCACAGAGCTGCAGAGACTGACAATGATCGAGAGCATGAAAATGGATGAAGTGCTGACCCATGTCAGGGTGCTGACAAAGAAGAGTTACCAGTTGGAGGCAACCGCGAGTGTAAGCCTGATGGGAGGGAAGTCCGCAGTTAAGGAGAATCTCTCGTGGGGGCGGTCATCTGGAAAAGCCCCAGTGAAATGTTTTCGATGCCAGGGGCCTCATTTTGTACGGGACTGCCGAGAACCTAAGCCTGGCATAACCTGCTTCTGTTGTGGACAAACTGGGCATATCAGCCGAACCTGCACGGTGCAGGGAAACGATTAGAGGGGTGCCATAGCGCCAGTGGCTACCCCCCCCCCTATCAAGTGACGGCGCATAGGACTGCATTACCACAGGTGGAGGTCACCGCAAACGGGAAGAGAGCCAAAGCCCTGGTTGATACCGGCTGCACGACCACGTTGGTGACAACGGATGTTGCTAAATCTTGGCATGGAACGACCAGTGTGAGGGCGGTTGATGGCTGTGAGGTGATGTGCCGAGGAATGTGCACTGTGAGAATAATAGTGAGAGAGACCGAACTTGAGGTGAGGGCAATTGTGATGGAGCGGCTTGTTGCAGGTGTTGATGTTGTGTTGGGCCTGGATGTCATCGATCGACTAGGGGGTGCTATGTTTAGCATGGGCATGATCACATTTGGATGCGAGCGCCCAGTCGGATTGGCAGGAATGGAGAGTGTTAAAGCCAACAAGGCGGAACCGTGCCAAATCAAAGACAAAGACTTTCAGGCCAGTTTTGATGGAGATAAGTGGACGGTGGAATGGCATTGGGTTTCAGAGCCGCCAATACTAAAAAATCAAGTTGGGTGCTACGAAAGTACTCTGAATGGTGACACAAGGGCTGAATTTGAGAAAGAGATAGCGAGGTGGATTGAGGAAGGTATCCTTGTACCATAGTCCGGGGAAGCAGACGGAGTCCTACCACTCATGGCGGTAGTCCAGCCCACCAAAGGGAAGGTTAGGCCAGTATTGGACTACAGAGAGCTAAACCAGCATATTGCTTGCCACACAGGGGACGGTATCGACGTTTGCGAGGAAGTAATGCAAGAGTGGAGGAAGATGGAGCGGGCAAGCAAGATTGTGGACCTAAAATCAGCCTACCTCCAGATACACATAGACGAGAAACTATGGCGGTACCAGCTGGTTAAGTTCAAGGGTCAGACCTTTTGCTTGACAAGGTTGGGTTTTGGGCTCAGTTCTGCACCCAAAATTATGACTGCAATTTTGAAAACAGTGCTGGGGAAAAATAACGAGGTGGAGACGGCCACAAGCTCATATATTGATGACATCCTGGTCGAGGAAGGAAAACTGTCCGCGGAAAGTGTTAGCAATCACGTTGGAAGATATGGGTTGATTGCGAAGCCACCTGAGCCACTAGAAAATGGCATGGCCCTAGGACTAAAGCGGCAAAGGAATAAGGAGGGGACGTTGATGTTCGGACGGGGTCTATGAGGTGCCCGATATCTCAGACGGACTGACTAAGAGAGAGCTGTTCTCCATATGTGGGAAGCTGGTTGGCCATTACCCCATTTGCGAGTGGCTCAGAGTAGCATGCAGCTATATAAAAAGGCGGACCGAAGGCGGCCGCTGGGATGACACAGTGACTGAGGATGTTGTGCAGTTGATACGCGAGGTGGTGGAGGAGGTTAAGGTGGGAGACCCCGTCAAAGGAAAATGGCGTGTCGAACGGGGCAAAGAAGGTGTGATCTGGTGTGATGCTAGCTCTCTGGCTCTCGGTGTGCTGCTTGAAATTGGAGGAGCAACAGTGGAGGATGCCGCTTGGCTACGCAAAAGGAATGATCATGCCCACATAAATGTTGCAGAGCTCGAGGCTGCAGCAAAGGGAATGAACCTGGCTCTAAAGTGGGGCTTGAAAAATGCAGAGTTGAAAACGGACTCGGGCCACAGTGGCCTCCTGGATCCAGTCAGAAGTCTCAGGAGACAGGAGAGTAAGGACCAAGGGAGCAGCTGAGATGCTGATCAAGCGTAGGCTCGGGATTTTGGGAGACTTGATTCGCGAGTTTGGACTGAGAGTGTCGGTTACGCTTGTCCCAGCTCAAAAGAACAGAGCAGATGCCCTGACCCGAGTAAAGAAGGCCTGGCTTAAAGAGAAGGATGCAGCGGCTGTGTGCGCCGTTAATGAGGAAGCGAGAGAGCTGCATGAAATGCACCACTTTGGGAAAGAGAGGACACTTTTTCTTGCAAGAAAGGTGAACCCGAGTGTGACAAAGGAGGCGGTTAAAGAGGTGGTGGAACAATGCAGAGAGTGTCAATCAATTGACCCTGCCCCATCCAGGCACGAGAGAGGGGAATTACAGGTGACTGAAACTTGGAAACGGCTGGCCATTGACGTCACGCATTATAGGAACGATATATTCCTGTCAATGGTCGACTGTGGACCTGGGAGAGTGGCAATCTGGCGTGAGTTGAGAGCGGAAACCGCGAGTGAAATCTGCAGAGCCGTGGAGGCGGTGTTTTTGGAGGAAATATTACTGGATAATGGTGCCGCCTTCCGCTCTGAAGACTTTGCAGAGCTGTGTGCCAGGTGGGGAACCCGGCAATTTTTTCGGGCTGCATATCGACCGGGAGGAAATGGGATTGTCGAAAGGCATCACCGAACCATAAAGGCTGTTGCAGAGAGAGGCCGAATCTCCCCAGAAGAGGCGGTATTTTGGTACAACATGTCTCCAAAGAGTGGTCAAGATGAAGAGTCAGTGCCGTCATCCTCTTACTAGAACGAACATGAGTGAAGAGGGACAAGGATCCATCACAGTTGGTGAAGAAGTGTGGGTCAAGCCACCGGGAGCTCTATGCACTACACGTTGGGGACGAGTAAGGGTAACGCATGTACAGTCTGTAAACAATGTGAGTGTTGACGGGATGCTGCGACACATGCTTGACATACGTCGTGTCTCTCTGCCATCAAATGGAGATGCTGAGGAAGAAGCCGGTGAACCCCCGTTGGAAGAACCCCCGCGACGCTCTAATCGTGAGAGGAGACAACCGGTCTGGATGGCTGACTATGCGAGGTGAGATGTGATTTTAAGATCACGGGGGCATGTAGTGGAAAAATAAAAACATAAGACCTACCCGTAATCTCGTCGGGCGGACGTGAATCTCGCGAGATTTCTATTAAACTCCAAAAATGGTGGGTATAAGTAATGCTGTATTGTCTTTGTTGGTTCAGTTACTGATTGAGACCAGTGAAGGTGGAGGTCGGATTGGGTGCCCCAGGAAGAGAGACAAGGTGTTTTCGGACGACAGTAAATACAGGAAATTGGAGGTATTTCCACTCTAACCCTAACCCTAACCACTGCCACAATCTGACATTGGAATCGATGTTTATGGGTTTCTTTGAGCATAACACCATTTGTATTTCATTTATACACTATTCCTATTGCCTGTTACATATTCTACATTTTCAACCTAAATAATGACTGCTCCCTTCAAGTTCCAGGTGTTCTGATTTTCCATTCAGAATACTTTCTTCCACATTCCAGTTTCATGGAATATAAGAATACCAATTTTGTTAGAAGAAATTAATAATGAAATGACTTATTTAAGTTCATTTAGCATTTTCCACATCATACGATTTATGTTACAACAAAAAAATGTTACCAGGTGACTTCTGATAAATTAAGCTACTTATTCAGATTTCCTCTACAGAACTTTCAAAACTATAAAGACCATTTGAGAATAACAGATTACACGGCAGAATCAATATTCTTCTGCCTGAATTACAAAAATGTCCGCTAAGACTTTTCTAAACACATTTCTTCTTTTAGTTCATTTATTTTATTTTTTTTTATTTTTTATTATTTGACTTTGATTACGCAAATATTAGACGGAGGACTGTTTCAGTCAGCTTTTCATTTCTGTTTTGCAACTTAAGCAATCCATACATTTGCCTCATTATTACAAAGTGTATTTTTATAGAATCACTCCCGTCTACTAACATGGCTTGTATTTTTAATTTACTTTTTACAGTTGAGACGTCTTCTTTAAACAAACAAAAACAAAACATTTTTTAATGACTATTAATAATTTGTATCTCATCTTGAGTTTTCTATTTCCAATGATGCCACTGCCAATATTCACGTTTGACTAGAAGATTCCCGAGGTTGCATAGGCTGAAATGTTGTGAAAATAACAACCAAGATGAGAATAGTAGTCCAAATAATCCAATTAATTAGAACAAAAAAATAAAAAAATAAATAAAATAAAAATAACTTACTTTATTTTGCATTTTTTTTTTCTTTTGTGAAACTGACATTTAACTTCTTTCATTAACCCAAATCCTAATCTTCAGTCTGGGTGGCAAGCCCTCGCCCCCACCTTAACTATTTTACATCAACATCCTGGGGTCTATGTTCACACTGGACAACCATAAGTAGTTCAAGATTAGGGCTTGGAATTGCTTGAGTTAATCTACTTTCTCGGTCAACGCTGGGACACGCTAGTAGAATATAATGTATAACGAATGTGTTATTTTTCCTGATGCTGAAATGACTTATTTTCCTTGAAGTGTCTTAATGGCTATCGACAATTCAAGGTAAATAACAGTTATTTAAACATTAGAAAAAATAATAGGAATTTTTTGAGAGAACTTTGACTGGATAATTTTGAGTTTTAAGAGGATCAAAAAGAAACCGTGTTGAAAGGAATACCACCACTACGTAAGTGTTCATTTTCTTTTGATTATCATTTTTTTTTTTTTCTGGATGAAGAGGTATTATTAAATACCGCTTCATTTATGAGTTTGATTCAACATTCTTGGTTTTCTAATAAACAAGGACAAAAAATGATTTAATAGATGTAATGGCCGTTTAAACAAAAATGTTTCAAATAAAAAAGTCAAATTTTATTCTTATGTATATATATATATATACATATATATATATACATATACACACACACACACACAGTTGCATGTCAGCTCAGTTGATGTTACACTTTAAGGAAGAGTCATACATCGCCTTACCATTGGTGTTTTCTTAAATGGATTTTGAGGTCTGCAAGTGATGTGTATTTTAATCTGCAAAAGGTACAGAACAGATGATTATTTCCAGTCCACTCTGGAGACATTTGATATATCTCTAGTGAGGCCACCTACTGATCTTAAAACCTTGCCGCACAAGCTGCAGGAGAACTGAAGATAGACATTGTATTATGAGCCTTTCATATGCCAGTTTTGCAGAGTTGAATTATTCAGTTATTGCAGATTCCACATTATTATCATAAAACCAAGAATCAGTACACTTATTTTATGAAACTGACCTATATCAAATGAATTAAAAAAAAAAAAAACAATGAAATAAAAGAAAAAAAAGGAAATGAAAAAAAAAAGGAATAAAAAATAAAATCGAAAATGAAAAAAAAAAATGAAACGAAAAATAAAATTGAAAATAAATCAAAGATTAAATTATTTCAAAAAAATAAAAAAGTAAACAAAAAATATTGAATGTTATATATTTAATGAAAATGATCCTCCTGTACAATAAGGTATATTTGTTGCTATTATTTCATAGTCTTTATTTGGTAGGTGTAATTCTGTTTATTAGAAAAAGAAAGCCCACCTGTAAAGCATCGGCTCATTTATAAAATGATTTTTCATTTAAAATACAATTCAGATATTTTGTGTGAAAACAAAAGGCATTTCATTTGATTGTTCTTTCTCGTTTATTATACAAAGGTTGAAGCAAAAGTCGAGCAAATCTTATTGAGAGGAAAACAGCAAAAGGATTCACGTTCCAAGTGTGTACAGGTCTTATATGGAATATAAACCCTTTATTTAATATTGAAACAATATTTCTGGAAGATAATAGATCCGACTGGAGTTGAACTCAGTTTGCTGATTACATAGTCTGCCTGGGTAACAATTAACCCCCCCCCCCCCAGTCAAATGTGTGTATTAAGTGTAGAGTACTGTCTTGTATTTGCTGGTTTATGGTAAGTTTTCTTAGTGATTTTAGTGTTATTGTTCCCTTGGTTCATTGTAGTTCACATGTAAATATAAATATGTGATATATATATATATATATATATAAGAACAGGAGATTAAAGATATAATGATACCTTTAAAATAGAACCTATCATGGAAGAATTGATGCTTGATATACGAGATAGAGCAATTATTTAGACAAGTAAAAGATGAGAATAAAGATTGTAAAAATACAATATCTATTGCTTTTGGAATTGATTCGTATAAGAATCGATCTGTACTACATAAAAGAATTGCTTTTTTTATATTAGTACACACACACACATTATGTATATATATATATATATATATATATATATATACATACACACAGACATGTAAAAAGTAAATGGACACCTTTATTATCATTAATAACAAAGACTGCTGTCAGAAGAGGCTCATCAACCGAGACAAGATGATATTGATTATTTTTCCTCTCTGAAGAATTAGAAAATCACTTGATTAACAGTGGAAAGTGGAATCGCAAGGTTTGCAGCAATTTGAGCCTGATCGAGTTCATCTTCAGACTGACCTAAAATATGGCTCCTCTAAAACTGACATTTCTAATGCTTCTTTGGCCTGTGTCATACTTAAATGGTGATATATAATAGATATATTGATATCCGAAACACAAAAAAAATGTCAATTACTATAAAGTATTATGGTTTCAAACTTTCACTGCTGCTTTCTATGGCTTCGAGTGCTAGCCATTGACGAAGGAAGCGGAAAGAAGACTTAAACATGAATTATTTTTTGTCGTTTGTCTATTTACTTCTATCATGTCTGTGGATAGACACACACCTGCTATTTTTCCCCCTTCAGGTGCATCAGTCATGTGTACATATATTTTCAATATGTACATGTGGTCGTCATCATATGGATGTTTGCTTTACATAACAGGGGATCAACAAGACACACAGACACAAAGTTGTCCATATTTACAGAGATCTCCCCTCCCTTTTTTTTTTATTACCAAAAACAATTTCATGAAAATCATTAGATTCTGGAAAGTTCTTTGAACACTTCTTGAAAGTCTCTTAACACAAGTCTGTTTTGTACTCTTGTATGGCTGCAAGACATAGTCGATGACAAAACATGATCCTGGCTGCAGCGCATTGGATGGAGAAAATTCACGGTCTAATTGTAAAGGCATCCATGAGAAATTGCATCATACGACATTGCAACTGGTATGGCCAGGTCACCCACTGCCAGTCATCCAAAACACTCCAAAATGTGTCCCACATCTATATCGATGACCCAAGACATGAAGGGGATCAGTTGATTACTACCTGCTCCTAGTGGGCGACACAATCGAAATGGCAGCAGTCATTCACAAAACGTCTAACCTCAGTATGAGACGCAAAAACGGAAAATTATAATAGTAATAATAATAATAATAACCAAAATGCTATTAAGATTTTTTGTGTTCTTGTGGCTGAATCCTTTGTGTCAATTACAATCAACAAAATAAAAAATATATACCAATGAGATGAAGATATAAGATGTTGGATTGGTTTCTTTTTCTCAAATGTGTATTCAAAATATTAACATGTTAAAAAAAAAATATTTTTAAGTAAAAAAAAAAGAGAAAAAAAAACAAGAAAAAAGTAAAAGAAAGTTTACATTAAATGACATTTGTTTATGAAATGCTAATTTAAAAATTGACTATTTGCTGGCGTTTTCAAACAATGAAGGTTTAGAAAATTTTCTTTATTGTTATACTTCTTGGCATAATTTGTTTGTTGTCAGCAGGATATTTGGCTTGTGATTTATGGCATATCAACCCCTTTTTTAATTGTTATTTATTGCAGAAATGCAATACCCATAGAAAACGATTTCATAGACCGTTTTGTTTTATGGCATATCAACCCTTTCTGGGTTGCTTAATGTGGAATGCAATTACCCATTCTGAACGATTCATTGTTTATGATTAATTGAACACAAGTTTTTTTTTGTTTTTTTTTAATTTTTAATTTTTTTTTTTATTACTCATCGCTGGAAGCAAATTGTAGGTTCAAACCTTTTTTCAATAGTATGAGTGTGTAATTTACCATAACAGATCTGATAGGATTTTAACTTGGCATAGCTAATTCCATAGTCTGTGATGTTATCCATAGAATCGACTACACTCACAGCAAAAATGGGAAATAAATGCAAAGGATTTTACTTTTTAAGCCCCCCCCCCCCGGTCATATAGATCATAGTTTGTTCTGCATAATTCATCATTTTACATCACAAGGATACATATATATATATTTATTATTAATAGTCAGACTTTCAAGACTAAATCTCAATAGATGTTCATTTTTTAATACCAGAGCATTATGGAAAACCCAGAATATATAACTCTATATTATCGGTTGTTTATGTGCAGACGAAACGGTCCGTCAAGTATTTGAATTTTTTTAAAGGTGAATAAAAACATGGTTACTAGAATCTATCTATCTCTCTCACACACACACACACACACACATATATATATATACACACACACACACACAGGGTGGGGCAAAATGATCTGACACATTTGTAGGGTTTAAGAAAAGCAAATCAGAATCAATAATGAAAAAATGTTTTATTTTTCAAATATGCATGTCATTTGGATTTATTTTGTTTTCTCTGGAGAAACCTAAAGTCAAACTCATAACCCTTGATCTTCTGAACAATTCAAAGATGCCATTCCACATGAAATGATGAGCCATTGAATCATGAACAACTTTCTCAAATGTTTTCGATAATGGATGAACAATAACAGCAAACATTTGACTGATGTCATTTTTAACATGAAATAAAACAAAATGGCATTATATGTACATTTGGAAAACAAAAATACTTTTTCCATTATTTATTCCAATTTGCTTTATTAAATCCTACAAATGTGTCGGATTATTTTGCCTCACCTTGTATATACATCGAGTCTCAAGGTTAGTGCATTGGTTGTATAAAGCCACACTAAAGAGTCTTCAAAAGATGAAACATGTCTGTGAATGGTAATAAGAAAAGTGATACCTAAAAATGGGAGGCCATGAACTTTTTTATTTTTATTTTCAATATTAGATGTGACATGTGTGTTCGGGTGTTCTTCACCCTCATCAGGCTGTGGTTCTTCTGCTGAGTGAGAATAAGATTAGTAGGCATTTAATGTATGTATAATATATATATATATATATATATATATATATATATATATATATATATATGAATTAATATTTCTAATTTATTAGTGTTCAGTATGGAGAACTAAAATCTGTTATATTATAATAGTTTTGTTGTTGTTTGTAAACAAATATTTCCATGCTACCTACTGGCCTAGTCGATAGAGCAGCATTCAAAAAATTTAGGGTTCAAATCCCGTCCACGATTTACATTTTTGTTTTAAAAAAAATTAGCAGTGACTTTTGATTTTTCCAGTCCATGGAAATACCTGCTTACAAAAAACCTTGTCCATCCAAATATTTCAATAGTTTTCAATAAAGAGCAGTACACTCTACTAAAGTAATTTGAATAATTAACACATAATTTGTTAGAAATTAATAGCCACTTATATATATATATATATATATATATATATATATATTCGCCTGTAAACCAGAAACCATTTGGCACATAAAAACATCTAAATTTAAACTAAAACGAAAAAAAAACTGAATTAAATAGCGATAAAAAATATTTTCAAATTCCATGTTCATCACAACAGGTTGAGAAAAAAATATCGGATTTTTTAAAGGATTGTTGACAAGCAAAAAAATATGGCTCCCTTTTGGGTTCAATAGAGCTTTTTTTTAAAAAGATGTGAAAAGAAAAAAATACACAAATCACGCATCACTCCCCGATCAAAAAACACAGACAAACGAAAGAAAACAATCATTTAGATGAGGAGTCTTCAAGATATTCCCAACTTGAGGAGGCATTTTCAAATTTTATGGGGAGGTAGTGTAATTTTAAGAATACCAATAGGCATACATGAGTAAATGTTAAATTTAGTCTAATGGGATAATATATGCATCTGCTGAACACAAACCTCTAGATATATTATCTTATACTATGAAGGTGGACGGTCTGTCTGCTTGTCCGGCAATGCAAATGAAAACAAAACACCATACCAAGATCAAACACATTTCTTGAGTAAGATTTTATGAGGAATCCGATGGTGGTATTAATGTTGTATTAAGGGAGTTTGCAATAATATTATTATGGGGTCTGTGTTCGCATTGGACATTTAATATATTATTATTATGGGGTCTGTGTTCGCATTGGACATTTAATATATTATTATTATGGGGTCTGTGTTCGCATCAGACATTTACAAAAATATTATTATGGGGTCTGTGTTCGCATCGGACATCTACAATAACATTATTATGGGGTATGTGTTCGCATCAGATATTTACAAAAATATTATCATGGGGTTTGTGTTCGCATCGGACATCTACAATATTATTATTGTGGGGTCTGTGTTCGCATCGGATATTTATAAACAGAAGATTTAATTAAAAATCATAGAAATTAAAAAATAAGAATAAAAACGGTAATATGGGGCAACACCGGATGTGCATGCATATATGACAAAAATTTGTCTTTGCATTTTCCCCCATTCTATGAAAGCCTCCAATACATACAAGTTATAAATAACTAACTGGAAGATTGTTTATAGCAAAAAAAGTCATGGGAACTAACATGCTCTCAGTTGTATTACAATGATTGATTTTCAATTGACACAGTGTAGCTTGACTTTAGGACCAATCAAGAGTAAGGGGTTTAGTTTTCTTTTTAAACTCAGCAAGAAACGGAAAGTTTTTAATGTTTTTTTTTTATTTAACACATGATTTTTCCGTATTAAAATTTTAAAATTTATTTTACAATTCAAGTTTAAGTAAAATATAAATTAAACTCAACAAATAATCCCCCCCCCCCCTCCAACTTCACTTTATCAGGGGGTGGGGTCAAAACTTGTCCCTAATAATTTGAGGACTTTCGTAACCTGGTTTTAAAGTTAAGAAAAATTTGAGAAACCCAGAGTAGACATGTATATCAACTAGTATCCAAAAAAAGTTCCTACCAAAAATATATCTATACTAATATGAGAAATATCTGTGTCTGTCTGCTAACTACTTTCAGACTATTAGTCATTTATTAAAAATTACATTTATTTTCATAACAAGAAATTCACAGGATTTACTGGGATTCATTTAGCTGCAATTCAGATAAGGACTGTTTATTCTGCTCTACAATAATTAATGCTACGACTTCATATCATATGCCTTCACGTTTCTCTTTATTTTGGATTGGCATATAATTGCAATTGAATTGGATTATATTCATTAGAACCATGTATGCTTTAACATAAACTATACAATGAAATGAATCTTGGCTTAATTAGTAAAAAAAAAATTATTTGAATCTTACCTTAAAAACAGGAATATTCTTTTATGGATATTTTGCAATAATAATACTGTGTAATTTACACAAGTCCAGTCAGTAAATATTAATACACATTACGTTTTACAGTTATATTTGTTGTATCTGTTGAACTCTATTTTTACTCCAGAGACTAAAATACAGAATTATTTGTTTTTTGCAAGCAATCAAAAATGTCATTTGTCTTTGGGATTTAAATTTGAATCTTTGGATCCAATAATTAAAAATTATCTTAAAAGATCAATTGTTATTAACCTTTGAATCACTGGATTTCTTTTTTCTAATCCAAGTTGAACAGATATGTTAGATTAAGGATGATAATATCACTTGAACTATTGACGATATTGATGCATATGAATGTTGTTGCATATTCGATATACACTATAAAAATCAGTTCAGTCTGTATAAATGATGACGGCCATCTTGAATACATATTGTGGTTATTCAATTCAACTGACTTTTGCTCACGTCATATGCAAACACGAGTGTACACTAAAAAGCAGTTTAATAATGTAAATAAACAAAACATTGTCCACAAAACAAGAGATTGAGATTATCTTTTCAAATTTGACTTTCGATTCACCATTGGTCAACTGGACGACAGGTAACACTGACACCAAATAAAGACAGTCACTCACACTAGGCGATATCTATATCAAAGATTTGAGACATTTGTACAAATTAGACTTTCGATTAACAGTAAACTGACAGCACATATAAGATAAAATCCGAGTTTTAGTTCAAGCATTTTTTAAATTATTATAATAATAATTTTAAAAATGCTTTAACTAAAACCCACATTTTTACCATATATATTTGAACTGTTTTTTTTTCTTCTGCTATTCTTATAAATAGTAAACATTATTATTCAAATGAATAATGTGTACATATATACATATATATAGAGAGAAATAAGAGAATGGTAGTTTGCTGGTAAATAAGTATGTGGGTATTTATGAAGGCTGATAGCAATGCAGAAAACCGGAATGGTTTCAATAGATCTTTCACATATATCAGTAAATATGAGGTGAAACATCTTTTGATACTTTGAGAGAAACCCTCCCTTTCTCAAAAAGGAAAACAAAAGTTCAATCCATCTAAAGGAAAGAAAACATTTATTTTTAGATCTATTGAAAAATAAATAGATAATTGTGAAGATTTATGCCCCAAATATTGTCTTTGATTTTTTGTTTTTGTTAATACTCTTTCACCATTCTGATTGTCTGCATTGCTATCAGCCTTCATAAATACCCACATACATATATATATATATGTATATATATATATATATATATATATATATATATAGTCTCGGAAGTTTCTCAACCATTAAAACTATATAAAAAAAAAATTATATAAAAAAAAAACTAAAAAAAAACTTATAGTCTCAAGTCTTCCAGTGGAAAATCACTCATGTAAGTCAATTTATTTTTTACAGTTATTATATTAGTTAGTTTCTAACACTATTTTAAGGGATCATCAGTTGTTTACCATGAAAAACTGTTTCGGGAATTTAAAAACAAGACAGTATTTAATTTCATGGCTTCCCAGCAGAGTTGATCAGACCCCACTTCCCTTAAAAGACAAAAACATAAACGTTCCTTATACTAAATCTACGTTTTGTTCCATATATATATATATATATATATATACATATGTATGTGTGAGTGTATTATGCTACTTTTTGTTGACATTCATGTAAGCGTAGATAATATCATTAATTAAATGATTAATTTAATCCAAAAATGAGACTTGTACCGCATTTGAACATGTGCCTTAGAAGAAGGACCACCTAACACGGGCAAAGTAGTCAAGTGGCCTGAGATGACACCAGTGTTAGGTGGTCCCTCTTCTGAGACACATGTTTGAATCCTGTACAAGTCATTGTTTACTTTGTGGTTTTCTTTTTTTTTATTGCCAACCCCCATCATTTATTTTATGAGCGTCAACAAAAACAGCAGCGGAATAATAAAGTGTCGGAAATAAATTGTGATGTTTAATATAGATGTGTATGTGTGCGTGTGTGCGTGTCTGGCCCCAGTGAAGTGTAAAAATTCTGTAGTTTAAATAAAGATTTCTCTCCAAACATGTATTACAAGATATGCCATATTAGATACGAATCGAGAGCTAGACACTCATACGATGTGGTCGTGTGATTTGCTACTGATTTATGCACGTTAAATTTGACGCGTCAAAATGGGAGGCGTTTGTGGTCACAATTCAACTAGAAACAAAAGGGTTAAATGGCCATAAAAAGGGAGTTGCAATTTTCATTCAAATTATCACTTATTTTAAATACTGAAAAAATACTTTCAAATGTTACATTGGTTCGACGATTTTTCATCTTATGGCATATCCACCTCTTCGAGGTTATTCAATGCGAAAACAATACCTTGTACACGATCAATTCAACACAAGTTGCTATTTTTCATGTAGCAAGGGGTAAAATTGTGGGTTCATACCTTTCTCAATGGTATTAGTATGCAAATGAACATATTAGATCTGATAGGATTTGAACTTGGTATAGCCAATTACATAATCTGTAACATTATTGGGTAATTTTATAGAATCACTCCAGTCTCCAACCGAATGTTTTTCTTGGGGAATTTAGCCAAAATGATGCACGTGAACTGGAGTTGGAATCAGTGCGTATCCGCAAAATATAGCCATAACAGGGAAAATATGCGGAAAAGACACAAAAAGGTTGTAATTTAAAATGTAAACTTTTTACGAATTAATAATTTACGATGGATTTAAATAACATTCATTTTTAATGGCCCAAAATGCGTAGGAACAAAACGGTTAGGAGCTGGGAGTGATTCTATAAAAATACCCATTATGGCAAGCACACACTCACTGCTGTTAGGATAAAAAGGTTTCTGAAATATGTTTAAGTGGATATTGGGGAGGGGAGAGGAGGGGGAGGGGGGTTGAAGACTCACAATTTAGATAATTTAGGAAGTTATCCATGATGACAATTTCTCATCATTTTTTTTTTTAAGAAATTAAAAATCCAAGCATTTAGTTAAATTTTAGAAATGAAACGATCAGAATGTTGTGTTTGCACCACATAAAAATGTAACAATCAATTTCTTGCTTAAATACCCCCACCCCTACACACACACCATTTGCACCTGGCAATTTACAAGGTTTGGTTGTTTAGTTTCCGGGCAGCAGCCAATGCCTTTTTACGGTGGTTGATGTAGATTCGAAGAAACATAGCTAAAAAGACAATGCCCACTCCTATAACACCAGGCAGCGACACTGGATGTCCGTAGATCAGGCAGGAGAGAAAGATAGCGAGCGCCTGGCGTAGAGTCATAATGATGGTGAAAGAGACAGCCCCAAATACAGAGATTGTGTAAAAAATGAACAACTGGCCCGTGGCCGAACAAATACTTAAGACCATCACATGAATAATGAAGTTTGGGTGGGCGGACATAAAAGCAACGGATTCCACAAAGCCACCTTGTTCAACCAATGCGACAACAGTCAAGAGGCAGGAGAACATGTTCACTCCAGCCATCATTTGCACGGAGGACATGTGATATTGCGTGAAAAGAGAACTTTGCCAATTTGATGTGAAGCTGTCAAAGCCCATGTAACCCACGAGAAGAATAATCCCAGAGAAAGTCGTAACAGAGTCTTTATGTTTGGTTGTATCACCGCTTGTCAAAAGGAACATGGCCACACCCATGGAGATCATGGCAGCCGTCATGTATTCGTGACAGTCATAGGATTTCTTGGATACAATTTTGCCCATCAACATCACGGGGATGATTTTTGATGCCTTTGCCAGCACCTGCGTGGGGAAGCTTATGAATTTCAGTGCCTCATATTGGCACCAACTACTCATGATGTTCGAAAAAGAACCGAACGAATATTTATACAGTGGAGCTGAATGCCTTGGTTGGCTCCGGCACATGATTACGATAAGGCCGATCGTAAAAGCAGAGATGCGGTTCATGAAAACAAGGAAGGTTGAATTTTTGAAGAATTCTCCAGGCGTGGTATCCGTCTTTCCGTATTCAAAAGTCATAATGCGTTCTTGGATAATGCCCCAAGTCAGGTAGGAGCCTTGCAAGCCAGCAAAACAAAAAAGTAAAACCAACAGTTTCCAATAAGTTGGCCATTTTTCAATTGATGCTGCTTTTGGGGGAGGAGCTACAGGTTGTTCAACATCGGTTTCAATTTCATTGCCATAAATGCAAAGTTTTATCACACGGGAAAATATTCCATGACCTGAAAGAGAAAAAAAAAATGTTAAGAATTAAAAAAAAACAAAAAAACAGAAGTTTCTCAAGCAATCCATTAAGAAATATTTTTCGGTTAACCTAAGGAAAAGATTGCTAGATGCATCCTCATAGCTTTATGAGAAGCTGTGTCTGTCGGTTAGTTGTACTTCCAGTTTGAAATTAAATGTTTGGGCCGATGCAACAGACAGAACTTTTTATAGCGAGGCATGGACTCATCAAAAAATACTATCTCAAACTTAAGCGCGACCGACGGACAGACCATCAGAGCGACTTGCACGCATTGAAAATAAGACGCATCAAATCAATCTGTACATTTAGCTACGGAAATGCCATTTCAAACCTAAGCTTGACAGACCAATGGAAGAATTGAGCCCCTTATAGGGGCCATTAAGTTGGCTTCGTTGCATTTTGCTTGCAATTTGTGTTCTGTTTTCTGAAATTAAAAGTTTCTTGATGCTAAAACTTTAACAAAACAGGATTCATTCCTAAACTAATTAATGATCATTATGAATTTGGGAACATCTAGGTGTAAAGGGTAAGAATTTGGGCTACATTTAGTTTAATTTATTTTCATGTAAAACAGGTAAAAAGGGGCGGAAGGCATTTGTGAAAATGCAGATACCTATGATTTTTGTGAAATTTTAATATAAATATTCCCTAAATTTGAGTTTCTTTGGCATATTTTAAAGGGTTTTGAGGAGGCATAAGGGCACAATCTCCCTTTTGAAAATTAAAATATTTCAGATTGGGATAATCATTAGCCACAAATTAAGCAAGATTACGTGAATTTCAGTTTCTTAAAACTTCTTGAGCCTTAAATTTGAGACATTTTTGAGAATCAAAAATATGTAATGGATGTTGATCAGAATTTGAATAAAGATTCTAGATGTAAGATTTAGTATCATTATATCTTCATTTTAATCTTTGTAAGAGATCATAAAAGTGGTGCAAAACTATTCTGTTTGGGAAATTAATTTTACCCGTCCTGGGACGGGTATTCTTCTAGTTATATATCAAAATAATTCTGTGACTGTCTTGTAAAATGAGCCTTGAAAAAAAAAAAAAATTCATATTTTGTATTTTCGGCTGTTGGAAGCAAACTACTGTTTTAATTTGCTGTAAAAAATAATGCAATGGATAAAAGCACATACAAGTTACATATTTAGAAAGATTATTTTATTTTCCTTCCAAATATATAAATATTTTTAAGATTTGACGAGAAATACACAAGAAATTGCAAATTGAACAGATTACTGTGCGAATCTGGCAATGTCACACCATAATGGCTGGTTGGCTGGGAATGTTAAGGAGGTGCATAAACACATCTAAAAATGAATGAAAGTTTTAATTATATAGGTTGTATACTTGATTGGCCCGATTTCATTAATCACAAGGACGACCCACATGGCCGTTGTCACCATTGCATAAACATGTTGAAGCGAATTCTTCTTCTGTTTGGTGAAATATACTTATAAGAAAGACTGTGGAATTGATTCCCAGCAGACTAGTCTTCAAATCCAATGTCAACATATTCCTGTCATATACCATCTCCACAAATAACGAAACTTACTTCATTCTATTAATCGTCCTTAATCCTCTCATGGGGTTCTTCACATTTCAACTAGCTATCATTCGATCTCATTAACTTTTATCCTAACGTGGCCTTTGGCCTTTATTTTTATATAGTGCCCTTTCAGTATAAAAATAAAAAAATTAATGGCTGAGCTGGCGTTGTAGCATACTTTATTGATCTAGTTTTCGGAACACAAAATTTTCCAGACATAGATGAGAAAGTTCCTCTTGGATATATTTTACATCTCGATATTCCACCCATAAGTGAATGGGTGTAGAGAGCCCAGTTTGACAATTCTAAGCCCTTCACTACATGATTAGAAGAAAAAAAAGAAGGTATTTTTCAATTCTTTGAATTTTTGAGATGAGGATTGATAATATGTATTATTTGGATTGTTCGGACGATTGCTCTCATCTTCGGTGTTCTCACGACATTTCGCTCGACATAACCCCCAACCTTCTTCAGGTGTATTTTGATAATGGCTGCTATTGGTGAATAGTGGAAAAAATATTTGTTCTTTTTTCGCATGCACCATCGTCGTTAATATTTCAAATTCTGATTTACTTACGGAACAGAAAGAGCGTTGAGTAATTTCCATTTCTGTATTGATTCATGTTCGCACTGATTTGGTATTAAATGTTTGAGATGAGGATTGATGCTATGTATTATTTGGACTGTTCAGACTATTGCTTTCATCTTGGGTGTTGTTCTCACAACGTTTCGGACGGAGATTATATTGACCAAAACGTGAGAACAACACCCAAGATGAGAACAATAGTCTGAACAATCCAAATAACTCTTAATTCTTGTCTAACTTCAAGGTTACAATTGTTTCCTTCAACCCTCATAGTTTACTCATTAAAATGACATGAGCAACCTTTTCAAGAAGTGGGTAATTTTCCCTTTAAGGTACTTCAACCATTTTCACTATGGAAGGATATATGCGCATAGTATCTGCCTTAGAAATAGAAAAATGTTGATTTTTTTCTCTAGTAAACAGATCTTTTCTATAAATAAATTTGGAAATTTTGGGAGAATAATATCACCGATATCAGTGTGATTAACACAAGCTGCTGCTGCTGCTGTTATATATTACGTTATAATTATATAAAAAAAAAAATACTTAAAAAATAAAATAAGAATCTATGTATCTAACATGAATTAGGATTTCTGTAACAAAGAAAAAATGGAATATTTTCATAATCCGTGAAGAATAAAATGTTATTAAAACTATTTTATTTCAATTATTGATGCATATTTACCAATCAGATAAGTAAACAAAAGTATTAAGATTGCTTTATTTATTTGACTTTACGCAAATAATTTTAATGAAAAAAGAAAGAAAACAAATTGTGAAATTAGGTGTACCATCGTGAAAGTATTGCGGGTCGAATGCCATAATTAGCCCATCCCTTATTTATATAGTCTGAAGACCCAAGTAGCTCTCTACCATAGGAGAAAACTTAAATCCATGCAATGTTTAAGATGGGATAAAATTAGCTTGTTATTTTTTCCGAATGCTACATTTTTATAGAAAAAAGAATGGATTGAACAAAACAGACAATACACAGAAAAAAAAAACTTCATTAAATGCAAAACGAAATTTGTAAAATGATATTCTTAGCCTTTAGAATTTCTAAACATGATGATGCTGCTACGATTGGATCATCATCATCAGTTTAACATTGGTTTTCCATGCGGGCATGTGTTTGGTGGCTTTTAGAAATTGATTTCCAATGTGACCATACCAACAGAGTCTCCTGTTCTGCACACACCTTCCTATACTGTTCAGATTTAATCTTCCTCTGAGGTCATCAGATCTCGCATTACACATTCATCATATAATTCTCATATCATTTCTCTCCATGTAATGTATGTTCTTATTCATCATTGGTCAGGTTTCACTTCTATACATCATCACACTGCGTACACATGCCTGATAGACTCTTCCCTTGATCAACAATGGTAACACTCTGCTAGTTAGTAATGGCAGAAATTCCCTGAACTTATGCCATCCACTCCTAACTCTTGCAATCAAACTAGTACCAGCTTCCCCCCGTGCTCCAATGGTTATCACCAAGGAAACAAAACTTCTGGACAATCTCAATAGCTTTGCCATCTAAATATACTTTCTCAACATCTGAGTTCTCATCCATCTCCATTGCCTTACACTTCTTGCATACAAACTGGTTATCCTCTCTCAATTTACCTGTAATTCCATTGCACTTTTTGTGTACTCAATGCTTACAAGTACCACAAAAAATTGAGGGAAACTTTTCTCTTTCTGAGGGCTTTCCAACACTACAACCACTGATCCTCACTTTGGTCTTGGTAACAGTCCATTCCGCCAAGTCTTTAACTTAACATGTAGACCTTCCATTGTTTCACAGGAAAGCACTAAATCATTAACATAAAACATCTCTTCTGGACAACATGTGCAAAACTACCTGACAATGCTTCTGAGACACAAATGAAAAGAAACAGACTCAGTACAGAACCCTGATGTACTCCCATTTTAAATTTAAAGCTGTCACTAAATTAATTCTAACCTGACTTTGAACATTTCTGTATATTGCTGGAATAACCTTCACAAACCATTCAGCTGCCTTTAATTTATGTATAGCCCTTTCTCCAAATGCACAAAAGCAAAATACAAATTCTTCTTGCATTTGTCTCAGGGTAAATATAGCATTAGTGGTAATTTGGCCAAGCATAAAACCAAACTGCATTTCATCTTATTTGCTTATTTGACTCCTTATATGGTGCTCGATTATTTTCTCAACCACTTCCAGGTCGTGGTCCATTAACTTTGAGCCTCTGTAATTACCTCCATTCAGAGCTCCCCCTTTACCCTTGCAACTAGTCTTTTGGAACAATCTCTTCTTTTCACTTGCAGTCTTCAACACCTCTGCAACAATGCCTGAGGCTCCTGCAGCCTTACCCCTTTTCATCTTACAGCTTCCTGTAATATTTCCTTTTCAGTTTCTGATCTAGCTCTAAGAATCACTTCTGCAACTTTTAGATTTTCTCAGTCCCATGAAACTT
>OY744518.1:166084212-166124212 GCA_963556195.1 Sepiola atlantica
GAGAAATGTTATTTATAGAATGATCCCATACACTAGAAGGAGCCACAGCAGTGACCTGGGGAAGGAAATAACATTACATAATATAGCAGCAACTTTTAGGCAAAATTCGACTTTATTCATCAACATACTCTTCTTCTAGTACTGATTCAAACACTTCAAAGCCTTTTTTGTAGAACGATTTATCTTTAGCCTCAAAATATGCCTCAGTTTTCGATATCACTTATTCAAATCTTATTCCCGGGAGCATGCTTTTGAGGTCTGCAAACAGCCAGTAGTCACTAGGGGTCAAATCTGGAGAATAGGGTGGATGCAAAAGAAATTCGAAGTGCAATTCATGTAGGTTTGCCATTGTTGCGATCGAATTGTGACATGGTGCATTGTCTTGGTGAACGAGCACTTTTTTCTTCTTCATTTGTGGCCGTTTTTTTGTGATTTCTTCCCTCAAATGCATCAATAATGCTATATAATATTCGCTATTTATGGTTCTTCCTTTCTCAAGGTAATTGATGAACAAAATACTTTGCGCATCTCAAAATACGAAGGCCAAAACTTTGCCTGCTAATGTTTGCGTCTTTGGTCGGCTTTCACTTGCTGCTGTCCACTTAGCTGACTGACGACCGATTTGACTCCAGAGTGAAGTGGTGGATCCATGTTTCATCCATTGTCACACTGATGCAAAAACTTCTTTTTGTTGCATTGAAACAGTTGCAAAAAACACTCTGGATCATCGATCGACAAACGACGCATCAATTTTGAACACAGCTTTCTCATTAACAAATGTTCATGCAAAATGGTCAATAGACTGCAACTTCAATTTACGATCAGCAAAAACGAGTCTGGACTTTTAAAAAATCTTTTCTGAGACAACTACCAAAATTGGCCGACCTGAGCATTTGTATCTGTATGACCACATTTGAAGTCAGCATATCACCTCTTAAACATTTATCAAGCTTTGCTTGAACAGCAGTATTTTTTCTCCATCAGAAAGCAATGGTTTATCAATACAGAAAATTCAGATTTTTCCATTGTTTTGAAAATTTACAACAGTAGCTTCACTTAAATAACTAATTTGTAAACTAATAATCTGATTGGGTTTAAATTTTGATACATGTCATTTGAAGCTTAGTATTTTATAAAAAGCATGTGAATTTTTTTATTAGCATCGCAATCTATGTGTTAGGCCCGAAACTTATTGAGTGATGTTATGACGACATCCATTAAAACAGAAAACCTACACGACCAGTGACTCTGGGTTATGAGTCATCCCTGTAGACAATGTCTATGTATATATATATACAAACTATCTAGAACAAGAGGATATAGTATACTACTAAAACTCTGTGGATCATTTTTTGTTTGCATGTTAGGAATGACGTCATCCATCAAAACTGAAGAGGAAGATATTGGAACAATCTTTTATGATGTTGTAAATAGATGAGTTCACAAAATAGTGATGACATCCATTTAAACAGTAAAACAGTGATCTATGTGGAGAGTAACTGTGTGTGTGTATATATATATATATATATATATATATATATATATATGAACTATTTAGACCTGGAGGGTCTAGTAGACTACTGAAAGCCTGTGGATCTTGCTTTCTTGTTATCTTGTTTGTCTAAAAAGAAATATATATATTTACTTGAAAATGGATGACTTCATAAAGGATGAATGGTAGCTTTTGACAACCTTATAGAAAGATTAGGCGATCTGTGATCTGTTGGATTTAGACGACTCAATGAGTCATGGGAGGGGGGGGGGAGACTAGGCAAAGAATATAGATATGAACTTACCTCCTTTTTCTTGGAAATTGATGCTTTTAAAATACCTCATAAGTATTGCAGCTGGTACAAATATGGTAGCATATCCGAGCAGATTAAGTAAAAGCCGAACTACCCAGAAGTCAGACATGCTTGCCACAGTCTGCACCATGGTGGGGCTTGTGAAAGCATGGATGAACTGTGGGAACACCAAGATGACCAACACGTACAAAATCATCCCCATTAAAAACCTAGAAAAAAAGAAGAAAACTACATATATATATATATATACATATACACATAACACATCTATAAAATAGAAACACATTTTTTGAAATGGCAATGATAAAAGAGCAAACAAAACAGAAGAGATATTTTTAAGATGCATCCATTGAATCTATTCGCTTAGCGATGGAAATTCTATTTAAAACTGAAGTATGATGGACGGATGTATCTAAAAATAATTTTAGATGATTCAAAGTGTATCCGAAAAACTGTTAATAAATTTTGTGTTGTTGCAACAGCACTCACTCTGATAAGGTTGAGCCGGCTTCTTCCCTGGTCTGCACCACATCCCGAACCATGGTGGTCCATGCACGGCGGTCCTGAGCAAGATTGCACAATTTAGCTAACCAATTGCGATTCCAGCATCGAAGGCAGACTACTTATGGACCTGAGAACTCAGCCAGGTCGTTAGCTGTTCACCAATACGCTTGCGCCACCCAGACAGAGGGGTAGGCAAGATTACATCACAAATTAATTCTCCCTCTGGTGACGAGCTGCATGTCTAAACCATCGAAGACGTCGCTGTAACACGACAGACGGCAGAGACTTCAGGTGTTGGCGAAAACAGCAGTTGAGACAGTCAGTCCACCGGCTGTGCAAAATGTGGCGGAGGCAGTCATTTTTGTTTTTATCTTTGATATGCTTTCAAAAACAGTTAAATGTTTCTTGAAAAACATATCCAATAGTTATGATCAAGTCAAATCAGATGTGAATAATTTTTTAAAAAATGGCGATCCATAGATCTATTATACATGATATCAGCAAACGTCACATTTAGTCAACAAGGTCTTTAGTAAATAGAGGTGACCATGGCTTACTGCACAAATTGCTGCGTGGTCAAGAATTGATTGTCACTGGGCACAAGACTAGAGAAAAAAGAAACATTTACATGGCAACCAGAAACCTTCTCGTAAGTTAAAAAAAAAAAAAAAAAAAAAAACTAAAAATGTATAATCTTATAGAATAAAAAAAAGAAAACCTCAAAAATGTATATTTTATATGGCAGAGATAGTACTATAGCCCTCTAGACTTATTTCAATAAAATCACATTCTTTAAAAATAGTAATAAAATGCTACCGGACTGTTTCTGTATTTAAAAAAAAGAAGTCTATTAAAGGGAGATAATTGAAAACAAAGAGCAAAGACTGCTTCAATTATTCAAATAGTTACAGGTACTTTCTGGGTTTATCATTTTATTAAATACTGATAGCGTTGCATCACGATCCATAGCAAATTTTACTCATCTAATGCCTTTAGACATGATATAAGTCAGTTATGAGATTTATAACAGTAAAATTTTATTAGTTCACAATCAGACAACGTTAAACCTTGAAATCTGCCAACCTTTGTTGCTTATTTAAAAACAAAAAATTATTACAAAAAAAACACAACAAAAGAGAAAAAACTAATTCTTTATCCAGTCTCAATAATATGGTATTTGAAAAATTAATTTACTAAAATGTTATCGCCTTTATTTTAACCAACAATAAGTAAATAAACAAAAACTACATCTTTCATATTGGCAGCGGCATGATGAAGGTCTGCTTTGCAGATCTGGACCCTTGACAAGAAGAGGAGCTTCCTCGTTTTATCTTTCCTCACTGGGTAAGGAGACGCAGACCTGCTGCTAATTTTGGGCTCTGACTTTACTTTTAGACAGAGAGCGAGAGCTAGCTGGAGTGGAATCAAAAAAGGGGGGGGGGGATTTCTGCTCAGTAGTAGGAGTAGAGGGTTGGGATTCAGGGATCTAAGCAAAAGAGACAGTCATCTCTTCAGACATTGGGGCAGTGGATTGGGGCCCAGCCTCTTTAACTTTTTTGCCTTACGGTTGGCCTTTTTTATTTCCCTGGTGTCTTTGCTCTCTGTCTCTGGAGCCGGCCCAGCGTCATCCTCCATTTTGTTTCCCTCTTTCTCCTCTTCTGAGTCTGAAGATGTCAAGGGGACCAGCTGCTTCCTCTTTGTTGCCGTTGCCAAGACAGCTCCTTGGTAGGAACTTGTAGACTTTGCGACACTGTGGGTAGCCGCATCCCTTTTTCGCCCATGGGCTGCACCTTTTTGGAGGGGGACTTCTCTCGTCTGGAACTTGGTTCTTTGGTGAGGATGGTCTTTCCACCTTTGACCACCTTGTTCCAACCATCTTTTGTTGTTGTGGCGCCCCCTCTAGTCGTTGGTGGAGAAGCTGCTGATACCACTGACACCACTTTCACTCCCGGGCCCTGAGCAAAAGGGGTCTTCTTTGGTGGAAACTTCTTTGGACAGGCTTTCGCCATATGCCCCTTCTGCTCACAATACCAACAATTTTTTTTTATCATTTGTAATTTTTTTTTATCATTTATCATTTTTTTTTATCATTTATCATTTGTAAAAAACAGTTTGAATTTATTATTTGTTACTAATTGTTTGTCATATTGCATTGTTTCAGTGCGGCTTTTACCAGATGTTTGCTTAAGAAATAAGATCTGAGTCTGAGGTTTATGTTAAATGGTGATGAGAGAAGTATTATAGCGCTTTCGATGCACTTGTGACGTGGAAGAGAGTATTCGGTCTTGGGAGAGTGCAGTTTGTAAAGTCAAAATTGTGTGTAAAAGTGTTTGTGTATGATTAGTGCGCTAGTGGGATTGTTGTGCATTGGCAAAAACTGCACTTATGATATATCATGCATTTTATCCACATTATATATATATATATATATATTATATATATATACACACACACAGAAATATGAAAATAAGCTACACAGAAATATTTGTTTCATTCCAGAGAGAAATCATCCCACTACTTGGTATAAGTATATTTTCATACTATACAAGCTAGCTACACAGAAATATTTTCATAGTATTACTAAGCTCTATTCATGTATTTATGTGTCCCGTTCGCTTCACATATGCAAATTTAATTTTCATAAGCAAAGAAATGGAAACTTAATCTTAATATCTGATAATAAAAAAAGAAAATAATCACATATGCAAATTTCATTTTGAAAACTTAATAACTGATAATAATAAAATGAAAGGAAAGAATATCTTTCACTTTAAAAAAAAAAAATTCCCTTATTAGTAAATTAGTTTTGTCTTCTTTTTCATTTCAATGATTTCAAATAGTGAATAGGAAGTGTAAAGCGATAGCGAGCAGGCAAAGGCCTCTAGTTTTATAATATAAGTGTATATACATGAAATAGTAAAATTATATAAGATTATTTAATGGAACTTTGTGAAAGTAGATACATTGTACTTAACAGGAAGTCCTGTGTTTAGATGTGTGTGTATATCGGGGGGGGGGGGGGTACGGCCCTCGTGTGTGTGTGTGTGAAGGCAGTGCAAAAAACACCAATTAAAAACAACCTGGATGATGTGCTAGTGATAAGTAGTAAAAACACATTAAAAATAATTTAACTGAGCTGGTGGATCAGTTTCAACTAAGAAAGTTAAAATTTAAAAAAAAAGACACTAAGGAGACAGGAAGTCATTGTTTGATGAAATAAAAGTCATCTAACTTCTCTAATCGTCTGAAGCCTTCAAGGCAAAATTAACATTTTCAGAGAACTGTCATAAGAGGGAGAAGGAAGACCAGATGGAAAGAGAAAAACAAAGGAAAAACAAAGAAAGATAAAGTGAGAGAGATGAAGTGAGAGAAAAAGAAATAAAATCCAGCCAAATAGCAATGAAAAAGTAAAGACTAGCGATTTGGCAGAAATCCTAGCACTAAGTGAAACAAACCTTCAATCTTCAATCTCCTCTCACCACTTTGACGTGATTGATTACCTCCCACTCTACTGTAAAGACTGACAAACATACGCACGGACTAGGGGTCTATGTTCAGAACACCCTACCCTTGACTAGAGAACATAGGCTAGAAACAGATAATCAAGCCTACATGTGCTTTAGATTAACCTTACAGCACAGCATTAGTTACTTATATTTCTTATACCAGTCTCCTTCGACCCAGGACTGTACCTTCTTTAATTCTGTCTCTGAAAGCATAGATATAGCAGTCTCACTTGAGTCGAGTGCCCAAATACATGTATTTGGGATTTTAATACCCATCACCGGGATTGGCTTGGATTCTTCAGCTTTACAGACGCAGCTGGTAACTTCACGTATAGTTTCTCCATAGCTCACTCCTTGCCCAGACTGTCACTTTCCCGACCTGCCTCCCTGATCGTGTGGACCAGCAAGCCTCACTTCTTGACCTGACCGAGGCTTGTGTGATGAATGCCCATAGCCCACTCGGGAACGCTGATCATCTTGTGGTAATGATTGATATCGCCCTAAAATCCTGTCCCATAGCAAACGAGCCGGTGCTCAAAATGACAAGATACTTCAAGTAGGCTGACTTTGATTCTATCAGAGACCTCATCAGTGACGTCCCATGGGGTGGAATTTTTTCTCTCCCTGCTGAACAGTGCGCAAATGAGGCCACTGAATGGGTCAAAGAAGGCATTGATACACATGTCTCCATGCGAAAATTCTACAGCAAGCCCCACTCTCCACAATGGTTCACCTCAAAATGTGCAGTTGCTATTGCTCAGAGTCGGCAAGCATTCTGACAATTCGGCCACCATAAGTCAGCTACGAATAGACAGAAATTTGTAGAGTCAAGAAATAATCGTAAGACTGTGTTAGCTGAAGAAAAGAGAATGTATATAGAGATGACCAGGAAACGCATTCAGTCGAAGAAATTAGGTTCTCATGATTTCTGGAAAATCTACAATAGTGTGATGAACAATTCCCCGCTATCCAACCACAATGATGTTATTTGCACGGCAACTGACAAGGCTGAACTACTTTCCCAGCGTTTCGGCTGAAACTCTTAAACCACTCCCTTCAAAATTTCCCATTGCGGACTGAAGCTACACTTGATGACCTGGCCATTACCTCATCTTTGTCCAGGACATCATAAAAAACTGTTATATCATAAGAATAACAATAAGTAAATAAGAAACCCAAGACAGTAATTGAAAGGAATAGGAATTGTATTAAGAATACTTAATTATAATAAGCTGGTCGCCATTACCAGCTCTAGGCAGACGTGCTAAGCGGTTCGCTAAGCGGTTCTCCTTGATAAGGGAAAAGGTGTTGACTTCATAGTGACTTGACAAATTCATCCTGTTGCTTTGGGTGAATCCGGATCAGTTCACAACACCTCCCCCTTAAGATTTATTTCTTCCTAGAAATAAATCTTTTCCTCTTTAAAACTAATGTGAACTAATATCGAGCTGCACAGCTCCCAATTCTCAAACTTACGTCTGCAGTGGCAACTTGCCTTCTTTGGGGTGAACCCAGTAAAAAAAAAAAAAAAAAAAAAAAAAAAAAAAAAAAAGAAATCAGCATTTTCTTATTGAACAAAAAATGTCGGATTCCGAATAAAAAGCGGAGAACTCACATCCATGGGATGATGTTCTCCACTTTTTAAACAGAAATCTGCTTTTTCTGGATTAAAAACAGAATAATTCCGGTAAAAAGTAGACAATTCACATCCCTAATATGTACATTTATATTTAACATATATATGAAATGCTGCATAAAAAGAATCGTAAATTTCTTCATAGAAAAATGTGTATATAATGTTAAATTATATTGTTTTAATATTTTACCTATGTACGATGTCGTTTCGAGCTTACAGCTCTCATCAGTGCAGGGAAATAACAATCTCAGACGGTCACAGGGCGCGAACCCGGTTCACAGAGACACCTTGAATCTGTAAGCGTTCACTTAGTTCTTGGAGCCACGAGAGATTATCACGTGATTATGGAGAAATTAAGTGATATATAAAGTGGCGAGTATAAATATCTAGACATACGATAGAACTCAACGACAGAGTCGGAGTATTGCACTGGGGCCTCAGGTGAATGTCTATTTTTAATCTCTCCAATAGTGTTCTTTCAATTTTACTTATAATATTAAATTATATTTTTTTAAATATTTTACTTACGTACGACATAGTTTTGAGCTTACAACTAATATATGAATAAAACAAAACTAAATAAAAAGATTATAAATAAAATGGCAGATATATATATAAATAATTTATTTTATCAGATGTCCACCCAAAGACCAATTAATAAGAACGTGAGTCACAAATTTCTTCATTTTATTCTTTTTATTTTCGCATAAACCGATTCTAGATACACATGAAACTTAAAGTAGGATGTATACTTTTAGAGATTAGAACTTATCGTGAAATGATTAAAGCTCAATATACGGGATAGAGCAATTGTATAGATAAATGAAAAAAGAGAAATAAAAAAAATGTAAGAATGACAAATCTATTTCATCTTCAGTTGTTCAATGCAAGGTGTATTCAATAAAAGCGTGTTTTTATTGAGTACACCTTTCACTGAACAACTGAAAATGAAATAGATTTGTCATTTTTACATTTTTTTTATTTCTCTTCTTTCATATATATATATATATATATATATATATATATATAAAACATAAAAACAATTACATAAAAATACATTAAATATTTAGGTGACAAAAATCGTACATATTTCCAGGTCATGGTCCAGAGGTAAAATGCCAGACTATAGACATCAATATCGAAGGTTTGATCCTTGTCCAAATTAGCCATACTGATGACGGCTTTGAGCTAGAAACATGTGTCCATGGATTACTTTTATGTACGTATAAAATTAATAAAATATATATATTAACGAAAAATATGTACTATAAAGTTATGGGCAACTAAATAATGCAAGCTTCTGCATCTTTATCACTTAGGAAGTGAAACAATCGAAAAAACAATTATATAAAAATACATTATAAATAAATAAATAAATGGGACTTTTTGCTGAATACAATGTATCTACTTTTCAAACGTCGAATTCATTTAAATATATCCAATAAGTATAATCCATATACATTATATATCAAACAGTTTACTAACCTGGTTGGATAGAAATTGCTAAATGATCTATTGATGTCTTTTAGATTCATTTTTGTATCCGATTACTTTTCTTCCGTGCGAAACTTGAGTGCCTTCTTTCTACTCAGTGAGATTTATCGAAGAGAACAACTCTATTCGAAGGCATATTTAGTCAAAAGAAGGGTGTTTTGTTTTGTGTGTGTGTGTGTGTGTGTGTGTGTGGACGAGATGCAGTTTACCAAAGATAAAAAAGGCCTCCAGGACAGCTGGCAGAAAATGTAATGGCCACTATCGATTTCAGACAATGGCAGAACACTGCAACGTTGACCATGCAACAAGCTGTTACAAGAAGAGTTGATATGAATGGAAGGATTTAAAAATGACGCTAGCATACACACATGTCGAAAAATAGAAAATGACAAATTTGATACTGAAGTTTGTCTAGTCTCTATTTACTTACCTCCCCACGAGGTCAGAGTTAGACACAAAGTCATTTCTTGACGTGGGGAAAATCCAGCTCTGGATTGGAACAAAAAATTTAATTACTTTAGTCAAGAAGGATTTCTCCTTCACTGACCGAGGACAGAAAAGATGAAGGGAGTGTCAAAACAGATACTATACTTTGTTCCTAGCCAAAAGAGTCTTTAAGGTTTTAATATGTGAATCTTATCAAAGTCGCCGACCAAATGCTTGACTGATTCCTGAAATTTAAAAAAGTCCAACCTAAAAAATCTTCCACTCATGATATATGGATCCAATATATAAAATTATGTCAGCCAGATTTTAAATGTTATTCCTAAATAGCATCAAAGCTGACAAATCAAACTTTGATTCTGACTAGCCATTTTTCATTTGTTATTGTTGTAGCATGTTGTTGCCAATAAACTAACTTACTTTGCTACAATTTTTTTTTTAAATAGTTAATCTGGTTCTACAGTTTGCTAATATGGAAACATTCTTAAATAAACACCTAAAATGACAAATCAGCTAAGGGGAATAACTCTTATTCTTTTAGTAAGTGTTAGCATTCCTTATTTGCTTCTTTCTTTTGCTTAGATACTGAACCTAACAAAAAAGGTATGATTATAGAATATAAAAATATTTACAAAACAAATTGAACGTAATGGATCCTGGGCAACTCCAGGTCGGTACAGCTAGTACTATATATTATTTATAGTGTTTTTATTCTTTCCTATAACATCATATCTGTGAAACAAGATGCCACGAGTCTGCTTCCCAACCAACTACAGCATAGTCATCTTTAAATCTAATGTAAACAAATACTTATTGATCTGTCCTCTTGGATAATCAATTCCTCTTAAGTAATCTTCTGTCCATCCCATCCATTGTTTCCGATCCTCTCATGGTGGCGGTCACCGTCCTACTGATGATCTCTTTGACCCTTATCTTCGAGTGGGCCCCGAGACTTGATAAGCGGTGACCCATTAGTAAAAAAAAAAAATTTTTAATTTAAAAAAATAAAAATAAATAAATAAAAATGTTTTTCAAAGCTCTATAAAGTCATTTTTTCATTTTTACTAGCAAAAATATGCGACAAGAGGGAGCATATTTTTGTTAGTATATATGATGAATAAACACATACTACATTGCCCCAAAAGAAGGGGTAATGCCCGAGAGGATGGTATCATTACGAACGAACATATACTACACTAGGTTATAGGAGGAGGTTATGACTGAGACTGAGAGAATGGTCTCATGACAACAGAACAGATACTACACTATCCCCCCCCCCGAATTGAGCACTGAAAGACAAAACATTAGTCTGAAATAGTCTAGTAAGCTGAATTTAGGATTAAAAGACAGTAATAGTATAGTTTCAGCTTAAGACAGACAGATACCAAATCTCCATTGATAATAGATAAACGAAGTGTAAAGAATTCCATTTTTTCATTTAAAAATGATACAAAATAAAAATAATACAAATAATAAAAATGCCCAAAACAAAACCATTCAGATTTCTGTGGTAATCCTCTTTCTGGATTGACCATTACATAATGACACAAAGATTTTGATATTTATTTTTATTTGGGACATTGTATCATTTTTTTTGGGGGGGGGGGGGGGGGGGGAAACATTGTATCATTTTTTTTGTTGTTTGAGTCCGCCAATTTTCACAGACTCCAAACTAAAAAAAATGATATAAAGAATGACTGGAAACATTTTTATGTTCACATGACGTTTTTGTATCACTTCTTCCGATATGTAAAAGCCAGTGGAAGAGATGTGTTTTTGTTTACATCAGAAGCAACATCGCAAATGAATAGGAAGTTACTGAATAAAAGAAAGAGAAGAGAGAGGAAAAAAAGAGGAAAAGAGTAAAAAAAAAGAAGAGATAAAGCATAAGAAGAGGTGAAACAGAAAAAGGAGAAATTGATTTCTTTTGGTGACCTCTTCTCCAGTCAATACAGTTAAATGAACATTTCATCAAATGGTTCAAATTTTTTTATTTGTTGCTCAAGAATAGTTTCCCTCTTATTCTACATAATTTCTGTAAAAAGAATAAAAACTTCTAGATTTTTTATCAGCATCAATATAGAAAATATAATGATCTTATTTGGCCATTAGAGGAAAATTAAAATGCATAAATCGATAGAGGAATCTTGGCGGAGTTCAAATTCACAGAAACTTTGTTGTGTAATAAATACATGACCATAATTGAACAAGTGTGTGTGTGAGAGAGGGGGGGGGTAACATTTTTACACTTTGAGAGTTCAGGTACGTAAAATAAAAGTGTAGTAATCTCCCTGGCAAAACAGGTTAACAATTGAGCAAGTGTTAATCTGTACTAGTAATAGGTTCAAGTTATATTTGATCCATGAAGTTACATTTCTACCCTTTGTTTTGTTGCGAGTTCAATTTCAGGAAATTATCGTGGGGAAAGTTTTCATGCGTGTATCCTAAGATTGCAAATGGCTGCCGTCATGTTCTATATATAGTTATCTGCCATAACTGTCCTGCCTGACACAAGGGCAGATCACTCTACTTTACTTATACATGCCCCTCCCCTCCCGTGACCACGGGATGAAGGGACGTGGTCATCTCTTCATTTATCCGGCAGAGAACTCATGCGTTTTTTCACGCATTTGTGAGGATAAACTTCTTGGCGCTCGTACCCTTCGACATGAGGGTAGTTTTAACTGTAGGGGCTCGACTGGGTGTATGTACTCTGTGTTTCTTCCCACTACTTCTGTGGTGTCGGCCACTTCCATCTGCTCTTCTTTGGGTTCATTGGGTGACGTGACATTGACGTCCATAGTCTCATCAGGGACTTGTTGCTGAGGGGATTAGGAATTTATTGAAGGGTTTGAGGTTTTCAGTGTGGAGCAATGTGGACTATCAACGACTGGGTAGATATTCTGGAGGAAGCGATGGTACTGTCGCTGCCACCTGTTTCCACGACTCTCCCTGTATTTCTCCATTGACGAGGGTGGGGGACCATCTTGGTTCTGGATCTGGACAAAATCTGACTTTTAATTCCCGAAGTGGACGGCAATGCTGGTTGTAGAACTGTTTGTTCAGCATGTGCCTTTTTAGTCATCGCAACCTCCCTTAGTTCACCTATCTCTTTCCACTCCTTCCGTTTTTGGTACTTATCTCGTAGGACTGAGAGGTAATCCTTAATAACCCGACCATACAGTATTATAGCTGGGGACATGTCAAAGTCCTGAATGGGGATGTTGTGATGGGTCAGCAGTGCTTGGGCAGCACGAGCATGGCATAGGCGTCCGCAGTTATCTGTATTGTCGGCGAGTATAGGCTTAGCTGTCTTTATCGCTACCTCTGTGTGCCCATTGTTTTTAGGGTAGTACACTGATAACATTCTTTTCCATATCCCCCAGTTCTTCAGAAAAGAATTGTACTCCTGGGACTCAAATCGCGATCTTCCATCCAATGAAATTTCTTCCGGTGCATCATATATGAAAAACCATGTTCTCATCATGTCACACACGGTTTTGGCCTTCCCTGATGGCATTAGGGCTACCTCAATTCATCCAGTATACCAAGTCAAGTACTGTTTACCCTGTATGTCGACAAAGTCCACTACAACTTGTTGAAATGGAAATTCCGGGTCTGCTGGTGATATCAAGGATTCCTTCAGCTGAGATGGTGCAATCGTGTTGCAAGTGTGGCACTGAGATCTGGTCTGCCTGATGCTAGCACCCAGCCCTTGATAGAACAATCGTTGTCTTACATTTACCAGCATACCGTTTATGCCTTGATGTGCAGAATGAAGTGACTCAAATACCTCTGCTTGAAGTTGTCAAGGTATCAAAATTTTGTCGCCTTTGATTATCACTCCTTCCAGGAAGCACAATCAGGTGAAGCATTGTGTTTTCCAGGGTGATATCTAATCTGAAATTTGTATATCAGGCTTTGTTATTTGAAGTTTAAGAGAAGAGGGTTTTTAATGTTTTCTAAAGCTGGATCAGAAAATATTTTTGTCAGTGGTTGGTGGTCCACTGTTGCCAACAAATCTGGGAATCCAAGTGAACATACGACAGGACTCTAACCTGTAGATAAGGGCCAAGGCTTCTTCCACTGGTGTGTAACGCGATTCTGTGTCATTGGTAAATCAAAATCCAGCCATAATACGCTTCCAGTAACTCTCCCCGCAACTCATATCTGCTTCACCAGGGCATTTGCAATGCTTCTGAAACAGGAAGTATGCAATCCCTGTTTTACTATAATCTGTTGCCAGGCCCGTAGTTCTGTTGATTTAAAATATTTTAACCCAATTCTCAATTTCCTTTACAATCACCCTCTGTCTCTTGAAATAGGCGTTCTAATGTCTCATCCCAATAGAACTTTCAGTTCTTCATCCGAAATAGTTCCTGGAAGAGGGCCATCACTTCAGCTTGTGAAAGCGCATATGACACCCGATTCACGAGTCCAACCCAAAACTTGCCGCTGGTAATATTCGGAGGTGTAGGGAAGTGAAATATAGCTTCCATCTTTTTTGTGAGTTTAACACCGTCAGCAGTGACAAAAAAAAACAGCAAATTCCATCTCTTTTTCAGTGAAATGGAACTTGTCAGGGTTAAACACAATACCCTTATCCGCACAGTGAATGAGGACTATCGAATCGTCCTATAAGAGGCTGTCATCTATACACTGAGTTTTCCATGTCATATCTACTGTAATGCTGTAAACCAACAGGTATATCCATCCCTTGATCTGTGGAATCCTTGAGGGGCCAGACAATACCTGTATCTGCCTCACTCAGTAATGAATGTGGGAGCGTCCCATGCAGCTGGAGAGAGCGATAGGCTGTGGTATCCATTCCACGCGGCAAGGACTGTTTTTCTGGTGTGGGCAGATATCCCAGAGACCTGGTTAAATGGGGACGGAGTGTGGTGTGTTTCCCTTATGATGGCGCCATTCAATTTTTGTCGGTCCAACTGTCCCTCATCCCACTCAAGATAGGATGCAGTTGAACATAGTACCCTGTCAGGTCTGTTGGTTTTGTAAGCTGGACGACTACCTGGAATACTGTTAGTAAACATGACCGACTCACTTGCTCGTAGCTTCCATTCTGGATATCTCGAGCTTCCGGCATACTTTCTTTAAGTGCCCTATCAATCCACAATGATGACATATCAGCTTAACTGCTGGACAATCTCTCCGATTAATTGCTCCATTAGGGTGTGAAGTCCTTCCACACCCTCTACAGGGCCCAGTGTATCGTCGATTTCCCAGGACCATTGTTCCTGGCCCAACCTTTGCACATTGAAGAATGTAAGGTGATGCACGATGTTATGCAAGTAAAGGGTCGACTTGATTGTTGTCTCTAGGCAAACCAATCTGTTGAATTTCTGCTCTAGAGTGGTGAGTGTAGCGGCCTCCGCTAATACTTTACTCTGGAGCTCCGGGTTAGCGACCATGTTGCCCAAATAGTCCACTTACTGCCCACAACTCCGTTCGTTTGGGCAGTTAACTCTGAATTCACAGAACTTGGCTTGACCACGTAAACAGGCTAAAAACTGTTACGTACTGACCCTCCTCCTGCTTCATGGAGTGGAACTTCTGCCGATGCACTTCCTTATGTAATCCGTTGACTGCAATGAGTTGTATTTGGTCGAATTCAGCATCTCAGGTCCTATTAATTCAAACAGTAGTCCGTTTGCTTTGAGAAAAAACGCCCATTCACCGTCTGTGGTATCAAGGCCTATTAATGGTCGCTCCAGCCTTTTAACATGGGACGTGTCTGACTGACCGCGAATTCCCTCTTTTCTGAGAGGAATGTTTTCTTTTTGCAACTCCATGAGTTGTTTAATCAACTCCAAATAGTGTTGGTCCATTATGCCTGGTGGTAAATGATTCCAAAGTATACGATTTCAAATTAGTAACTTTCGAAGTATATCCTGTTCATAGTGCCATGTATAACATCCATTATCTCTGGGAACGTTTTCACGTGTGTATCCTAAGATTGCAAATGGCTGCCGCCATGTTCTATATATAATTATCTGCCAGGGGCAGATAACTGTCCTACCTGACACAAGGGCAGATCACTCTACTTTACTTATACAGGGATTCACAGCCACGTAAGAAGATGCATGTGTTTTGCGCAATTCATCGGAGAAGACAAGAGAATTCGCTGTTGATGATGAATACTGGCGTTAGCAGAGACGACTCGTAATGTTGTTATTTTAACATCCGGGACAGAGATTCCAGACCAGCAAGTTATGCAAATCAAGTTGGTTTGAAGAAGTCAGATTTAAGTTGATAAAAGAAGAAAATAATTCGCTTTTTGCATCAGGATTTTATTCTGGAGGTGAAGTTGTGAAGAGTAGAGGCAAACAAAAATGGAGAAAAGATGAAGTTGGAGAAAGTGTTCAGTGAGTTGAATTATTTTATTGATTCTGGCTACAAGGTCATTATTATTTATTTATGTTAACCTTTTTTTTTAAAAAAAGAAATTAAATTTGACTTTGTTTCACTATTTCTTTGCATTTCCTGGTTTTTCAATCCGAAAAGCATTTTCATTTACAGCTGTAAAGTATAACCAGGGATGTGAGTAGACATTGGTAAAAAAAAGGCTGAACTTGACAGGAATTTGCCAACGTTGAGTCGCAAGTGAAAGTGAACAACAGGTTAAAATGGGAAGAAGTTCACAAAATATGCGCCATGCAATTCGTACAAGATGGAACTGAATTCACATCCCCATCAGCACAGATCATATTAGCAAGATAGACAAACAAGTCCATAATTTCAAACTTCTGCAGAGTATGTTTTCTCTGTATTAATAACAGCTTTTTTTTATAGGCTTTAATATTTCTGAAGAAGAGAGTTCATTCCTGTCAGTCGTTTTGAAAAACTGTCAGGAAAAGCATAAATAACTTAGAGAGACGACATTGCCAACATTCAAATGTGATCATGGCACTAAAAAGAAGGAAAGGGAGGCATACATTTTGCAGAAACGTTCTGTTTCAGAATTTTTTCGAAACTTTTCTGTTGTTGCAACTCTTGATGCTGTTGTCGTTGTCGTAGCATGCTCATACACAGCATTTTAATCATTTCGGCTAATTGTTCCATATTGAAAATACTCGAGAGAACTTGACACACCAATTTTTTTTTTTTTTAGAAAAAGTAATAGCAGTGAGTGTACTATTATTAGTTACTAAAAAGTATTCTACTGAACTTTTATCTTGTATAGTTCGTAATGTTAATGGTCTGAGTTCGAATTTGAGTCACGGTCAATCATAAATCTTTTTTTTTTAAAGTTGAACAATAAAAATATTCTTACTTTTTAAAAAGGTTTTCCTTTTTGACACACCTTTTTTAAAGATGTCTTTTAGTTGTACTGGAAAAAACAAATCCACAGTAACTCTTGTTCGTTAGCGCACATGTACGTCCGACGATAAAAACTTTGTTGGATGCTTTTTTTTTGTACCTTGTAGAGATAAATCCTTCTTTGTAGTAGTGTGAATTCGATTAGCGAACCACATTTGCACTTGATGTCTTTAAATCAACGTCAGTTGGATTATTTCGTTCACGATGTGACTTTCTACTGAATAAAACAAAGCACGCGCGTGACTAAATATATTCCAAAATTTGGTTTCGTTTCGAATCCTTGTTTGCCAGTTCATATAGTTGACTTTATTATAGGTTTTATGAGTTCGTTTTAACAAATCATTGTCGTCGCCAACTGATATAACTTAGAAGTTATAATAACAAAAATAACCAGCGTGTAAGGTCTTTAAAAGAGGATGGTTTATTACAACGTATATCTTGTACAAAACAATAGCACTACCGGTAATCCAATAGGATTAACCTAATACACTTGAATACCGCCGAATACAGTCCATCATACATACTACTGTTCGTAGTATATATATATACTACAGACTAGTACACTTATCAGCCTTGAGGGAAGTCAGGTATCCCATTACAACAGATATAATGATACTAAACCTTATGTCTAGAACTCTTATTCCAATTTTTATCAAAATTCATTAGAGGATTTTGATTTTTTTTTAATCTCTAAAATTTAATGCTGTAGGGACTCTTGCTTAATTGGTGTCTAATGACTATGGATCAAATTTAATATCTGAATTTTCAAATTTAAGGCGGTACCCATATTATGGCCCTAAAAACCCTTAAAACATACCCAAAAGAAATTGAAATATTTATCACTTGATGCCTAATACCTATTGTAAAAATTTCACAAAACTAAGAGTTATCTGAATTTTTTCAAATAGCTTCCACCCCCTCTTTGCATAAAGTGAAATTAACCTAAATACAGCCCACATTATCCACCTTTACGCCTAGCAGCTATGTTACAAAATTCATAATGATTAATTAATTAGTTTAGGAATGAATCGTATACATACAAATATACAAACAGAAATCACTTGATATGGTAGAAAGATTTATTCTTTTTGTATTTTTATTTTCAAGCCTAATATTTCAGGGAGTTAATATTTGTTAATGTTTGAAACAAATATTTTTTAATCGTTATGTTTTAACATTAAATATACCACATAAAAGTTATAAATAAAATGTCTAATCTCTTTTCTGTAAAATATACATCCACAGCAGATAACAAGAACACCACTTTTTTATAATAAGACAACTCAGACAAAAATGAAAGGAAAATAAAAATACTGTGGAATTTACACAAGCAGAATCTAGTAAATACTATTAACAAATAGTTCATATATTTATTACACAATCTAGTCAAATTGTCCGCCTTTGTGTTACACACAAATTTGAAGACATAATCGAGAGTGTGACAGCAATTTCTTGTCATGCCTCCACAATACTTCCTTTAAGATGGAAAATGGATCGCCTGAACCATCTGTAATAGGATGCTAGGCTGGTATTCCCTAATGGTTACTCATTTGGCTGTTCTTGGCCTTTTGGCTAAGATCAAAGTGTAGTATCTGTTCTGATGGATACTGCACCCCATAGACTGGTATTGTCTTGGCCTTCGGGGCTTGATTTACGCCGGTCTATGGGTCTGTCCTGTGCAGTTCTGGGAGGTCCACCCTCCCAGGCTTCGCCTCCCCTCTTTGGGGAGGACTAAGTTTATTGCTTACTGCCTGAGGCAGCCCTACCGGGGAATGCCGACGGGGCTGCCCAGGCAATTTTTAAACCCTACTTTCCCGACCCGACCTTGGGTCACATCTTACTTGTGGGAGTAAGATAAAAACTGGCCTTGTGCCTAACTCCTGGAGAGGAGTAAATCAATACTCATTTAAGTAGTGATGCATGACTAGGCTCAACATCACTTAACTTTTGGTGATCTGATAGAAACTGGTGAGTCAAAGGGAGTTCGACGTTTGGTTTGGTTGTTTTACAACATAACTCTTTTTTGGGTCATCTAATGCTGACTCCAGTCGTTTCGGTAAAAGTTCTTATGCTTCAAATTCTTACTATCTTCAAATATTTAGAGATTAACAAGATCGTTGTTTACATTTTACTATGCCAATTTCATTCTTTAAATCGTATACGAACACAAAACAAAAAAAACAGTAAGAATTCCAAGTTAAATTCATAAGATTTTAAATTAATCAAATTAAAATTACAATGCATTTGTACCAAATTAAACAAAACTTACCGATTTGTTGAAATAAATAGTCAATTTAAAAATAGTAAAACGGTCGGACATTTATTTTACTCTCCCAATCCACCAATAAATCGCTTATCAAAAAGCGAGTATTAGCCAATAAAAATGTTTGCAATATGCTTTACTACTGGTGAATGTCGAAAATGTTTCTTATTAAATTTGTTCCCAGTTTTCATGAGTGACAGGAAGAGGACTTCGCCTGTGGGAGAGTGAACTCTTCCCCCTTCCTTTACCTATGAATAATCAAAAATAAAATATCGAGCAGAATTAAATATTAAAATCGATTTTATGTTTCGAAATTTTTTTAGATGAGGATTGATAATTTGTTATATTCGAACTACTGTTCTCATCTTGGATGTTATTCTCACAACGTTTCAGCCGGTGTAATCTCCAACCTTCTTCAGGTGTATCTTGTCGAACTCGGGAATCTGTACGGAATTTCGAATAGAACCCTTTATTTAATCCACGGGGGTAGCTTGCTCTTGTTCCGTCAGCCATGACGGGTAAAAATTTTAAGTGACTGTCTTCTGGAGGTTGAAAGTTTAATCCTCAGTGCTGGTGATACTAAGAATACAATTACAAATTACTTAAGACTTCTACGCGGTTATGGCTGACAGAACATGAGATAACTTCCACCGTGGATTAAATAAAGGATTTTGTTTAAAATTCCGTACAGATTCCCAAGTTTGACAAGACACACCCTGAAAAAGGTCAGAGATTGCATCAGCTGAAACGTTGTGAGAATAACCACCAAGATGAGAACAGTAGTTTGAATAATACAAATAAAACATAAAATCGATTTTTATTTTTTAAGATAAAACACAGTTATTTATGACAAATATCAGTCTGACTAAACAGATTTAAGTGTGCAACTTGTATTAAAAAGCTGTTAACATCAAAGAAACAGTGAATAGACTTGCTTTACTTTATATATAAAATTTGATTTTAGATATTTTGTAACTAAATAAGACTTCACCTCAATATGCAGTTAAAGTTCATACCCAGCACCATATTAGAACAGTGTAATAAATATGATGTAATACATAGCTGAACTAGTCATATAATATTACTGATTTCCCCACCCTGTATTAGAATTTAAGAAACAGATTTGTACATTATTGATAACCAATAGTGAAAACCTATTATCCAGACTAAAATTAATCAAATGGTTCAAATTAAATTTTGTCTAATCATGCATAGTTCCTCTGCCTCAACAGACAATCAAATCAAGAAACAGGTGTTGCATATTAACCGATTCCATTGATATTTATGCTCGATTGCATTTCCTATACACATAATTGACTATTCTTTAAATAACAACTCCTTCTGAACAGGTGGGCATACAGTGGACATAAAAAGTCAACAGACCCTCAAGTAAAATTCCAGTTTTTTGCAATCAAACTGGAACGGTTATTTGTTAGATGTATGAATTCAATATGCACATTTAGCAAGGAAAATGATCAGTCAGACTATCATGTGTTAGTTTGAAATAAACTAAAGTGTAATGGTCCGGCTGATCAACCTAGCAAAGAACAAAATCTCTTATGGATGTGTGACGATGCATCTGGAACAATGAGATCAAGATAAGCCATTTCAAAACTTTCCCCACCTTTAATGCAACAAGAGTTATCAAGACAAACATGAATCTGCGGCCTCATCCAAGTTAAGCTGCAAGAAATCTAGTTTTAAAAACACCATTTCAACCTTTTGGCCTATTCAGCTTTACAAGAAAATTTATTTATCTTTCCAACAACAGCTGTCTAATTGAATCCATTTCCCTAACTGAAAGTTGCTTCTGACTATAGTCACAAGATAAGGGTCTAAAACAACTATCTATCGGGAATTTACCAGTATGGCATCTCTAATTTCTAAACCGCATATGACACGTGAAGAACAGGAGACTTTATTGGTTTGGTTACATTGAAAGAATAGATTTGAGTGCATGGATGAGTAGACGTAGAATAATTGAAGTAGCAGGGTCAGTTGGCCGAGTCAGACCAAGAAAAACATTCAAGGAAGTGATAATTGGATTTGAGAGAAAGAGGAATAAAATAAAGATCTGTCCAGAGATAGGTTAGTTTGGAAGTCAATTTCTAAAAGCTGTCCAACACATGCCATCAAACGGTAAACAGAATGATGATGATTTCAAACATCTATGTTTATTTAGTCACCTGAATAGATCGATCAATCCACTATCTTCTACGCTAATCCTGGTGTTCAGGTCTTGTCACTCACACATTCTTTGTGTTCCTTCTAAAAATAGTACTATTAACTTGATACATACTTCAACAAAGATCATAAATCATAAAATCCAAGATTAGATGATCGAAGTGTCTGCTTTTAGACATCCAATTAAGTAGCGACCAATAAGAAAATGTTCCTCTTGACACACTAAATAAGGGCAATTGCATCAATGACCATTTCAAGATGGGGTCACTCACAAATGCTGCATTTCATACACACAATTTACTCTCCTCCACACAAGTAAACATGTTCGAGCCAGTCAAACAACCTCGCAGTGACTTATGTTGTCCGTCTTATGTGTAGTACCCAACAAAGACTTTGTTGATCAAATACTTCTACAGTAATAAAAATAAAATGATGTGACAATTTTTTTGCCTTAATTGGTTTCCCAGGATCCAGACAGCAGTGGGACTTGTTTTGTCTAAGCAAATGAAGCCATCTTTCTAATAGGAATATTATGTATCAAGCAAAACAACACAATATCACTCTATTACAAATGGTAAAGTTGAAAAGATATTCAACTAGGCTCATAATCAAACTTTGATGATCGACAATTGGAACAGGTACTCCCTGACATCTTACATTCTATCAGATCCTCTGTCATCAATTCCATATATAGAATTTTTCAATTTTAAAGAACATTATTCTTTTGGCACATCATTAATGGACGCCAGACATCTGATTCTTTGTTGGTTCATCAAAAATAAAAATGTAAAACTTAGAATAATCTGATTGCATAAATATTCACAAGGATCGACTCCAGCCCCCCCCCCCCCCCAAATATTCCATTCGTAATAATTTATATATATTTATAGAATCTTAAGTTTAAATAGGATGTGCATGTTTTTCAAAGCTCTGCGAATTTACAGTTTTTCTTTCATTAACAAAATCTACGGAATTTAATTAAACCAAACAGGAAATGACAGGAAAGTTAATTTAGATAAGAAAAAAGTAGTAAGTGTAACTTGGTTCTTGGTGTTTTAGTAAACCTTTTTTAAGGTTAATAACACCTTTTTATTCAATATACAATTATTTTAAGTTTATATAAGTTTAGATTGTTGAGTTTAAGCCCCCAACCCAAATATATTTTTTTAAACTTTGGGAAAAAAAACAAAAACAAAAACACATAAAATATAACATAAGTCAAGACCAAGACGAGGACCCCAGTCACATGTTTTCCAGGCCTGTATTATGGATCGCCTTGGTCAAGACCCATTGAATGAGAAAAAAAGATAAAACAAAATGATGAAAATATCTGTGGGCCTGTTTTTTAAGAAAAGAGGAAAGGGTGGTGGGGAGGTGAAAAACTTGACTATCGATTTTATGTGCATATGCGGGAAGGGGAGTAGGATTATGGAAAAACAATCACCACAAATGTGTTTTTTTATGGCAGGAGTGAGGGTTACAGACTCCACCTCCACTTCTCTAAAACATGGAGGAATAGGGAGGGGGCGTAGACTCAACAATTTAAACTGGTGTAAACTAAAAATAATCATATACTGAATAAATATGTGTTATTACCTAAAATCAAACAAATATTTTCAACCAATATGAGTTATGAAGACAAGGACAAACATGAAGACACAGCTTCATTCAAGTTAAGCTGCAAGAAACCTAGTTTTAAAAAGACAATGTCAACCTTATCGCCTATTCAGCATTATCCAGCCTTAGAAGGAAATGTATTTATTCTTCTAACAGCTGTCACCTTTTACAAGGGGTATTTCACATGAAAAGTAATAAATAACTTCAACAAAAATGGAAGGTGAGAAAGAGATGTACCATGTTTTGCTAGGGTTAAGGTGAGGGTTAATTAAACTTGAATCTACCGCTTGTCATAGATTACAGAAGGGTTTGTTTGTTTTTAGTCATTTTATGACTTAAATCCTGTTGTCAGCTAAAATAGAGACAAAAAGTAAATGGAGGCAGGATCTATATATACCGACAAGCTACACTGTGGCATAACCCCAAAAGAATCCATTAGCAAAATAATTGATGCTTAAACAAATGCCGCAACACAGACGTTCTCAAAGGTTTTGCAAGCGCACCTAATGCATTTTAATATAATGGGTATTGCATCTGGAATATATATGCACATCTTACAGCTAAGTGAAAGTTGTAAAGAGCATATAGGAAAAGAAATTGGTGCATAAATTCATATTGTACATTGATTATTACACTTGCTGCATGCATATATATCTAAGATATAAAATTATCTTGTCAGATTTTCAAAGTCAGATTCAAATAGCCTTTAAGTTGAAAAATAAAACTTTGCTTCTGACAAGCCAATTTTTATTTGTTATTGTTGTACGATGTTATTGGCAATATAACAACATACTTTGCTACAATTTATTTTTTAAATTACATAATCCGACCAAGACAATCTGATATGAAACAATAATCGAAAAAGTAAAATTCAGCAAGGAGAATAACTCATTTTTCATTGAATATAACAAGAGTTGTCACCTTACAACTGAATTTTATTTTTCTGTTTTAAAATTGTATAAACAAATAAAGATCAAAAACTAAAATGACTTCACTGTATCTCAGACAACGCCAGGTAGGTACAGCTATAATATATATACATATATATATATATATATTTCTGTAAATGAGAACTGGAAGATAAAAAGGCTAAAGAATTTTTTTTTTTTGACGTGGAAAAAAACAAACTTGTTCACAAACAATAAAAATGTTGACGACTAAAATCTTATTTTTAATCAAATGTGCTTCATAATATACTAAAAAACCTGTTCCAGAACGGGTAAAATTAATTCCCGAACCAGAACAGGTTTGCACCACTTTTATGTTCCCTGACAAAGATTAAAATCAATATATAATGATACTAAACATTATGTCTAGAATTCGTATTCTAATTTTGATCAAAATCCATTACTTGATTTTGATTTTAGAAAATGTCTAAAATTTAAAGCTTAAGGGGTCTTAATAAGAAATTGAAATTCAAGGAATCTTGCTTAATTGGTGGCGAACGAATATGGATCAAATTTAATGCAAATCTGAAACAGTCGAATTTTTAAATGGGAAGTTTTGCCCCTTAAAAACCCTTTAAAATATTCCAAAGAAACTGAAATTTGGAGAATGTTTATTAATTGATATCTAATATTGCTATTGTTTAAGTTTCACTCAAATCGGAGTTAACTGAATTTTCATGGAAGCCTTCCCCCCTTTTTGTCTCCTTTGCATAAAACTAAACTAAATATAGCTACTCACCCTTACGCCTAGCAGCAGTGTTCGAAAATTCATAATGATCGGTTCATTAGTCTAGGAGTTTGTACTGCATAACAATATACATATAGATATACATACCTAACTTTATATACATGCACCCCCTAAATGTTAAAGTGCACAAAAAAATGTGCCCATGTTACTAACCTTATTACTTCTATATAAAACGATCTCATTTTTCCCCCCATGATTCCATAAAGGATTTTTATTATTATTTACTCACCAGAAGTCATTATCAGTGATTGTTTACCGGCAATAGAAAGCAGTGTTCCGTGAAGTCTGTGTGAAAACAAGTCTCCCCATAATTTTCAGCACTCTTCGCCTCTTGTTTTAAATATTGGACCACAAATAAGAGAGATATGACTTGTTTAAGTACATTACGTGTGAAATTTTGCCGTTGCCCAACGAAAAGATGTTATCGGCTTGTAATGCTATGTACACTTGATTTAAAATATATAACTTTAAACAAATAGATAAACAAACTTTATATGTAATATTCTGAAAGATAAATTATACAGGGTTTCACACTCTTAAGAAAAATCATCAGATGTTGTTTCTATGTGATTTGGTTCTTATTTTATATATTAGTTGGCCCTTTTGTTATTTTAGGGTGACAAACTAAGGTAGATAACTTTTTTCAACAATTGATTTTAACAAAGACTATTTCATGTTAAGGAACAAGTAAACAACAACAACAAAAAATGAAGGTATGGGAGAACATATGGTAAATGTTTACTTTAGGGTCCCAAGTGGGTACAATTGGTGCCCTTTATGCACCCAACCAATTAGAGTGGCATAAGTTATAAACTTAACATAACATGATTCCCCATGTCCTGATCATTCTAGCTTTTTATGGCAGTTAACCAAATTTTTATTAACACTCACCCTAGAACTTTATAAAATATAAACAATGATACCACATTTACTTTGGTGGCTCAGGCAAATGTTTTCTATTGCTATTTTTGGCTAAGATCAAAGTGTAGTATCTGTTCCGATGGATACTGCACGCCTGTCCTGTGCAGTTCTAGGAGGTCCACCCTCCCAGGCTTCGCCTCCCCTCTTTGGGGAGGAGTAAGTTTATTACTTACTGTCTGAGGCGCCCCTACCGGGAATGCCGACGGGGCTGCCCAGGCAATTTTTAAATGGCCAGAGTGCTCACCTCTCGAGCGCTGGCTTTTAACCCCACTTTCTCGACCCAAGCTGTGGTCACATCTTACTTGTGGGAGTAAGATAAAACTGGCCTTGTGCCTAACTCCGGGAGGAGTAAATAAATATCCCGACCACTCTTATAGCAAAGAAAAAAAAAATGTCTTCAAACCGCGTGAAAAAAGATACCTCCCCTCCCTCCCTTCAAATCCCTTACTCAAATAGGTGACTCTCCTCCTATTAAAGTCATTCGTAGGCTAGGAGCACTAAGCAATACCCGATATTTCCCCATTCCACCGACGCAAAGATAAGCACTTTTTTATTTCTTTATTTTTCTCTTCTCTTACTTCTTTGGCTACTCACATATAACTTCTCTAAATTCTAATGTGTATTATTTGAATGTACTTAATTCTGTATTTGACTTAAATGTGTTTAATTCTTGATATATATCTATATAAACTGTCTTATTGCCTGTCTATTGATTTCCCACTGAAATAATTCCTGAACTTACACGCTGGCCTGTACTTATTTGTACTTACTTATGAGAGGGAAACCTATCTTCAACTTTCTGTTCCCTCTGCAGTGTACAGTGAACTTATTTTATTTTCATATATATGGAAGTTTTTTTTTTAACTTACAGGGGCTCGGAAATACCCGACTAGTACACGGGTGCAGGCTATTTTCCCCTCTCGGTGTGTTGGACCCGTAAGACCTTGCCAGGCCATCCATCTAAGAGAAGGAAATCTCTGATAATAAAACCTTGCTACCAACTACTTACGTCGTGGCAGCAAACCGTTGGAGAGGGGGGCCTCTTTAGTCCTGATCGACAACCTTCCTAGAGTTGGAATCTCTAGCAAAATATCCCGTTTGCAAACTTACAATTGCTTAATGAGTAGATAGGTTCTGCCTATCACCGGTCTTTGCACTCCTTTGTCTATTAGCCAGACGCAGAGGTACGAGCGCTGGGACGTCTCAAAATACCCAGTGCCCGGCTTTATTTCCTTACTAGGACAATGAACGCTGTTTCTCTTTCTCTCTATCTGGGCAACTTGGGGAAAGTTTTTTTCGTCACTAAGTCTTACATGACCAGTCTGGGTCGCTCTTGTCCTGACAGGTTGAGGGTACAGGTTAGACAGCTTGTCTGACTGCTGTTTCCGACTGACAGGACAGGACAAGAGCCCAAACTCTTAGGTAGCGCTAAGAACAGCTGCCCATCATTAGTTGCATAATACCGTGGGTAGTTGTATGTGCCATGTCGTGCATGGAAAGGGACCCTGCAGTTATCGCCGGTGGGTTTTCCCAAGGCCACAACCTCCAAGGACCAGGTCGCGACTAATGGACTGGTTGTGAGAGCTTATTGGCACCTAACAAGCACCCACCTTGCCAACCCCACTCTATATCAAAACAAACATGTCATTACAAAAAAATCAAATCAAACCTAAGGCAGACACCCAACACAAAACACCTTCGCCTCCGCCCTTGAGGCTTGCATTAAAAAATATCCGGGGACTTAGAACCAACATCAACGACGTAGAAACTTTTCTCCTGACAAACTCCCCGGATATCCTAGCACAAAGTGAAACAAACCTTCAATACTCAATCCCCTCTCACCACTTTGATATGACTGACTACCTCCCACCCTACCGTAAAGACCGACAAACATATGCACGGGCTAGGAGTTTATGTTCGGAACACCCTCCCCCTGATTAGAGAACATAGGTTAGAATCGGATGACCAAGATTACATGTGCTTTAGATTGACTCTATACCACAGTGTTAGTTACTTATATTTCTTATACCGTTCCCCTTCGACCCAGGACTGTACCCTGCTAAACTGTCTCTTAAAGCATAGATAGAGCACTCTCACTAGACTAAAATGCACACCACCGTGACTGGCTGGGATTTTCCAGCCTTACTGATGCAGCTGGCAACTCTGCGTATAATTTCTCCTTAGCGAACTCCCTCTCAGATTGTCGATTTCATGACCCGCATCCCCGATCGTGTAGACAAGCAAGCCTCACTTCTAGACCTTTTCTTGACCTCAATGCTCGAGGCTTGCGTGACAAAAGCTCATAGCTCACTCGGGAATGCTGATCACATCGTGCTAATGATTCATATCACCCTAAAAAGTCATCCAAAAGCTGATGAACCGTTGCTCAAAATAACGAGACACTACATGCCGGCTGATTTTGAGTGAATCAGAGATCACATCAGTGACGCCCCATGAAGTGTTACCTTCTCACTCCCTGCTGACCAGTGTGCAAATGAGTTAACTGAATGGGCCAAAGCAGGCATTGAAGCCTATGTCCTCATTCAAAAATTCTTTAGCAAGCCCCACTCTCCCCAATGGTTCACCTCTGAGAGGCAGCAAGCATTCCGTAAATTCGGCCGCCATAAGTCAGCTACTAATAGACAGAAATTTATAGAGTCAAGAAATAATTGTAAAGCCGTGATAAGTGAAGCAAAGACAAGGTATACCGAGTTAACAAAAAAACGCATTCAGTCACAGAAACTAGGTACTTGTGATTTCTGGAAAATCTACAATAGTTTGGTGAACAATGGTTAATCAACGATTCCCCCACTATTTAACCACAATGATGTTGTTTGCACGGCAACTGATAAGGCTGAACTACTTGCCCAGCATTTCGCCTCAAACTTCACTTGGGACTCAGAAAACCACCCCCTCCCTAGGTTCCCAATGCGGACCGAGGCCACACTTGATGGCTTGGTCATCACCCCATCCCAAGTCAGAGACATCATAAAAAACCTTGACACCTCCAAAGCTTGTGGGTCTGATTTTATAGCAGTAATAGTAATAAAGAAATGCTCTGCTGAACTGGCCCCTGTCCTCTCCAAACTCTACAACAAATGCCTAGCTGAATCTTGCTTCCCTGATAGCTGGAAAATTGCCTCTGTGGTACCAGTCTACAAGAATTCTGGGGATAGAATTGATCCTCAGAACTACCGCCCAACAAGTCTACTCCCGATCTTTGCTAAAGTCTTTGAATCCGGCACTTAGTTAATGCTAAACTTCTTTCTGACCACCAGTATGGATTTAGACAAGCACGATCTACTGCAAACATCCTAACAGTTATCTCTGAACGCATATACCATATACTGGACAAATCAGGTGAAGCTAGGGCAGTAGTGCTTGATATATCTAAAGCCTTTGACAAGGTCTGGCACAAAGGGCTTCTCTTAAAAATTCACTCATATGGTATTACTGGACAAATATTTAATATAATTAGATCCTTCCTAACCAAAAGAAAAATCCAGGTTGTCCTCGATGGTCGTTCATCTAAGCAACATGACATAAATGCTGGTGTACCCCAGAGATCTATCCTTGGACCTTTATTGTTCCTGATCTTCATAAACGATCTCACTGATGACATTGTGTCTGAGATTGGTATATTTGCTGATGACACCATGCTTTACTCTCGTCATGTGGGCTAAACGGACGCGACCATATCCGAGGCAATGGCTGAATACTTAGAAAATGACCTCCAGTTGGTTGGTAACTTTTAATGCCACAAAGACAAAGCTCCTTTCCTTCAATAACTACAAGAAACCTCTCCAACCACCGATTGTGATGGCAAATAAAACCCTACCTGAGTGTTCAACATTCAAACTCCTCAGCCTAACCTTCACAGGTAACATGAATTCGAATAAATATATTGAAGACATTGCCAAGGCTGCAGCAAAGAAGGTGGGCTCCCTCTATCGTGCTAGTAAATTTCTCACACCTGACATTATACTGTATCTCTACAAAGCCACCATCCGCCCATGCATAGAGTATTGTTGTCACATCTGGGCTGGTGCATCATCCACTAATTTCTCCCTCCTAGACAAGGTCCAAAAAAGAGTCGCCAACTTAATAGGTTCCTCACTGTCAACCAAGCTCCAGCCCCTGTCCCATTGCTGCATCCTTGTGCTTGTTTTACAAACACTTCAATGGATTGTGCTCCAATGAACTGGCTACTCTGGTGCCCCTCGACGTAAATTCACCAGATTAACTCGACAATCAGCTAAATCCCATCCATTCACTGTGGAGGTCCCCAGATGCCAGAGAGCTTTCTACTCCAATAGCTTCTTTCCTCATGCTGTTGGCCTCTGAAACTCCCTCCCTGCTCCCTGTTTTCCTGACAGTACAGACATGTAGAGGTTTAAAACTAATATAAATAGACACCTCGCTACACTGCTCCCAACTTGGGGTGACACCCAAAACCCCCACCCAAATTCTCAGTAACCCTTTACGTCTACATTCAAACATGGCTCTTACGTTCAACTACATTAAATTAATACATTCTTTATCTTATTTATTTATTCCATACAATAGATTCTTGTTCAACACGAGGGACAAAAGGGAGGAAGAGTCTATAAGTGACTATGTGGCCGCATTAAGGAAAATGTCCGAACACTGCAATTTTGAAGAGAGGGTTGGTGAATACATACGGGGCCACTTAGTCTCTGGAATTAAAGATGTGAAAATCCAGGAACGCCTACCGAGCGAAAGGGATCTAACGTTTAATCAAGCTATTGAAATAGCAGTGTCAATCGAATCAGCCTGGAAATATTCTAAATTAATGCAGGAAACATTTCCCGATCATGAAAATCCAATACACAAATTAGCTTTGAAACGGGAGTGTTACAGATGTGGTAGTTGGGCTCAAATTGACAAGAAGCAAGTGCGAATTCCTTCTTGAGGAAATAACCTATCTAGGGTTCAAGGTTAGCAAGGATGGTACAGCTCCTCTACCAGAGAAAGTGGCTGCGATGGCAAGAGCCCCCACACCCAGGAATGTTACAGAGTTGAAAGCCTATCTTGGGGCAGTAAATTATTATCGCAGCCATTTACCAAATTTGTCCACACGACTTGAGCCACTGCACAGTCTAATGAGGAAAGGCACAGTTTGGAAGTGAGAAGCCTGCCAACAAAAGGCTTTTGAAGAGACAAAGAAAATGCTGTGTACAGCACACCTTCCGACTCATTTTGACCCGTCCAAGCCCACACTTGTACAAGTGGATGCTTCTCCTTATGGCTTGGAGCTGTGTTGGCTCATAGGATGGAAGATGGCAGTGAAAAGCCAGTATGTTACATCTCCCAAATGCTCTCAGATGCTGAACGGAATTATGCACACATTGAAAAGGAAGGGCTAGCCCTGGTTTTTGCAGTGAAGAGGTTTCATCAATATCTGTTTGGAACTGGAGCCCTCAATAGTAATGCGGACTGTTTGAGTCGTCTTCCACTGGAGGCTCAGGAAAAAGATATCTAAATCCACTAATGAAATATTTATGATGGACCTTGTGGAAGCTCCAGTGAAGGTTGAAGCTGTGAGAGCAGAGACTAGAAAAGATCCGATCTTGAGTCGGGTATACAAATTCACCATAAATGGCTGGAATGGGGTCAGTTGGAGTGAACAGTTAAAGCCCTATTTCAATAAATGGGAGGAACTGACCTGTGAAGATGGCGTATTACTGTGGGGAAGCAGGATTATTATTCCTAAGTTGAGAGGAAAAGTTCTGCAGCAATTACACCAGACTCATGTAGACATTGTGAGGATGAAAGCATTAGCTAGAAGCTATGTATGGTGGCCAAAACTGGATGGAGATATTGAGTGGACCGCCAAGGGGTGTGAAAGCTGTGTGCTAAATCAGAAACAGCCCAACAGAACACTGATTCATTGTTGCCAATATCCAAGTCAGTCCTGGGAAAGGATTCACATAGATTATGCGGGTCCAGTTTTTGGACACATGTTCTTAATAGTGGTTGATGCTTACTCCAAATGGATGGAGGTTTGCATAATGAAGACATCCACTGCTGCAGCTACCATTGAGAAGTTGCGACTCATGGTTTGCCTCTGCTGGTTGTGAGTGACAACGGCCCTTGTTTCTCCAGTGATGAATTCAGGAGGTTTTTAGAGGCAAATGGGGTTAAACACATTCACGGCTCCTTACCATCCCTCCTCCAACGGCCAGGCTGAACGCAGTGTGTGTACATTCAAGGAAACAATTAAGAGGATGGACAAAGACATGAAAACATCTCTTGAAACAAAAGTCAACAGATTCCTTTTTAACTACAGCTCCACACACAGTAACTGGAGTTCCTCCAGCTGAATTGCTGTTCAAGCGACAATTAAGAACAGCCTTTCATCTGTTACAGCCAAACAAGTTTAAGAGCAGGGTGTACAACTACAAAATGGAGAAGGGTACTAAGATCATGACACCGTGCCGAAATCATGGGGTGAATGATCCAATCCTTGTGAGGAATTTTGGCCCTGGTCAACGGTGGTTGGAGGGCATCATTACGAGGCAGTCGGGTAATGTCAATTTTGAGGTAGAAACCGAGTAGTTACACAGAGACATTCAGACCAGATCATTAAAAGGACAATCCTGGTCCCAGAGGAGGATGTGACTGATATGAATGATGCCGCAGAGGACATGGTGACAACCAGTACAAGAGAGTCTACCGAGGATGAAGGAGTACCCGAATTGGTAAGAGAGGATGGAGCTGAGGTGGAACCTATAGACTTCAGACAGAAAGCATCGCATATTCCTCGGAGATCTGAGCGTGTAAGGAGAGCTCCATTTAAGTTAAGAGACTATGTTTATTGATCTATGATAAGGTAAAGCCTTGGAAAGGCTACAGCTGCACAAGACCATACCTCGGCTCGGCAGGGTCAAAATCACCTATTCAAAAAATGGCCCATACTTTGCCGGATTCATTGTCGAGAAGTTATCCACACCTTGGTATGAATACCCCCAGAAGGACTTTGCCTTCATTTGGTTGGTCAGGGAATTTCTGGAATTCATCTACTATCCCGGGCAACACTGGGACACGCGTCCTGCTAGTAGAATACATATTCCGAAATTACTAATGTTTTATTCATTAGTTTAGATTATTCTGTACATAGAAATATATAATGATAGGTATGTGTATATATTTAGATATATCTCTTCTCTATATTTCTAAAGTTATATGTATATATATATATATATATATATATATATATCTAAGTAAAAATAAAACTTTGCACTTGGAATCTCCGCTTTAAATTTGAATAAAGAATAAAAGTTCAATCTTTAAAGTAAATAGACAATTCATTCACCTTAGAGAAAAAAACACGTTATTTGGCAGCATTTTTTAATTTAAGCAAACATTGTTAAAAATAACAATTCTTCTGCTTAATTATACCATTTTTATATTTTCAATTTTTCTAATGATCTTTTTTGTGTTAATTAAAAAAAATAATAATGTATCTTCTATATGTATCATGAACGTTTTCGATTCTTTGTCGAATCATCTTCAGGTGAAAAAAGCAAATGAATAAAAAAGCTGGAGAAAAGAAGAGATTATCAAAGCAGAGAAATGCGCACATGAAGTCAGTTTAAAACAAAAACAAAAAAACGTTTTCACACTGTCCCAGGAAAGATGTTAACAATTTAAATTCTGTGACGCCAGAATTAGCATCACAGAATAAATTTGTATTACGTTCAGCATTTTAAAATATTATTACTGGTTTTATACGTAATGTTATTAATTGTAGGTTGTTGGGTTTTAATGTAAGCAGTTTCGAGTATGTTTAATTTTTTTTAAAAATTGGTTTTGGAATATATTATTTTAGTGTTAGTAAAATTTGTCGTAAATCAGATAGGGGCAGTTATGCTTTTGAAGATGTTGGTAAATTGAGCTAGAGTTTGCAAGATGTATGGTGAGGCGGCGAGATAGGGTTTTTAAAATTTTTAACAAGAGATATTCTTAAGAAATGTCCATTCATTTAGCGATGAAAATGCTATTTCATGCTGAAGTGTGACAGATCGACTGTGAAGAAGAGACATCTAAAAAACTAACGAATGTAATTGAAGATGCCAAACATCTTAAAATAAATCAGGGTGATAGTTCCCCACTACCACCTTACAGAAATTCCATATACAAGGTCAACTGACAATAGAAACACAATATTAAACGAAAAACATAACAAAAAAAAAACAATGTTCTTCTGAAAAATACTGTATGAAATACTCCAGCTGTCCTCCCTTCTTCCCCTTTCAAAAAACTATGACATCTGGTTTGAGAGGAACCATGTGGTGTGACACGAAGCCGAATCCCAACCAGCCATGAACCACTATTACAAGCTGATAACTCTAGAAATACTAATCAGTTTATTTCCAGAGGTTGGAGGAGTCTTTGTAGTAGTTTCTTTTTTTTCCTCCAGATATCGGCCAAGCCAGAGTTGGGTTTATTAAAACAGTTGAGTCAGAATTTTTTTTCAACATAGTCCATGGCGTTCTATACTACAGGCCACTTCATGACGCAGCTGAGAAGCACTACTGGAGGTCTATTAGAAATATTTGATTTTCAGAGATATTTAAAGAAAATAAATCAAGTATATTTGAAAATGCCTAGCTGACCCATACCCGAGGATAAGAAGATGTGTTGAAAGATGAATCAATAAAAATGTTTTGTTGTGGAAACTTATAAGTATTAAACAAAACAAAAAGTCAACAATAAGTGTTAGATGTATAGATTCTGACCAAGAAAACAGCAATTCTTCCCCCTTTGTCAGAAACATCGACCATGAAATGTGAAAACTAGAGGACAAAATAGAGGAAATTTATCTTGATTATTGAGAATAAAACATTTAATAGGCCCCAGTCATCATTCTCAGCTGCGTCATGAAGTGTCGTGTTGTATAGAATGCCATGCCAGCTACCAAACACGGCTATATTCAATAGTAAGTGCCATGGCCAGCTAGCAAACACGGCGATATTCAATAGTAAGTGCCATGACCATCTACCAAACACGGTTATATTCAATAGTAAGTGCCATCACCATCTACCAAACACGGCTATATTCAATAGTAAGTGCCATGACCATCTACCAAACACGGCTATATTCAATAGTAAGTGCCATGACCATCTACCAAACACAGCTATATTCAATAGTAAGTGCCATAACCATCTACCAAACACGGCTATATTCAATAGTAAGTGCCATGACCAACTACCAAACACGGCTATATTCAATAGTAAGTGCAATGACCATCTACCAAACGCGGCTATATTCAATAGTAAGTGTCATGACCATCTACCAAAAACGGCTATATTCAATAGTAAGTGCCATGACCATCTACCAAACACGGCTATATTCAATAGTAAGTGTCATGACCATCTACCAAAAACGGCTATATTCAATAGTAAGTGCCATGACCATCTACCAAACACGGCTATATTCAATAGTAAGTGCCATGACCATCTAACAAAAACGGCTATATTCAATAGTAAGTGCCATGACCATCTACCAAACACGGCTATATTCAATAGTAAGTGTCATGACCAGCTACCAAAAACGGCTATATTCAATAGTAAGTGCCATGACCATCTACCAAAAACGGCTATATTCAATAGTAAGTGCCATGACCATCTACCAAAAACGGCTATATTCAATAGTAAGTGCCATGACCATCTACCAAACACGGCTATATTCAATAGTAAGTGTCATGACCATCTACCAAAAACGGCTATATTCAATAGTAAGTGCCATCACCATCTACCAAACACGGCTATATTCAATAGTAAGTGCCATGACCATCTACCAAACACGGCTATATTCAATAGTAAGTGCCATCACCATCCACCAAACACGGCTATATTCAATAGTAAGTGTCATGACCATCTACCAAACACGGCTATATTCAATAGTAAGTGCCATGACCATCTACCAAACACGGCTATATTCAATAGTAAGTGCCATGACCATCTACCAAAAACGGCTATATTCAATAGTAAGTGCCATGACCATCTACCAAAAACGGCTATATTCAATAGTAAGTGTCATGACCATCTACCAAACACGGCTATATTCAATAGTAAGTGCCATCACCATCTACCAAACGCAGCTATATTCAATAGTAAGTGCCATGACCATCTACCAAAAACGGCTGTATTCAATAGTAAGTGCCATGACCATCTACCAAACACGGCTATATTCAATAGTAAGTGCCATGACCATCTACCAAAAACGGCTATATTCAATAGTAAGTGCCATGACCAGCTACCAAAAACGGCTATATTCAATAGTAAGTGCCATGACCAGCTACCAAACACGGCTATATTCAATAGTAAGTGGCATGACCATCTACCAAACGCGGCTATATTCAATAGTAAGTGTCATGACCATCTACCAAAAACGGCTATATTCAATAGTAAGTGTCATGACCATCTACCAAACACGGCTATATTCAATAGTAAGTGTCATGACCATTTACCAAAAACGGCTATATTCAATAGTAAGTGTCATGACCATCTACCAAACACAGCTATATTCAATAGTAAGTGCCATGACCAGCTACCAAACACGGCTATATTCAATAGTAAGTGCCATGACCATCTACCAAACACAGCTATATTCAATAGTAAGTGTCATGACCATCTACCAAACACGGCTATATTCAATAGTAAGTGTCATGACCATCTACCAAACACGGCTATATTCAATAGTAAGTGTCATGACCATCTACCAAACACGGTTATATTCAATAGTAAGTGCCATGACCATCTACCAAACACAGCTATATTCAATAGTAAGTGTCATGACCATCTACCAAACACGGCTATATTCAATAGTAAGTGTCATGACCATCTACCAAACACAGCTATATTCAATAGTAAGTGCCATAACCATCTACCAAACACGGCTATAATCAATAGTAAGTGCCATGACCATCTACCAAACACGGCTATATTCAATAGTAAGTGTCATGACCATCTACCAAAAACGGCTATATTCAATAGTAAGTGCCATGACCATCTACCAAACACGGCTATATTCAATAGTAAGTGTCATGACCATCTACCAAAAACGGCTATATTCAATAGTAAGTGTCATGACCATCTACCAAAAACGGCTATATTCAATAGTAAGTGTCATGACCATCTACCAAAAACGGCTATATTCAATAGTAAGTGTCATGACCATCTACCAAAAACGGCTATATTCAATAGTAAGTGTCATGACCCTCTACCAAACACAGCTATATTCAATAGTAAGTGCCATAACCATCTACCAAACACGGCTATATTCAATAGTAAGTGCCATGACCAGCTACCAAACACGGCTATATTCAATAGTAAGTGTCATGACCATCTACCAAAAACGGCTATATTCAATAGTAAGTGTCATGACCATCTACCAAAAACGGCTATATTCAATAGTAAGTGTCATGACCATCTACCAAACACGGCTATATTCAATAGTAAGTGTCATGACCATCTACCAAAAACGGCTATATTCAATAGTAAGTGCCATGACCATCTACCAAACACGGCTATATTCAATAGTAAGTGTCATGACCATCTACCAAAAACGGCTATATTCAATAGTAAGTGTCATGACCATCTACCAAAAACGGCTATAATCAATAGTAAGTGCCATGACCATCTACCAAACACGGCTATATTCAATAGTAAGTGTCATGACCATCTACCAAAAACGGCTATATTCAATAGTAAGTGTCATGACCATCTACCAAAAACGGCTATATTCAATAGTAAGTGTCATGACCATCTACCAAAAACGGCTATATTCAATAGTAAGTGTCATGACCCTCTACCAAACACAGCTATATTCAATAGTAAGTGCCATAACCATCTACCAAACACGGCTATATTCAATAGTAAGTGCCATGACCAGCTACCAAACACGGCTATATTCAATAGTAAGTGCCATGACCATCTACCAAACACGGCTATATTCAATTGTAAGTGCCATGACCATCTACCAAAAACGGCTATATTCAATAGTAAGTGCCATGACCATCTACCAAAAACGGCTATATTCAATAGTAAGTGCCATGACCATCTACCAAAAACGGCTATATTCAATAGTAAGTGCCATGACCATCTACCAAAAACGGCTATATTCAATAGTAAGTGCCATGACCATCTACCAAAAACGGCTATATTCAATAGTAAGTGCCATGACCATCTACCAAACACGGCTATATTCAATAGTAAGTGCCATGACCATCTACCAAACGCAGCTATATTCAATAGTAAGTGCCATGACCATCTACCAAAAACGGCTATATTCAATAGTAAGTGCCATGACCATCTACCAAACACGGCTATATTCAATAGTAAGTGCCATGACCATCTACCAAAAACGGCTATATTCAATAGTAAGTGCCATGACCAGCTACCAAAAACGGCTATATTCAATAGTAAGTGCCATGACCAGCTACCAAACACGGCTATATTCAATAGTAAGTGCCATGACCATCTACCAAACGCGGCTATATTCAATAGTAAGTGCCATGACCATCTACCAAACGCGGCTATATTCAATAGTAAGTGTCATGACCATCTACCAAAAACGGCTATATTCAATAGTAAGTGCCATAACCATCTACCAAACACGGCTATATTCAATAGTAAGTGTCATGACCATCTACCAAAAACGGCTATATTCAATAGTAAGTGCCATGACCATCTACCAAAAACGGCTATATTCAATAGTAAGTGCCATAACCATCTACCAAACACGGCTATATTCAATAGTAAGTGTCATGACCATCTACCAAAAACGGCTATATTCAATAGTAAGTGCCATGACCATCTACCAAACACGGCTATATTCAATAGTAAGTGTCATGACCATCTACCAAAAACGGCTATATTCAATAGTAAGTGTCATGACCATCTACCAAACACGGCTATATTCAATAGTAAGTGCCATGACCATCTACCAAACACGGCTATATTCAATAGTAAGTGCCATGACCATCTACCAAACACGGCTATATTCAATAGTAAGTGTCATGACCATCTACCAAAAACGGCTATATTCAATAGTAAGTGTCATGACCATCTACCAAAAACGGCTATATTCAATAGTAAGTGTCATGACCATCTACCAAACACGGCTATATTCAATAGTAAGTGTCATGACCATCTACCAAAAACGGCTATATTCAATAGTAAGTGCCATGACCATCTACCAAACACGGCTATATTCAATAGTAAGTGTCATGACCATCTACCAAAAACGGCTATATTCAATAGTAAGTGTCATGACCATCTACCAAAAACGGCTATAATCAATAGTAAGTGCCATGACCATCTACCAAACACGGCTATATTCAATAGTAAGTGTCATGACCATCTACCAAAAACGGCTATATTCAATAGTAAGTGTCATGACCATCTACCAAAAACGGCTATATTCAATAGTAAGTGTCATGACCATCTACCAAAAACGGCTATATTCAATAGTAAGTGTCATGACCCTCTACCAAACACAGCTATATTCAATAGTAAGTGCCATAACCATCTACCAAACACGGCTATATTCAATAGTAAGTGCCATGACCAGCTACCAAACACGGCTATATTCAATAGTAAGTGCCATGACCATCTACCAAACACGGCTATATTCAATTGTAAGTGCCATGACCATCTACCAAAAACGGCTATATTCAATAGTAAGTGCCATGACCATCTACCAAAAACGGCTATATTCAATAGTAAGTGCCATGACCATCTACCAAAAACGGCTATATTCAATAGTAAGTGCCATGACCATCTACCAAAAACGGCTATATTCAATAGTAAGTGCCATGACCATCTACCAAAAACGGCTATATTCAATAGTAAGTGCCATGACCATCTACCAAACACGGCTATATTCAATAGTAAGTGCCATGACCATCTACCAAACGCAGCTATATTCAATAGTAAGTGCCATGACCATCTACCAAAAACGGCTATATTCAATAGTAAGTGCCATGACCATCTACCAAACACGGCTATATTCAATAGTAAGTGCCATGACCATCTACCAAAAACGGCTATATTCAATAGTAAGTGCCATGACCAGCTACCAAAAACGGCTATATTCAATAGTAAGTGCCATGACCAGCTACCAAACACGGCTATATTCAATAGTAAGTGCCATGACCATCTACCAAACGCGGCTATATTCAATAGTAAGTGCCATGACCATCTACCAAACGCGGCTATATTCAATAGTAAGTGTCATGACCATCTACCAAAAACGGCTATATTCAATAGTAAGTGCCATAACCATCTACCAAACACGGCTATATTCAATAGTAAGTGTCATGACCATCTACCAAAAACGGCTATATTCAATAGTAAGTGCCATGACCATCTACCAAAAACGGCTATATTCAATAGTAAGTGCCATAACCATCTACCAAACACGGCTATATTCAATAGTAAGTGTCATGACCATCTACCAAAAACGGCTATATTCAATAGTAAGTGCCATGACCATCTACCAAACACGGCTATATTCAATAGTAAGTGTCATGACCATCTACCAAAAACGGCTATATTCAATAGTA
>OY744518.1:166126712-166366712 GCA_963556195.1 Sepiola atlantica
AATAAAATAAAGTATTTCCAAAATGTTTTGGAAACGACCATACGCCATTCTAGACTTGATGTTTTAATTCTTGGAACAATTGTAATGTTCTAATTCATTAAATCCTCTTATATATATATGTGTGTGTGTGTGTGTGTGTAAAAAATCAATGTGAAAAATATATTTTTATATATTTTTACAATTTATTTTCTATATTTTGACGTTAGGAATATCAATTTTCCCTTATATAGAAAAAAGTTTTTTTTCCAAGAAAGGACAAAATTTTCGGCCGTAATCCTTCAGCCTTCAGTGTACTGATATATAAAAATTATGGAAATAATATTCCAACGTGATAGAAAAATGAAAAAGAAAATTCAAAATTATTTATACATTCATCAACGTTTCGTCTTTATTTCAAGACTTTCTCAACATAATTGAGTTGAAGAAATAACATACAAGTACAATATTTCAAAGTATGTTGCGTTTTTACACCACATCCTAACAAACATCGATATTGAAAAGAAACTCATTCAATTTCATAAACGCTCAACACATTTTACATTCTAACGGCTATAGTTTGTTTTAAAAACGAACAAAAACATTCTTTTTACGTCATAAAGGCACCACATATTTTGTTATTTCTTCAAATCAATCATCTTGAGAAAGTCTTGAAATAAAGACGAAACGTTAATGATTGAAGGGGTGAGGGAGGGAAATAGTAGAGGAAACAAGGTATGTATCCGCTCAGGCTCAGTTACTTATTCTAGCAATACACATCGACCAGAAAACTGTTTGGATAATCGCAGATTTGAGGGTAGTTCTATTAAAATAGTCATATCTTAAAAACTAAAGCACTTTAAGTGCTCAAAATACCATCATTTTGTTAGGAAATGAATATCCTTTCAGGTGAATTCATGAATAATAATATACATTATATATTTTAAAGAGTTTTGAGCAAATAAAGGCAAAAAAATGTTAACGCTATTTTCAGCAATTTACGTCACTTTTTTTTTAACCCCCCCTTCGTTTAAAAGTCTCGTACCATTGCTGTATGTGAAATTTCGTCCTAAAATTTGGAGACTAATCAGGTAAAGTATCACTTTTAATGTTTGTCGGTGTACGAAGTAATTCGGCTCATTCATTTTTTTTAAATTTAAAAAATAAGACTTCAACTCGCCGTCGGTCGAACATTTTTGAAAAATACATTTCCGTCGCCCAATTAGTAAGTAAATCAATCATTTTACTTTTTTATGCATTAAAATTATAATTGTATATATGTGTTCTCTTTTGGTAGTCATGATATTTCATGACCCTATCCGGAAAAAAAAGGCGTTTTCTATTTATAGTTTGAAAAACATTGTAGTAGTTGCAGGCGATTTTTGTTTATTTTCATTCTAGAACGAATTTGAAAAATTTTAAAATATGAATATAAAAAATGTTGTTACATTTTTCGTACCCAACTAGTAAATAAATTAATCTTTTATCTTTTTTTTTATGCATTAAAATTATAATTGTATGTTGTTTTGTCTTTCCGTAGTAGTAATTTTAAATTACCTTATCCGAAAAAATAGTGTCCATTTTTTGAGCGAAAGTCAACAATGGCTGCTAGTATTGCTGATATAACATCAGCAGCAGCTAACTAGTCTTGTAAAGCTTTGTAAAAATAAGACAAAAATATTTTTGTGCTTAAAAAAGTTAATCCTATTTGGTTCTTTTATAAAAAATACTTTAAAAAATACTGGTTTTCACTCAACTTTCGAACTTCTAGTAGTAATGACTTTCTAGTAGCCAATTTAAAAAAAAAATTAAGATTCTACTTTTTTAGGCGATTACGTGTAAACACCCTTAAAGTCTTGGCGAAAAAAAGAAAAAACAAAACAAAAAATAATTTAGAATTTAGAGTGGGGGATCAGTTTCGCATATAAATTTAATGTAAAATGATCTCCGATTTCCCGGCCATTCTTGCCTTTTAGTGAAATTTATAAAATAAATAATTACTCTAGGTACGACTAACAAGCCCACCTCCTAAAAATGCCTTCTTGAACGTATCGTACCATTAACCTTAAATATGAGTGGCAAGCCACCCCTAAAAAACTCCCTTAACCCTAACACTAAGTCCGAATGGCAACCTCCATCCAAAACAAAATCCCTTCCTTAACCTTATCAATAATCCTAAATCCGAGTAGGAAGCCCTAATTCTACAAAAAAGCCCATTAAAACCAAACAATCGTCTAAAAAAAAAAAAAAAAAAAAAAAAAAAGCAGACCCCCATAAAAAAAAAACGCACAGGATTTATTTGCCATAGAAAAAAATTCATTAATGCCCTAAAACGCTAGAATGGCCCGGAAATGGTGAATTATTCTACATTAAATATATGTGAAACTAATCCCCCACTCGAAATTCTAAATGAATTGGGTTTTTTTCTTTCTGCTAAGTTTTCAGGGTGTTCACACTTAATTGCCCCTAGCCCTATCACTAACCTGAAGTTCAAGTGGTAAGCCTCCCCCCCCCTCCTCCCACAAAGACCCTCATGATCGTCTAAAAAAAGAAAAAAAACAAGAAAAACATACAGGATTTATCTCCCATAGAAAAAATAATTAACTGTCCTAAAACGCTAGAATGGCCTTGAAATGGGGGATTATTTTATGTGAAACTGATCCCCACTCTAAATTCTAAAATAATTGTTTTTGTTTCTTTCTTTCTGACAAGTTTTTCAGGGTGTTAACATGTAATTGCCTAAATAAAAAAAGTAGAATCTCATTTTGGGGAGGTAAGGGGGTGAGTTAGCGGAAGGTGTTAATCTACAATAATGCCAAAGAAATCTTGCAATATATTCATTTTTAAACAGTCCTAGTATTAGATTTTAGTTTCTTGTACATAAAATGTATTACAATTCAACTTTGAGTCTTCTAACTTCTTTCTTTTAATGGATACATGGTATTTTTAAAGTATTGCAGCATATTTATGTGCACTTAGTGCAGATTACTTGGAAACCATTAATTTCTGGAGATTTTCAGTGGCATATTCTGATTCCTTGTACAAAAATACATTTATATGGTAAATTTCATTGTTTAATCTTGTATTTTAACAAAGATATAACATTTTTACTGAAAAATTAGTGTAAAAAATGTGACGAAACGCATATGGTCTTAAAGAGGGGAAAATATCCAATCGTGTGAGGCACAAAAATAGTCATAACTTCCTTATTTTTAGTCAGATTTAAAAAATGTAAAAAGATTCTTTCTTAGATCATCAAGCTCTTTCTATATATGCCATTATTGAGATATTTTAAGCAATTTAAATTTTTTCATGTGTATTGCTACTTATTCATATACCCACACTTCACTATATACATACATATTCACCCACTCCCATTGTTTCACTCATGCCTTCCCGGTTATAGGGGTCTTATCTTTTAGTTTATCTTTATGGTCACTCTTCATCCCAGCGAGTTTTGTTTTTAAGTTTTGTGTCTTCAGATGTCAACGCCAATCCTTTAGACCCCACACATTTATTAGCCTATGGATAGAGATCAAACCATGCATGCATATATGAATAAGAACATACATCTGCTAACCTATATATATATATATATATAGATATATATATATATAGAGAGAGGTGTAGATATATACACACACACAACAAGACTTCCTTAGGGAATATTTATTCCCCACTTACGTCAACAAACAAGAAACAAAAACACACACAAAGAAATACATATAAAAATGTATAAACAAATATCTAAAAACACTAAGAAACCAAACAACCAATCATTTAGATATTTCCCCCATATATTATACATACAAATCCATATATAAATATATATATATATATATATATATATTATAAACAAACAAAAAATTGTTATATTCCAAAAAGCCAAGATTTTATTCATCTTACCAATCCTTTTAGAACGTAGCAAATTATTTATATTGTTACAATCATCGAGCTTTCACTTTGAAAAAGGTTGATATATATAAAGAATAGAAAGCATATATTTTCACACACCTGTGTATATATATTTATTTATACAGACATGTACAAAAAGCCCTTACCCTGGCATGTCGATGTTATCGATCAATAGTTATTAGTAACTAAGATCTCATCAGGCGGAAAAAGTCTGATCATGTTCATATTGTACATGTCTGTATATATACAAATAATTATATAAATAGCTCTATTTACTATTGAGCACTTTTTTTAAAGCCTGGTTGAAATTCTGTGGATTTTTATCTTGAGAATGTCTACTTTACATGGATTACTATATATATAAATATATATATATATATATATATATATATATATATATATATATATACACACCTACACATCTGTAAAAGCACGTATACACAGACACACCTATTACCCACATATACATGTAATTATACACAGACTCAATTGTGCAGGTCTGTAGTATCTATGTTTAACATCATCAATATACTCAGTTTAAAGTGCATCGGTCAGTGTTGGAAGCCAACCCTGAGAATTTAGCTAAGATTATGTAAGAATCTAAGTACACTCAAGAAATAACTTAAAAAATAATGTAAATATATCAAGAAATAAGTTTAAAAAATAAACATACCAATATGTATACTGTAAAACTGTACATACACACACTTACTTATACACATGCCAGGTTTCTTTCTCAATATGGAATTCATGTACACACAGTGATTACATACCTTATCCATAGATCTTTAACTGGTATACTACTACACTATATTATTGAAAATAACAGGTATGCAGATTTACATACTAACAACCAAAGGATAAAATTTAAATTTAAAATATTGACGTATCATCATAATTAAAATTTAAAGTGACAAATGTTTAAATTATAAGAAAATTAAACAACAAAAGATAAACCATTAAAATTTTTTAAAAATTAAAAAATTCTTTTCACAAAATAATAAAAACAAATATATATATATATATATATATATATATATATATATATATATGAAGAAGAATGGAAAGGAATTAGAGAAGCAAAAGCCAAATCAAAATTCAATTCAATTGCTCAGAGCAAGGTATATTTCGCAAAAAGGCAATTTATTCAAGTTAAATTTTTCTTAAGCCAGTACACCACTTATATATATATATATATATATATATATATATATATATATATATAGCAAATCCAATGTCAAATTTTCATAGCATCATAATTGTATGCAGCTTTGATATTGAACATATAACGTATCTAATATATAAAATTATCATTTATTTTTAATATATAAAATTATTTTGCTCAGATTTTAAAATTTGGATCTAAATAGCATTTAAGCTGACAAAGAAAACGTTTATTATGATTAGCCACTTTTCATTTGTTATTGTTGTATCATGTTATTTGCTATCGACTTTGCTATACATTATTTTTAAAAAATACTTGATCCAGTAGGGCAGTGTGGTAATATATAGACATTCTTAAATAATCACCTTCAAAGAAAACTCAGCTAAGGAGAATAACTCTTACGAAAAGAATAAGAGTTATTCACCATAGCTATTATAGTTTTTTTACTTGCTTTTAATATAGACATGTTTACAAAACACATTTTGAAACTAATGAATCCCGAGCAACGCTGGATCGTACAGCTAGTATCTTATAATCTAATCAATTTGTTTCATTAACTCCTTTTATCAAAAGATATGTTTAGATTATCATTACTTCTGTCAAATGTGTTTCCAAGTTGCAAAAAGGCTCGTTCTAATATTTTTAAGTGGTAGAATGATAAAATGGGATTCCTTATTCATGGAAGATCGGGTTCCTTACAACACTACTAAAAACACACACGTTGCATCAAAATGGGATGAAAAACAAAAACTCTTCCATGGCCAAGTTAGTCACCAGATATGAACCCTATCGAACACCTCTGCACCCTATTAGACTAAAACCTTCAAAAAAAAGAATCAGAAACCATCTTCAAAAAGCAGAACTTTTAAGATACCTGCGTGAAACATGGCAAGAAATCACCAGCAGGCCTAAAAAGGTCCTTGCATTGAAAAAACGCAAAGGAGATGTTAGCAAAGTATTAGCAAATTAGTATTAATTTTTAATGTGATACTTTCATTAAATAATATTTTAAATAAAAATCAAAGTTTATACGAGTATCTATTTATTTCATACATGTTTATGCGTGCATGTATATGTGTGTGCTTTTGTGTGTATACATACATATATATACATACATACATATATATAGTAGTAGCATAAAAACATTTAAGCTACACAGAGGCGTCCATGTTTAATCCCCACAGGGAATAGTAATACTACTACTAAGCTCTACTTACATATTGAGCACTGTTGAAGTAAATACTGAAAATATACACACACTATATCCCTAATATTATAATAAAAAACATGTGTACCTGTATGTATGTATATATATGTGTGTGTCTGTATATATCTATAAACTTTTATAATGTATCTAAAATGCAAAAATATGGCAATATTTTTCTAATATCTAAAATTTCCTTCATTAGTTTGCTCAAAATTCACCAAAAGTTAAAATGGATGATTATTTTATAAAACAAGTACTGGTGACCCCAGGAAAACAGGAGAGAGAGGTTTCCTCCCTAGCAAGACTGAAAACTACTGAAGTACTCGCATTGGTTTTTTTTCCAAAATCCAACAATAAAAGTTGTGATTAATGGTTGTTTATATTACTCAAGCCATTGTCATCGCAGCGGGATCACACATGATTTACTTATTTTAATTTTTTTTTTTTTTAATGACAAAATGTTTGTTCTATAGAAATATATTTCTAAAAGCAGAGTGAAAAGATTCAACTTACCTTGTAAAATGTTTCCAATATAAAAAGGATTTAAAAAAAAAATAACTGACTCAACAAATTTCAGGAATGCAAAACGAAAGAGAAATTGTAATTTTACCAATTTATACTCAGGTAAATTTAGAAAGAGAAAGTGATTGGATATGGTGTGTGACGTCACTAATATTGAGTTTCAAGTGGGAGGAATTAAAATGTATTGTTTTTATGACACAGGTGATATCAGTTCATTTACTAGATATGCAATTCAGGAAAAGGAGAGATGGGGGGGGGGGGGAGAAAAAGAGAAAGCAAGAGGGAAAGAGAAAGGAAGTGAAAGAGAGAGAAAGAGGGAAGGAGGAAAAGAGAGAGTGGGGGGAAAGAAAATAGGAGGAGGGAATAGAGAAAGCATTATTGTGATAAGTAAATAAACTAAAAAATGGTTTCACATATTCAATATTAACACACTTTACCAACAGCTGTTCCATCCTTTGATTACATATAAATGAAGTCCGTACCTATTAAATAGTGGAACATTCAAAGAAATGATGTTGGTTTTCAGCATCAGGGAGTTTACTTTAAAAAACTGTGTAGGCAGATTTTTTAATTAATATTTTTCTTTTATCTTCATTTTCCAATAACTGAAACTTAATTACAGACATTTTGTTTGAACCCAATTTTTATACTTTGATTAAAGAAAACGTTCAATACGATGGCTGTCTGGTTGTTGGCTTTGACAACATGTCAATCCTTTTTAGGTCGTATGTTTTGTATATGAAAGGTTTGCAGATTAGTTTAAATGCACATGTTAAAGAGTAGCTTTTAAAAATTGCCAGTAGTAGACTGCGTGTGTGTATCTTTCTCTCTCTCTCTGCCCGAATAATGTATCTGAGATAATAAAATAAACATGTATTTTGGGTACAAACATCTTCACATTAATTATTGGTAATAAACAATTCAGCCAGACAGATGACCCCCTAAAGAATTACCACCAGGCAATGCCCAGAACAAGCAAAGTCTTTCATCGCTTAATCTCTTTGTCTCAAAGATCATCATCATATTAATTACTAAAGGTTTGAGACAGTATCTCACAGTATCTTTATCCAAAGATATGTACAATATTGAACATCCTGCATCTCGCTTTGAACACATGACGTCAGTCACATGCCTATCATTCAGCTTCTACAATATTTCGAGGAGATGTGACACTTCTTCAGCATAGTCCTCATGTCCCTTGATGAACACTACTAAGTACTTAATCAGATTATGTAACAGTACATTGTTTCACCCAACACACACGTGTTATTGGTACACATTCTTCACATTCATCCCGATGGCTTACAAATAATTTCTCTTTCTGCATTTCAGATTCAAAAGATATTTTAACACAATCTAATATCGTAGACCAAATACACGCACAAAAACCTCCTTTATCACTATTTATATCTTAGTATGAATTTTAAATATAAATTATAATTGAATTAGGAAGAGGTAAGGTGTTTTGATATGAATATAGTTCGGATAAACGAAAAAAACTTTTGTATCTATTCATTTAGATATAAGAGTGCTTCAGTTTTCCATTTCTTTACTGCCATGTTTGTCGTCTGGTTACAACTAAGAAAAAAAAACATGTATTAACCGTAAGCAACTAAAACTAAAACGGCTCAAATATCAGTAATAATCAGTAAATTACCAATGAATAACCTTCACCAATTCCCTTAGCCACCAGACACTGTCGTATACGTGCCCGGGCACCTGCTATCATTCTGGCTTGTAAATACGGTACGGGTTGATATGACATCCTCACACTTGTGTTGCTGGCCGTGACAGGGACGATGCTTGGATGTAATCCTTCGGTTTATTAGATGGATAATAACTATTCCCACGCTGTGATTTGTCTAGTAAGAGGTATAAGTCACTGCTGTCCGAGAACACCTCGACTCAGAGAAGACAGGCGTATGTAGAATAAAAAGAAACAAATTAAAAATGGTGAAATCAGCAGACAGTTGATCTAACTGAAAAGCACAACAAAGTTCTTGGTTTCCTGTAAATACGAAGAATAAAATATCAAACTGATATTTTATTCTTCGTATTTACAGGAAATTAAGTTTTCTTGCAAGGCAAAAGGGGGTATTGTCTCTGCTTTCTGAATGTTGTGGAATTATTATTCCGTTTGTGACTTAAACTTTAATGGACGGTTGAAGTGAAACGACTCTTCAGGCTTAGAACATATTCACTCGATGCAGGGGGAGGGGAATCTCTTCTCAGTCTGACTGACTGTCTACTTAACTCTCACTCAATTCAACTCTATTTCAATTTCAGACTTCTGTTGAATTCGCCTCACACACCACCTTATATACTCAGGTAGAGTCACCTGGCGTCGCCCGGACGAATCTTTTCGTCATGGCAATTACGCGTCTTGATTGGTCGCTGGCTACCTTAGCTCCACCTACGTCAATCACGTTAGCCTCGGCTTGGTTTTCACTAGAATTACCTCATGCACTCAATTCTTCTCAGCTGATATTTCTGTTACTCATGACCTTTCCTCAGGTCACAGTTGCAATTTCCGCTCTCGGCGTTTCTACTCAGCCCATAGAGAAAACAATACTATTCTCTGGTTTGATTCTTTGTTCAACTCGTGTGAAATAATAATTTTAGATTTTCTCTGTACACTCTTCCAAATATACACTAGCATCTCTAATCGCCATAAATCCTTCATGGGACCCTGGCATATTGTCACAAATGAACATTAAAAAATAAAATTGATTCTAATAAATATTGTAAGCAACACATTCAGGTTTTCAAAAATTAATGTAACCAATATTTGATGATCATGATGATCATGACGACAACGATGATGATGATCATGATGATACTCTTTCTTTGAAGACAAAACGAGAAGAAGCGACTTCACTTTTTAGTGATTGATGAATGTGTTTAACTGAATAAATGGTGAGGTAAGTGAAAATTAATTTTCTAAAATAAACTTTTTTTTTCTGTTGTAACTATTCAGTTTAAACGACATATGAACATCAAAAGACTCCCGCCATAATGATGATGATGATGATGATGCTCTTTAATTTGAGACAAAAGGAGAAGAAACAAATAGACTTTTTATCGATTGATAAAAATATTTCAACTTTAAATGTGTCAGAATATGGATTAAACCACGTAATAACTAAATCTAATATAAATATAAGTAATAAAAGTTAATTCTCCGACCAGAACAGTTTTGCATGCACCACTTTTATGTCCTCTTTCCAAGATTACAATCAAGATATAATGACACTGAACCTTATGTCTAGAATCCTTATTCTAATTTTGATCAAAATCCATTACATCATTTTGATTTTAGAAAATGTTTAAAATTTAAGGCTTAAGCTTAAGGGGTCTTAAGAAACTGAAATTCAGGGAATCTTGTTTAATTGGTTTCTAATGACTATAGATCAAATTCAATGCAAATCTGAAATATTTTAATTTTCAAATGGGAGGGTGTGTCCATATTTTGCATCAAACTAAATTAAACTAAATATAGCCCACATTACGCCCCCTTACGTCTAGCAGCCGTGTTCCAAATTTCATAAACAAGTGAATTAAATATCAGAGAATATTTTAGGCCACGTCTATTGAGTTCTCTTTCGGCTGCTTACTAGATTGCCAATGCATTTGCTATTTAGATGTTAACTTACTTCCCATTTCTAGAAAATGTGTGTTAGAGCAGTGGTACGCGCCTCGGCTACATGACTTTCGTATCGGGGTTCGAACCGTGTGACCGGCAAGGATAGTCTCTTTCCATACTGACGATTGCAGGTTTGGGATGAAATATGGGCTTATTTTGGAAAATAATTATTTATAAATAATTATATATATATATATATATATATTATATAATTTTACTATTTGTTCACCACTTATTAAGGCCCAGGAGCCACTCGAGGATAAGAGGCCGTCAGTTGGACGATGATCGCCTCAACAAGAGGACTGGAAAAAATAGGTGGGATGGGCAGAAGAATACTTAAGAGGAATTGATTATCCAAGAGGATGGCTCAACAGGTATTTGACTTAAGACGACCATGTCGTAGTTGGTTGGGAAGCAGACTCGTGGTATCTTGTTCTACAGATGGAATGTTCTGGGAAAGAAACTTTGTTCATGGAAGTTTCCTTTGTTTTTTGTAAAGAGAGCAAGAAAGGAAAGTTCTTTGCTGTGGTTGTAGCTAGATGAGTTCTTGATGTGAATGTTTTACAGGGGATACCAGGGATTAGAGTTCAGTCAAGCACCTACCATGAACATAACAATATATATATATATATATATACATACATATATATATAGACATAATAACAATATATATATAGCTAATACAATCATTACTAACGAAGATCAGAATTATCTCTAGCTTTGTGTGCTAAATAAATGGATGCTAAATTTTTTTATCAACTAGTTTTGTTTGATTTTCCAAGCGGTGACAGAGCAAATTAATCCACCATTTAGTTGTTTTATGAATTATTTTGCAAATAATTAATTTTCTGATTTTTGCAGATTTAAAAATAAAGTTTTATTTTGCAAATATTAATTAACAAATAATATCAGACAGTGTTTATTAAAAATTATTATTATTGCCACCCAGACTAATGGTTAGTGGTAGGATGAAGGGAAAGTAAGTTTTGTTTCATAAGAAACAAATAAAATTAAACAGTGTTTATTAAAAAAAAATCTGCAAAATTCAGACAACAAATTAATATGGTGAATTAAGTTGTCCTATCATTGCTTGGAAAATAAGACAAAACTAGTCAATAAAATTTGGCAGCCATTTTCAATAAGAGAGCTATTTCGAGGAAAAAAAAAAATTAACTCATTGACTTTTCTTGAAAGTATTTAAACTGCCCCATAAAGAAAAATAGAGGCCATCTTGAAAATAAGACCTTTCTGGTGGTCAGACTGGTACACTTGTAGTGTGTTTATTAATACCATAAATTATTATCCTTGAACATTTTTTAAGGTGATTTATGAACATTTTAAGGATGTCTAAATCAGTCATCCGAGACACCAGCTTTCCAGTTTGTAATCAACTTTTTAATCACATCTTAAACACTGTTGGGAAACCTCAGATATAATGCTTCAGGAGTAGTAATATGCATTTTAATGGATTTGGCACTTATACTGGATGCCATGTTTGAAAAAGCACAAGCTGGAAACTTGGAGAGTTTTTGTTTTTCCACACAACAGAATGGAGATTAAAAAAAAGAAAATAAGCTTGGCTTGTCAGCATTTAGTTTTGAGTGAAATGCTAATATGACTAGACTTATACGGCAATTACAAATCGGCCTCTGATATTTTACGAATGTCAGCCTTTCATCGTCTGGGGAAAAAAAAAGTTATGGTTAATAGATTTTTTGAAACATGTTTTTTGTTTATTTTTTTCAATTTTGCATAAGAATGGACATAATGTCAATGATATTATTGTAAATCTGACTGTCCAACAACAATGGGTTGCTAAACTAGTTTCAATGAAATCATTGAGGTGTAGTGACGCACAACAATTGCCAAATTCAAATTTTAGAGTGAAAGCATGAAAAGCAGATAAAACTAACTTTAATTTCTTCTTTTCATAGAAACCATCATGGTACAAGCTTTTGATTCTTCGGTTGTTGGCATTGGTTCCCTAGTTCCTTCTAGAATCAGGTACTTATGGGTATCAAACATTTAAACAGAAATATTTTTTGTACCTCAACTAGTAAGTAAATTAATCTTTTTACTCTTTTTATGCACTAAAATTATAATTGTATGTGGTTTTCTCTTCCGGTAGTAGCAATTTTTAATTACTCTATCCAAAAAAATATTGTTGTCTTCATTTCAGTAAAAAATCAACAATTTGACTGTTTCACTGATAATGCTATCAGCAGCAGCTGTTTACAAAACAAGCGATTTTTATAAACTACGTTTACAGAAAAAAAATGAAAAAAAGACTTTTCTTGCTTAAAATTTAATTTAATGCGGTTTGTGGTTCTTTTATAAAATAGTGGCTCCTTCAAAAAAATACTAGTCACAAATTTTTTTAAATAAATAAGATTCTACTTTTTTGCCAAGTTTTCAGGGTGTTCACACGTAATTGTCCTTAGCCCTACCACTAACTCGAAGTCAGTGTTCAAGCCACGAAGACACTCTTAAAACCACACATAATTGTCTAAAAAAAAAAACAAAAGCAAGAAAAAAAGCAGACCCCCACCCACCCACCCACCCCCAAAAATGCACAGGATTTTTCTCCCATAGGAGAAAGAATTGGTTAACTGCCTAAAATGCTAGAATGGCCCTGAAATGGGGCTTATTTTACATTCTAAAATAACTTGTTTTTTTTTGTCAAAAGGTACAATCTCATATTTTAGGGAGTCGGTGAGAAGGGGGAGGGGGTAGCAGAAGGTGTTAATCTACAATAATACCAAAGAAATCTTGCAATGTATTCATTTTTAAACAGTCCTAGTATTAGATTTCAGTTTCTTATACATAAAATGCATTACAATTCAACTTTGAGTTCTTTAACTTCTTTTTAATAGATACATGGTATTTTTAAGGTATTGCATCATATATATGTGCATTTACTGCAGATTACTTGGAAAAAATTTTTTTAAAATTCTTTCCTAGATCATCAAGCTCTTTCTATGCATGCAATTATTTGGATATTGTTATATCGTAGTTATAACAATAAATAAACACCACATGAATAGAAGGAATAAGAAATGTATTAAGAATACTTAATTACATACAATAAGTCAGTCGCAAATACAGGCTCTAGGCAGACGTGCTATAAGCGGTTCCCCTTTGGTTAAGCAAAGTTGTCAACTTTATAGTGACCTGACAAATCCGTCTGTAGTGACGGGGCGGAAGGAAACAGTTGTCACACATAGGCACGAACCCACACCCATTAAATTACGGGAAGCAATATCCACATCACGAGAAGGTTGCATTATGCAAATTAAGTGCAGTTAGCGGCGAAGAAGGCTAAATAAAAGGAGGGTTTTTTGATCGATGGTTTAAGTTTTGTGGTGGCCATCGCGTTGTTCACATGCGTGTCAATAGAGAGGAAAGAAAAGAAAAGAATGGTATTTTCAAGGAACGAAGGAACAATTTGGCGTCATTTTATCACACTCGGCGGTTCTTTGATACTATAGAGGCATGTTCAAGCTATTTCGACATTTTACTATGGCGAAGGTACGCAGACACAGTGATATAGTAAAGCCATTTACTGGCGCGTTCACCATCCTATCACTTTGGGTAAATTCGGATCAGTCCACAACACCTCCCCGTAAGATTTATTTCTTCCTGGAAATATATCTTTTCCTCTTTGGGTCAATCTCCAGACATTCTGTTGAATTTCTCTTTCTTTTCATTGGACGTCTTACTTCGGTAGCAGGTGTAGTAGTAAGGTTTTCAGGAATCGGTACATCGAAAACATCGTAAAGTACCTCCATGGGTTCCTCATTTGGGGTTTGTTTTTCCACGTATCTGCGTCTCAACCGATTTACATGACACTTCTTTTCCCACTACAGACCCCGAACCATGTATATCAAGCATTCGATTCTTCTGGGGACAATACTGTCTTGCCAGAACATTTTACCCTTTCTGTAATTTAAAAAAAAAACACTTTCACCAACATGAAAATGTCTGGTCTTACCATCCGTGTTTTTAAAATGTTTTTTTTTTTTCACTGGCAACAATTTGCCAAAAATGGTTTTAATTTTTTTTGCGAACATCATATCCGCCGATGACATGTTTGCCGCAATGTTTCTGTTCGGTTGGACCCTGTAAACCCTTAAGAATTGTTGGATCTTTCACTCATCATTTACTTCACTTCCAGCTTTTCTTAAAGTCTTTTTAAGGTATCTACAAACCTTTCTGCCTGCCCATTACTTCTCGGGTGGTAAGCAGGTGTAATAATAGGTTTTACCCCAAAGTTTTTGCAAAACATATTAAACTCTGCTGAGTTGAATTGGGTCCCATTATCTGTGACAATTTCATCAGGTAATCCAAACCTAGCAAACAGTTTATGCAAAAAATTTATTGTTATGGCAGATGTTGGCTTTTTGCATTTCAGAATCTCTGGCTATTCTGTTAAACTGTCCACCACAATCAAATAATATGCACCATTTAGCGGTCCAGCAAAATCTAGATGTAGTCTAGATTATGGCGTGTCCAGTTTCGGCCATGATGCTGTCATTATTGGTGGTGCTTTAGCTGCTAGGGCACAACCTTTACAGCTCTTAACTGTCCTGGTCTATATCTGGCCAAAAAACGTATGAATGCATGAGCGATTTCATTTTGCACATTCCTGGTTGACCACAATGAAAATCCTTTAACAGTCTCTTTTGTAATGCCACTGGGATCACGACACGCTCGGCGTACATTAAAATTTAGTCGCAAATTGAATAATTATCGCTTACCGGCGAATTTATATTTTCCCTTCGTTTGCACTTCACTTTATCCATCATGTTTTTAATAAAATTATCATTTTTAGATTTTATTAGTATTTCTTGCGCAGTCACTGCGTACGGTGCTAACCAGTACTTCTTTTATTTCACTTTCAGCTTTGAGTGATGCGACTACCGTATCTTCCATTGGTTCACAATATTTCAGAATTAATCGGGACACGCTGTCCGCATGGCCAAACTTCTTTGAAGTAATATATTCCATTTTGAAATCATAATTTAGCAGAATAGTGCCCCATCACTGTAATCTATTTGCTGTATGAACTGAGATTCCTTTCTTTGATCCAAAAATCTGAAGTAATGGACGCCGATAAGTCTGTAAGATAAATTTATGGCCATGGATGAATTTGGGAAATTTTTTAATCCCGAAAATGATGGATAAACTTTCCTTCTCGATCTGGTTATAGTTTTACTCAGTCGAAATTAAACCTCTGCTCGCATGAGCAATGGCTTTTGTGTTCCCTTTATGGAGTAGTACAGCTCCAATGCTGTAATTACTCGCATCAATAGCCAACATTATTTCTAATTTCGGGTCATAATGTGTTAAAAAAAGCTCTGATGTAAACACATCCTTAATCTTTTGAAAAGCCTTCAGGCAATTTTCTGTACATTGCCATTTTTTAATCGTTTTTTAACAATTCGTTCAATGGGGAATGTAAATCATGCATTTCATTTATATATATATCTGATAATAATTAACAAAACCTAGAAATGCTTGCAATTCAGCAACATTTGTCGGGGCAGGCATATTTTTAATTGCACTACACCTTTCTGGATCGGGTTTTCTGCCTTTTGCGTCTATAATTTGTACTAAATATTTTATTTTGGACATAAAAAAAATTTGCATTGATCCTTGCTGAGCTTAAACCCATATTCAGCAATTTTTTTTAAAACCTCATTCACATGTTCAACGTGTTGTTCAACGGTCTCGTTCTTGATCCCCATAGCATAATCTAAACCCGCTAGCATATTATCCATTATTTTTTCGAACAAACTTGATGCTACCTTCACTCTGAAAGGTAGACGATTAAATGGATACAACCCTCTACGCATATTGATAGTGAGCAATTTTGTACTCTCTTCCTCGACTTCTACTTGCAGATACGCATCTGATAGATCCAATTTTGAGAAAATTTTTCTGCCATTTAAACAGGCAAAAATGTCTTCTGCGCTAGGCAATGGATATTCATGCATTTTCAGGCACATATTCAAGCCTGTTGAGAAATCCGCGCACACACGAATATTTTTATTTTTCATGTAAACCGTGGGTGACGCCCACTCTGAATATTGTATATTTTTAAGTACTCCCATTTGTTCTAGGCAATCAAGCTCCTGGTTTATCGATTCTACAACTGCATAGCGTACACTATGCTTTGGTTTAAATATTGGAGTAGCATTTTCCATTACCTCCATTTTTACTTTCGTTTTTGTGCATCTGTCCAAATCTTTTGAAAATATCTCTGGGAAATCTTTTTTCAGAATCTTAAGTTTTTCACTTTTACTATTTGTGTTTGGGGAGGGGGTCTTTACCGAGTTGCAGAATGAGCTTATCGGTATATCCCACAAGTCAGATAAAGCCATCCAGTCGGTATCGAATAAATCAGAAGTATTTTTCAGCACATAGACTTAACTGCAAAAGAAATGTTGCACATAAATTCTTCTATGAAATTCAGCTTTCTGCCAGTTACTTCTTTTGCAACCTTTTCGCTGTAGGTTTTCCAACTTTTTTCAGGAGTCTTCACTGATTATAGACAAGTCGCTACGAATGTCTATCTGAAAACGAATATTTTTTGTTGTTCATTTTTATATCAACAAATTTTCTTCCATGATGGCCGTCGCCATTTTTCCTAGAAATTACAGCATTTACAAAACTCTTAGCGCTCGACATTTTTTCTCTACACAGATGCATTACATGCCCTAACCTTCCACAAAAATAACAAATTTTGTTTTTAAAGGGAGACCTGCTCTTTTATATGGAATCCTAAACACGAAGGACATGTGTCTGGTTTCCGCTTCTGTGTGTTTTCCCATGTTTTTGTTTTTCACTTTTGTGTGCTTTCTGCGTAGCGACGAATAGGTTTCAAATGTCTATTTTTTAACCGTCTCTTCTGGCATATCGGACATGAGCCACGTCTTTTTCTTCGATCTTCGCCGAATCATGTCGCACGCTTACGATTCTATTATATTTGTCAACAATCGGTTGCAACGTTAAACTGCTCCAACTTCGTCAAGATTCTCGCTCTTATCTTGGAATCTTGCTTAACCGCAAGCAAAGATTCCTGCACAAAAATTAGACATCGGAATCTGTCTGCAGTCAGTTCCTCCAGTTTAAATAGCAATACACATCGACCAGAAAACTGTTTGGATAATCGCAGATTTGAAGGTAGTTCTATTAAAATAGTCATATCTTAAAAACTAAAGCACTTGAAGTGCTTAAAATAGAATCATTTTGTTAAGAAATGAATATCCTTTCAGGTGCATTCATGAATAATATACATTATATATTTTTAAGAGTTTTGAGCAAATAAAGGCAAAAAAATGTTGACGCTATTTTCAGCAATTTACGTCACTTTTTTTATTTAAACCCCCCCCCCTTCGTTTAAAAGTCTCGTACCATTGCTGTATGTGGAATTTCGTCCTAAATTTGGAGACTAATCAGGTAAAGTATCACTTTTAATGTTTGTCGGTGTACAAAGTAATTCGACTCATTCATTATTTTGAAATTTTAAAAGTAAGACTTCAACTCGCCGTCGGTCGAACATTTTTGAAAAATACATTTCCGTCGCCTAATTAGTAAGTAAATCAATCATTTTACTTTTTTATGCATTAAAATTATAATTGTATATATGTGTTCTCTTTTGGTAGTCATGATATTTCATGACCCTATCCGGAAAAAAAAGGCGTTTTCTATTTATAGTTTGAAAAACATTGTAGTAGCTGCAGGCGATTTTTGTTTATTTTCATTCTAGAACGAATTTGAAAAATTTTAAAATATGAATATAAAAAAATGTTGTTACATTTTTCGTACCCAACTAGTAAATAAATTAATCTTTTATCTTTTTTTTATGCATTAAAATTATAATTGTATGTTGTTTTGTCTTTCCGTAGTAGTAATTTTAAATTACCTTATCCGAAAAAATAGTGTCCATTTTTTGAGCGAAAGTCAACAATGGCTGCTAGTATTGCTGATATAACATCAGCAGCAGCTAACTAGTCTTGTAAAGCTTTGTAAAAATAAGACAAAAATATTTTTGTGCTTAAAAAAGTTAATCCTATTTGGTTCTTTTATAAAAAATACTTTAAAAAATACTGGTTTTAAAACTAATGTAAACAGACATTTTGCTAAACAGCTCCCAGCTTAGGATGACCACCAAAACTTACACCCTAATTCTCAGTAGCCCCTTATGTCTGCAGTGGATACCTGCCTTATCTGAGGTGAACTATGTTAAAAAAATTTTTTTTTTTTAATTCATTTATTGTTTTGTGGCAAATTCAAAGTCAAAGACTACCTGGTCTTCGGGCTAGAATAAAACTGTTCTGTCCTCAGTGGAATAGATAGGTCAATATACTGCCAGTGAACCCCTACCTAAAAAAAATTGCAAAATTTTGTTTTTTGGTGGTTTTGTGCTAAGTTGGATCTAGTCTACAACATCCTAAAAGTTGGACAAAATCATAGGATGGGAAAGTGTCAAATTTCGAAGGTGATTTTTTTTGGTTTACAAGTCATCTTCCATTTACGTGTGATGCCCTAACTCGGTCAGTTTTCATAAATCAATACATCTTGGATTTTTACACAAGTTTTCAGGGTCAATTTTTCACATGAAAGATTGACCAGTGATGCCCGATAGGTACCCGAACACCTAAACCCTTATTGCACCCACATTGATACCCGTACAGCTAAACCCCTTATTGCATTCACCCAGGTTCACAAACAGGCATATGGGTGATTATTTTTATATTGGTACCAGTGGTGAATTATTACTTTCTTCAATTAATCGGGCACCTTGCCTCCATATATAAATGAAATTGTTCTATAGTGTATAGGATTCCTGAGACAACAACCGAAAACCCCAAAGTGACCACGTTTTACCCCATCAAAAACTGCCCTCACAAACAATTCACTAGCTACATATACTAATACACATATTTTCATATATTTTCAGGGTCAAACATGAGTTCAGCCACCAGTAGAGAAACTTGCCCTTTATGCGAACAGGATTTGGATTGTGAGGATACTGTAGTGCAACTGTCGTGTTTAATGGTTATGAAGTTTGATCAAGTATAAAGGACTGTACTCATCAGTGGAGCAGTCGAAAGCTGAATGCAAGAAAGGTGAACATTACAGAGGTGACAAAATTTGCTGGGAAAAAGGAGGACTACTTGTCGAATGCGGCAAACAAGCAGGTGTTGATCAAGTTGGTCATGGAACGAATGTGGCAGAAAGGCTGTGACATTATTCAAGCGGAAGGAGATGCCGATGTTGAGATTGCAAAGGCAGCCATCAATATGGCTGCTTTCAAATCAACCACCCTCATTGGGGAAGACACGGATCTTCTTGTTCTCTTGCTGTTCCATACATATGTTACCAAATGTATTGCACTTTATTTCGGCTCTGACAAGGCGAAATCCTACGTCTACAATATCAAGGTTCTCAAGCAGGTGCTTGGCAAAGGAGTTTGTAATGATCTGTTGTTCTTGCATGCCTTTACGGGATCCGATTTGGTGTCCAGGGTATTCATAATAGGAAAGACGTTGGGATTCCAACGAATTGTCAAAAGAGAAAAGACAACGATAGACTGTTCAAAAGCATTCTCTCTACCAAAGCAAAGCCAGGATATTGTGAAAACCAAATGCTGTAAGGCAATGATAGCTTTGTTCAATGCGGATCAGGACTCCCTAGCATCTATTAGATGCAATATTCTCTGCAAGAAAGTTGCGAGAGCTAAGATGTTCGTCACACCAGAATGACTCCCACTAACGCCCTCTGTCTGTAAATTTTATTTTTTGCAGATTTATTACCAAGTTATGGGGTGGGTGGGATGTAGTGATGAAATAGTGCCATTTGAGTGGGGGTGGAAGGTGGACGGGGACAAAGATGTTCGAGTAATGACAGACTGATGCACTGATTCAGATAATTCATTGCAACTGTTTGGAATGATGCAATATCCTAAGGTGTACCTGCAGGAGGCATGGACTAGAATGTACCAGTGCATGTGGACATTGCCAAGATAGAAATTGTGACAATATGAAAAATGATTCAGTGGAAGATGATGATGAGGATTGAAAAGTTTTGAAAAAGTACTGTGACGAAAGTAAATCAGAGTGGATACAACAAGGGTAATGGGCGTAGGGGGGTACCTCTTGATGTTGTATAAGAGTTTATTTGGCATCACTGTTAACTCTTTCATGTGAAAGATTGACCCTGAAAACCTGGGTAAAAATCCAAGATGTATTGATTTATCATGAAAACTGACCGAGTTAGTGCTTCACACGTAAATGGAAAATGACTTGTAAACCAAAAAAAGTCATATTCGAAATTTGACATTTCCCATACTTCGATCTTGTCCAACTTTAAGGATGTTGTAGACTAGACCCAGCCTAACATAAAACCACCAAAAAACAATTTTTTAAAATTTGTGTGTGTGTAGGGGGGGGGGATAATCAGTATATTGACCTGTCTAGAAGTGGAATCATAACTTTATTTTTTGTCCAATCTAATGTGCCCCTTTTGAGGGAGCTGGACATCCTTGTATCTAACTTTTCCTTCTTGGGGTGGAAAGTAAATAGGGACTGAAATTTCATTTTTATGGGGCAGAACAATTTGCAAATTTATTGTACAACTTTGCGAACATTGTTTAACCTGGTAACATTTTATTTAATTAGAAAACTAGCATATTTAAAAAGAAAGGTATGTATCAATATGAGGAAGTCTAAAAACAAAATACCCCCCTCCACACCTAATCCTGGGTTTCTTAAGTGCCCACTCCCACCACTCTAGCCAAACGTGAAGCTTGTAAAAATAATGTTAAAAACGGTATTGTTCCACATAAGGCTAAAGTAAGGAGAAGAAAGTGAAAAATGTATAATTAGAGCTACGTGTCAGAAAGGAAGTTTATAACGGCACAGCAGATAAGCTGATCAAATTTTTCTTTTTCTGGATCGCATAAGAGAGTAATTGTGCTTTGAGACAGCTGCTGCTGCCGCTGCCTCCGACTATGGGAGATGGGTCGGGGATATTATGCATGTATACCATAGACTGGGAAAACTAAAAACCCCGAAAGCCACAACCGCTGTTGTTAAGCGGACGACTGTAAAAAAACGTGAGAATGAAACAGAGAGACGTCACTATCCATTGAGCAACAACTTATGTTGTGTCAATAAAACAAAACTTCATATTTTGTTATGGTCTTGAATCAAAGATTTGGTCCACCATAGTGTTACCACTAATGGTTGTATGGGTGTTAGTAGCATTCAGCATTGACACCAATTGGGAGGCACCAGACGAGGTGAATAAATAGTGAGACGAAATATAAAATTGATATTTGTCCCACTTGGAGGCTTTCTTTCATAACTTGTGGTTTTTTGTTCGTTTTCCCTTGTTATGCTGCGATGAGCTATTGAAAATATTTGGCCAATTTCCTACTTTACAGATATTAAAATGTTATAGACGTGGAAGCATTGGTTGAAAAGAATTTTTTTTTCAATTAAAATCATGATTTATGTATGCCAGCATGTAAAACAGATATTAAACCGAATATGACGATGTTACATAGTTTTTATTTAAAAAATATTATTCCTCTAAATCAATTAAAACACCTAATTTTTTTTTTTAATATTAAAACAAAAAATATTTGAACCAGAAGAATGGCCATTACAATAAAAATCGATATAATAATACACTAAGGCAATTTCATGTTTGTACGTACGTTATCACTTTTCACACACATTAAAAAGAAACAAGATTGCTCGATTCACAAAGATGGTGATTGATGATTAATCTGATGCTGCTAAGATAAAAAATTAAAACTTTATCCATCTTAAAATGAATTGTTCCAAAATCAAATTATATCGTCCAGTCGACTAAAACGTTACAATTTTAAATAAATACATTTCACAAAGTGACATTCTTTTACTGATTTAAAAAAAATATTTAGCTGACAATTATATTTATGGTAAGAAAACAGAATCTTTATTGTTTTAAAATAATTAAATTGTTACAATTTTAAATAAATAAGAGGCATATTCGTTTTATTTAAAGAATATTTAGCTTGGCAACGACAATTATTTTTAGGGAAGAAAGAGTAATTTTTTGTTATTAGTCTTAGATATTTATTATTTCCGTTGATCATAATGAATATGAAAAAAGAAAATAATGTTGTGATTAGTTTCGTAATTATTGATTGTGGGATGTTTAGTTTTTATGTAGATGGCTTCAAGAATTTTTAATCTTTTGATGTTGGTATTGTGGTGTATTATTTTAGTATTGCTAACTCTATGTGTCTCTATTGAGAAGGGGGCGGCGGGCAGTCATGTGTTTTTTAGATGTTGGCAAATGGAGCTGGTGTTGGACATTTTAAAGTGTCTAGCACAGTAATTAATGTTACCAAATTCTTAGCCGTTAAGCAATCATACTTTTGAATCTTGCACACGCTTATGTAATCACTTTCGCATGTAACATCAATATTATAGACGCTCTTTTTTAAAGTTGTAAATTACTAATCGTTAAAAAAAACTCAACAGTAAAGACATATTTGTAAAGACACCAAGACACTAACACCATCTGAAGATGATTTGACGAATCAAATCAAAAGTACTCGCGAAAAAGGAAAGAAAAATGGAAAAATAAACCCACAGAATTTATTCACACCAATCTGACCGAAATACTAAATGGACCATTCGGAGAATTGAAAAGAATGAAAAAAAGTCTTATTAAGCAAAACCACTCGGTGTTATTTAATAATGTTTGCCTTATTACTTTAATTCAGCCCCAAACAAGGCAAATTACCAGTGAGATGTAAGGGGCTACTGTGAATTAGAAGCCATACCTACAGGGACATCCTCAGTAGGGAGTTGTACAGCAAGATGTTTGTTCACATTACATTTAAATTTCTGCATGTTGGTACAGTCAGAGAAACAGGGAGCAGGTATGGAATTCCAAAAGCTAGCAATTCGAGGAAAGAAGCTATAAGAGTAGGAAGCCTTCCGGTATCTGGGGATCTCTACAGTGAAGGGGTGAGATTTTGCTGATTGTCGGGTCGGTTGGGGGTATTTACGTCAAGGAGATACCAGTGCCGCAAGTTCGTCAGAGCACATTCCATTAAAGTACTTGTAAAACAAGTACAAGGATGCAACTTTGCGGCGATGGTATAGGGGCTGGAGCTTGGTAGATAGTGTGGGAATTATTAGATTAGAGGCTCTTTTTGGGACTGTCTAAGAGGAAGAGACCAGTGGCCGGTGCACCAGCCGAGATGTGACAACAATACTCCATGCATGGGCGAATAGTGGCTTTGTAAAGATATAGGATACTGGCAGGTGTGAGACATTTTCTAGCACGGTAGAATATAAGGCCGAGTAGTTTGAATGATGGACTCTCGGGTACGGTGCTATGGTAACTGGTGATTGAAAAGGTTTCTTATAATTGTTAAGGAAAGGGAGCTTTGTTTTAGTAGCATTAAATGTTACCATCCATTTATGTCTCCATTTCACTACAGACTGGAAGTCTATTTTAAGGATTCAGCTATTGCCTTGGATATGTGTGTGCTAGTTCTGCCAAAATGTCGAGAATAGAGCATATTGTCATCAGCAAATGTACCCATCTCGGACACAATTGCATCAGTGAGGTTGTTTATGAAAATCAGGAATAATAAAGGTCCAAGGATCAACCCTTGGGACACACCTGCAGTAATATCATGTTGTTTTGATGAACAGACATCGAGGCCAACCTAGATCTTCCTTTTGACTAAGAAGGATCTGATTAAATTGATTTTCATGAGATTTTGCGGCTCAGTTCTTTCACAAGCATTCTTGAACACTGGTACCATAGAGGCAACTTTTCAGCTATCAGGGAAGCAAGTGGGTTGGATACCGGATGATCCTACAGTTCTTCACAAGTAGAGAGCTCAATGTAAAGTACAGCGCCATATTGATAAGAATATATAGAAAAACTAAAAATACCCAGGTAGTTATTAGGTAATAACTAACTTCAACTCTTAATGCAATCGAAAGAAATTATTACCTAAAACCACCATGATATAGGTAAATAGAATGATGAACAATGTTTATTATTATTATTTACAATTTTCATACTGGTTTCCTCATCCTTGCTGTTATCACGTTTCAGCTGTTTTGCTCCTTGGTCTTCTTCAGGTGCTTTGTGCTGAACTCGGTAACATTCATGGAAGTTTGAATGCAACTCTTTATTGGCATCCTGGGGGTACACTGATCACATTCCATTCGACACAAGGAACCTGAAGAAGGCCGGAATTGGAAACAACAACGAAGATGAAGAAACCAAAATCTAAAATTGTAGATAACAAATGAAGATTTCTCATTGTTCATGACAAAAAAAAAAAGCAAGGGAGGTAACTTAATTTGTAACATTAATTTGTTACATAATTAACAAAATAATGTAACTGTTATATTGAAGTTTGCGTTTTAAGTAACTGTTTGAAAGTGTTACAAAATACAAAAATAAACAGAAAATCTTTTCCAAGCAAAAAATTGAGATAGGTTATCTCCCTTACTTTGTCAACATTATACAACATGAACAAAAAAAGGGCCAAAATCTCATCGTAAAACATTTCTTTTTATGCTTGCGATTACAATAATGGGTAACTACAGCAAATAAGACTCTAATGTTATATTATGCGGACATTGTGCATCTTATAAGTAAGGGACTTGTTTACATCTTTAATGTATAAGAATCATCTTGATCCAGGTCCATGGCAGATCGACTATTAGTATTTATCTCCCTTCCACCGCGGGAAGATGTGACACAAGGTCAGAATGCGGGGATTGAAAAGCCAGCGCGTAAGAGGCAGAGCACTCTGGCCTACAAAAAACGCCTGATAAACCTCGTCAGCATTCCCCAGTAGAGGTGCCTCAGTCGAGTAGCAAAGATAGAAGGTACAGCCTGAGAAGGTGGACTTCCTAGAACTGCACAGAACCATACTTCAGCCCGACAGAAAAAAAAGGCCACCGAACTCAAATAGGCCAGACTGTCGGACTGATTGTCGAGGACGTATCCTCGACTTGGTATGAAAAACAACACAACCTTAAAGTCAGGTGACCTCCCTGGCTGATCGACTGTTTCTGTAAACGAGTTACCGTTTCACATAAATGGACAGCACTTTTCATGCTCTCTACCTATCAAAAATCAGGCTTTTAATTCACATGACTCAAATTAACCAGCCAGGGGCAGCCATTTGAAATTGAAAAATAATTTTTTTTTTTAATAAAAAATGGTGTGGCTTTTTAAAAATTTTAAACCTTCTTTACACTTAAAATATTTGCCGATTTTACAATATTTTTTTCGCCAGTGACAAGCATAAAAAGTGCTGCCGCATATAAATTTAATGTAAAACGATCTTCCAATTTTGGTCCATTCTAGCATTTTAGGTAAGTTAATCCTTTTCTTTTTGCTATGGGAGATAAATCCTGTGCGTTTGTTGATGAAGGAGAGTTCTACATTTTTTAGGCGATTACGTGTGGTTTTACGATCTTGCCACTCGGACTTGGGGTAAAAAAAATAGTCAACTGCCTTAAAAAGTTAGAATGACCCGAAAATGGGGGATCATTTTAAGTTAAATTTATATACGAAACTGATCCCCTACTCTAAATTCCAAAATAATTTTTGTTGTTTTTTTTCCTCTCTTTCACCAAGTTTTTAGGGTGTTAAAAAAAAGTAGTGTTAATCTACAAATGTATCAAAAAAAATAATAATAATAAATAAATAATAGACGCCGAAAACATGCCGTTCATTTTTTTTTAATGGAAATCGCTTCACACAAGTCATGATGATGAAGCCACTTGATGTAAGGAGCTAAAAAAAAAAAAAATTACACTTCAAGGTAAAAAATTAGCCAACAATAAGTATTAGATGGATAGATTCTGATCTAGAAAACAGCAATTCTTTCCCCATTGTCAGAAACATCGCTCATGAAATGTGAGGACTAAAGGACAAAATAAGGAAAGCGAGTTACGAGGCTGCCGAAAGTAAACCCACGGTCCACTTTCTACTTTGAAATTATTAAATATAGGAAAGTACTCAGTAGGTACGTGCAAAAATGGCTGGGTCTTGTATGGACTATGCTTATTAAAAAGCGCTTATCATTAATTATTTAATTAGTTTCAGTGTAAACTTTGATTGTGTTTGAAAGATAAAAGCCTAAACTTAATCTCTAAAAGGAAAAAATGCATATTTACGTGTGAAAAAGAAATTATAATGAAAAATGTTATCACGACGGCAAAAAAAACAAAAATTCAATGTATTTTTAAGAAATTACTTGTAAAAATCCCTTGAAAGAAAAATCTAAGTTTTTGGGAACTATTTCAAAGATAATTATTAAATTAAAGTCATAAGATACTGAATTAAAAGAAAAATTTCCTACGTTTTACTAAAAATTAGCAAAATTAGCCCCCTAAAAGTCATAGTTTAGTAAAATTTGGCATTTAGTCAATCGGTAAACGACTTTGTTTACCGATTGACTATCGCTATGCAGAATATATAGAAGACAAAAATGTCATAATATTTTTGTTTATAATTTAAACTTTATATATAAAAATTGTCTTGTAATAATTTATAGAAATCGAAAAATTATTATCCATTAATTTCTTTATTCTTTTTAAGGTTATAAAGAAATTTAATTAATTTAAGTACCATTATTTTGTTGTAATAAAAAAGGAAATGCTTATTTAATTAAAATATTTGTGAATGTATGCAATTAAGATTTTATTTATTTTTAATTAAGATTTATATTTAACTTGGTATTAGTTTTTAATTTAGTAATACTCTGAAATTATTGATGACGTCTATTTACCAATGTTTTTCCTTAGAATTTGAAATAAAACTTTTTTCAAATGTTGTTAAAAATTATTTTTACATTACGAACTGCATCAATTTTATCAATTTTTTTACGTGATGATTAAAAACTTTAGTTATTCGATTTATTCTTAATGTGTTGTAACGATAAATTACATTCATTCTTTTTAAAATAAAGTGTATTTTTTTTATTTTAAGTGTGAAAAAGTAAATTAAAGTCAATGACTACACTGACAATTTATTCATTGAAAATAAAAAGTTAAAACAATTATTTATTAATAAATAGAATTCAATTTTGAAAGAAAATGTCATGCTTGAATTCTATTTATTTATTAATAAATAATTGTTTTTAACTTTTAAAATATTTATTAATGAAAAAATGACAAAACAAATACAAACTTTCCAAATAATTGACGATGAATTGTGAAATTAACGAAATTGTTGAATCTCTAAAAAATACAATTTTGAGGGCGGTTTAAAAGTGAGTGGTGGTTGGAGGGTTAATCCCACCTTTTATTACAGAATAGGGCCATCATACCAATCCAAGTTAATCCTTAGTAAGAAATTATCCAATTTTTTAAATTCATTTTTTCGTAATGATCTTGATCCTCATTTTTTTCAATTTTTTTTTTATTTTCAAGATTATAAAAATAATTTCTTACACGTTCATGTGCGAAAGGGAAATATAATTATATCGCATTTTTAATTTTCCCAAAAACTCTAATCATTAAAATCATATAAAACATTTTTTTGCAATTATATTATTTTTTTGGTGAAAATATTGATTAAACAATGCTTTATTCAATGATAACATCGCTAATTCAAGAAATTAATTTTTCTTTGCGGTATAGTGATTTTATTAACACGGAATTTAGGAGCTTTTTTCGTAATATATATGAAATTAAAAAAAAAAAAGTTTAATTTTTAACATCTACATTTCATTCATTTTTCTTTTAATTTATGCATTTTTTTTTCATTAATACTTTAAAATATAACTTTAGTAAAGGTGTATTTTGTTTTCAAAAATAATACATTTTCACTAACATTTTAAGAAAAATAATGTTTTCATTATATTCCGTGATCGTTGATTAATAAATACTGAAAATTTCATTAAAATTGGTTGATTTCTTGAATTTTGGTGAATTTTTAAGTGAAGTGGGGGGTCAAAATGTTCTTCATTTTCGGAATCGGCCATTGAATGTGCACTTACCTAGACAGTAGTACTTCCTATAATTCATTAATTCCTACACTAACCCTAAGTTTGGAGTGGTGGTCGAGAATACCAGGATCAAGACCCTAAATTGTACTCATCATTTAGTTTAAGCTGTCTGGATCGATACTCTAAATTCGACTCATAATTCTGGGTCGTTCGCCTCGTCAGTAACACCTTTAAAAGAACCCATAACCATAACAAATAGTAAAAAAAAAAAAAAAGCTAATGGCACAAATTAATAAAAAAAGAAAAAGAAAAAAAAAACAACGTGTCTCATCCGTTATCGTTGTTTTTCGACTGTTTCCGTAAAGAGTCAAGCCGCAGTGGGCCTCGATGTAAACAAGTAATAAAAAAGGTGATATTTAAAGGTTTTAGTAGTTTGTTTATTTAAATTTTTCAAAACTTCAAATATTATTTTTGTAAAGTTTGCATCAGATAAAATTAGAATCGCATTTACTGTATTTACCGAGGATTGTTATCCCAAGAAGCGTTCATTAAAATAATAGTTAAATTGCTAAATACAGAAAAAGTCGTATTCTTGTAATTATTTAAAGTAGAGAAAAATAATTCTATTCTTTTGTTTGTTTTAAGACAAAATAAATAATCATTTTTAAATCGACTAAAATGCTACAACGAAAACATAAAAATGAACATAAAAATGTTTTTGTTTTTTTTTAGTTTTAGTAAAGTTTTCTTTTACCTTAAAAGAAACCTTCCTCGCTCGAATCTGGGCAAAAGAATGAGATGAAAAAAGGATGGTGAGACAGAAAAAGTATTGAAAACACGACCGGTCAATAAGTGACTAGAAGTGTGGAAGCACTGCCACCCAAACCCTCCATACAGGGGGTGAGGAGGGGGGGGGGGCACTACTTGCGTCAAACAAAAAGTTTTATTCAACACATGTTGCCTTGTTTAAGCAGAAGCGGCTAACGTAGACAAGAATTTATTTTAAATAAATAAAAAAAGTGCTTTTTATCCAATTCTTGAAGAATAAAAATGGAAAGAAAAAAATTCTTTTGAATTTATCTAGCATTTTTCCATTTTAACATAGAAAGACAAAAACCTCTGAACACTATTCCAAATGATAAACTCCCAGCATCTCCGTGATGAGGATGCTGGGGTCACATGATTGTATAGTTAGTCAACATGAAAAGAAGAGGGGAAGAGGGAGACGAAAGAGTGGAAGGGAGAGAAGAAGAGAAGAGAAGGGAGGAATTGGCAGATAGGAAGTTCTTTCTGGCTAGAATTAAAGTTTATAAGAATGTATTATCGTTTATTTGGAAAAGAGTTTTTCTCGAAGAAGCCACTCTACTAGAAAGTTGTTCGTTTAGTTTACGGCACATCAACCCTTTTCGATTAATAATATCTTCAAATATTTATTTATAGTGTTTGCTTTAACTGGTTATTCCTGGTGTCAATTCACGTTTACAGCACAGGATTCAATATCATTCCCTGGATCGATTCTATTAAACCCTCAGATGGTACTCTGACAGGTATTACCACTCAGAGTGAAACCATGGCTAATACCGACTAATGACCGATCCTCCTTCCTTGCTCTCCAAGCATTTTTGTGTCATACTCAAGACACTCTAGAAAAAAAAAAAATTTAATGTTCAAGCCTAATATGAGGTACGGTAAAAAAAAAAAAAAAAAGTAAAAAGAAAAAGTAGATCAGCCAGAAAATTAAATTAAGTTGTCATTTTAGCCAGGAGGAGAATCTAGAATAGTGGACGGTTGAATCATCTTTTGATATATTTGAAAAATGAAAACACTGCCAACAAAAGTACAGAATAGTTAACACTCGACAATTCGTGAACTAAAATGAATTAAAAAAAAGCACAATTTATAATAAACCACACTGGAATGAAATTCTCTAACCAAACGCGCATAGTTATGAATTTTTATACTATTAAAAAAATCCTTACAAATTGTTTACATATGTAATGATGTGTCATCAAAATATTGCTATCAGCAGCAGCTTGAAATCTGTAGAAAAGAGATGCATTTTTTCCACTGAAGAGCACATTGGGGTTCGCCTCACCATCGCCATCAGTTGACATGGCGATCTGCAACCATGAAAACCGACCAGTTGTAGCACCTGTTCGGCAGCGATGTACAACAACTAGTAGCAGCGATTTTATCTGCATCTACAGTTATCAGCAGCTCCCATTCTATCAGCAGCTCTGTTCCTAACAACAAGGCTAATAACCATTGCTTCATACCAAACACTACTGTATGGATCATCATCATACACTGCATCAAGCCGACCCTTAATCCATTTAGAGATGTACTATAGTAGCTCTGTCCCTATCCACTACAGTAACCAACAGCGATCCTGCCCACAACAAACAGCAGCCTCCGATCCTGCCTGCAGCACTATCAGCATCTAGCAACTCTTTCCTCGAGACATTTATTTTTACTGAAATAAAAGCACTTTTGTCTTCCTTTTATTGTTGTCACGGGAGTCATGGTACACTTGATAGATGGATATTGTCATCTGTATCACCACTCCGTTACAATCTGATTAGATTTTAATTCAGCTAGTGCGATTCCATAGTCCTCATTGGTATCCATTGTTCTACTTGCACCAACCCACCTGGTTTTGTTTGTTCATTTTGTTTTTACAGCATGTCAATCCATTTCAGGCTATTTAATGCAAAATTCAATCATTTTGGTAAAAGTTTTTAGGTTTCAAATTTCTAATATCTTAAAATATTCATTCATGGTATTTGCTTTGACGAGTCAGTCATGGTGTAAATTCATGCATATCTTCGGTTGCAGTTTCATACCCAGAACAGATTCTATTTAAGCCATAGATGGGACCCTGACAAGTACTACCACTCTGGGTTAGAGTAGACCTGAGGGCAGTGGTAATGAAAAGGTGACCCGACTCCTCAAAGCTCCAAATTGTGGGCCTAAATACCGGGTGTGATTGATTTGAGATATGGACATGAGGTTATTCATATGGTTTTGAATATCTTAAATAACACAAAGGATTATCATTTTAAGATCTATTCAACTTTTATAATATTATTTTGTATCATCATCATGACTGTGATGATGATGATGATGATGACGACGTGTAAGATATGAATAATTCCATAAAGGTGTTTATGAGCAGCTTATTTAGATCGCGAATATAGTCGGCTTACTGCGACATGTTCTGCTGATTTCCAGTTGTGTTAGACATTAATTCGACAGAGGTTAAATAGTCATGTTGACGTTGCTGGTACGTATTTAGTGCTGTGGTTGTCTATTTGATTTTGGTGGCTGGGTTGGTTCTGAAGATTACATAGTGATGAGTTCAACCAAAACGCTCACAATCATTTGTCCACCAAGGTTCTTCTGTTTGTCCATTGATTACTGCTGCTTTTATAGACCTGTTGATCATGTGACCGGTTCAAAAACACCTTTTCATTTCTAGGATTTGGTCATCCTCTAAATGGTCATAAATTTAAATATTTGTATTTCAATTCTAGTCAAACCGTTTTACTACTTTTCTATTGTCTCTTTTTTGCATGTAGATTTTCTTCCAAGGAAAAGAAAAGGAAAGGACAGAGAAAGGACCAAACGGAAGGTAGTAATATCCAATTTCCATGATGTCACTACGGACACAACACCAGTGGTTGCAAAGGTGACTGTGATACTTTTATTCCAACCGAGTAGCAGCAAATTTATTGTCTTTTTGTGACACATCCATCACTTTGAACTAAAATACACTTGACTTGGTGTTTATTCTGGCAGTTTAATCTTCCCGCTTTCACATTTGTCATAGATATACCAATCATTTATGGCCTGACCATTTTGACAATTTTATTGAGTTTTTTTCTCGGTCAAGGACAAACTTGTCTTAATGGCCTTGTTTTTGGAATCTGTTTTATTGCAAACAACCTAGAGAATAGCTCTCGTTTAATTTTAAATAAAAATATCCTATAAGAAATACCATCATTTTACTACTTATTGCAAACCAAATTAGCGCATACTTCGGCAATCAAAATAAATATGAGTTTTTCTCTATTTGCCTCCTCACAAGGGCAGAGTTAGACACATGGTCGGTTTTTAATGTGGGGGAAAATCCAGCTCTCAGAAAGGGCATCCTGGATTGGGACAAAAATTAAAATTGCCTCAGTCTAGAAGTATTTCTTCTTCACTGACCAGGAAAGATACTACACTTTGCTCCTAGCCAAAAAAGCCGAGCACTCATAAATATGAGTTTGTCGTATTCATATCATCTCAGTTTATGAAACTATTTAGCAATTCATAGGCTCTTATCCCCCCCCCCTCCTCCAGCTGGGGAGGTCCTAAGCTGCAGGTAATCTGGTTCAGCTAGTCACTTCATTAAACATGTAAAGTTGAATCAAAAGGCAATTAGCAACTGATTACAAATTTCACATGCAAATGAGATTTTGTTTTAACACATAAATTAGAATTGGTCTCTTTTCTCTCTCAATAGACAGATTGGACGTTGAAATCTGCGTTCTCTCAACCTCTCCTTAGCTTGAGCACAAATTCTCAATCCTTTCATAAAGTTTCTTTATCTCTCAGCTGGCAATCATTCCATCTCATTAACCCTTATCCTCGAGTGGCTTTTGGCCTTGATAAGAAAGTAAAAACGAAGATAAACATTATGGAGTCAATAAAAAGAAATCGGTTTATTTTCATAATACCAAATTTAAGTGATTCTTTCACCCTACATTAACACTAGTTGGAATACTCGTGCCAAGATGGGTTAATGTGATATCTTTGTAAAATGTTTCAAACCAATTAAAAACATTTCTTTAAAAAATGTGTGAAAATTAAGATTACACAACTGAAGTTATGAGTTCAGAAAAGTTTAATGTGGAGTGAAGTTCTCAATAATCGTAATATGCAAAAAACTTTGGAATCTAATTGTGTCTTTTAATTATGATTTCGTTAAAATCAGAACTAAAGTCCAGTGGAGGTTCTTGCACCGACAGGGATGCCCTTTAAAAGGTCCGAAATGTTAGCATATAAAATACTTCTAATTAATCATAAACATAAGTAAAAATCATGTTGAATACGAAATTATTTTTTGGAATTTTTAAGATGAAAGTTGTTTTTATGTACTAACGAGTCACCACTTATCAAGACCGATAGGCCACTCGAGGATAAGGGTTGAGTTTGTCAGGACAGTGAACCAACAATGGGAGGATTGCGAACAATGGTTGAGACTGGCCAGAAATTAGATTATTTAAGAGGATGGCTCAGCAAAAATTTGTTAACATTGGACTTGAAAACGACCATGTTATAGTCAGCTGGGAAGCAGCCCCAATGTATTTTATTCCACAGACGGATAGTTCTTGGAAAGAAACTTTGCTCATGGAAGTTCTGTTTGGTTTTAGGTACACAGAGGGAGAAAGGAAAATTATTTAAAGTGGTTGTAGCTAGAAGAGTTCTTGTAAATATCTTACAGGAGTGATTATAGATTTGAGCTTAGTCGAGCACGTATCATGAAAATAACGATAGAGTAGAGAAAGACTAAAAATTGTCTCTTCTGTGAGAAAGAAGCGGCAGGGAAGAAAAGAGGACATCCCCACTAGATTTCGAAGCCAGTTTTGTTCTCTGTCAAGGCAGGAAATGGTGCTCCGAGTGGCACCTCCCCAGATGTGGCAACATCACTCTAATCTTATACAAGTAGAGGATTGTGTCAAGAGTGAAATACTTTCTGGAACGGTTGAAAGATACAACCATTTTTTCAGCAACTTCAGCAACAGATTTGATGTAAGTCTTCCATTTCAGATCTGGTGTGAAGGTCAGTCCTAGGAGCTTATCAGAAGGAGGGGGTTTCTTCAAGGAGAGAGACATTCATTTCAATTGGGGCAAAGTGAGGATCCGAGCGTTGGTTGTGAAAGATGTATTAAAAGTAACCAGTCACCTTTTTTCCCCGTTGCACTATGTGCTTTAGGTCGGAAGAGAAAGAAACAGAAAGATCTTGATCATTAGTGCTCTTTGAAGTGTTGCCAGAGATGGTTGTGTCATCTGTATAAATGTCGACGAATGAATTTAGAATGTGATTTAAGAGATCATTGATGAAGATCACAAAAAGGCTTGAGCCCAGAATAGATCCCTGAGGCATGCCGGCATTGATACTATGCAGACTTCTGCCCATCAATGACTACTTTTATAAACCTATCAGAGAGAAAGGATTTGATAGTTGAAAAGACATTGAGATATTTCATAGTTAGCTAACTTGTAAAGCAAACCTTTGTGCCAAACCTGATCAAAGAACTTTGATATGTCAAGAGCTATTGCTCTAGAGATGAAGCCTCCATCAATAGATTCACTGATCCTGTGTGATATTACAATCAGCACATCTGCAGTTGATCTTGCAAGAGGAAATCCATATTGCTTGTCACTGAGTAGATTGTTTTTGTTGAGGTGGTTGACGACTTCTTGATTTATCACAGATTCAAACAACTTACCCATGACGCACAGGAGACTGATTGGTCTGTACTGAGATGCAGAAGACCGATCTACAGTATTTTTAAATACTGGGCAGACTGACTAAATTTTCCAAGGTGACGGGAAGCATTTCTCTTTTAAGTAACGAATGAACAGTTTTTTAAGAATAGGAGCTAGTTGTGGTTGCAGCTTCTTAAGCACTACGATTGGAATGTTTCCAGTTGCTTTGCTGGCATCTACGGTGCTAGCAGTCCTAAAGGCCGCTTTGGTTTCAGAGAATCTATTTCTTTGAAAGCAATTGAAATATTGATTTCTGTGAGCAATGGCAGCCGCACATTCAGGGATGTATCAAGGTTGGCTATTTGGTTTCTGTTGGAATTTCTTGGAGGGTATGAACGGCATAATCATGTTGACACACCGGTTCCCGCAAGATCACCAAAGTTAAGCAACATTGAGCCTAGTCATCACTAGATAGGTGGCCATTTGGGAATACCGGCCGCTGTATGTGGACACCTAACTATGAACAAATAGTGTCACCAACCCGCAGTGCCTAGCATGGCGACCATGGCAAAACCCCGGAATGACTCACCAATAAGGTGGACGGAAATCAGGGAGGGGTTCCTCCTGATCAAAACCCTGGTGGTGATGATGAAGCTCTCAATTCCAACGATTAACCAACCAGTTATATCAGATGTGACACTGGACACATTCTTTCTAAAAATGGAGTGCAGAGGAATTCCTGATATGAAAGATCTGAGGCTATCCCAGTCAGCCATCAAGTATGGATACACTGTGTGGAAAGGGACATCAGAGGTCTTATTGCACTTTGTTTTGATCTTAATTGAGACAACTGAGTGATCAGAAGATCCCAGCGGGGGATAGAACAGTGGATGAACACTGCCTAAGTTATGGAGAGAAAAGTATTGTTTTTGCACAGTTCCCATTTAATGAGGACGAAAAGAATTATGGCCCCACTAGAGGGGCTTAGAAAAGGTGTTAATTTTGTGGAGTTAATACCAGTTTTAAAATGATCGAATATTTTGAAAATTTTGAAGATTTAATTTTGTGCAATTTAACAATGGTTTAAATTTAATTAAAATCAGAGATAAAACAATTCAATTGAAAAGGGGAGGGTCATACAGTAGTCTGGTGGAGGCTCTTTATACAAAACTAGCGGGATCTGTTTCAGGCATTGCCAGGGAAAATCGAACCCTATATAAATACAAACATTAACTGTAGTGTTCTGTATGTTCTAAATTTATAAGTAATAAACATTTAAATGTTAGTATTAATTCTCGCAACAACATACTTATGTAGAGACCAGGAATGTTTGTGTGTATGTGTGTGGGGTGTAATTAATTATGTCTATATGCAAACACTGGAAGAAAGGTAATATTTGATATGAATGAAAAAAAAAGAACACACACACACATGCCCTTCATTAACCCTATCACTATCCATAAGTCTGCAAAGAAATACACAAAATAATCCCCCTTCAAAAGGAGGTGGTAATGCCTGAGATGATGGTTCAGTGTGTGTTATGCAACTGTAAAAAGTCAATTCATAGTCTAAGCGGCCAATAAAAGTCAGTTTCGTCCGAAAATGTCCTGATCTTTCACATTAGCACATCCTGATGGATGAGAGCACCACGGACAACAGGTAATAAACCTTTACCTGGGAGGAAGGTCTCCCATGACTAATACCACTATTTTCAGGTACGATATTTATTTAAAGGAATTCATTGAATTTTAGGTAAATAATGATACCGGGTAGCAATATGAGAAAAAGAAAAAGATAGACTTGGTGAACGCAGTGATTGCACCGGAACCATGAAAAGTCAATTTATAGTATAAGCTGGAAAATTGCCTCTGTGGTACCAATCTACAAGAGTTCTGGGAATAGAACCGATCCTCAGAACTACCGCCCAATCAGTCTACTGCCGATCTTTGCCAAAATCTTTGAATCCTTAATCAATCTAGCGATAGTACGGCACTTAGTTAATGCTAAACTTCTATCTGACCGCCAGTATGGATTTAGACAAGCACGATCTACTGCAGACATCCTAACGGTCATCTCTGAACGCATGTATCATACACTCGACAAGGCAGGAGAAGCTAGGGCAGTAGCGCTTGATATATCCAAGGCCTTTGACAAGGTATGGCATGAAGGGTTTCTCCTGAAAATATGCTCACACGGTATTACTGGGCAACTACTTAATATAATTAGATCCTTCCTAAACAAAAGAAAAATACAGGTTGTCCTCGATGGCCGTTCATCTAAGCAACATGACATAAATGCTGGTGTACCACAGGGATCTATCCTTGGACCTTTGTTGTTCCTGATCTATATAAACAATCTTCCTGATGACATAGAGTCTGAGAGTGGTTTATTTGCTGATGACACCACGCTTTACTCTCGTCATATTGGCAAAACCGACGCGATCATATCCGAGGCAATGGCTGAATCTTTAGAAAATTACCTCCAGACTGTAGTAGATTGGGGTCATAAATGGTTGGTAACTTTTAATGCCGCAAAGACAAAGCTCCTTTCCTTCAATAACTACAAGAAGCCTCTCCAACCACCGATTGTCATGGCAAATAACACCCTACCTGAGAGTTCATCATTCAAACTCCTCGGCCTAACCTTCACAGTTAATATGAATTGGAACAAATACATTGAAGACATTGCCAAGGCTGCCGCAAAGAAGGTTGGCTCCCTCTACCGTGCTAGCAAACTCCTCACACCTGACATTATCCTGTATCTCTACAAAGCCACCATCCGCCCATGCATGGAGTATTGTTGCCACATCTGGGCTGGTGCGTCATCTACTAGTCTCTCCCTTCTTGACAAGGTCCAAAAAAGAGTCGCCAACCTAATAAGTCCCTCACTGTCAACCATGCTCCAGTCCCTGTCCCATCACCACACTGTAGCATCCTTATGTTTGTTTTACAAATACTTCAATGGATTATGCTCCGATGAATTGGCTACTCTGGTGCCCCCTCGACGTAAATTCACTAGATTAACTCGACAATCAACTAAATCTCATTCATTCACCGTGGAGGTCCCCAGATGCCGGAGAGCCTTCTACTCAAATAACTGCTTTCCTCGTGCTGCTGGCCTCTGGAACTCCCTCCCTGCCCCCCTGTTTTCCCGACAATACTGACATGCAGAAATTTAAAACTAATGTAAATAGACATCTCGCTGCGCAGATCCCAATTTAGGTTGACCCCTCCCCACCCAACCTTCTCCCCTTTTCTTTTTTCTCAGTAGCCCCTTACATCTACAGTGGCGGCCTGCCTTGTTTGGGGTGAACTATGTTAAATAAAAAATAAAATAAGGGACCAATCAAAATCAATTTCGCCTGAAAGTGTCCTGCTCGGTCCCGTCGATGCTCCCTCACTTATTAGAATGTCTCAGTCTACAGGCAATAAACCTGATTCCTCTCTGAAAGGAGATGGTATGGCCTGTGAGGAAGGTATTTTGCAGCTATTTCTAAGTATGAAAGTAATTTAAATTAATAATTCATTGAATTGTGGGCACATTACAGGAACACCTATTTTGGAAATTAAGAATACACGTTTAGTAACCGATAGTAAAATCTGCAGCAGTTAACGTCTCCATGGCAACAGGTGGGCTACTTTGAAGCGGACATGAAAGCAAGTAAAAACAGAATAGCAGGTAAATAAACAAATTATAGAATGAAATCAGTTATTCCTAGAAAGTCGTCTACTGTCATTAAAAAATCACACGTTACAAAGCGATGGTTTTAAAATTGTTTTTTTCGGAAACTAGAAAAAGTAAAATGATTAGTTAGATGTAACGAGTCAAAAGTTTGTTACAGAATTTTTATTTTGCAGGAACTATTCATTAGAATAAAAAATAAAACGGAACGGATGTTTATGCTTGAAAAATTAAAGCGAGCATTTGTGTTAGTGAATGTAATGGCTGTTTACTGTTCGGAAATGTAATTTTGTTATTCCAAGAATAAAAAAGCTATGTCTTTGAATAGAAATGAAGTGGTTCTTTTTATTAAGGTATTTGTAATTCTCTGAAATTCGATACTGTCGTAGGAAAAAAGAAACTTTATATAATGTATCCGGCGTGACCAGAAATCTTTTTTCGAGGAGGCCGGGGGGGGGGGGGGGGGGGGGTACCATGGTTCATAAAATGTTAATCTGAAATGCATCAAAAAGTAAGAATAATGGAAGCAACAATCAGGCCATTCTGCTAAATTGTTATTCCATCAAGCGAGAATGTAAAAGAAAGTATTTGGAAAGCCAATCAAAACGCTTCCCCCCCCCCCTAAAAAAAAAAAGAAAGTGTAGGTTGAAGGGGTGCTCCGTATTTAGGTTGAAAATGTAGAATAGCTCACAGACAATAGCAAGATCAAAAAATTAAATAATGGTGTTAGGAGAAAATAGTTGTCTTATGAAGAAGACTTGCTGATGTACGTGGGCTGCAATGGTAGTAGATCCGAGTGTGAGAGTAAAAATTCCTCCGACTTCCTTTATGGATGACTATGTTAGGAGACGCTGTAGTGCCAGATAAAATGTAAACCGAAAATTGGCCTAAAATCGCTGCCGAAGCAGATTCGCATGTGTAGCTTTTGGAGCGAAAGCTATACTCATCAATGAAATTGAAATAAGGGAAATCACTTTACTTTATTATAAAGATATATATGTGAATTTTTATGTTGTGGATCATTACTACCAAGTTTCAAACTTCTAGGTTTAATAGCCTTAAAGTTGTTAGCAGACACAAGCAAACGGACATCTGTTAGGAGAGAACTTAAATGCCGACTAGATACTTATCTCGAATGTCTAAGGTCTCTCTGTATAGAGGTTTGTCAGGACAACCTGACATAAGGATACTTCCTCCTACAAGTAAACCTTGACTAAATATTCAAAATAACATTGTATTTTAAACCCAAATAAGATTGCCTCAGTATGGATAACTAACATTGGCTTATATGAGGAATGGTGCACCTTCTCCAAGTAATATATATATATATATATATATATATATATGTATTAGTCCCATATTAATATTATAATTCCCGCCAAAACTACCTATTAATATTAGCACTAACACCATGGTCTTTACCTGATTCTCCTGAAGATGGACCCGGATGGGCCTGAAAGTATTTGGGATACCTACAGTTATGGCAGATTCATCAGCTAATTCCCCAACGAAACAAAGACCCTGATTCAGCAAATGGAAAGGATGCACACAAGGATATCCAGACATAAGTTGGCTGTCATATTCAACAACATTTGTATTACAGAGAAAATGTTGCCTAAATACAAATACACAAATAAACACACACACACAAAATTATTCTTGCCAATAAATGTCCAGTGAAAGATGAAAAAAAGTGTGTTGCATATTTAGGTTAGCAACATTACAGACCCTCCACCCCTACTTTTGGTGAAATGGTATACTGGAGAACTGACTTTACACAACAGCAATAAAACTATAAAAATGGCCAATAAAATATTGTTCATTTGTTTTGTTTGTTTTTTTAATTCTAAGTCAGCGTGATCACTTTAACCCTCACAACAAATATATACACATCTCTCTTAGCTGTTATGAAAATTGTGTGGAACTACTTTTGGGCTATTTACCTAGGAATGTGAAATTAGGTAAAATGATCTCATTCCAATGTAAATTGTCCAGTCTCTCATATATATTAGAATACCCATCCCAAGACAGGTAAAATTAATTCCTCAGACAGTTTTGCACCTCTTACAAAGATTAAAATCAAGATATAATGAGAATAAACCTTATGTTTAGAATCCTTATTCCAATTTTGATCAAAACCCATTACATGATTTTGCTACTAAAAAATGTCTAAAAGTTATGGTTTAAGTTTCAGGGGTCTTAAGAAATTGATCCATAATCCTTAGACATCAAGTGTAAGAGAGATACAAACACTTACAATTAGGGACGGTTAGAATCTAGAGAAGATCTCTCTGTTGAATTTTCTGAAATAACAATTCATTCAACAGGGAACGTAAATCATGCATGTTATTTATATATATCTGATAATAATTAGCAAAACCTAGAAATGCTTGCAATTCAGCAACATTTGATGGGGTGGGCATATTTTTAATTGCACCAGACCTTTCTGGGTCGGGTCTTCTGCCTTTTGCGTCTATAATTTGTCCTAAATATTTTATTTTGGACATAAAAAATTTGCATTTATCCTCATATAGCAACTTGTTTAGTTTTGTTCAACGGTCTCGCTCTTGATCAATATATTGTCCTAGTACGCCATAGCGTAATCCAAACACGCTAACATGTTATCCATTATTTTTGGAACAAATTAGTGCTACTCCGAATTGTATTAAGAATACTTAACTACAATAAGTTCATCACCATTACCCGCTCTGGGCAGACGTGCTAAGCGGTTCTCCAGATAAGGGAAAAGGTGCTGAATTCATAGTGACCCGACGAATCCATCCTGTTACTATGGATGAATCCGGATCAGTCCACAACACAAGCTGAACCCTTTATTAATATGATAGTATTATTATATTATAATTTATACTAAATGTAAATTTATCAATGTTTATTGATTCAACCACTCTCTGTATGACTATTTTTAGCATTGTATCTCATTTATATATTTCTGTCTGTACACAAAATAATAAGACTCTTTGCCATTATATAAGAATAATAAAGAATAATATTTCCATATAATAATAATAATACTAATAATAATGATAAAGATAATAGAGAAGTAAAGAGACTTATTATTTTGACTTATGCAAGAAGAATATCTTAAAAGATATGTGACAGCTTATGAATTTTCAAATAAAAAGTTCAGTTCAAAATTCAGTCCAGGTTCCCGAATTCAACAAAGATTCCCAAGTTCAAAAAGATGCACCTGAAGAGGTTACATAGGACGAAACATTGTGAAAATAACAACCAAGATGAGAATAGTCCGGATGATCCAAATTAATCATTATCGCAAAAATTCTAAAAAGAAAAATTGACGTAAATGGCCTAAAATGTCATCATCATATTCGGTTTATTCATTGACAAATTCTATTTATGTGTTTAGTTTAAGATTTAAAAATTCATTAATAACAATTTGGGGAGGGAAGGGGGACTGTATATAAATTAATGGTAAAGACAATTTCTGGAGTCAGAACTAGTAGTTGGTTACCGACTCTTCATGAAAATAGGCTGGTATCACACCATTAAGTAAGGATATATATCCAAGTATTGTGCCATAACTCCAATTTTCTGATCTCTGACTGGCGTAGGGGCAAATAACTTCCATATGCTTCAATTCTTTCGTTGCTGGGTTGTATCTCTTTTTTGACATGCTATGGTAATTCTATTTTGTGTGTGTGTGTGTGCGCGTTTGTGTGTGTGTGGGGGGGAGGGGCAATAAATATTCTTAACATAACTTTATTGTAGTTAAAAGGTGTTTTTATGCTGAATTCCTATTCCAGTCAATTATGGGGTTCGGCATTACTCCAAAACAACTCATTTTTACAGGTTTTTTTTGTCTTTTCAAACATAAATTTATTTCATAACAAAATTCAACAAATTTAAAATGAAAAATTGAAAAGGTTAAAACATATTAGTCAATAATTTGAGAATAACAAATTATCAAACAGAAAATAGCTGTAATACGAAAAAGAAAATTGACAAAAGTTAAATTTGTATACACATAAAAATTTTTATAATTTCGAACTGAACCCTTTATTTAATCCACGGGGGTAGCATGCTCTTGTTTCGTCATATCCACTGCCCCACTGGTCCTTGCGGACAATACTAGTATGAATTTTGGGAGCCTTAAACCTATTCTTGTTTTTTTTTTTCCTTGTGGACCGCAAGGACCCGTGGCACAGTGGATATAGTACTAAGTAAAATTCAGTTCTAAGTGATAGTCATCTGAAAGTTCAATCCTCGGTGCTGCCGATACGAAGAATTGCAAATTACTGAAGACTTCTCTCAGTCATGGCTGATGAAACGAGAGCATGCCACCCCCGTGGATTAAATAAAGGGTCTCGTTCGAAATTCTTTTCAGTTCGACAGAAATATTCCAGAGTTCGAAAAGATACACCTGAAGAAGGCCAGAGTTTTCAGCGGCCGAAACGCTGTGATGATAACATTCAAGATGAGAACAGTAGTCTGAATAATCAAAATTATACAAATTATCAATCGTCATCTCAAAAATTCAGAAACGCACATTAAAAAGTTTATGTAAACATTTATTTTGTTGGCACTCTTATTCTAAATAATCTGTTTCAATTGCCAAGCCTTTGTGGATATATCAGAAACATCAAGAAGTCTGATCAGATTTTCTGCTGTCTTGGCAGGCCGAGAGCAGGCTCGAAACATTCCCTTAAATAATTGTGATGGAGAGGCGTTCGAAGAACAAAGTCAACTCACAATAGTCGATGACAACAATACTCCATGCATAGGCGGATGGTGGCTTTCTAGAGATAAAGGTTGAGGATGTTTTGTGTGGCAGCTCCACTAATTTCCATGGTGATCAGTTGGAATATGAATCTGTCAAGAAGATCAGAAGATCTTGATCGCTTGCGACCCTCTTTTTAATTTGTTTTTCATTTTTCATTTTTCTTCATTCAACTTGATCCCTGACAGATCTAATACTTTGTGTCTTTCATAGTTTTGATGATATCGATTCTTACTTCTTTCATATCGTAGAATCAGACATAAAATGCTGACCAATTTCTGGCACAGAAGAAATCCCAAATTGCAACTATTTAACCAAGCTAGAAAACTTCTCACACCTGACACTATCCTATATCTCTACAAAGCCACCATCCGCCTATACATGGAGCATGCACCATCCACTAGTCTCTCCCTCTGAGACAAGGTCCAAGAAAGAGTTGCTAATCTTCAAAGCCACTATCTACCTTCACTACTTACTGAGCTCCAGCCCCTGTCCCATCGCTGCAATGTTGCATCCTTGTGCTTGTTTTACAAGTACTTCAATGGAATGTGCTCCGATGAACTTGCTGCTCTGGTTCCCCATCGACATAAATACACTCAACTACTCTAACAATCAGCTAAATCCCATCCATTCACTGTGGAGGTCCCCAGATGCCGGAGAGCATTCTACTCCAATAGCTTCTTTCCTCATGCTGCCGGCCTTTGGAACTCTCTCCCTGCTCCCGGTTTCCCCCGACTGCACTGACATGCAGAAATTTAAAACTAATGTGAACAAGCATCTCGCTACACAGGTCCCAATCTAGGATGACCCCCCCCCCCTTCCCACAAACGTTCACCCTAATTCTCAGTAGACCCTTACATCTACAATAGCAACTTGCTTTGTTTGGGGTGAACTAAATTTAAAAAAAAAAAAAATAGGATTTCCAAAATATTAAACATGTTACTTTATCAAATGGAATCCATTAACTTTGTGGATTTATCATACAAGTTACGTAATACATGTAAAACAGGACAGCAATCTTGTCTGTTTAAGACAGACTAACTAGCTACATGAATAAATAATTACGATTTAATTAATACGATAATTCAGACTTTTAATGATTTTTTTTAAACGAGAGAGGGTATATTTAAAAATAGCTAAGATGCCAAATTTGAACACACGGTCTCAGTTTTTGTAAAAATATAGACTACCTACTTATGACAGGTAGCTACTAATAATCTAAAATACACTAGCTACCTAAGAAGGGGGTCGATACTAAATTTTGGAATCCATAGAGTGTAGGTGGCAGTTTAAATCTTCTGATAATGTTACTTAAAATATGGTAGTCCTTTGATTTACTGAATCAAGGTAATTATTTTATAACTATTTGAGTGGCTGCTCATCCTTGTTTGGAGTATTTTAATTCATATTCATTCTCAGCTGATTGTAAGCTGTGTCTAACTGAATCGTCGACTGCGTTGGCATAGTGTATTCTGAGTTGCATCCCTTGGATCAATTTAAAGTTATCTCCCCTGAACTATACTGGTGAGAAATGAATCCTCAGTTTTTTAAGTACGAAAAAGATCTGCACATATGTAATGCGAGATTAGAAATGTCTTGTTCTTGGCTTTGAACTGTAGTTAGCCCAACTCTTCATTTTAATATGGTTACACACCTCAAGGCTAGCGAAGCATCGCTCTGCTTGTCTCTTCATCTAAATGGATTTAGCTTCTGGACATTGAGACGGGACTTCCAGACAGCAAGTCATTTCAACATGACACTTTCTTTATACAAGGTGTATGTTATTTTATATGCTCAAGCATTCTCCATGTTTACCCTGGAAATTCATGTCTATTCCTGATCGTGTCTAGAGACTGTTACCTTAGTAACTATGTTTGTTTAAAGTGCCCCCCTTTGTGTATCATGTCCTTCAGATGTTTGCCTTTGAAATATCTTCTGTCAGAATAAATGCTTGTTTATTGTCGCCTCCTCCTCCTCATCATTACCATTTGCTTGATCGTTAGCTTTTTTCCACTGTTTGTTTTTGATCCTTGTATGTACTCACGAAAATATGATGGCATGCGTGATGGAGAAAAATGTCCATCATGTGCATCACCATGAAAACGTATAAAATGGAATACACAATAATTGCATTCAATTGTTTTTTGTAAAGCAAATAATAAGCACAAAACTGGATACCTCATTGATTTGTAAATAAATGAAAAAAAAAAAAAAATTTTTTTTAAAAGGGTAGAGCTGGGAATTATGAAATGTGCAAATCAAAATGAAAAAAAAAATGTCAACTTAAAAGTCTACTTTATGACGCAGGTTACAAAAAAGAAGAAAAAAAAAAGATGGTCTTCTGATTGTAAGATTTATTATCTCTGAATTTGTTATCGTTAAGTTGACTTATCAAAACAAAAATGTCGATAGTAAAAAATAAAAAAATGACTTACCCTACGACTAACCCTAAATCGGGGAGTTTGCCACTTGGTAAGGTAAGTCATTTTCTTTTTTACCATTTTATTTTAAGGAATGAAGCCCTAACAACAATAGAAGGCCAAGCAGCCATTTTGTTTCTTGTGCGTTGAAAACAAAATCTAATTTTGAAATAAAAAAAACCTGAAAACAGTTTCAGAACGTTTAAAGTATACAGCTCGATAGAAAATTAAATTTTAATGTTTGATAAAAGTTATTTGTTATATATATATATATATATATATATATATATATATATATATATAAGTGATGGGACAATTCCAAAATTTTTCCTGTTTCTGATACAATTACCTCAGACTCAGGAACTCCCGCGTCCTGCAACGCATAAGACAAAGTAAACCATCGTTTTCGGTCTGAAGCCAGATCCACAGCGTCCTTCCAGCTTCTTTCCATTGCGATCAAATCTCTCCATTGTTTGCTTCCAGCTCATTTTTGGTCTTCCTCTTTTTCTATCAGAGTTCCACTGAAGCACTTGGTTTGCAAATCTCTCTGGGGCCAATGTCTGAGCCAGCCTAGACGTCGTTCGCAGATTATTGACGATACTATCTGTTGGTTAGTGCGGTCTCTGACATCTTAGTTGGTAATTCTATCACTCAATTTGATCCCTAGAGTCTTTCTAACACATTTGGAATCAAATGCGTCTAATTTCCTCTTTTGAATGATTTAGAGATGCCAAGTTTCACTTTCATATAGCAGTGTGGACAAAATGTTGCTGTTATAAAATCTTTATTTGGATCTGAGGATAAATTTTTATTTTTCCACATCTTGCAGAACTAATTAACTGCTGCTGAGGCTTTTCTTATCCTGCACTGCAACTCGTGCGCCATATTGCCTTCCTTGTTTAAGGAGCTTCCTAAGTAGGCGAAGTTGTCAACTATAGCTTTTTTGGTCGATAAAGACGTTTGTAGGTGGCTGGTGTGCCCCAGAAAGCATGTTTTGAGTTTTCTTAGCACTGATATAGAGACCAATGTTCCTTGCTTCAGCTTTGACCTTGTCCACAATGCCTTATAGGTCAGTGGTATTCATTGCCAATGCAGCAATATCGTCGAGTCTAAATCAGAAAGTTTACGATCTTCGTCACAGGTTATACCCTGATCCTTGGTTGCCTTTTTTAATACAGAATCAATAGTTATGGCAGAGTAATGGCGAAAGCAAACATCTTTGATGGACTCCAGTGATCACCACAAACCAGTCACTGAGACTATCTTCTGATTGAATGCAACATTTGGAGTTTGCATAAATTTGCTTTATTGCAGTGATGATTTTTTTTTCCTGTAGGCCATACTCATGCTCGATCTTGCAGAGTGATGGCCGGTGAATGCTGTCGAATCCCTTGGAAAAAAAAAAAAAAAAAAAAAAAAAAAAAAAAATCTATGAAACTATTGGTAAGAGGTTTTTGAAATTCGACGACGTAGCATAAAAATTTTTTCTGCACAAGAATGTTTTGACCGAAATCCGGCTTGTTATTCACGTAGCTCTTGGGCAACCACATCACGCATACGGTTCAGGATCATTCGACAATAAATCTCCCTGGTATAGAGAGAAGGGTCACCCCCTGCAGTTGTCACAATCGACAAGGTTGTTTTTCTTAGGAATCCATATAACCGCTCCATTTTTTCAATCTTCCAGAGCTTCACCTGTGTTCTGCACATCTATTTGACGATGCTATCACCTCCTGATTTAAGAATTTCTGCAGAAATGCCATCCACTCTTGGTGACTTATTATGTTTTAGGGTTTTAATGGCTAAACAGACTTCATTCTCGGTAAATTCGTTGATGTTGATAGGGAGAAGAGTAGAGGGTTCCTTAGTGACTGCTTGGGTGGGTGGCTCCGGTCTGTTCAATACTTCCTTGAAGTGTTCGGCCCATCTGGCTAACTGTTCTTCTCCTTTTTAGAGCAATGTTCTCGATTAAGATTTTTTTTTTAATTTCTAAATATTTAATTAGAGATTTGTTGCTCTTTTTAAAAATTTTCGAATTACTGTAAAACCCTGTGTAATGTCCGCATATATTTTTGCAAACGTAAAAAATACACTCAGTACAGTTAGGCTGAACATAAAATTATCGCCCATTTGGTGACAGTAGCTGTATTTTTGTTTAATTTCCGATTTTAGGGCGATTATCGAGGTCTAGCCTGGCAGACATTTTCTTTCTTTTTTCATTCATTTTTAACCTACTTTTTTATTTTAAGTATAAGACGCTTTAAAATAATTTAAAACACAAAAGAACAGTTACTCTTCTACCTACGTGGATAAGTTATCTTGCCTTTGGTAACATTTATTTGTTGCCTATTTGTTTTCGTTTGGGTTTTTTTCACCTCTTTTTTTGTTTTGTTGGCTCTTGTAATAAATGCCCAATAATTTTCTTTAAATCAGTAAGTGAACCACTGAACTAAGAACTTTGTTTATTTTTTAAAGAATTTTTTTCAACTTTATTTGAGGGGGGGGGGTAATTCATTTTAAACCCCTGATCTAGCTTCAACCTGGTTTTGCATTCGTATGATTTAGTGTCGTCTGCCTTTTTTACATTTTTTCGCGGCTTTAGAATTTCGTAATAGTCAGTCAAACTCGTTGATGTAACCGCACCTTTTTATTCGTATCATGTCTTCAGACTCGGGAATACTTGACACTGACTGTGGAATCTCCGTCAAAACTCGGGACTGACTCCGAAAGTATTAAAATTCTCTGGGTGTCCACTCATTCATTACAAGTACCGTTTTTTTAAATTATTTTTTTGGAGGGTTACAAATTTATTTTAGCCCTAACCATTTTGCATTCATATGCTTTAATGTCATTTACCTTTTACATTGTTTTGCGACTTTCAAATCGTAAACTGCTTCGGCCATTTCCAGCTTGTTTCGTAAATCGCAATCAGAAACATTCGGGTCAATAATATGGATCATCCGCTATAGCAGCACCAAGCTTTATAAATATTATAAACAAACCAAAATAAACTTTGTCGCAGTGAAAATAATTTTTTTTTTTAATTAGGAATAAAAGAATATTACCAAATAAAGTAATTATTTTACACACAAAGGTGCGATCTTTCATAGCAAACATAAAAGGTTTATTTATTATTAAATGCAAAGAAAATAATTAAAATATTATCCAAGAACATTTTAAAAGAAATATTAAACAAATGATACATACCTCTTTTTTCGGAATTTCATGCTCATCTTAATAATCCTGACAAATTGTCAAAAATAACTGTTTGTTTTTGTCTAAACTAAAAACTTAAACACAAGGCACGCGATTGATTAAATGTCATTTTTTTTTTTAAATAAATCTTGACTTTTCGTAATGTTGAATTGCAGACTTAAAAAATAAAAACTTTGTCCTTTCTGTTTAGTTTGACAGCTGAAATCTCGAGTTGTTTACAAAATGTCTTTGTAAAAATAACAACCTTAAATTAAACAGTGATTAATTTAGGAATAAGGATTTTAGCCGATTAAAGGATTTTTTTAAACCATCTTTAAAACGACTAAAAGTGTAAAGAAAGCCGCCGTTAAGTTTTTTCTTTTAAAGAGTTGATTATGAAAGTTAACAAAAAAAAATTCTTCATTTTGTTTATCAATTTCTATTTTTTAAATGTTAAAATCTATAAATTTTAAAATTTAAGCGATAATTATATTTTTAGTACAACAATTACAAAAACGCTTATTCGAAAATTAACGTCGACTTTTTTTTTAAAGCAAAAAGTGGAGCTCGTTAAAGTTGAAAAATAATTTGTGGTATAATAAAAAAATAAAAAATAATAAACGAATATTTAAATTATTTAAGTTGAAAAATATACTAGGTATATTTGGGGTGAAAATAAAAACTTTTTACTAAAAATAATTTAAATATTCCCAAATATTCGTTGTTTTTTTAATATTTGTTAAATTACAGACAAAAAGATAACTTTCGTTTCAAATAAAAAATAAAATGTTTGGCGAATTAAATTCTTTTTTTTTTTTTAAATCATGGTTATATTGAAGTTATTAGCTTTTAAATGGCTGCCAAAGTTTGGCGATTAGTTTTGCAAACGGTGACAGAGCAAAATACAGCATATTTTGCTCAGATTTTTGCGAACTTTTTTTTGGTGTAAATATTGCGGATTCAAAATCATTAATTATGTCGAATAAGTTTTATTATAGTTTAATTTTTTAATTAAATAAAACTTTCCTTCAATGCAATTTAATTAAAATGGTTAAATTAGTTGTTTCTGAATCACTATTTTATGGATGCTATTAGAAAGTTGTCAAATAAGTAAATACGCTTTTTTTTTTGTATGTAAAAATTGTTCATATTATTTCTCCGTTGGCAGACACATTATTAAAAGGATTTTCTTCTTCTTAATCATCTTTAAAAAGGCTAAGTGTCAAGAAATCCGCCGTTAAAAGTTTTTTTTTTCTGAAGTTGTCATAAAAAGAGTTGCTTATGAAATAAATGATTCATTGCAAGTTGTCATCAATTTCTTTCAAGTTTAAGAAAACAAGACGAAAGGGAAAAGATTGAAGAGCGACTGCTTCCGCCTACCCCGGCTGTTTCTAACGGCAACAACAATAATGTCGAATGAAACTCACCTGTGTCAAAAAAGCCAAACAAAAACGAGGAGCAATTAAATTTAAACCAGTTTTAAAGAAGACGGGTGCAGTAGCCATGCTTTCCTATCATTCAGAAATAAATCGAATAATTACTACCCTCGCTATTTAAAAAGACAGTTAATCCCTAGAAACGGATAAATAAAAAATATATTTGAAATAAAGGAGAGAAGTAACTTACTTCACTCCTCGATCGGTTACGTCTTTTTAAAAACACGCACTAACACTTAATAAGACATGACCGGTTTTGACTTTATTTTTTACATTTTATTTTTGTTTGTTTGTTTGAGAACCATGTTTTTATTTTTAGAGTTATCTTTCCTTGTATTTTAAATGACTCCGCAAAATATAACAAGACAAAAATAGTTAGCTTTATTGATAAACCAATGTGGTATTTCCATTCTGTTTTTATCATGACATGGGAAAATAAAACAAGCAGAATTTATAAATATAAATTTAAAGACTTTTTTCTTTTAACCGGAAGTGAGCACTGCCACCCGGCATACATTGCGGTCGGCCATTGTTGCCCACCGGAAGTTGACAAAGTTGCCGTCTCATTTACCGCTTGCCGAAAACCCATTTTCACTTCTTCATTTTTGCAAAGTTAACATCCAAAAAAATAAAGGACAAAAATGTCCCGGGGAAGCAGTGCTGGCTTTGACAGGCACATAACTATTTTCTCTCCCGAAGGTCGACTTTATCAAGTCGGTAAGTTTATTTTTTATTAAAATGAAAAACAAATATAATAGATGTGGTTGTCTGCATTTATCATTTTCTTTATTTTAAAGGTTTTCATCGTATTTAAAAAAGAATAGATTTTCATTTAAAACTTTTTATATTTGGAAAACATGCAAAATGTAACAGTTTTTCTATTTATTTTTAGTATTATCTCACATTTTTTCTTTTCACAGCAAATTTTATTTTTTTAAAACTCCATGAAGCTAACTAGTCCGTATTAAAAAAAAAAATTCATTGTTACGAAAAAACGATCCTACCTCAGTTTATGATTTAAAAGAAATTGTCCATAATTTAACTAAACTTTTTTTTAAAAAAATCTACAAAAATCTTTCGAACAATTTTCAGTTTTTTTTATCCGTATTTTCTTTTTCTAAAAACGTACCTTAATCATTAAACAACGTAAATATCTTTTTCAGTGTATAATGGGACGCCTGAAATATTAAAAATTTCTATTTATGAAAATTAAAATAATGCGATCAAGTTTCAATCTCAATAAGCCATTATTTCAAGAATAGTCCGATGAGATCTGAGATTGAAATATGATTGCATTTAATATCATCAATTACCATTTCTACGGAAACTATTGAGCAAACGCTAATATCGGATTGTATTAACTTGAAACTTGAAGTTTTAGATTCTGAAATGATCCATGGGTTAATTTATTTTTTAGCAGATTGTTTGATTTTGTGCTGTTGAAATTTTGGTACAACTTCGGAAAAGCATCAATAAAGATGTCGAAAAAAAAATCATAGGTAACCAAGAGTGAAGCTAGCTAAAGAGTGAGGTTGCGAAAAAAATAAAAACTTCCATCGCGACCCTCTCCTTAGGTCTAATAACTTCTGTAGTTTGGTGACAAATTGACGAGTAGTGAGGAACGCCATCCCCTACTGATATAAATTCTCTGCGACAACCGTCCTTCTTCTTAGATGTTGGAAGAACATCCTCAGTCGCCACTCTCTGGTAAGTCACTGCTCCTCCTATTTTCCACACACTCCCAACAAAAAATTTTTTTTTTGCGTGACCCTGCAGGGGGACAGAAAGGTGCTAGGCCTTTGGGGCATCACAAAATAGATATAATTCTCCAGATCGGCTCCCATTGCGAGCCTGTCTGCTGAAATGCATATTACTCAATCCTGCAAGCCTCTTCCAAGATGATTGAAATTCAAGAGGGACTTGATTATCCCAGTCAAAACCCTGCTCCCATAACTCTCCCACCAAAACCCGACTTCTTATGGTCACCGGTAGACAGAGGGACAAAAGATCAAACACCCTTGCCGACTCGGAAAGGATACGCCTTTTGGTAGATGCACTTGAATCACATCTAACAGGAGCAATGCATAGCTCCTCCGAAAGAGGATCGTACCTGTACCCGAGCACCATCCACCATACGGCCTGATGAGCACTCAACATACCGTCGTTTCTCATCTCCTCCCTAAGGCTGTCACAGTTGGAGCTGCATGACTGCACTACAAATCCACCCTCTTTCAGATGCTTCCTGGCATGTGAATAGACTTGCAAGCTTCACAGGGTCAGACTCAGTCACTATAAGGTTCTCAACATAAAATTTGTCCTCCATCGCTGCTCGACATTCGTCTAGGGGGTACTGAGTCGCATGAAACATCAGGATACTTCCCAGTATAAAGGGGCTGAAGGTGAACCCAAATATCAGGGTCGAATAGCGGAAACATCAAAGACGGTCACCATCCTTAACAAAGAATAAAACCTGTTTCTGTCTGCCTCAAGGGCAAGACGAACCATCAAGAACGCCTTCCTGATATCCGCGAGCAAGACAAAATCATTCGATCTGAATGACATCAGCAAGTCCAACATATTCCCCGTCATATTCACACTGCAGTAAGCAGCCTCGTTAAGCGAAGTCGAGCCACCCACCTTCAGGCTACAGTTAAATACCGGCCTGATCTTAGTAGTTGCTGCCGGATCCGCCTTAAAAATGGGTCGATGAGGTATCCAAATATAATCCCCAAATCTTTGTGGGGCTACGTGTATTTCCTCAATGATACCCTCCTCCTTCTGCTGGATGAACACCTTCAGATATTCCTGGTACAACCCCTTCTTCTATTTTCCACAAGGAAAAACAAATAATAAATACATACCTGTATTATGTATGTGACTGGGATGGAACAAAGACATTGTACACCAAAAATATTGTAAATTGATCAAATAGTTTTCTTTTTATCACTGAAAATCAAATTTTGTCATTTTTTCCATGCATTAAAAAACGACCTGTGTCTTACTCTGCCCTCGTAAGGAGGCAAGTAAATAGGGGCAGTGTAGTAGTATTGGTAATCGTTGTAGTATATAAATGTCGGCTTCATTAAATTATATCGAGTAAAAAAAAAATAAAAAAAAGGCCTGTCTATTTACAGACGTTTTAGCTGAAAGTTATTCAATTAAGCACAATCTATATACCCAGTGTTGATTATCTTTAAAAAAATATATATATACTAGCAAAACCTACCCACCCTCCGGGCAGCAATTAATTGGGAGGAGTGGGGGGCGTTAAAATAGTTTTTTAAAAATGTTCGATACACGTCATGTTCAAGGTTTATTTTTAAGATTACAAAAAAAATAATGGATCAATTAATTTCGTACCCTGACGATAATTGAAATTGATATTTTTCCTGATTGTTTTCCAAATTTCATGGCAAAATTTCCCAAAGACGAATGGTATGATATCTTTAAAAGAACTGACGTAAATGGCCTAAAATGACGTTAACATTTTTATGACTTTATTTGCTAAAAACTCTCAAAATATATAATGTAGATTATTATTTATTAATTCATGTGAAAGGATATTCATTTACGAACAAAATGGTGGTATTTTGACAACTTAAAGGGCTTTGGTTTTTAAAATATGCCTATTTTCGTAGAACTACCGTGAAATCCGTGATTATCCAAACTGTTTTATGGTCGACGGGTATTGCTACTCTAAGTGCGATTTTTCAAATGAATTATTTCTATAAATTATACACCTTTCTTTCTCTCATTTGTTGAATATTATTTATCTCCTTTGCTTTCATTAATTTTTCCTTTTCCATTTTAGAATATGCTTTCAAAGCCATAAACCAAGGTGGATTGACTTCCATTGCTATTAAAGGAAAAGATGCCGCCGTTATTGTCACTCAGAAAAAAGTTCCTGTAAGTAAAGGGTTTCATGTTGCTTTCATAGATTTGTATTATAAGTTAGTCTTTTTTTTTCTTTTTTTTCAGGTGGGTCTTCTTTTAGAATCTTTCTGCATTTAGATACCAGAGATGTAGTTTTTTTATTACATATTACATTTTTCCCCCCAGGGTTGTGAAGTCTAAGCAAAAAATTTATTGTATCAGGAGTCAAACTTTTTAATATTTCAGGAGACTGAATCGGAGTCAAGCGTTTTGACTACTGATTCCACAGGCCTCTTTTCTTTCATCTATCTTTTTCATTTTTTTTTTTTTTCATTCTTTTTATTTTTTAATTCAATTTAGGTTCAAAAGAAAAAAAAATTTGAATTCAGGGGCTTAAAACCCCCATTTTCTTTAAAATAAAATATATGTCTAATCCATAAAGTAGTCTGTTTGTGGATCTGTAAACCTTCAATCGCTTTTCTCATACAACATCAGTATCTGATTTTGTTGCTTATTTCAAGATTGCTTGATCATCATTGACTAGAATTTTCCATATTTCATCAGTCTTCCATCACATTCTTTAGTTCGTCCATCGACAAACCAGTGTCAACTGGTCCACATATGCAATTTCTGACCTTTCTCTTTTCCTTTTTTTTTTGTTCCCACATCATTAGTTGGCGGCATACCAACTCTTGCTTCCTCCTCCACATATGTCCAATAAATCTTAACCTTCTGTCTTTGAGCACTGATGTTATTTTACTCAGTTCTCCATATTCATCGTTTGGCACCAAGTAACACCTAGGACTGCCCTTAACATTTTGGTATGGGTACCATCTAACCTTCTGCACATTTCACTTGTAAGGGTTCAGCCTTCTACTCCATACAGCAAAACACTTTCAACTATGGATCTGAACAACTGGATCAAATTCTCTATTCAGTTTTTCTTCCAAATCTTGTCTAACTTGTTTTAACACTTTCCATGCCAACCTGATTCCATCTTCCATGTCTTTTTTGCTATCTGCAATCCACGAACCAAGATATTTGAAATCCTACACCTGTTTCAATGTCTCACCACTTAGTGTTTTTAAATTTGTCTCCTGGTTGAACAACATATATTCCCTCCTTTTGCAGTTGGTACGCAGCCCAATAGTTTCAGCTGCCATTTCCAGTGGGTTTGTCCATATAGTTTGAAATCAGTGTGAGATCATCTGCATCAGTGACATATACTGCAGGTTTTCGAGGACCCTATCTTTTCTCCAACATAAAACCGGTTGATGGTGTCCTCTCTAAGTGCATAGTCCAGTGCAATAATAAAGAGATGAACGGCAAACCTTGCAGTACACCAGTAGTTATCTTAAACAAGTTTGTTTCTCTGTCTGGTGTGATCACTTTTGGCACTCCATAGGCTGATAGTATCTCCATTAACTTTTCTTGGTGAATGGAATCAAAGGCCTTTTTTAAATCAATAAAAGTAATGAGTACCTATAGCTGTTTTGCTTTGAAATATTCAATCAATTTTCTAAGAGTTACCATTTGTGCTACGGTTGACCATCCATTTGTGAAACATCGAAACGTTTTCATATTCCTCATTTCTAATAACCGTTTCCAACGATTTTTATTTTAAAATTTCAATTGCTGAAACAACACGAGAAACACCCGTGTCTGACGTTCTTAAACTTGTTCTTGCGGATCTATTTTTCTTTGTCGTCATCGCTCGTCCAATTGTATAATTGTATGTGGTTGGTTAGTCGGCATAAAGACTGCTAATTTTTAATTTTATTCATTTATTTTATCATTTTTTATAAAAAAAACAAATATCTGTCCCAAAAGATATTTTAACGGTTGAATCGTCGGCGTCTCAATCAAACAATGATGCCATTCTGTTTCTTTGCATTTACTATCTTTTTTAAGTAAAGAAAAAAGCCTCATACTTGCCGAGATCCCCTAAAATAATAACCAACCATAACTATGTCTACCAGATCCTCTAGCGACCAGCCATGCCAAGTCTGCTCAACCACTAATAAACGAAAACTAGGCCGACTCTGCAACCAGTGCAATCTCTTTTTTCATTTATCATGTGTTGGCCTCAAGAAAAAAATTTCTGAAGAAATTCCAACCTGGCACTGTCCTTCTTGCTCCAAACTTCATATATGTCCCCCCTCATTCGATTAAAATTTCTGAGATCCTCCATGGTTCTCTCGATGCTGAAAGTATCCTTAAGTATGTCTCATCGAAGCGTAGACAACAAAACGTTCTGATCAAAATTCCTAAAGCTGCTCGCATGTCTGCAGCCGACGCCCTCACTTCTTTCATCAATCGGGCTCTCGACAACAATGACGACATCTCTTGGGCTCAGCTCTTTCTGTTTGCTGTGGAAGCTCTCGCCACAGACCGCGAGCCACAGAGCAATTCTCTCGCCAGCAGAATTAAACATAGAATTGCTGATTTCGTCAGAAAAGTTTCCCTTAATGAAGCCTTTTCCCTGCAATCTGTGCCCACACATACCGAGTCTACAATTCAAAACTCTGGCAGTTCGAGAATACGTCAAGCAGTCAACACCAAACTCCTACAGGGCGATGTTTCGGCTGCCGTAAGAATCATAACCTCCGACGACACGGTCGTTCGTCCATCGGATGAAGTGCTAGTCGCTCTCCGACTGAAACACCCAACGGACACGGACACCCCTCCTAGTTTCGAAGAGATTTACTCCCAGGACATTTCGGTAGAACAGGTTATGTCCGCACTCAAGTCTTTTCGACCAAGCAGCAGCGGCGGCATTGACGGTCTCCGACCCAGGCACTTGAAAGACCTCACATCTCCCCTAACAGCTGAAGCGGGTCTTCGCCTTCGCTCTGCTATTACCCATCTCTGCAATTCATTGATTAACGGCCAACTTCCGAAGTTTGCACGTGATCTCTTTTTCTCCTCTAGCTTGACTGCTCTTCGCAAAAAATGCGGCGGGATACGCCCGATAGCTGTTGGTAACACCTTCCGCAGACTCGCCTCCAAAGTTGTCTGTTTTGAGGCGTCAAAACATCTATCGCCCGAATTTCAACCAGTTCAACTGGGCGTTGGTGTCCCAATGGGCTGCGAGGCTGCAGCTCATGCCATCAGAGCAGCATTCAATTTCAGCAAGGAAGGCACCATACTAGTTAAGTTAGATATGACAAATGCCTTCAACACGGTGCGCAGAGATCATTTTCTTAACGTGTGCCATCGTCGGGTCCCTAACATCTACCGTCTTGCCCACACAGCTTACGCTGAACCCAGTCTCTTATTGTGCGGAAACAACTCTATCACGTCGGCTACAGGCGACCCAATGGGCCCCCTCCTTTTTTCTCTGGCCGTCGACGACATTGCCCAATCTTCCTCGACACCGATCAACATTTGGTATCTTGACGACGCCACTTTGGGCGGCTTTATCGATTCAGTGCTCCACAACATTGAACGGATTGTCCCAACTCTGGCTGAAATTGGTTTGTTAGTTAACCCTAACAAATCTGAAATAATCAACTTGAACTGTTCCACCGTGGAGTTTCAACGGGGAATAGATGGCCTATGACTCGCCCTTGGATCCGTCTCAATAACTGAACGGGACAACACAATGATTCTTGGGTTGCCTATCTGCTCTAAAGGTATAGCTGCATCCCTACAAGACAAGTCTACTAAGCTAGAGTCTATGGCAGAGCGCCTCAACATGATCGACGCTCATGCGGCACTGTTCCTGCTGCAAAACTGTTTTGCAATGCCCAGACTTCTATTCACACTGAGAAGTGCTCCATGTTACAACAAAGTCAAACTTCTGGAAAATTTGACAAAATTTTACATCGTTCGGCCAGTGAAATTTGTAATGTAAATTTTGACGACACCGGTTGGCGCCAGGCCACTTTGCCGTTTCGGTTGGATGGCCTTGGTTTGCGCTCTGCAACCGATACTGCGCTGCCGGCTTATGCTTCCTCAACTCGCGCTTCGGCAGGTCTCGTTGACGAGATTCTCTCCTCATTCGTCGAATCCCCGTCTTCAGATCTTTGACAGCCGTTTTGTCAACATGGACGTCAACAAACCTTCAGCAACCACCCGATCTCATACATCAGTCGTCCTGGGATGACATTCAATGTCAATCCATGTTTGCCGAACTCGTCCATAGCAGTAACCAGCATAGAGTTGCCTGCCTGAGAGCATCGACTTCACCTTACAGTGGTGCTTGGCTCAGTGCCATCCCTTCGGCGACACTTGGAACCCTCTTGGACAATAACACTATTCGGATCACCGTCTCACAACGGCTGGGACTCCGTTTGTGCCACCCACACCGGTGTCGCTGTGGGCAGGTCGTTGACGAGTTTGCCCTGCATCCTCTCTTGTCGATTTAGTGCCGGCCTCGCCACTCCGCCCTTAATGACGTAGTCAGGCGAGGTCTCGACTTAGCAGGTTTTGCATCAGTCCTTGAACCAGTCGGCCTGGACAGGGGCGACGGTCGCAGGCCTGACGGGATGACTGTTTGCTTTCCGAGCCGGAAAGCCGCTGATCTGGGACACCACTTGTTCTGACTCCTTTTCACCAGCAAGGATTGCGGAATCCACGGTGAAGCCCGGCACGGCGGCTCTGCTCGCCGAAACAAGGAAGCGCGGAAAATATAACTCGTTCACTGACCATTTCGTCTTCCAACCAATTTCAGTGGAAACGTCGGGTGTGCTTGGCCCGAGACTTGTTCAATTTTTTCAGGATATTGAACGGAGGATTTCAACGTCTAGGCATGAGCCCCGTGAGTCAGCCTGGTTGTTCCAACGCATCTCCCTGGCTATCATTCGTGGCAAGGCTATGTCGGTAACGGCGGCGTCACTTCCGTTCTAATCGTCAACTGTTGACTCTCTTTCTTTCTCTGACAATTGTTTCAAACCTTATTGTTTGTTTTTTTTCTTTATCCAACTAAAAATTGATCCTTCCAGGATGAAAACCATTTTGGTTCATCCCTCGAAGTAGATGAAGTTAGAATCTTAGTCGTTCCAGAAGTAATTTCTTGTACATCTTAGCAGCTATTACTGTTAGATATTTCAAGATCGTTTCATGTGTCTCTGACGTCTCCCTTTTTTTGTTAATGCTATTATTTTACCCTGTCTCCATTTATTGTTCTATCGCAGACTTCAAGAAGTTGCATATTCAGTGCACCCGTTTTCCAAAATTCAGTGGGGATGTTATCCAGCTCTAATGCCTTATTGTTATGCACAATAAAATGACAATTATTTTTCATATGATGTTTAGTATCAATATCATCATGGAATATGTGATGTTCCTCGATTAGTTCTGTTAAGTGATAAATAAATGGTGCACATTCGGACATGTTCTTAAAATAAATTTTATTTCCAATCAATTTTATCGAAAACCTACTTATCCACTTTTATTTCTTTTGGTAATATTAAGAGGAAATAGTTTTTCTCCACTACAGAAAAGTACTACCACCACCACCACCACTCATAATATATAAATTATATCGAGTCAAAGAAGATTTCTTTGGAGATTATATCATTTTAGGAGTCTGGATCTAATGTTTAAACTATTCACTCCACACCAGCTCTTTTCATGGCTGTGTGATTGCAAAGTAGCCGCTGATCAACCTCCACATGGTTGATTTTCATCTTCCTTTTTCTGACATATAATTTGGCAAATGTTACTGACTACAATTCTAATTAAAATGACAAATTTTGATCAACTTGATAGAAGTGACTGCCTTCGTTTTGATAGAAGTGACTGCCTTCGTTTTGATAGAAGTGACTGCCTTCGTTTTGATAGAAGTGACTGCCTTCGTTATGACACAGTATAAAGCCCCAGATTTTTAAATTTATCTTTTTTTCTTTATTTGCTTCAAATTTTAGTCTGACTGATTTGTTTGTTTTTAGTTGTTTTCTTTGTTTATTTCATTCATGTATTTATATTTTATAAACATTAATATTTTTTAATGCTAAAAATCATTTAAGATAAAAAGCTAACAAAATAATTCTGTTTAGAGACAATTTATTTATGAATATGAAATTTGCTATTTGGACAGGTAGTGAGTTCGCAAGAAGAAAGTTTGACTCTCGAGTCTGGAGTTATGTCCCCCTAAACCTGGCTGCAATAACCCAACTGACTCTGAACTTCAACTCCCTACCTTTGCATTTATGTTTGTTTCTATTTCGATTTAAGACAATTCTATTCCTTCAAAATGTCTGTGATCTACTCAAAAGGGGAGAATATCTTTTATTCTACTAAGTTAATCAACGTTTGTTTCCCCTAAGGTTTTTGTTTCTATACATTTTACTTACAAAATATATGCTGAAATATTCCTCAGTTTTGTGATTGAGTTATGTTTGAAAAAAATTCAATTTTAAATTGTTCTTATTGGTCGTAATTTGCAATTAACTCATCAAGTGACCCATCTCTTGCTAAGTTTCTATCACTCTCACCCCCACCCATATTTTATACAATGTCTATTACTCTCGCTTCTGTTAAGGTAATAAAATTAATTGTAAAACTCAAGATTGATATAGTCTATTAATAAACAAAGGGAAATATCACCACAACTAATACTATTTAACCGGTAGCTGGAAAGGCAAAGAGAGAGGTGAACATATAGCGAGCAGAAAATGACTAATTTGGTATTTTGTCTTTTTTTATAAATTTAACTGGCTTTGCAAACTCAGTTTTTTCTGATTCAAACAATCTATCCTGGGTGACCCAACGGCTCACATTTTTTTCCTTGTGTATAATTGGCCATAAACAATATGGTTCACATAAGCTTTCTGTCTATCTTTTGGAAACCTTGGGGAGGGGGGGGGGTGTTTCTGTTTTAAACACAATGTTAACTCTTTTGACTGTCTGAAAAGGATCATCATAGGACTATGCACGGTAGAGGGAGCCCACCTTCTTTGCAGCAGCCTTGGCAATGTCTTCAATGTATTTGTTCCAATTCATCTTACCTGTAGGCCGGGTAGTTTAAATGTTGTACTCTCAGGTAGGGTGTTATTTGCCATGACAATCGGTGATTGAAGAGGTTTCTTGTAGTTATTGAAGGAAAGGAGCTTTGTCTTTGCGGCATTAAAAGTTACCAACCATTTATGACCCCAATCCACTACAGCCTGGAGGTCACTTTCTAAGGATTCAGCCATTGCCTCGGATATGTACGCGTCCGTTTTGCTCACATGACGAGAGTACAGCGTTGTGTCGTCAGCAAATATACCTATCTCAGACTCGATGTCATCAGGGAGGTTGTTTATGAAAATCAGGAACAACAAAGGTCCGGGGATGGATCCCTGGGTTACACCTGCATTTATGTCATGTTGCTTAGATGAACGGCCATCGAGGACAACCTGGATCTTTCTTTTGGTTAGGAAGGATCTAATTATATTAAATATTCGTTCAGTAATACCATATAAATTAATTTTTAGGAGGAGCCCCTTATGCCATACTTTGTCAAAGGCCTTGGATATATCAAGCGCTACTTCCCTAGCTTCACCTGTCTTGTCCAGTGTATGATATATGCGTTCAGAGATGACCGTTGGGATGTCTGCAGTAGATCGTGCTTGTCTAAATCCATTTTAACAATCATCGGGAGTAGGCTGATTGGGCGATAGTTCTGAGGATCTGTTCTATCCCAAGAATTCTTGAAGACTAGTACCGCAGAGGCAATTTTCCAGCTATCAGGGAAGCAAGATTCAGCAAGGCATTTGTTGTAGAGTTTGAAGAGGACATGGGGCCAGTTCTGCAGAGCATTTCTTTATTACTATTACTGGTATAAGATCAGGCCTACATGTTTTGGAAGTGTCGAGGTTTTTTGTGATGACCAGGTTTTCAAGTGTGGAAGATGGTGGTTTGCGGAGTCCAAAGTGGAGTTTATGACGAAACGCTGGGCAAGTAGTTCAGCTTTATCAGTTGCCATGCAAACGACATCATTGTGGTTTGATAGCGGGGGAATTGTTGATTATCCATTGTTTACCACACTATTATAGATTTTCCAGAAATCGCGAGTTTCTGTAACTGAATGCTTTTTTTTATTATCTCTGTATACCTCCTCTTTGCTTCACCTATCACTGCCGTACAATTATTTCTTGATTCTATAAATTTCTGTCTATTCACAGTTGACTTATGGTGAACGGACTTTCGGAATGCTTGCTGCCTCTCAGCAATGGCAGCTGCACATTTCGAGGTGACCCATTGAGGGGAGTGGGGTTTGCTGAAAAGTTTTCGCATGGGGACATAGGCTTCAATGCCTGCTTTGACCCATTTGGTTAACTCATTTGCACACTGATCAGCAGGGAGTGAGAAGGGTTCAGTCCATGGGGCATCGCTGATGTGATCTCTGATGGACTCAATATCAGCCTACTCATAGTATCTCGTTGTTTTGAGCAATGGACTTCAGTCACACATTCTTCGGTCAGGAACAGGTCGAGAAGTGAGGCTTGTTGGTCTACTCGATCAGGGAGGCGGGTCGGGAAAGCGACAGTCTGTGAGAGGGAGTGAGCTAAGGAGAAATTATGTGTAGAGTTACAGGCTGCGTCAGTAAGGCTGGAGAATCCCAGCCAGTCATGGTGGTGTGCATTAAAATCCCCAAATACATGTAACTGAGCATTCGAGTCGAGTGAGAGTGCTCTATCTATGCTTTCAGAAACAGAGTTTAGCAGGGTACTGTCCTGGGTCGAAAGTGAACGGTATAAGATATATAAGTAACTAACGCTGTGGTGTAAAGTTAATTTAAAGCACATGTAGACTTGGTCATCTGATTCTAACCTCTGTTCTCTAGTTAGGGTGAGGGTGTTCCGAATATAAACTCCTAGCCCGTGCATATGTTTGTCAGTCTTTATGGTAAAGAGGGAGGTGGTCAGTCATGCCAAAGTAGTGAGAGGAGGTTGAGGATTGAAGGTTCGTTTCACTTAGTGCTAGGATATCCGGGGAGTTTGTAAGGAGAAAGGTTTCTACGTTGTTGATGTTGGTTCTAAGTCCCCGGATATTGGTGAATGCGAGCCTCAAGAGCAGAAGCGAAGATGTTGGGTGTCTGGTTTAGGTTTTATTTTTTTTTATTTTGCAATGTCATGTTTGTTTTTGATAGTGGGTTCATGTTAGGTGCCAATAAGCTCACACAATCAGTCCATTAGTTGTGGCCTCGGGAAAGCCCACCGGGGATAACTGGGGTCCCTTTCCATGCGCGACATGACACGTACAGCTACCCACAGTATTATACAACTGATAATGGAGCAGCCGTTCTTAGCGCTACCTAAGAGTTTGGGCTCCTGTCAGTCGGAAACAACAACAACAGCAGCCAGACAAGCTGTCTAACCTGTACCCTCAATCTGTCAGAACAAGAGCGACCCAGACCGGTCATGTAAGACTTAGTGACAAAAAAAATTTCCCCAAGTTGCCTAGATAGTAAGAAAGAGAGACGGCATTCATTGTCCTAGTCAGGAAACAAGGCCACGCATTAGGTGTCTTTGAGGTGTTCCAGCGCTGGTACCTCTGCGCCTGGCTAATAGACAGAAAAGGAGTGTAAAGGCCGGGCAGTAGGCAGATCCCATCTACTCCTTAAGCAATTTTAGGTTTGCAAACCGGATATTTTGTTCGAGATTCCAGCTCTAGGAAGGTTGTCGATCAGGACTAATGAGGCTTCCCTACCCAACGGTTTGCTGCCAAGACGTAAGTGGTTAGTAGCAAGGTTTTATTTTCAGAGTTTTCCTTTTCTTAGTTGATGGCCTGACAAGGTCTCCGGGTCCAACACTCCGAGAGAGGATAGCCTGCGCCCTTGTGCTAGTCGAGTATTTCTGAGCCCCCGCAGGTATGATTTTAAAAAAATATATATATATATATATTTCATTCCAAATACTTCTACCCTACATGAATACATTATTTGGTTTAGCGCAAGGAAATCCGGTTTGTTAAGTAAGTTACGAAAACGCGTTAAAATGGGTTGAAACAATTTTGAATATCAGTCTAACGTTCGCGACCATTTTCTCCAAATGAAGTTAAAATAACTCTTAAAAGTATGGAGATAGAAAAACCTGATTTAGACCCCTTCCTTATCTTATTAAACCCTCTTTCTCAGAACCTTGAGGGTCAAAAATCGCTATATTTTAACGGGAAATTGGACAAAAAATTACGTTCACACAACCTTAAAAAATCCTCAACTCATCACCTACATGAATCAATATAATTGGTTTTGTGCGACGAAATCCAGTTTGTGAAATAAGTCACCCAAACGAGATTCATTATGAATTTTGGAATATATTCTGGGTAACACGGAGTTACATAGTCATATTATAGTTTTAGTAAATTTTAAGATTATGGGAATGCATATATATAAAGTTAGGTATGTTTATATATATTTCATTACAGGATATATATATATTACAGGATAAACTAATGAACTGATCATTATGAATTTTGGAACACAGCTGCTAATAAGAGTGGGTAATATGGGCTTTAGTTTAATTTAATTCAGTGCAAAGGAGGGGGGGGGGGGGCTTCATGAAAATTTAGATTTGTGTGAAATTTTAAATATAGATATTAGATATCAATTAATAAATATTCCCCAAATTTCAATTTTTGTTAGTATTTTAAAGGTTTTTTAGGGGGATAATATAGACACAACCTCCCTTTTTCTTTTTCAGATTTTTATTAAATTTGATTACTATTCATTAGAGACCAATTAAGCAAAATTCCCTGAATTTCAATTTATTAAGATCCTTTAAGCTTTAAATTTTAAACATTTTATATAATCAAAATCATGTAATGGATTTTGGTCAAAATTGGAATAAGGATTCTAGACATACGGTTTAGTATCATTATATATTGATTTTAATCTTCATAGGAGAACTAGAAGTGATGCAAAACTTTTCTGTTCGGGAGATCAATTTTACCTGTCCTGGAACGAATATTCTACTTTGATACCAAAAAAATGAATGATAATTTAAAGTATGAATGCATATAAGCCATAGAGTATTCAAAAGTCTGCAATTATATGTTGGATTTTCTTTCCAGCAACCGAGTCCCCACCTTTGAATAAGTTGGGATCAGTTATTTTTGTTTGTCGTATTTTAAAAACGGTATTCGCCTCCTTTTTTTCCCCAGCCAAATTCCCACTTGTGTTATTTGCATACATATTTTGCAAGACTATAATTTGACAAGTGTTTTGTGGCCATGAATGAACAAATAGATGCACCAATTCTTCCAACTTTGAATTTGTCCAAAGAAATGATTTCAATATTTACTGTCTTTTGTTGTTTTCATAGGACAAGCTTTTGGACCCTGATACTGTGACTCATCTCTATCAGGTTACGGACCATATAGGATGTGTCATGACTGGCATGACAGGTAAGTCTTATAAGCATTCACTTTTTATTAACTCTTAATTTTACTTTCTATCAGATTTTAGGACTTCAGTATTTTTTATTTCTTTTTCATTTCAGATTCCTTTGGTTAGACAAAATGTTTAATTGAAAAGACAATGCAAAATGTGTGCTGTGTAAACAATTGCATAATTCTTGGCAAATCCTCATCCATTAAAATAGTAACAACCAGCAGGGCTACCCTGTGTTGCCGGGGGGGGGTGTAGTGCGTGATTTATTGTTGACAATAACAATTGATTTCCTATTGTTGTCAGATGCGCGATAAATCTTACTGTAAAAACCAAAACTAATTGAGGTAAAACTTAGAAGAAAAAGCAAATACGCGAGATATATTTTATATGAATAAAGCATCTGTGTACCTGTAGATCAATTCCTGTTTTAGTCACAAAAATATTAAATAAAACGGAATATTTTTTGTGCTTATTAAAAGTGAAAGAAATTCTTTTCTTTATTTCTATATCCTTTCCTTTATTATCAGATATTAAGATTAAGCCTATTCTCCTTTGCTCATAAAAATTAAATTTGCATATAACAATGCAGCTGAACAAAGCATCAAACTATCAGTGCGCGAGTCAATACTTCAATATGAACCGTTAAAGAAAAGACAGACTTCTTTGCCTGAGAGGATTGTAGTTTTTGATGACTACAAATCAAAACATTGTCATGTCTGTGTATATATATATATATATATATATATCTCTATCTACTATTCAGCACGATTATATAAACTTGGTTGAAATTCTCTGGATTTTTTACTCTGTTAATACATACTTAACCTGGACTGTCCATGTAGACGACCTGTGACTCTTCGTCATTTACCTGGTCCTACCAGATCAGGCTTTCTAAAGATACCGGCTTCCTGGCTTAACATGCACCAAACATTGATGTTATTGTTTTCTTTCCCTTTGCAAAACTCAATCATGTTCTGCAAAGCTCAAAACAAAAACATTTTTCTTCTCCTTCATTCTTTGGTGAGGCCCGACGGAATCCATACCTACGGCTCTTCTATCACGTTTGACCACATCCTCCCAAGACAACTTGTATTTTCCAAAGGTGGTCTTCTCTGCTGGCACATTCAACTGTCGAGCTTTAGCAATCCAGCCATTACTGCGCTCGACGTGCCCCAACCAGCGCAGTCTGCTCATCTGCATAATGTCCGCAAGCCTTTTCAAGTTGACTTGTGCGAGTAGAAGCCCAAAAGGTATGCTTTGTTCGGGCTTCCCCAAACAGATTCATCTGACCATTGCTTTTCATTACAGTGCAGTTTCTATAGTGTGCCGGCAGAGACAGCCCAGGTTTCGGAGCCATACATTAGCACACTTCTGACACATGAGGATTATACACAACCCCTCATAGCTGCTGGTAGGTGTTTGTTTATCAGGATTGGTAGCAGCTCTCTAAACTGTCTCCTATCAGACTTGCAATGTGTAGCTGCTGCGAGTTCACAGCTTCCACCCGATAACAGCACGTCTCTAAGGTAACAGAATTCCATCACTACCTCAAGCTTGTCATCACCAGTATCTACCTCTGTCAATAGTCTGCCATCTATTGGTCTTGCTGTGCCGGCGCAACGTAAACACTTAAAGTGAAGATCTGTTCTGAAAGAGCCCTTTATGCCACTGCACTTTTTGTGGACCCATCCTGAACAGTGGGTGCAGATGATTTAGTTGCTGCCTGTTCCTCTTAGACATAGTGTTTTCCTCAGTAAGCTGGGGTTGGAACTAGCGATCATGACCTTGGTTTTACCCATGTTGACTCTGAGACTCTTGCTACTCTTCCATCTATCCAGATGTTCCTTGAGTGATTAAAGTGAAGTATCAATGATCGCCAGGTCATCGGCATATAGGAGCTTCCACGGGCAGCCGGTACAAGATTCTAGTGATAGAGCCTTGAGCACAATGATGAATAGGAGACTTAAGACATACCCTTGATGGACGCCAACTTTAACATCAAATTCGTCGCTGTAGCTGTTACCGACTCGTACCCGATGCATATATAGACATCATAACTTGAACCAGCCACTCTGTAATACCCAACTTCTGCAGAGCCCACCAGATTACCTTTCTTGAGACACGGTCAAAAGCTTTTTCCAAATCTACAAATGCCATGTACAGTGGTTTGTTTGCTGCTAGATTTTTCTCCATGACTTGACGTATGATGAAAATTGCATCTGTGGTGCTCCTATCGGGCATGAAACCAAATTGCATGTCAGCAATCTGTACTTGTTGTCTGATCAACTGCTCAACAACTCTTTCCAAGACTTTCATGACCTGATCAATTAGCTTGAGTCAACGGTAGTTCCCTCTGTTTAACATATCATCTTTACCTTTGTACAGTTTTACTATGAAGCTGTCTTCCCATTCCTTAGGTTTACGTCTTTATCTGTTGATGGCTTCAAACTCTTCATGCACCAAACTAGCCCCTAGTTCACCGGTTTGTTTCAGAAATTATACCAGATGACCCAGCTGCTTTACTAGCATCCATTTTACGCATTGCTTCAGTGATCATCTCCTGGGTAATGGAAGTACTAGGACCCTCTACAGGAGGTTCATAGGACAGCTCATCAAGATTCCATGGAAATTCAACGTTCAGTAAGCGCTCGTAGTGCTGTTTCCATGACTGTTTTTTCGCTTCATCCAATGAGTTCACTAGAGTCGTTCCTTATAGGTTTTTCACCTAAAATATCTTGATTGTCACGGTACATCTGTTTTGTGAGCTTGTAGATGTCACTTGACTTGGGATTTATTTAAATGAAGCAGAGTTTTTTATATTTTTGATAACTTTTAATATTAGCTCAATACTATTTTTTAATATTATCAAGATCAATTCCTTTTTAAATGTTATATAATATATATATATATATATATATATGTATATATATATATGATTGTATTTATTCAAACAGACATGTATAAAATCTGCAACACTGGCATGTCGATGTCATCAATCTACAGCAGCTAAAAGCTGAGATCTCATCAAGCAGAATTAGGATTTGATCCTTCCCATAGCTGGTATTTGGGAATAATGAAATGGGGGAGAAAATTTAAAATTTGGAGAGTCACATGGTCAGATTTAAGACCGTTTAAATAAAGAAGAAAGGGAGGGAGAGAAAAGCGAAATCATTTTAGCTAAAGTCTAGACATGTCAAAATGTCAGGTTAACGTTTGTCGGTTTTTAAATTTCTTCCTGTTTTGTTATTTTTTAAATTTTCAATTTTATTTTTTGTTTTATTTATTTTATATTTTTTTTCTAAAATTTATTTCCGTTATTAATTCACTCATTTTATTAATTTTTTTGTTTCATTAATTTTAATTTTTAAGTCAAGGACCGCTGGGAATCAGGGAATATAAGAATTTAAATAACTATAAGAATTTGAATTAAATCAAATGACCAAAATAATTTAAACATTATTAAAGTTTACTAATGTGATGTAATGATGGTTAGCGCAGCACCAGTAATAGAAATAATAATCAAATATAATAATACCAATGACAACACTACCAATAATGTTGATAATAATTAAAAAATTAAAAATATGATAATAATCATAATAATATCGATAATAATAATAATTGTATTTATAGCTAAATTAAACAGATGTAATAGACTTTAGAAATTGGAATCATAATAATTATCAATCATTTAAATAGGAAGGTAATTAATAATAAAAATAATCTATTAATAATGGAGTTCATGTATCTGTCTGAAGCCGAAACTCAATCAAAGTAGTATGACTATTTACTAAGTCTGCCAGCGTTCATAATATTTGTATACCTTTAGAATTAGGAAACTATTAATCAATTAATTTAGATTAGATAACATTAAATTACATTAGATAACATATAATAAACAAAGAAGAACGAAATTTCAAGACGAGGCTGCGATTAGAACGGAAAACGTGTCAAGAATCTTACTTAAACTAATACTTTTTTAAATTCCTTATATACTATTACAAAAAGTCGCTCAGACACTAGACAGGTTTTGTCATTTACATAATTCATTCCTTTTAAACTTCAATTAAATTCTTATTTACAAATATACACTTATAACTGCTATTATCAAATTTACATATGTATTTACAATATTTTCCGATAAGGTGATATTAATAAAAATTATACAATTAATTAAAGGCATTTTCTTCATAAACCAGCGTGTTTTCTAAACCATATTTTCAATGGCGAGTACTGTTAAAATCGCGAAGTCATCCTTTCGAAAGTGACGTCATTTTGAGAGGATGTTTTTCACATTATAAATCTTTATTTTCATTACATTGTTAAGATAAGGGGTTTTGCTGTAAATTAAAGTTAAATAAGGCATATCCCAGCCATTAGTAAATGGTTGACCATTTTAGAAAAATAAATTGCTAACTCATCCTTCCGGAAATGACGTCATCGTGAGCGGATTTTTTCACATTATCATTCTTTATTTTCATTATGTTAAGACAAGGTGTTTTATTGTAAATTGAAGTTAAGCAACAAATATCTCGGCCATTACTAAATGGGTAACCATTTTGGAAGAATAACAAAACTGGTTCTTTGATATGACGTAGGCGCCTTCAATAGCATATTTAAACATGAGTTCTTTGATATGACTGAGGCACCTCCTAATTTTCTTCTTTTTTTTTTTTAACTATGTATGGGGGGGGGGGGCAATTTTAAAAAAATTTTTTAACTAAAAATCTTCTGCATGGGAGAGAGTAAAAAAAAATGGGGGGGGGGTCAAAATAATTTTGTTTTTACTGAAAATATTTCTATTTATGGGGAGGGTAAAAAAAATGAGGGTGGTGTCGAAATTTTTTCTTTTGTTTTTTTTTTTTAACTAAAAATATTCTTGGTCCGAAACAAAGAAAATCAATGTCTAACCACCCAAGGAATATGACTGGGGCTCCATCGTTTTATGGGTGAGCGTTCATTTCTGACGCGGCAGCCTAGCAAAAATAGACTACCGTAGGGAGGTTATTTTGGCTAGTATTAATAATGATAATAGTATTAATAATACTACTGATAATAATATAAAAATACTAGTAATAAGTTGTAAGAATAATCATGATAAAATTGATAATAATAATGATGGTAATATAGTAATAATAATAGTAGAAATAAGGAAGACGATTATGACCATGATGATGATAGTAATAAGGGTAATGATAATAATAATAACTTGCAGCACCCGTGTAAATTACATGAAATGATGTTTTCAATACTAATTATCTTGTTCCTAACCTATATAAGATTTGATTTGTATATTTATTTTAAAAAATGAACAATACATGAAACAATTTACAAAACTTCTTTATATACAATATTTCTAGTGAAGGTAATATTTCGACGACTAAACCTTACTTTGTAAATGCGTTAGATTAAATTAAATTTGACTCCAATTCATGAGTATCATACAAAGATTCGGAAGGTTGTTGCTTTTGATGTAAACGTGACACACAAAATAACACACACACTATTGTATTAATGTGTCTTCCCGGTTGTAACCTCCCTACCCCTTCGATGTAGAAAAAAAGATCTTAGAGGTTGGTTGGGATCGAACTATAAACCAGTCGGGCCGCCATCAAAATCCTATGTCGCTAACCGTTGCGCCAAAGGAAAATAGTTGGAATATTACGAAAATTAGGTGACTTGAATGCTTTTCCAAATCTAAATGCGGCACACATGCGCAGAGCTTTTGATATAAGCGTGACACACGAACACACACGCTATCGTATTAATATATAGATAATTATACCAAGTATGGTATAATATATGATGTATAACTATGTTCGTCTGTTTTTTAATAGATAAGTTCTATATCATAATAGAGGCCCTGGTGTTGTCGTGTTTTTGTATTGCATAGTGGGGGTAATTAATCCTAGGGTATTTAGTAGATACTACAGAATGATGGGTTTAGTTACGTTAAGAGTTTTTATTTTTAGTGTTAACTCTATTTACCAATGGTATCATTGGTTCAAGAGGTTATATGTAAATTACTAAGAAGGTGTGATCTGTTGTGCCTACAGTTAGTTGAGGTTTCTTGCTTTTTGTTTAGAAGTTTATCTATCACTAAATCTAATTATCTCTAGTTTATCACTAAGTAACATGGTGAATTTAGGGAACTGCAAGTACTGGTTTTTCTAATAGTGTTCTAAATCACTGTTGGTGATTGATTATTATCGGTTAGTTCCCAGTGGTAGAGAGATAGTGAAGTTCTATTTTTGTATTCAGAATTATTGAATGAGCATTTATGGCCGATATATCTTTCTTTGAAAGTGTTATCAGCCATGCCTATGTAGTATTTTTTCTGGGTTGGGTTTTCTTTGGTTGAAATTGTGGTCTAGTTGTATAAGCCCGGTTGAAATTCTTTCGATTCCTATCCCTGGATTACTATATATATATATATATATATATATGTGCTTCAAATTTCTCATTACTATTTTCTCAGAACGTTTATTTCCTAATTCACGTGCCAAAATTGTCTTCTTTAAATATACTAGCAAATATATGCTCCCTCCGGTCGCACATTTTTGCTAGGCTGCCGCGTCAGAAATGAACGCTGACGTGTAAACCGATGGAGCCTCAGTCATATTTCTCTGGTGGCTAGACGTTGATATTTTTTGTTTGTGACTAAGAATATTTTTAGATGAAAATAAAGAAAAAAAAATTTCAATCCCACCCCGATGTTTGTATTAATCTTCCCCATAAATGGAAATATTTTTAGTTTAGAAAATTCACAGTTGGGAAAAATAATTAAATTCTTAACGATTGAATAACGTCTTGCTACTGCCGTCATTATTTTCAGAATGCTCGTTCCAAAGTTATCGTCTGGTCACATTTTTTTCCACCCAATCGTTTTGCGCCGAATACACGTAAGAATTTACGAAATAATAAATAATAATAGTTTTAGTTTTTCAAAGAGAAGAAAGAAAAGTGTACCGAAAATAAAAGTAACAATAAAAAGAATACAGCGAATACGATTCTAAAAACAGTTATTTACTTGCCCAGTAATAGGTGCCCCCCCCCCCCCCCCCCCCCAAGTATCGTCTGCTCGCATTTATTTACACTCAATAGTTTTGCGACAAATCTACGTCAGAATATAATAAGTAATATTTTATGTTTTTCAAAGCGGAAAAAAGTGTGTGTAAATTATAATCAACAATTTAAAAAACAAAATACTGACCCTATCCGTAACGACGGGGTAAAAGTTAGCGCGGGTCCTAAAGTGGAAAACTAATTTTGTTATAATGTGTGTGTGCGCGTGTTTTTTAATAGTAATTTTTAAATCAATTATTATTTTAATTAAACAATTTGATTCAGTGAATTTGTGTTTTAAAACATAATGGCTAATAAGATTAAGAAAATAAACAAACTTAGAACGGTTTTAAAAATGAAAAAATAAGCACGGTGAATGCCAGCGTTGTTGTTTACATTTTATTTAACGCTGGCTGTTTAATCAGATCGCCATATTTAATTACCGGAGGGAGGAAACCACTGATTAAACAGCCAGCGTTGTTAACTACGTAACGCAGTACATGTATGTATATATGTAAATAAAAGAAATCGATTAATAATGGAGTTTATGTATCTGTCTAAATTATAATTTATAAGTAAGATTATTAGCGTGCAAAATAGCGTCTATATATATATATATATATATATATATATATATATATATATATGGAAATCTTAAGAGAACAATCATGAGTGTATATTTGCGAATAGTAATTTATTAGAAGTTGATAAGCAATTGATTATGTAAATTGAGAAACGCGCATAGTGTTTCCGGTGGTTTTTCTAGCAGTATATAAGGAAGCTGGCGGACTTAGTAAATAACCATGCTACTCTGATGGAGTTTCGGTGACACAGACAGATACATAAACTCCATTATTAATAGATGTAAATGTTCAATATAAGCTAGGATACTTTTGATCTATTTTATCCAACTGTTATCAATCTTCAATCTATTTAAATGTGTTTTATGCTTCGTTTAGCCGACAGCCGCTCCCAAATGCAACGAGCCCGTTATGAAGCTGCAAAATGGATGCACACTTACGGTTATGAAATTCCAGTTGATATGTTGTGTAAGCGTTTGGCCGACATTTCCCAGGTTTATACGCAAAGTGCAGAAATGAGACCTCTTGGATGCTGTAAGTATTTTTCTATATTTTCTTTTGCTACTGCTTCATTTTTATCGTTCTTTAAAAAAGATTTTAACTTATATCTTGTCAGGGAATTTTATTAATATACACTAAAGATAAAGCTTTCTAAATGACACCCAATATCACAAGGAAAAAAATTGTTTTATTTCATTCTTTTTAGTTTTTCTACTTTCAAACGAATAAATTAGAAAACAGGCTCACTAACTTTTATGTATTTTACATGAACTTTTTAATTTAAAGGTGAATAATGTAATTCTTGTTATATTATTAAATTAGCAAAAAACTACCCGCCCTCCAGGCGGCAATTAACTTAGCTGTAGCGTTATATACAGAAAAACGAAAATCATTTTCATTTTGCTAATTTGAAGGAAAATAAAAAGATTATTGTCATGGTGTTATTTGATATATTCCAATGTTGAGATTTAATTTTGTGTTAGCATAAAAATGAATTCTCCGTAATGAAAGGAATAAACGAAAAATCAGAGCGATTGTCAAGAATAACCAACACAAAAAGGGGCGAAGAAAACTAATAATCAACAAATAACTGTTACCAAAGGCAACAACGGTACTTTTCTACCTACCTGCCTATTTTTTTGTGTTTTAAAATATTTTAAAGCGTTTTTATTGCATTTTAATAATGCGTCTAAATCCGACTGCATAACAGTTCAATTTTCAAGATTGCGTAAGCAAACATCCCAAATAGTCAACAAATATTTGTCCCAAACGCTTTAAAATTTACTTTCTACCTAATTGAAAAGAGAAAAGTACAAAAAAATATTATCAGACTTCATAGACGGTCGGCTGTAAGCCATCTTTACTTTCAATTTAACGTAATATATTTGACTGAACTTTTTAATTGAAATAAAAAACGCTTTAAAATACTTTAAAACACAAAAAATAAGGCAGGTAGGTAGAAAAGTAAGTTTTATTGCCTTTAGTAACGGTTCTTTGTTAACGTAATCGCCTAAAAAGTGGATCCCCCATCCCCAAAAAAGAATAACGCACAGAATTTGTCTCCAACAATAGCAAAAAACATGGTTCCAGCTTGCTATTGCTTCGCAAAGTAAGTAAGGATTAAGTTAGAGGGAATGCAGTATTTTGGTGAGAGTGTATAGCATAGAGTAAGTCCAAGGTATTTTGTACAAAGGGTATGACTATTGACCCCACAAATAAAGATTTGTTGTCAAAATTGTATGACCATCGCCTCCCCCTTCCTCCAAAAAACAATTAGGGTGTCATGCCTAAGTTTAATGAATTTCATTCATAAAACTTTTGCATTTATTCATGAAATAGATAAATATTAATATTTTGGTAAGTTCGATATAAATTTATTTATCTTTTAAAAAAGAAATAAATGGATAAGAAAAGGGAATTCAATTTGCTTGGGCGATTATGCTGGGCTCTTTAAAAACAATAAAAAAAAAATTGCTGCAGAGCGAGAGAGATGGGGAGGGGCAGCAGCAGCATAAGCATCGTTGTCGTCATCAAAAACCGGAAGTTATCTTTCAAATTTCAAAATCATCATTTTGAATGTTAAGCGTTGTTTATTGAATCGTTTATGAATACTGCTACTAATATTAATATGAAGAAAAGTATTAGATTCATATAAGGAAAGTGGAGTACAAAAATAGAAATGAATTGTGCAGAATATTTATTTGAGAGTTTATAAAATTGTTATTCGAATGAAGTGCATTGGTCAGTGTGTTTTGGCATTTTTCTGTTGGGTATATATAATGTGTTTGAAAATATTTAAATGTAAAATTGAATAAAATAAGCTTAACGTGTTTTGATATGAATATAGTCGGGATAAATAAGAAAAACTTTTGCATTCATTTAGGAGATGAATTCATGATTTAAAGAAAATAAGGGAAACTAATTTCTCTTTTTTAATTTCTAAAAACGATTTAAGCAAATGGTTATTATTTGTGCAGTAAGAACATTACTTCCCATCAGTGCCGTCTCTGAGGGTAGGGGACGAACCCAAAGGCATATTTAACCATGAAAATACGATTTCAAATTTAAGTGTGACAGACCAACAATAGAACCTTTTATAGAGATGCATCTAAAATGTCTGAAGAGAATTTCATTGAAATATTTCAAAAGGGGAAAATAAATTTTTGACCTGTGACAGACCAACATCATTAACACATTTATGCATGGCCCTTTCCATGTTCTTCATTGATGACTTTTATCTTACTTTGCATGCATATGGTTTACAGCAAACTATGCGAATTTTAAGTTGTAAAACAGGACTGACTACATAAATCATAGTTTAATTGGATACTTTGGCAACAGTAAAAATGAATATTTTGGAAATTAAACTTTGCTTATTTCATTGTTTTGTTTTTAAACACTATTTCGACCCTATTAAAGTTACAGAAATAACTAAAGTGGACATTAGTTTGCTTGGAATTTCTCATGATTGTACATTATTATTGTGGTTGTCGTAGTCACCATCTTCTAATATATTCAGCTTGAAGCTGATTATGTCCATACCTAACTTGTAGGGTTGCAACAAGTCCAAATGTTTTGTTTGCATTGTACCTTAAGCTGAGAAAGGGCAAATAAATTCAGTTATTCTTATCTCAAAAGGTAGAAAACTAAGAAATGGTTAGTGTACTCTTTGATACTTGTACCATGTGCAATTGTCATGTGAAGAGTGCTGCCGATAAGAAATGACAGAAAGAGGAATAACAGCAAATTATCATTGTTAATTCGTATATTTTTGGTTTTCAGAATTATTTTAAGTAGACATGTCGGTCTCCTGTTTTTCTATTTTTCATTCCACCAGGGACTTTTTTTTTTTTAATGTATACATAAAACCTTTAGCTCTTCTTACAGTATAAGGACTGTCAGACTTCTTCCAACAGTCAAACTATAATTAATAAAATGAAGGACATAATTTGTCCGTAATTTGCTTTGCATAGTGGAGTTGTTTTTTTTTCTAATGTTAAATCATTTTAGAATTGTTGATCCTCTCTCGCCAAATCTTTGCTTCTTTCTCAGTATGTGCCATTCACTCTCACAGGTGAAAATCAGTAAAAAAACGTGACCTTTGTTTTACGTTAAGGAAAAAGAGAACCCTTTCAATGGTGACAGGTGCTACTCAAATGTCGCCTTTGTCTGTTAGGATCTTGTTTGATTTATACTGTCTGCTCTATTATTTTATATAATTTAAAGAATTAGTAAAGAAAAAATGTTTTATTTTCATAAAAATAACAAATCCCAGCAGAAGCAACATGTTGGGACATATGGAGCAAGTTATAGCTTTAAGAATTGTATTACTTCTTCTCTTGTAGATTTTATTACAAAATAACCTTTCAGCCATTTTATTTGTTTTTAAAACAATTGTCCTATTCTCATTGTGAACTTTAAAAAAATATCACTATATCAGATAAAATGAAAAGTCATTTAATTACTTATAATTCGATAACATCAAAACCATATGCAATTTTTTTATTTTTGTTTTTCTCAGGCCTGATTTTAATTGGTTTTGATGATGAGAATGGTCCACAGGTCTACAAGACTGACCCTGCTGGTTATTACTCTGGTTACAAAGCGACTGCGGCTGGAGTCAAACAACTCGAGGCAAATAATTACTTGGAAAAGAAAATCAAGAAAAAACATGACTTTACAAGTTCAGAAGCTGTCGAGGTAATTAGCAACAGTTTTTTCATTTTCATGGTAAGAGTGGAAGAATTCAGGAAAACAATTAGCAAGTTATTTTAGTTACTGATTTACAGAAAAAAATATTTTAATCGATTTTTACTTTTTTTTTTTTTACTACTGTAGTGGGGTTTCCACCAACAGGAGCAGTAAGGCACCTCCTTTCCTTCACTAGCCTGTGGGAGACCCTTGGGCAAGGTCGAGTACCCACTTACCCGATTAGAGTATGTGAAGTCACGGCAGGCAGGTGATAAATGGAGGGTTGAACAACCTACTGGATTTTAGAAACTGGTCAACCCTTCGTTTTGTGTTAGGCAGATGATACTGATTTTTGTACAATGGCTAAGACTTCCTGCTCTGTAAGAGCACTGCCCCTATAGAAGGTAATTGCAACCCACTATAGGTAACCTCTTTGCAAAGAACATCATGGTGAAACAAAATATTCGAATGAATGGAGAGCCATGATCATCGATGTCTGCAAACAGACCTGATACCTGAAGAAAAAGCTTATGTGGAAGTACAAAACTTTAAAACTTGGTTTTCATTCAAAAGAAGAATTAAAAAAAATGTTTTTTTTAATCATTTGGTCAAAATAATGCTGCTTTATTTTATTTTCTTCTGCCTCATGAAAAAAAATTAGATTTCTTTTTTAAAATAACTTAGAAATATTTAAAGGTAGTTTGATTTTAAACAAGTTGTTTTTGGATATGATGAATTTTAGTATTTTTTCTTTGTGTGTGTCTTGCAGAGATGCTGCTAAAAAAGACGTTATAATGTTGCATAGAATAATAGCATATTTTTAAATGAATACAGAATATGAATGACATGCAATGGCTGGAAAAATCAACGCTGATTCAAGGAACACATTGTAAATTATTTTTCAATAAATGTTGATGGATGCAACATTTTATAAAGAACTCATAAAAATCGGACAATCAGAACTTTCAACTAACATCTATCAGAAGTAACGTTAGAATCCACGTGAGTTTGATAAAATTATAAATTCAATGAAATCCGTAGAATCTTCATAAAAGACTGAGAATAAACAAATTCATGTTTACGTAATGATGGTTGTTGAGGGAAAATGTAAATCGCCTGCCAAACTGTTGAATGGAAAGGTGACTGAACATAACTCAAGATGTTAAAGGAGTTGCCTGTGTAAACAGGATTATCTACTTGATACTTCTGTTTGTTTTGTGTAAACAAGAAATTTCTTTATTCTCAATTCTTTTCAAACATTGTAAGGATTTCATTGAGTAATTTTCTTATTCAATTCTAACGTTCTCTCATGAATGTTAAAAAGCAGATCTTCTAAGAAGACAACTTACTAAATTCAAACTTTTTATTGGCTTTTTGACAATTATTTTTCACAAATCTATCTCAACTGATTGTTTGGGGGGTGGGGGGGGGGGGTAAAAAAAAGCATACTTTGCCTGCAGAACTTCCTCCAAATAGCTGAATACTATACGATTGAATAATTTTTTTAGTGCTATATACTTTTTGCTTTTTGCCAGTAAATAGTTAGACCTATGACATTCTTTTATCAATTTCTCTTTTGTTGAACTTAAAAAGGAAATGTCTTTTGTATTTCCAGGTGGCAATTTCCTGTTTATCGACTGTTCTTTCTGCCGATTTTAAACCAACTGAAATTGAGGTTGGCCTTGTAACAAAAGATAACCCCAAATACAGGTGAGAGTGCAACTTTTAATATGAAATTGAAAATATCAGCCTAGAATGTTGGCTTATTCCACATCTTAACATTAACAGCCATTTTAATTTGATTCTTGCTGGTCTTCATCACTTTCTATCCGTTTTGCTTTACTACTGCCGCTAGATCTTCTACTGCTGTATCGTTCTTCAAGAGTGTTCATGTCTGGACTGTCATCTTGTCCATAGTTAGTACTCTCGTTAAAGTGCAAATAAGTGTGTTCACATGGCATGACGGTCCCCGCTACGAATGTACACAAAAGGGCACGTTCAGGAATCCCTTCAAACATCACCAGTTTGTATAACTTCTATTTTAAACAAGATTATCATTTCAAAGTGGTATGATTGTGAACAAGATGAAAATCACGTTTTTCTTCAGTACAAATTAGATTGAACAATAACAAACCAAAAATATTTTGTTTTATCGACTGCATTTCTATATTGAAAGTTTGTCTTAAAAAGAAGAGGAATTGTTGATTAAATACTTTATGATCCGACTTTCTATGAATAATGTATTACTCATCATCGTGTGAAAAAGTTGCCCAATAAAACCTTGAAGAAATTTTCTTTGTCTAATGATAAAAATCCAATGGATCAATTAAATCAGCAAAATTATTTTATTTACATAACACTTGTGTAGTTTGCAACGTAAGTGTATCCTGAATGATGACCCATTTTAAAAGCGGCATAAACATTTGTAGGTCTAAAAAATGAGTTTTTTGACATAAATGATCTTTCAAAGTGCAATAAATCTTCTAAATCTTCATATGAAAAAGGTGGACAAAACCACAACAGGAGACTTGGTATCTTTTCTCATTAAAAAAAATATTTTCAGCCAGGAGAGCTCCATTTTATTTTATTTTTAAGCAGTGTTAAATTTCTACTTTGGTAGTTCATTATTTGCGAAAGTGGGGAAAGTATTATTTTGTTATGAATGAAATAATAAATGGAGAAGTAAATAAAATGAAGACCTATTTTCTGTAATTATTAAGAATTAATGCCAAATTTCCATGTAAAGTTGTCTTTTTTTTTTTGTGATAAGAGGGCAGTTGTGTGTATAGTTAATTATTTTTTAGTGAATCAAAAATTGAAGTTCTGCAAAAATATATTGTAATTTTGTAAATCAATGAATAATGTTATTTCTTTTCAGAACATTAACAGAATCCGAGATAGAAGCTCACCTTACTGCCATAGCTGAAAAAGACTAAAAACCCTAACCGACATTGTAAAACTGCCATTTCAATTCAATAAACACTTGTAAAAAACGCTTTTTACTTGATTCATTTTTTTCTTCCTTTCTATGATTCAAACAAACAAGCAAAATAACTGATCACAAGACTTCAAATTGGAGATCATCTTTGCGTATTACTTTGTTTGGTTTCAGCTTCTTTGGAAATCCAGTCATAAAATACTGAAGATATGATGAGTTAGAATAAGTATAATGATAAGGAAAAGGCATCATTTACATTTCAGAAGTTATGTACAAAGATTTATTATATTTTTTACATAAAAATTTTGTAATAACAAATATCTAAAAACCATGAATTTACATGTTTCAAGGAGACTTAAATGAATGAGTCATCAAATTTTTGGTTTAAATCTCTCGGTCAATCAAAGGGACAAAAATTGAAAGTTTTTACATGAAACAAGTCAACATTATAATTATAAGTGTTTGGATGTCCAAAGGCATAAGGAGTTTAGATCGTATGGTTAGTTATCTGAAAATTAGTTATCTCGAAAATGAAACATAGAATTCTGATATATCACTGTTTTATGTATACTTTAAGAAATGCGTGCCTCCGAGTTCAATTGTTTTCATTTATTGTGTTTTTAAATCTCTCTAAAATAAAGTTACATTTTTAGGAAGTTGTTTTAACATCAAATAGTTTATTTAAGGATTAAATTATCAAACTGGGAAAAAACTCATCTTCATCTTGAGAAATAAGTAAACAAAATCTGTTTTTTCTTTTTCCAGCAGGAGTTTGTTTATACACCAAAATGCGTGATTTTTTTATGTCTACAAATGGCCAAATGAAAATAGTTTTCTTGCTCATTATGATTTTTTAAAAGTTTTCTTAGTAACTAGTTCGTTCTAGTTCTTCAACCAGACCTGTCTAAAATTACTGTAGTTTTATACATTTTGAAATAAATTTGGCATTACAACATAATTATCAATAATACTGGCATAATTTCTAACTTAATTTTCTTAAATAATTTCGGACACTAAAAATAAATTTTAACGATTTTACTTGTAAAAAATTCCTTCATAAAAAAATAAATAATTATTGAAAACTTCACATTACACATATCATAACTGAACACTTAAAAGTTTTGAATTTCATCAAATTAAATATAAAAACTAGTTTAAAATGACAAATGGAAGTAATGTTTTTTTGCTATTTGTGTTAATTTTGATATTTACACCAATATTATATTTATTAAAATATAAAAATTTATTTTACAATATTTATATATTTATTTGCCCACTGGGATTTTTAATTGTATTGAGTCAAGTCAAATTGATTGCCCTTAATGAATGTGATTCATAGTTCAAAGCCAATAGAATATATTTTGGAAGACCTTAGCATATATTTGCTATTCATATTTAGTTATAATATTTATGCCAAAATCCATTACGGTGAAAGGTTAGTAGAAAGCGCATAGATTATAGGGGCTGTTAGGGGAAGGATCATTAAAAAATCTTGTAGAACTGATAATTAACCCTTCAACCTTTTCTAATATAAGAATACAGTACTATAAGAATACAATACAATAAGCTAAAACTGTCTAAGCTTTATTAACCTAATCTGTGAAAAGGGTTTACAAAGTAAGAATAATAATTTACGCTTATACAAAACGAGATTGAATTTAAATTGATTCAAACGAGCTGAATTATCATTTAATCTTCAACTAACTTGGCCTACATATAAAATACAGTTTCTTAGAATTAGAGAATTACCATCACTTAAGCTGAATTGATGACCCTAAATTAAATTATTGATGTTATCTCACACTTAAGTGTAATGTCTGTATTTCCCTTTATATGATGAACCTGAAACCATGTTTTTTATCGACCAGTTTTTGACGTTTGTTTAGTGCTTGTTGCACTGGTGTTTCTGATAGACGCCATTTTGTTTGAGAACTATACTTCAGTCTAGTTCTCAAACAAAAGGTTGTCATTTTTCCCTTCTATGAGTTAAACAGGTAAAAACAACCTGATCACGAGACTGGAAGTGACACGTTTGCAAACTACATCAAATTGGACATTGGATATTTTTGTTTATGTTTACACTATAAGAACTCTATTCTAATTACAAAGGGTAATGTTTTGCAGTCAATGGAAATCCTTAATTCCCTACAAGAGTGTTTAATTCACGTATGGGCAGCAAATGTAGTTATCCACAGACAGCTGTATCAGTGTGACTAGATGTGGCGTGTCTTCATGCTGAGATTTCAAAGCTTGATCACTTAAAGTTATTGTTTCAACGAATGCATCAAGTTTTGAAAGTTTATGCTCCAGTCTTTTGAGAAATCATTCCCAAGTCAACTGACTAAGATAGAATGTTTGCAAATGAGACAATATCATTGGAATTGGTGTCCTAATCATGACCATTGCATATTCGTTAACTTGCCCAATCAGATGCTGCCAACAACTCCATTCCAAGCTTTTCTGTAAGAGCAGCTGCCTTCAAGTCTGCCTTGATTTGATGTTATCCTGCACTTAAGTGGATGTCTATATTTGCTTTTATAGCATTTAACAATACTGAACATGAAATCATGTTTTTGGTCAACCAGTTATCATTTTTTTGCATCCATATAAATTCATTTTATATTTTTCTGAATCATTTTATAGGAATATCTTTCTCCAATAGGAATCTAGTTCTGAATCATTTAATAGGAATATCTTTCTCCAATAGGAATCTAGTTCTGAATCATTTAATAGGAATATCTTTCTCCAATAGGAATCTAGTTCTGAATCATTTAATAGGAATATCTTTCTCCAATAGGAATCTAGTTCTGAATCATTTAATAGGAATATCTTTCTCCAATAGGAATCTAGTTCTGAATCATTTAATAGGAATATCTTTCTCCAATAGGACATGGACAGATTAAAAAGATGACATTTACAAGATTTGCTGCCAACCAAACAGAAATTGAAATAATATATATCCACGCAGAAGGAACGAATTTCAACGGTGGAGGAACGTGACGTTTCCAAGATTTGCTGCTGACCAAGCAGAAATCGAAATAATAGATCCCCGCATACAAAAACAAAACGAGATACACAAGGTAAAATCCAATCCGACAAAGTTGGCCAATATAGAGGAAGGCAACAATTTTCTTTTCTGAATACAAGATTACCTATATCGCGCCACGAAAAACGGACATCATAATCTAAAATTCTGTGACAATATCTTTCATATCGCCGAAACTCCACACTAAAAGCTATCCGTGAAGGACGAACTCAGAATAAAAGAATTCTGTTAAAATGTCCTTCATATAGCCGTCAACTCCACACACACAAAAAAAAACTATCCGCAAAAGACGAGACAGATTTCAGGGGTGAAGTCGTATCAAGATTTTGTGCCGACCCAGCACTTCAAATCAAAAACTATATTCCTGTATACAAGGATCCAAGAAAGAACCGACCTAAAATCCTGTGTAACTATCTTCCACTCAGCGTGTCAATTAACACACACACAAAAAAAGAAGGCTATAAAAAGGTATGTGCCCTATGAAAAAAAAAAAAAAAAGAAAACAAATGACTTATTTGCCAATTTTTATAACTCTGGACTGATCAACCATTCTCGATCTTATCTAAACCAGCACCATATCAAAGACTCCCCAGAGAGGAGCAGAACTTTTATTTGGTCTTATTTTTTTTACTTAATAAACACTTGTTATGTTTGCATAATATCGCCTTTTGTTAATACTTACAAGTGTCTTATTTCTTATTTTATGTTTATAAACTGTGATTCAAATATGTCCCGTTCTTTCTCTACCATGATTACTTGCTGTTCTCCCTTTTATCGTTTTAATGAAAAGTCGTTTTACTAGAGCGAGTCTTAACATGTGACCCGTGGGCTCGATTAAAACAAAGGATAGGAGACACGTGGTGGTGGTGGGGGGGGGGGGTGAGGGTTTCCAACCTTACACATAATTAACATTCGATGCTAATTTACACGTTTATAAAATTGGTGCCATAGGATCATGTTTGTAAAACTTCCTAACAAAAAGAAAGATCCAGGTTGTCCTCGATGGCCATTCATCTAAGTAACATGACATAAATGCTGGTGTAGCCCAGGGATCCATCCTTGGACCTCTACTGTTCCTGATTTTCACAAATGACCTCCCTGATGTCATTGAGACTGAGATAGGAATATTTGCTGACGACACCACGCTCTACTCTCGTCATGTGGGCAAAACCGACGCGCACATATCTGAGGCAATGGCTGAATCCTTAGAAAATGACCTCCAGTCTGTAGTGGATTGGGGTCAAAGATGGATGGCAACTTTTAATGCTGCAAAGACAAAGTTACTTTCTCTCAATAACTACAAGAAACCTCTTCAACCACCGATTGTCATGGCAAATAACACCCTACCTGAGAGTTCATCATTCAAACTTCTTGGCCTAACTTTCACAGATAACATGAATTGGAATAAATACATTGAAGACATTGCCAGGACTGCTGCAAATAAGGTGGGCTGCCTCTACTGTGCTAGTAAACTTCTCACACCTGACATTATCCTATATCTCTACAAAGCCACCATCCGTCCACGCATGGAGTATTGTTGCCACATCTGGGCTGGGGCATCATCCACTAGTCTCTCCCTCTTAGACAAAGTCCAAAAAAGAGTCACCAACTAAATAGGTCTCTCACTATCCACCCAGCTCCAGCCTCTGTCCCATCACCGCAATGTTGCTTCCTTGTGCCTGTTTTACAAGTACTTAAATGGATTGTGCTCTGATGAACTTTCACCCTTTTTCTCAGTAGCCCCTTATGTCTACAGTGGCAGCCTGCCTTGTTTGGGGTGGACTATGTGAAAAAAAAACCAAAAAAACTGGTTCATATTCGATATAAGTATCGATAATTTAAAAAAATATATAATATAAAAAAAATCGTTTTAATTTTTAAAAATTAATTTGGCTCCCCAGAACGGTTCACGACCGCACTGACTTCCGGGTTATCCTGCAGTAAATTTCAAATACGGATTATCATAAATGATAAACGAAACTATTTTTTAACAGAAAATGTAGAATTATATTTTTATTATGATAAAATAAGTTTTTTTTGAATGAAAATATAACAAATCTTTAATAAATTTGTTTTTATGAATCAAAAATGTTGAAATATCTTTCTTTTTTTATGAAAATATCACAAATCTTTAATAAAAAAATATTTTTATGAATTAAATATTTTGAAATGTCTTCTTTTTATTTATTTAAATAAATTTTTGAAATTTCTTGTATTTTGTGAAACGGGAATCTTTAATAATAGCCCTACAACTCGCGAGTCGGGTTGAAAAAAAGTTGTAGAACGTAGTCAAAAAAATGAATATGCAACAAATAAATGCGACGTACGTAGACACTGGAGATTTTCCTAGTTATCTATTCCATTTGTTTGTATGTTTACGTAGGATAAATGGCTTTTTATTAGACATGAAAAAAAAAAAAATTTTCGCCAACAAAATGTTGATTTAATAAAGATGGCGTCAATAGTTGTCACGTGGTGTGTTTTTTTTTTACCGGGAGTCATAATGAAAGCGGCGTTTTTTTTTGTTTTTTTTTGTTCTTTTGCTTTACTGAAATATGAAAAATTGGGGTGCAGTTTAGGGTTAGGTTAGGGTATGGAATTTTTTACAGAAACAACAGGAGAAAAAAAAACATTACGGTGTGACGAATGAAAATAAGGTATTTTTTTTACTATCCATTCCCAGCGCAGTTTACCACTTAAAAAAGTTAAAATCCTACTTTTTTTGTGCAAATACATTTAAACAGCCTAAAAAACATCCGCAAAGAAGGAATTAAAAAAAAATTAAATATTTAAGATTTTAGCGTGGGGGATCACTTTCCTTTATAAATTTAACGTAAAATGAGCACCCATTTCCTGGCCACTTAACATTTAACGAGACATGTAACCGACTTGAGTTTCTAATTCGAGACTGGAGATTTTCCTAGTTAGCTATTCCATTTGTTTTTATTTTTACGTAGGATAAATGGTTTTTCATTAGACATGAAAAAAAAAAATTTCTGGGCACGGATTTTTACAGCAAAAACATGGCGTCGACAGTCTTGTTAGCCTCGTTTCGGGTTCTCGTTGTCAAGTGTGTGTGTTTTTTTACCGGGACTCATAATCAAAGCGACGTTTGTTTTTTTAACGATCAGGGCTGGGGTTAGAGTAAGGGTTAAGGCTAGGGTTAGGGTTAAAGTTAGGGTTAGGGCTGGGGTTAGAGTTAAGGTTAGGGCTGGGGTTAGAGTTAGGGTTAGGGCTGGGGTTAGGGCTGGAGTTAGGGTGGGTTTTTTTTATTAAATAAACACGTAGAAATTTAGCCAATTTGGGGTGGGGGTATTTATTTAATAAAAACACGTAGAAATTTAGCCAATTTAGTTTTCTGGGTTTTTTTTTTAGGGGGGAACTCAAGTCAAAGTTTGCCCCCCCCCCTCCAAAACAAACACGAAAATCGCTAAATTTTTACGTGTTTTTATTAAAAACTCAAGTCGGTTACATGTCTCGTTTGACGCTAACTGGCCAGAAAATGGGTGCGCATTTTACGTTACATTTATAAAGGAAAGTGAACCCCCACTCTAAAATCTTTAATTTTTTTTTTTTTATTCCTTCTTTGCGGATATTTTTTTAGGCTGTTTAAATGTATTTGCACAAAAAAAGTAGAATTTGAACTTTTTTAAGGGGTAAACTGCGCTGGGAATGGATAGTAAAAATTTACCGAAAATAATATGTAAATAAAAGCACACTGACATGTAAATCTAAAGAAAATTATTTTATTCCTTTTGCTTAAAATGTAGTTTTGTTTTGTTCTTCTGCTTGGCTGAAAAATGCAAAAATTGCGCTTTGACTATGAGTCCCAGTAAAAAAAAACCAATCGAAACGAGAACGAGAGCGCCCATTAATTTTTTTTTTTCACTTCACGTACGCTAAAACTATCAATTTATAAAAAATAGCACTTTTAACGGATTATAATCATTAATAACTGTCACAGTTAACTTGGAAATTCAGTTTTATCGGCTACGGTAACTTTTATTTGTTGTACATTTGTTTTTTCAGCGTTTTCGTTGTAGGGCTATTCGTAAACATACCCGCTTTTACTCTGCTGAGCGTCGTAACATATACCCGCGTATACAATAAAGAATATTGCCGAAATAATTGTTTTATCCGACGCCGCCAGAGAAATTGTTGAAGGTGTAGCTGTTGAAGTTGTAGCTGTTGAAGTTGTCAACGCTAGACATTTCAAAACTTTATTTATATCAATAAAAAAAAACCAGATTTATTTCATCAATGATTAAATCAGTGATAAAAAAATGATTTGTTATATTTTCATAAAAATATAAATAAACATATATTTGATAATTTGTTTTGCTCACAACTTATTTTATTATACTAAAAATACAATTCTATATTTTCCATTAAAAAAAAGTTTCTTTTATCATTTATGATCATTCGTAGTTGAAATTTACTGCAGGATAACCCGGAAGTAAGCGGGATCACGAACCCTTCTGGAGAGGCATTAATTTATTTTTACGTTGGTGGGCTTTTGTCCTACCACCATAATTACGACCCTTTGAAGTGAAATTAGTGAGATATTCCAACGGTCCCTATAGTACAATGGAACACTTATCTCCCTTACTTTCTCGTCTCAACTTTAGTTTAAAATATTTCAATTTTCCCCTCTCTCATTAATAATGACAAATGTCGTTTAATGTTATAATTATTTCTTGTTTTTGAAACATTCCTACGAACCGGTTTTTATTTAATTTGAAACAAAAAGGTAATTTTTAACTTGAGAAAAAAAGAATTTCTTTTTTTTTCTGTTCGCGCCATTTTTCATATTTATGTTTTGAATCTTTAGAAAAGACTTTTTGTCACGAGGAAAAAGGAAAATGTCCAATTTTGGCGATTTAGTCATTTCACAGCCCAAATTGCGGACAATGGATGGGCTGCTTTTTTTTTCTAACTCACAAATGTGTAAGTAAACCCAAATAAATTGTTTTTGACTAATTTCAAACTTACCTTAAATTATTTGAAAGGAAATACAGCTGTGAAATTAGTCCTTAACAATTTATTTAGGTTTACTTATTTATTTGTGAGGTCGAAAAAAAATCAGCCGATTCATTGTCTGCCATTTTGGTTGTGAAACGAGTAAATCGCCTTAATTTTTAATGAAAAATCTGGCATTTATAACATTTAATAGAACGAAAAACTGGTGAAAAAAAACAAAAAGGCAACAAAAAATGTTAACAAAGGCAAAATAAGTTACTCTTCTACCTGCATAAGTTTATTTGTGTTTTAACTTATTTTAAAACGTTTTTAGTTCGATTTGAAAGTAATGTCGAGACGTCATGTGATCAAATGCGCCATTTGTTTGTTTTCTAATTCTAACACGATGTCTGGTCATGAGCCCTGCAAAGGGACCTTTGATAATAGGTGAAAAATCGAAAAATAAATAAAATAGTGTTAGAAACACATCCACTAAATGTCACCAATCGTGGGAAAATGTAATTTTCTAACAGTATGTTGCTTAATTTTCGGGTAATTGTATACGATGTCGGTCCCAAATCCTTGGCATGATCACGTGATTTCATTTTCACCGGTAATATGTCCCGCACTAAAAAAAATACCGGCAGCAGGGAAAGATCCAACATTTTATATCTTTTTTATTTACTTGGTTACTTTTATCTTTTTGTAATTTTATTGATGTTACACTGTGGAACACATGTGGATGATCTGCAAAAAAAACATTCAAAACCATTCATAATCCTGCGTTTTCAACATACAGAGAACGAAACATTTAATATGCTACTTCACATTGCAAACTTTTATCAAATCAATTAATTACAAAAGATAAATGGTAAAAAATTACATTTGTTACATTGTTCGTTGAAAAAAGATTCTTTTTTTTTTTAAATAAATTTATTAACTTTTGAAAATCACTTCTTGTTTGTTTTGCGATTGTCCGGTATTTTTTAGGGCATCTCTGCAAATTAGTGACGAGGCGAAATTTATGTTTTCATTTTAGAAGAGCTCCAATAGTGTAACGGGTCGACAACTTTTGTTTCACTTGTAAGTACATAATTTCTCCGAAAATGGAAAATTTGAATTTTTTAAAGATGAAGTAATGCAAATTCAATTAATTAATTGAACATTTATCGAAGAAATTAAAAGGTGTGAAAATCAGCAGTATATTTATGGTGAGCTACGATGTTCACTCTTTCGCTGCCGAAGGTTCAAGTGCCCCGAAACATTTCTGCGCATGCGGCTGGACGCGCGTTTTTACAAAATAAAATTGTAAAATTCAATAAATTTATTTTGGACCAATCAGATGATTTTCCAAGTTGGTCCGGAATTCTGTGGAGCCGATGAAAACCTTTAAAAGAGATGTGTATTTTCCAAAAAGACTAGTTGATTAAAAATTCAGAGATAGTGTTTGAAAATAAGTCTGCTGTCTGCAACTCTACTCGACTCAAACAAGACTACACAACACTATCAATATAGCAGTCAGCGAATCAGCCAAGGTAGGCGAACACACAGACACAGAAACAAAAACAAACTTTTGCATTTCCCTTTTTTTATCGTCTGCTCTTTTAAAAGTAAATTTATGAAAAGAACTATTTAAAAACTTCTCATTGAACTTTCTACATTGATTAATTTTCTCTAATCATTGACTCAGTAAAATTTATTTCATATAATTGAGTGAGAAGTTTGCTCACGATTTTTCAGACCAGTGGATTTTTCACAGCTCTTGAGTTATCGATTCAGTCTTCTTCGATATCTCAAATTCATTCCCCTTTGTTCACCAAAAGACATTCATAAGAGATCTATCATTTTCAATGAAAAAGTTTCCTTAAAACTTAATAAATATTTTTCCTTTTGTAAATTGAGAGTTTACTTTGTTTATTTTTGTTTATATCATTTCTACGAATTGCCTTCGATAATTCGCCCCGTCCGTCTCTCACTCTCTTTCCTTTCCCTTCTCCCACATAATAAATCTATAAGACAAAACTAAAATCCTAATAGGCCAAATATTAATAGAACATTTATTAAAGAAAAGAAAATTTGGTAAAATACAACAGTATATTTTTTCGGTAAAAACGTATTGTAGTATCCATATCTTGGGAGGCTCTGCGCATGCGTCAGATTCATTCATAAAAAAGTCGTAGTGAGTGATTCAAACATGCGCATGCGCACACAATTCAGTTTGTAGGAAAAAAAACGTGTTTCATTTTTTGTTTTAGATAAAAAAAAAACACGTTTCTTTCGTGTTTGTTTTCATTTTCAGTTGTTTTTATTCTTAACACCTTTGGTTTTCTTCACTTTTAGCGTGTTTATTTTCAGCGATAGTAACTTAATTGTTAAAAATGCCCACTTTTTGTTTTAGCGTGTTTGTTCTCATTCTGTTTCCTCTGCGCATGCGCATGTTTGAATCACTCGCTACGACTTTTTTATGAATGAATCTGACGCATGCGCAGAGCCTCCCAAGAGCCTCCCAAAATATGTATACTACAATACGTTTTTACCATTTTTTTCATTTCAAAACGAACCGTCATCTTGTTTGGTTGAACGCATTTTTTAATTTTTTTTTAGTTAAATTTCTTTTTCTTCTCTTGTTTTTGTTTTTAAACGGGATACAATTCAGAAATTTGTTCAAAAAGACTGCAAAGGATTAGTGGGGAGAAAAGAGAGTACTTCTAAAATGAAAACAAATAAATTTCGGCCCATCCCTAATCTGCAGAAGTGCCTTTTTTTAGTGGGGACATATTACCAGTGAAAATAATATCACGTGATCATGCAGGGATTTGGGATCGACGTATACAATCATCAATTTTCGTTTTTTGAGCGATTATCGAAACTGTAATTTCAGACATATTTTTTTTCGTTCTAACTGAACATGACGTCTTGACAACACTTTTAAATCTAACTAAAAACGGTTTAAAATAAGTTAAAATATAAATAAACTTATCCCGGTAGGTAGAAGAGTAACTTGTTTTGCCTTTGGTAACATTCTTTTAACCCCTTTTTCGGGTGATTCTGCTGTTTAGGCCCCTCTTTAAAAAAAAGCTAAAGAAATGTATAAACTTTGTTATGTACTTACGTGGTAGCTGAAAAGAAGACTGTACACCAAAAATTACGCAAATTCATCTAGTATTTACTAAATAAAAAATAAAAAACGATTTTATCTTTCGGTAGCTATTTTTGTTAAACCAGTAAACAAAATTTGAGTTACCTCCCTTGTCTATATAATATAGTGAAAATGTCTACGGAAACATAAGATCGTTTTTTTCTTCTTGTTCTTATAATTTAATAAATACTGGATGAATTTGTGTAATTTTTCTCTGTACAATCTTATTTGCAGCTAACACGTAAGTATATAACAAAGTTTATACATTTCTTTAAATAGTTTAATGTCGTGGCTAAACAGCAGAAGTACCCTTTTTCGTTCTGTTAGCTGTCGTTAAAAATGCCTCAAACTTTTATGAAGTGTAGTATTAAAAAATGCATTCGATTCATTTGAGTATTTATATAAAAAAACATTACAGAGTAAATATATTTTTTTAATTTGTTTATTCAGACATTAAACCAAAAAACAATTTGTGAAAACATTAAAAAAAAAGGTACTTATGCAGTTTACTGACCGTGCTGAAATAATCACGTTATTATTTAGAAAGCCATTCTTAACATGGAAAGGGAGGGGGCTTTATTAACTATTCTGTGCTTTCCCCTAACAATTTAATAAACAAACAGTAAAAATTATAGCCCGGCCCGTAAACTAAACATTGTGCCCTGTCTGCAGGGCCGCAAATTCGCTGACTGCAACCCCATGCAGAGGGGTAACCCCCCCCCCCCTGAAAACGAGCTACCTATTGAAAGTGAGTGGCGACCTGTGATGTCTTAGGACGGGATCCTGGTGACTGAGCGATCCGTGGCCTGGTTGCATAAATGGTCACGTGATTTGCAACACTCTACTTTGGCCCTTACTTCGACTAGACAGGAGGTCGGAGAGTCCCGATCCAATCAATTGGCCAGTTACGTCTTGCCTTAGCATTTATTCTATCAGTTTCCCTGATTGTTAACAATCTTGAAATTGATTAACTTCGTAGCTATCAATACCCACTCCAGTTTATAAATAAGTGCTAGAAGGTGGTGGCAAGGGTCAATCAACTTGAAGGATATATGACCGCAACATGGCTGTGTGCCCCCGGACGTTTCGCTATAAGTGGGTAGAGAAATCGATGGAACACGGGTGCTTGTGATCATGATCAGGTAGAGTATACCATTCCTGTAGCCTTGTCTTGTCAAGGTGATTGGGTTTTTCCCTTGGCAATTCCTATAGTGGACTCTGTGGTGGGTAGGGAGCAGGAATGGTGAATAAAAACAAAACAATTTATGGCTCCTAACAGAATCACAAAAAGAATGCATAGAGATACAAGCTCCGAACGAGAAGAAGAAAACGACCAAAGTAGATTTCCAAGATTTATTGTACTGGAAGCAGTAGAAGAACGAAATCTTGCTACATTATCTCCCTTCGTCATTGAGAAAATAATTTCGGCTAACATGACGCCTAAGGTGGTTAAAAAATTGGCCAATGGAAACATAGTGGTCGAAGTTGAGAAAAAAAGACATGCAGATTTTCTGCTGAAACTGAAAATTTTTCACAATAAAAAAATAAAAACATACCCGCATCAATACTTGAATATTTCCAAAGGAGTAATAAGAAGCCAAGAGCTCTCCTTGTGTACTATAGAAGAAATAAAAGAAGAATTGAAATCCCAGGGAGTAATCAAGGTGAAGCGAATCTCTATAAAAAGAAAAAACAAGATAATCCAAACAAACACATACGTGATGACATTTGATATGCCGACAATTCCACCAAAAATGAAGATAGGATATACAATTGAAAAGGTTGAACAATATATCTCTAGTCCTCTTCGGTGTTACAAATGCCAGAAATATGGACATCACGGAAGCAAATGTAATGGAAGAAACGCATGTAGAAAATGTGGGGAAAAAGACCCTGACCACTCTATGGATGAGTGTAATACATCCGCAAACTGTGGTGGTGACCACCCAGTTTATGCCAACATTTGTGAGAGATGGATGGAAAAGGAGATACTGACAGTAAAATATACAAGAAACATTTCCTTTCAAGAAGCAAGAAGGGTTATGAAACCACTAGTAGAGAAAAGACATATTCTCAGGCTGTGTGCCCAGTGGTGAATAATGAGGAAGACAGTAAATACAAAAAATTAATAGAAAGGTTGCTTCAGCTTGGATCGGGAGATTGGCCAGCATTCCAAAATACAATTAGAAAAGAATACGAGGAACAAAAGTTAAAAAGCAACAGATGGAACCAAGAGAGGAAAGGATTATCATTGTGCCTCCTACTCAACCGGTTGCCCCCATCCAAGATGCACCACCACAGTTAAAAACAAGTGAAATGAATAATGCAACTGAATCTACTGAATCTCCAAATAAAAAATCTCCAGGTAAAAATTCTGAACCTGAGGGAAAAAAGAAATCACCTCAAAAACCAAAAGCAAAAATCAGAGTTAACTTGACACAAAACCGATTTGAGGCACTGGACATGATGGAAACAGAAGATGAAAACTCTGAAAAAAAGAAACAAAACAAAAAGTCCCCCCCCCCCCAAATCAAAATATAAACCATGGGACAAAAAATAATCCAATGAAATTGTCGCGGTTTAAAAGCAAATCTTAATGAATTGCTCTTATTACTGACGCAGAAATCTTCTACAATTCTTTGTCTCCAAGAAACCTTCCTCAAACAAGAGAACAATATCAAAATTAAAAATTATCAGATATTCAGCCACATCCATGATACTGGACACAGAACCTCTGGAGGGGTATCAATTCTAATCAGACTGAATATCCAAACCAATATCCAAGTGGTTGCCATTAAGGCGACATTACATAAAACAATGAATATATGTTCAATATATATTTCACCAAATGAGGACATAAATGAAATTGAGCTTAAGAAGCTAATTGACCAATTACCCACACCATTCATCCTATTGGGGGACTTTAATAGTCACAATACCCTATGGGGGTGCAAAAATATGACAAAGAAGGGTAAAATAATACAAAAATTTATTAATGAAAATGATCTGTGCATGCTAAACGCAGGAACACAGACATATATGAACCCATTCAATAGAAGTAATTCTGCTATTGATTTGACCATATGCGACCCCACAGTCTATATGGAAAAACGTGAGGAGAAACTAACATGTGTGGAAACAGACTCTGACCCAGTGGAACACTTCACAGAGAGGCTGATTGAAATAGCAAAAGACTGCATCTCGAGAAATCCTACACCAGACAAATGTAACAGGCCCTGGTTTAACAGTCAATGCAAAAAAGCCATTAGACTGCGAAGGGCAGCCCTAAAGAAGTTTGAAAAAGAACCAATTACGACAAATCTTATAGAATTCAAACAAGGTAGAGCAAGGGTCCATAGGGTGATAAAAGCAGCAAAAAAAAAGAATGCTGGCAAGAATATGTTGGCAAACTAAATTCCTCTTCTAAACCGAAAGCAGTTTGGGAAATGATCGTGGAAAATTGCGGGTAAACACCAGACTAAACCAATCTAACACCTCTCCAAAAATAACTGCACAATAGCAGATGAAAAAGACATAGCAAATCAGCTAGCAGAAACGTTTTCCAAAAATTCATTAAGTCAGGACGGAAAACAAGAATTTCTAACCACTAAAAGAAATGCAGAAAAGCGTAAGTTGAATTTTAAATCTAAAAGTCTGGAAAAATATAATAGTCCATTTACATTGAGTGAGTTAAGGGACTCTATTGAAAGATCTCATAATACTGCTGTAGGACCGAATGAAGTCCATTATGAGTTTTTAAGGCAACTACCTAAAAATTATTCCTAAAAATATATAACAAAATATGAACAGAGGGAAAATTCCCGGACATATGGAGACAAACTACAGTGATACCGACCCCAAAGCCGGGCAAAGACAACTCGGATCCACAAAATTACAGGCCAATCTCCTTGACCAGTTGTTTATGCAAAACAATAGAGAGGATGATCAACAATAGATTGATTTGATATTCGGAATCCAATGGCCGTATTACCAATGTACAATGTGGATTCCACAATAAAAGAGGCAGAATAGACCACTTGGTTTGCTTGAAAACTGCCATACGAGAAAGCTTCATTAAAAAAGAACATCTTGTAGCGATTTTCTTTGACCTAGAGAAAGCGTATGATACAACGTGGAAATATGGCGTCATGAGATATTTGAATGATCTTTGTCTAAAAGGTAGATTGCCACATTTTATTGACGGTTTTTTGTCAAACCGAAGATTTCGAATTCGTGTTGGATCTACTCTTTCTGATATGAAAACTCAGGAAGAGGGTGTTCCACAAGGCAGCATGCTATCTGTGACTCTGTTTAGCATAAAAATAAACAACATAATAAAAAGCTAATTACCAGGAGTGGACGACTTCCTAATATATTACAGGTCTAAGCATATGCATACCATTAAGCGAAAATTGCAACAATGTCTGAATAAAGTCAACAAATGAGCAACAGAAAATGGTTTCTGATTTTCTCAGGCAAAAACAAAATGTGTCCATTTTTGTCAGAAGAGAAAATTGCACAACGACCCAAGCCTGAAACTTGAAAGGATGGAAATTCCAGTTGTAGATGAATATAAATTCTATGGGGTAATTTTCGATAGAAAATTGACCTTTATTCCCCACCTGAAATATATATGGGCTAAATGTAATAGAACATTACAACTACTATGTGTGGTAGCCCACACTGAGTGGGATGTGGACCGAAACACTCTATTAAAACTATATAGGTCGTTGATTAGATCCAAATTGGACTACAGTATTTTTATATATCGATCAGCCAGAAAGACCTATCTAAAAATACTTGATCCAATCTACCATGGAGGACTAAGGTTAGTCCTTGGGCCTTCAGAACATCGCCTGTTGAGAGTCTCTATGTAGAAGCTGACGAGGCACCTGCAGATATCAGAGGTGAAAAATTAACTCTGCAGTATTATGTAAAACTGAAATCCTGTTCATCAAATCCTGTATATGATGGTACATTTCATCCAAAATACAAGGAATTATTCCAAAGGAATGAAAGAGCTATAAGACCTTTTGGCCTTCGAATGGAAATGATCAACAAAGAAGCAGGATTGAACCTGACAAAACTACATGATACGATAATACCAAAGATCCCACCTTGGACCATAAGGATCCCAAAGATCATAATCGTAAGCAGACTTAGAATTAGAGAAAGTTAGAGACAACTATCCAAGACATATGCACATCTTCACAGATGGATCAAAACATGAAGAAGCAACAGGATGTGCTGCAATTTACAACAATAATATAAATAAGAAGCGTCTCCAAAATGACACTTCCATTTTTAATGCAGAAGCATGTGCAGTAGATATGGCGCTTAATTTTATTTTAAAATCCCAAAATAAAAAATTCATTATCTTTTCGGACTTTTTGTCTGTATTAATATCACTACAAAACAGGGAATTTGACAATCCATTGGTGACCAAATTACTTTGTAAAATTGAATATTTGTCAAAGGATAATGAAACATTTCTGTGTTAGATCCCAAGTCATATCAGAATCAGAGGAAACGACAAGGCTGATAGGGCGGCCAGGTCTGCCTTAGGCATGGCTCATGAGACCATTTTTAAGATTCCCTATACAGATTTTAAAATGAAGATCAACAAATATATCCAACAACAAAGACAACAACGTTGGAGTAGCAAAACACATAACAAACTCCTAACGATTAAAACTACAAAGGAGAATGGAGAAAAAGCTCACGAAAAAGCCGAAAGGAGGAAGTAGTGTTATCCAGACTTTGCATAGGTCACACGAGGATTACGCATTCCTACTTACTTGAAGACGAACAGCAACCAATATGCTATGCATGCCAGACTGCATACATAATCAAGCATATTCTTACTGAATGCATTGATCTGGCCCCTATAAGAGAAACGTTTTACAAAGCAGGTACAATGAAGGAACTGTTTAAGAAAAATAAAGTAGAGACAATAATGGATTTTTTAAAAGCTGTTGATCTATATAAAAAAATATAATTATCTAAAGACATATAAATCAAGGTTGATTTGGTATTGAATTAACTGGAAAAAAATGATATGCTGTAAAACAAAAACTTTAACAAATGTTTTCAAACTATATATTTTTTTATTTTTTGTCTTAATATTTTTTTTTTTTTTCAAATACAATTGATTCGGCATTAAATAACCTGAAAAAGGTTGATATGCCGTAAAACAAAACAAACAAACTAAGCATTAAAAAAAAAGAAATTTCAGTTGATAATTTGTTTCTTGAGATAAAATATAAAACAATTTGTTAAAACAAAAAAAATAATTAAACAAATGTATTATTATTATTATAGCATATTTTTTGCTTCATTCCAAACACTTAAATTATTAATATCATGTATTATCATAGCATATTTACTTAAAAAATAAAAACTCTGAATAATTGCTTAAACTATAATGCACAGGAACTGTGGAAAAAGAAAAGGAAGGGAAAAAAGATACATGCTAATTGTGGGTGCCGGCCTTCAGGTAGGGGTGGAGATATGGCCAACATGAGCACAGATAAAGGGGTGATATTTATGGGTGGGAGGTAGTTAGAAGCCTATAAATTGAGATTCTACCTCTACCGGGAAGTGTGTCATTGTGTTCTAGAGCTTGTTGGTGACAAGAGGTAGTTCGTTATTCGACTCACTATAGAACAGATGCTCGATGGTTGCTCCAGCAGAGAAATCCGTTCTCTGCCCCATTACATATTGTTACCAGACCTATTGGTTGGGTCGTTAAGGGAGCATTTCCTTTTGCAACCCACCCACCTCAATTGCTGCCTCGACCCCTTTCAGAGTATTAACTCAGGAAGATTTTTCCTACAGAACACTTTCCACTTTGCACCGGCTCTTCCTTTCGTTTCAAACAATCCTGCAGTAAACTACCAAAAAGACGCACTTGAATAAGGTTGGAAGTTATATCGGACGAAACGTTGTGAATGTAACAACCAAGATGAGAATAGTAGACCGAGTAATACAAATTATCAATCCTCATCTCAAGTAAAATATTCAGACAGATATCGTGGTTTGGTAATCATGATGATTGCCGACATGAATTATTTTTAAAGAAATATCGTTGGAAAATTATTCAATTTTTAAATTTTGCTTTACCTCATCATTTGTGATCTATTTGCGTTTAAAGAAAATGTTTTAAAGAAGTTTAAGCAATGTAATTTGCCGTAAATAGAGACAGTAAAATCATCTCGTTCACTTTCAGCCGTTACACGAAGTACGTTAACCGGATTATTTTACTCACAGTCCATTTATTGGTGGCATTCTTCTTTCTCAGGCGACAATGGAGTTCTGCATCTCAGTTTAGTCAATTGCCCAAATGCAGCGTCTGCTGTGACTGTGCAAGCCTATCCTGGATTGGCAGGATCTGTTGCAATTGCAACAGTTGGAGATGGTGTCTGGTTGCGAGAGTTCTGTTGCAACCCTCTGCCGTCTGTGCTTTCTCTTCTCCCTCCACTGCTGGTCTCTCCTCTCCTCACTCCTCAGCTGCAGTCTTTAGCCATGGACTTCCAGCCTGTTGGGTCGATGCCACCTGCTCCCATGTCTCGCTTGTAGACATCTTTGTAGCATAGGACAGGTATTTTAGGAGTGGTGGTGTAGTCTGTTGATAGTGTCGAGACAGGAGTCAGCCGTGTTTGTATGTATCTGACTTGAATAAGAAAAGAGTCACGATGAGTTTGAAGAAAAACACCATTGTTTTCTCGACAATAATATATTTATTTAACTGAAACAAGAATACAAGAACGTAAACATGTGAGTTGAGTTACTTGGTCGGCAGGCATGAAGGTGATATAATTGCAGTTGGTCTTGAGTTGGTCACCATAATGATGACAAAAGGAGAGAGAGAATGCCAATCTATTTACATTGAAATCTTGACTCATACTGCTTTGTATTTGCCTGGGAAATAGCTGTGGCAAATCAGTAGGCTTCCAGTGCGCATGTCAGTGGTGTGCTAATCGCCTGTGTATCTATACGCCAACCGAACTACAACTCAACATAACACAAGATATTGCGCGTGCATATAAACAAAATAGATCTCTCATGCAACTGCTACATTATCCCTTGCTTAGGCTTTTATCCAATAAAAACAAGAGATACTTTATTGGTTGTAGCTGCACATGAGAATACATTTGTATTAACATGACAGTTGCAACAATAGAGTAAATATCTGTTCAGTTTGATCAAAAATCTCTTTGTTATGTTGCAAAGTGTAAAATTTTATTTTGCTGAAAAGAGAAAAATGTTCTGAGTAGGCTTGGCTGGCCAGGGTCCATGTGGATGTGGTCAAATCGTCAGCAATATTGAAGGTTTTGAATGGGGCTCGTATGTGTCTGTTCATTGACAGGATAAAAATAGAAGTGTCAAGGCAGTGAATTAACATCTAATATTCATCCAGAAGATTCTAACTGAAATTAGTTTCACTGTGGGTGAAATTTTCGTGTGAGCCAGTTCTTGCAAGGAAGAATAGACAGTTTTGCGATGAGCTTCGTGAAAGCAGTGGTGAGGTGAATTCAGAGTAGTCTTGCAGAAGTTGTTCATCTGCTGTAAAGATACGAATGTAGTTATTTGCGGATAGCAAATTGTGGAGCTGATTTATTAAAAAGATCCACTGATGGCTGGTCCAAAGCCATTTGACAAAGGTAGAGAAGTAGCACTGAAATACATTCAACAAGGTTTTTTCATATCCCGACACGGCAACTGATAGCTTAAAATGTGAATTTACTAGTTTGTGTCTACATCTAAGAAAGGGTAGGGATATTAGTGACAATGAACATAGGGTATGGGAGAGTGATTGAAATGGGAAGTCCATGTCAGTGGATATGCACTGTTGAGCGTGAGAGGAGTGCATGTAAATGGATATGCAAGGTTGCACGTAAATCCATAATCTCCACCTCGGGTAAGTTGCTTAATAGTCGTTTACTGCATAAGAGCAGTGAAAGGAAGGGAAATCGCCATTGTGAAAAAAAAAAAACGTTCACGATAAGTGGGGAAACGGGAAGGATTAATTATGAAAATTATTACCAGACAAAAATTTCCAGAGTAAAAAATGTCTAAACCTTCATAAAACCACGTTATGAAAATTAGTAGCGAAAACAAGAAATTCCTATCATAGAAAATCATAGAATTAATTATGTCAATCTAGCTTTTTCAGCTCCCTGGGTCAAGTATATTATAAAATAAGTCTGTTACATTTGGTCTGTTAAGAAATTAGTTGCTAAACTTATGTGCTTATAGATTCAGTATAATTTTAGTTTGGGGAGTTGATTTTTTTTTTTTATGAAAAAAACTATGAATCTGAGAGAGTAACCTTCCCTTGACTCTATGACTTTTTAGATTCAATGAACTCACTTAGTTCATTCTAGCAATATTTTGTTAGGTGATTATCTCCCCATAATTTGAAGATTTCCTTTGTGTTGATTAGTTATATCTAAGTTTTCACAAAGGTTTTATTTGAAAATCTCTAAAGACAAGTAATAATTCCTGACTATTAACGGCGTTTCTTTTGCTCTTTCTGCATTCATAAGTATTTTAATGGAAGAAACCTTTTACTATTCAGGTTATTAATTTTTCTGAAGAAATTAAGTTTTGTTTTATTAAATCTATTTATAAAACGTTTTTGAAGCTTGATTTGCCCCATTAATAAATTGAATCCATTCTTAAATATATATTTTTAGCTTTATTGGCTCCACTTATTTAGCCTGTTATAAAGGAAAAAATGGTTTTTGGACTTTGTTTTATTTTTGTGTTTGCAATTATTATTGAACAATTTCATTGATGGAATTGATAAATAATTTGTGCTGACGATGAGATTCATATAATTACAATTTCCTACACTGCTCTGAAAGTGATAATTGAAATTTCTGAAACATTAATTATTTCATAAATTTTGTATTCTACTGAGTTATAATATATGAGCTCTGTTTGACTTTAAGTGTTAACCATTGAGCTCAATTTTACCTGCAGTATTTATTTGCATTCTGGAGATTTGTAATACTTTATTTTAAGATAAAAAAAATCAATGTTATACAATCTCCTTGTGATATAACACTTAAGTCATATTTAACTAAACTTTTCGTTTCTTTAACTAAACTCCAACTCCTGTTGCACCGCCGCAATGTTGCATCCCTGTGCTTGTTTTGCGAGTACTTTAATGGAATGTGCTCCGACGAACTTATAAGTGGCAACATAGTCCATATATATTGCTTACGTCACAAAACCTTTGCAATAACAACAAATCATAGGTTTATATTAAATACGGTGTGATAGACAAGCGTATGGTTGCAAGGAAACACGAACAACTTGAATAGGATTAATCAAATATATTTATTTACCCCAAAGCAAAGATCGTTCTTTTTATTCTTAATTCCTTGATGACGACGGCGACGGCGACGGTTAAGTTGTTTATCTTAATTCTTGATGACGACGGCGACGGTTAAGTTGTTTATCTTAATTCTTGATGACGGCGGCGACGGTTAAGTTGTTATCTTAATTCTTGATGACGACGGCGACGGAGTGACCTTTTTTCTACGTGTTCACTCGTTGGTCGCTAGCTGGGGAAAAGCTGGCGGCTACCTCCAACTAGCGCCAAGCCCCTTTTCTTGTTTTCCTTTTTGTAGCTCTCCGGAAACGGTGAACGCTCAGCATGTCGCTGTCCAACATTAGTTCCGGATAGAGTGAGATCTGTTATATAACAACGGTTACCTATGCCGTATGGTATAGGTAGAAGAAGTTGGACAGTGTCCGAGTAGGGAAAGTCCTTTGGGCTGCCGACGGTCTGTCAGCAAATATCTTCAGGTGAAGATATTAGGTGCTGGAGCATCCAGTGGACAGGGGGCAGGAGAGAGAATATAGACATGTTTCCTTGTTGCTGGCAAGTGTCTCTCTGCTGACCGATCGTGATTCCCAAAGGGGCTGAAGTAATTCTACAGCAGACAGATGGAATCAATGAGTCCTGTAAGCTGATTAGTCAGTGTGTAACCAGATCATTTAACAGGAACATTTTTCAGAGGGAGAAAATAGGTCTTTGTTTATGACTGCTACAAACTCGTAGCACTGGTGCCTCCTCGACGTAAATATCCCAGACTAAACCGACAAGCAGCAAAACCTCACGCCTTCACCGTGGAGGTCCCCAGATGCCTTATACTCTAATAGTTTCTTCCCTCGAGCTTCTAGCCTTTGGAATTCCCTCCCTGTTCTCTGCTTCCCTGACTGTACTAACATGCAAAAATTTAAATGTAATGTGAACAGACATCTCGACTTAGGATGTCCCTGTAGGCATGATCCTAATTCACAGTAGCCCCTTACGTCTCAGTGGCAATGTGCCTTGTTTGGGGAGAATATGAGTAAATATATGTGTGTGTATATATATATATATATAGTCTCGGAAGTTTCTCAACCAATTAAAACTATATATAAAAAAAAATATATATATAAAAAAAAAAAAAAAAAAAAAAAAAAACTTATAGTCTCAAGTCTTCCAGTGGAAAATCACTCATGTAAGTCAATTTATTTTTTACAGTTATTATATTAGTTAGTTTCTAACACTATTTTAAGGGATCATCAGTTGTTTACCATGAAAAACTGTTTCGGGAATTTAATATATAATATATATATATATATATGACAATTGCTTTTTCTTGAGAGAAGTTTTCTAATTAGTTGCTGTGTGGCCGTGTGCACATAGGTGGCGCTTTTTTAACCCAGCTTCAATCTTACATGAACGTTCACATATGTTACACTCAAACTTTCCTTTTGGTAAGGGTGCCTGCACGTTAGCTTTTTTTTAAAAATTCTACTTCAGTGTAAGTTCTCAGAAATCAAGGGGCCCCTTCCTGGGGGCTAACACTTGATCTCTATATGAGATACATAGCTATCCCAGTGTTCCATTAAAGTTCTCCTTAAATGTTGAGTTAGTAAAGAAGTGAAGAACACTTATTTTTCGTCTCCCAAATTGACCAGTTAACTATGTCATAGTATATCTCTTGGTTTTACCGGATTCCAGGATAAGAATCCATCTAGTCTGGTGGAGTATACAGCGTAGTGCTGTTACTAGAGGCAACATCACTTGGGGAAGTTGCACCATTCCTCGTATAAGCTACAGGGATTTTATTTCGGTTTCAAATACTGTTATTTTGAATATTTAGTCAGGGTTTACTTGTAGGGTAAAATATCCTCATGTCAGATTATCCTGACAAACCTTAGACACTCAAAGACATGTTTAGTAGGCACAAATTAGCTTTTTTTTTAAATTTTTCTTATCTTTACGTTTTTGCTGGAGATGGAACATACTACCAGATGCCAGACATTCACTGACTATTTCAGACACTCCAGCCTAGAGATCTTTTTAAGATTCTAACCGTCTCTTTAAGTGCAATTGTTTGTATTTCTCTTGCACTCGGTTCACCGGGTATACTCACCAGATAGCTTTTGAAATTCTTTTTCATTAGTCCTGTTGCTCCTATAATTACTGGTATGATAGAGATTTTCCTAAGATTCCAGTTTCTTTTCATATTGTACATAAGACCTTGGTATTTCATAATCTTTTCCCTTTCAGCTCTGTTTAATCCTGCATCATTAGAGACACTGACTTCAACTAGGGTTGCTACTTTCTCCCTTTTGTCCCATATCACAATGTCAGGTTTAACAGCTCCGTTTTCTAGATATGTAGCTGTAGGGATTGCATAGTCATAGTGGATGGTGTATAAATTATTTCCAACTGTTTTTTCTGGTATATGCTCCCAGGACTTGCTGCTACACTGGATATTTAACTTTTTACAAATAGTCCAGTGAAGATATTTACACACTCTGTTGTGTCGCATTGTATAATAGTCATCCCCCAGGCGAACCTTACAACTGGATGTCAGGTGGCTCACACTCTCTACTTCTGTGTGGCAGAACCTGCACTTGTTATTGTTGCTGAGACAACTCATCTTTTTAAAGGCATTGGTCATCAAGCCTTGATCTTGAGCAGCCATTATCATTCTCTCCTGATCATAGTGGAGAGATCCTCTTTTCAGCCAGTCTACAGAGCCTTCCTTGTCTATATATTCCTGAGATAATTCACCTAGGAAATACTTAACACGTTGTTGGTTGTCCCATTTTTCCATTTTTCTGGAATGGAAGGTCTTTGTGTATTTCTGGCGGCTTATGAATCTTCGAATGTCTTGCCAGGCCACCCACTTTTAGATTTGCAGATTAGACCACAAATATGACAACCTAGCACTGTTGATCCTGTCTTTGATTGTGTGGTTTAAGATGGTTTACAAGTCCACCTTTAGACAGAAGAAACCTATCACATACAGTGCACTTTAGTTTCTGTTGTATATTCTCTGACTACACTTTCATCCGCTTTCTTAAAACACGCTTTAAGACAACATGATCAACATGTCGCTCTTCAAAATCCTTACATCTTTCTCTGATCGTTTTCCTCCATAGTGGGCGGTCTTCCAATTATGCTTCCTAATTATCTACATCCATCTCAAGTAGATTCAAGTTTTTTTTCAAGGCATCCTTAAACGTTTTTCTAGGTTTACGTTGTGGTCTCTTCCCTCTATCTATATATCTCGCCATAAAACAGCTGTTTAGGAAGTCTTTTGTCCTCCATCCTAACCAGGTGTCCAGTCCAACACATCTGATTTTGAATGATTTTTATCTCTATACTGGTGCTATTTGATAGTTCAAAGACTACAGTGTCAAGTGTGAAAGTCTTCCAGTTGATATTAAGTATTGTATATATATATATATATATATATATATATATATATATATAATGTTAACAATGTAAATTCCGGAACGTCAGAATTAGCGCCACAGGATGAATTGTATTACATTTAGCATTTTAAAATGTTGTGACTGGTTTCATATGTATGTTATTTATTGTAGATTGCTGGCTTTGAATATTTAAAAATTTTTTAAATTGGTTTCAGAATGTGTTATTTTTGTGTTATTAACTAAAATTATATATATATATATATATATATATATATATATATATATATATATATATTACTTCCATGCGTGCAGCTAGCCAGCTACTTGAACGGGACCTCACCAGTGTGGATGATGTCTCTCAACCCGCACGTTAATATAAAAAGGAACCGATGAAAAAGATATAGACATGTAGTCAATGTCCACATAGACAACCCATGACCCGAAAGGTCACAGGTCATCTATGTTTTCGGTTTTTATGGATGGCATCATTTTTTGTTACTTCATCATATATGATGTTATAAAGGAACTTTCTGATGTTTTAGTGGATGATGTCATCTGTCTGTTATCTCTTTGCTTTGTGACCTTATAAAATGATTTGCCTTGTATCCTCCAACATTTTTTAAAAGTTTTTGGAGAGCAGTTGTTGGTTTGGGTGGGTGCACCCTCTAAATTGTAAAGTTTATAAAAAAATAATGTGCCCATATTACTCATCGGGTTGCTGAGAATATATATTCCAAAATTCATAATGATCGGTTCATAAAAAAATAAAAATTTAAAAAAATTTATATATATATATATATATATATATATTTAGGTGATAAAAATCGTACATATTTCTAGACAAGCGTCTTGGTCCAGTGGTAAAGACACTGGACTATAGACATCAATATCGAAGGTTCGATCCTTGTCTAAGTTAGCCATGCTGGTGACAGCTGTGAGCCAGAAACACGTGTCCATGGATTACTTTTATGTACGTATAAAATTAATAAAATATATATATATATATATATATATATATTAGAGATGGGCGGTTTCGTCTCCATACCGAATACGAATCGTTTTTTTTTTTTAAACCGTAACCGTTCGGTATTGTGTTTTTACTACAGTAAGCCACCATATACAAGGAAACACGGTTGAAAAGATTTTCCGATTTGAATAAAATTGAATATTACCAAAAAATGTTATATTAGTAAGAGGACAGATTGAACAAATATATGATAAAAACATTTAATTGACTTGTAGGAAGAAATCTTTGTTTACAGTTTGTTTATCATTAACATTTTGAATTTTCAAATGAAAAAAAAAGAAATACGACAGGCAACATGACATCGTATTTTTAGCATAAACTATTTTCAAATGAAAAAGAAAAAATCAAACGCGTTCCGTATGATGTCGAAAATCTATTTGATTCAACTCAAAATTGTAAAATAATTATTTATGTTTGTTTCAGAGTTATCTAAAAAAATAAGTTATTAAAATGAAATTAAAAAAAAAAACTTGTTGTAAAAGTAAATAAACGAAAAGTAGCGAGCGAGTATAAACATTTAATAAGAAAAAAAGTAGTTGCCAATGCTAGTATCACTTTATTCGGATTTTTAAAATTATTTTAAACATTAGGCATTTCATTGTTTACTTTTGAAAAGCCACTTCATACATAAATTGTCATTTCTAGAGAACTATCTCTCAACTATACCGTTTTCTCTCCCAAAAATGGGTTATTCAAAAAGTAGACTATGCAACGATTTATATTTTACTAAATTGTTAATATGGTATTTATTTAGAGTTGACAATTTATTCGAAAGTTTAATTATTAAACTTTAATCCAAGTCATGAATTCTATGACTAAAATTACCTTAAAGCTTAAAAAATGACTTTAGGTGAATTAATAATCTCTACTTTTTTTTAACCATCCTTCCTTTTCCCTTCGCGCGGTTTTCGGGTGTACTACTAGTCTTTTACGCATGTCTATAAAGTTTTATTACCCTGTCTTAAAAACAAATATTAATAATAACTAATCATCACACAAGAGAATGAATAGCTTCCATAGTAAAAAAATATTTTTCAAAAAAGACGAAAACCGAACCGTAAACCGAGGTTTTAAGGGAAAAAAAACGATACCGAAACCAAAATTTCAAAACCGCCCAACTCTAATATATATATATATATATATATATATATATATATATATATATATATATATATATATATATATATATATACATATATATAAACACTTCTTAAATGTTAACATTTACAAAAATAATGTGCCCATGTTACTCTTCATGTTGCCTATTATATATTCACAAAATCCATAATAATCGGTCATTAGTATATGTATAAATATATACATACCTCTCTCTCTATCTCTTTTTTATTTATTTATATATATATATATATATATATATATATATATATATATATATATATAAAATATAATAACACGAAATCACATAATTGTCGATGCAATAATTTATTTCAACCGTTCGGTTTTTTCAAGCATCACTCAGACAATTACATTTTTGAGACTGATAGAAAATTGAATTTCCCTACCACAGTTCCAATACAATCAGAGATGGTGGTGGTAGCAACCAATTTGATACATCTTTTATAGAGAGGGGGAAATTTAAAACTTATATTTAACTATGGCGGGCGAAGGGGAGGGATCTTTAAGTTAATCAACTAAAAACTGCCATGTCAAAATTATGACACATACGACTTGGCGATATCATACATATAGGCAATTTTACTCACGCGCATACACAAAACTAAATACGCACACATCATATGCGCACTCACATACATAATCTCACTCGCACATTATCATAACTAAACATAATCACATACGCAACTTTTATTCATCTCTAGCCAGAATGCGTCCGGCGAAACTCGTGTTCTCAAATTCGGTTAGAGAAAAGAAAGAAAGAAACAATTAACAGGCACAGAGAAGAAATAGACAGACCGCGTGTCATAAATTCTCAGTCCGTCTGGGTTCCAAGAAAGAGAATCTAATTGAAATAAAATTACACGTACATACATATATGTATACATACAAATCCATACGCACATACACACACATATATACACATACACACCCACACATATACATATCTATACACATATACATATACACACACATATACATATATATATATATATACATATATATATACATACACGAATACACCTATATATATCTCTGAATCTATTTGAAATATTGACCAAATGCATACGCATGTAGTTGTTCACACATGTAAACATACATACACATACATACACACACACATATATACATATACGCACATATACACACATATACATACGCACACATACATATATATCCACACACCTACACACAATATTTACATAACACTCTATATTCATACTGATGTAATATGAGTTCTAAAAATTAGTCTTACCTTATTTATATTTTAGATTAATTTGATAATCTATTATTATAAATATCATGCGGGGGGGGGGGGGGGGGGGGGTTACCGTACCTAATGTTATTCAATTTGGTATCTTCACCGTTGTAATTCTAGAGGCCCATCGGATTACTAATTCAAGTCTAATAATGTCTAGTGGTAATATTTGACATTTATACTTATATTAATTCAAAAACTGGTGTATTACCTGCAGAAAAAATTTTCATACCACTATCTTATTTTAAGTAAATAATAAATATCCGCGTACACACAAATACTATATATCACCAAGTCAGTAAATCTGTGTCTATCACAGATATTATTATAAATATTATGGGGGGGGGGGGGGTTACCGTAAGTAATGTTATTCAATTTGGTATCTTCACCGTTATAAGTCTAGAGGTCCATCGGATTACTAATTCAAGTCTAATAATGTCTAGTGGTAATATTTGGCATTTATACTTATATTAATTCAATAACTAGTGTATTACCTGCAGAATTTTTTTTTTTTTTTTTTTTTTTTTTTTTTTAATCCACTATCTTATTTTAAGTAAATAATCTGAATAAATAAATATTTCAAAAAAAAAAAAAAAAAAAAAAAAAAAATTCTGCAGGTAATACACTAGTTATTGAATTAATATAAGTATAAATGCCAAATATTACCACTAGACATTATTAGACTTGAATTAGTAATCCGATGGACCTCTAGACTTATAACGGTGAAGATACCAAATTGAATAACATTACTTACGGTAACCCCCCCCCCCCCCCATAATATTTATAATAATATCTGTGATAGACACAGATTTACTGACTTGGTGATATATAGTATTTGTGTGTACGCGGATATTTATTATTTACTTAAAATAAGATAGTGGTATGAAAATTTTTTCTGCAGGTAATACACCAGTTTTTGAATTAATATAAGTATAAATGTCAAATATTACCACTAGACATTATTAGACTTGAATTAGTAATCCGATGGGCCTCTAGAATTACAACGGTGAAGATACCAAATTGAATAACATTAGGTACGGTAACCCCCCCCCCCCCCCCCCGCATGATATTTATAATAATAGATTATCAAATTAATCTAAAATATAAATAAGGTAAGACTAATTTTTAGAACTCATATTACATCAGTATGAATATAGAGTGTTATGTAAATATTGTGTGTAGGTGTGTGGATATATATGTATGTGTGCGTATGTATATGTGTGTATATGTGCGTATATGTATATATGTGTGTGTGTATGTATGTGTATGTATGTTTACATGTGTGAACAACTACATGCGTATGCATTTGGTCAATATTTCAAATAGATTCAGAGATATATATAGGTGTATTCGTGTATGTATATATATATGTATATATATATATATATGTATATGTGTGTGTATATGTATATGTGTATAGATATGTATATGTGTGGGTGTGTATGTGTATATATGTGTGTGTATGTGCGTATGGATTTGTATGTATACATATATGTATGTACGTGTAATTTTATTTCAATTAGATTCTCTTTCTTGGAACCCAGACGGACTGAGAATTTATGACACGCGGTCTGTCTATTTCTTCTCTGTGCCTGTTAATTGTTTCTTTCTTTCTTTTCTCTAACCGAATTTGAGAACACGAGTTTCGCCGGACGCATTCTGGCTAGAGATGAATAAAAGTTGCGTATGTGATTATGTTTAGTTATGATAATGTGCGAGTGAGATTATGTATGTGAGTGCGCATATGATGTGTGCGTATTTAGTTTTGTGTATGCGCGTGAGTAAAATTGCCTATATGTATGATATCGCCAAGTCGTATGTGTCATAATTTTGACATGGCAGTTTTTAGTTGAGTAACTTAAAGATCCCTCCCCTTCGCCCGCCATAGTTAAATATAAGTTTTAAATTTCCCCCTCTCTATAAAAGATGTATCAAATTGGTTGCTACCACCACCATCTCTGATTGTATTGGAACTGTGGTAGGGAAATTCAATTTTCTATCAGTCTCAAAAATGTAATTGTCTGAGTGATGCTTGAAAAAACCGAACGGTTGAAATAAATTATTGCATCGACAATTATGTGATTTCGTGTTATTATATTTTATTATTGCTCTGTTTACTACATTGAGCTCTCATACCCGGATTTCCTCCTGGAATTATTCCATTATAACACAAATATATATATATATATATATATATATATATATATATATATATATATATATATATATATATATATACATTTTAGAGGTGAAAGATGAGAATAAAACATTGTAAAGATACAATATTATTAAAAACATCAAAAGTTCAGAGCAAGGAGCCTCATATCTTTACAATGTTTTATTCTCATCTTTCACCTCTAAAATAAATTGCTCTATTTAATATATTGAGCTTTACACTGTCACGATAGAGTATTATTATTATTAAACGATAATTTAATTATCGTTATAATTCTACACCTATACATTATTATATATATATATATATATATATATATATATATATATTACATGTATTAGTTTCTATAGATGTAAATCCATTGAAACTCCAGTGTTTATAAAAAGTGCTCAATAACAAGTAGAGCTGTTCTTTAGTATAAATTTTTATTTATACAATCATTATTTGTTACATATGTGCATACATGTTGTACTCTTTGTAGAAAGTCCACCTCTTCAGACCAAAGAAGACAAAGAAGTGAGATGAATTTGGAAAACTTCCTATTAAGTAAATTTGGGGGGGGGGGGGGGGATGGGATATGTTTATAATTTTCACCGGTCAAGCTCAGTATCAGATTACATTCTTTCCTTGTTAACTCTTTCAATTAGTTTCTATCTGTTTTATTATTTTTATTACCTTCATCATTCTTTACGTTCTTTAATTTAATATGTCACTGTGTGTAGTTATGTATGTACTGTATGTACATGTCCACATATGTGGGTAGGTGTTTTTATATATACATATGTATATAGTATATCAGTATGTGATAGTATAAGTAAAATACTAGTAGTACAAGCATTTACACATGTATGTATATATGTGAGTAGGTATGGATGGAGGTACATTCTATAGTGATGCATATACATGAATGCAAATCTGCACACATGTTCATAATGAGTTAATTCAAAAACCGTTAGAATAATGACAAAAAGAAGTACATATATTTATATATATTGTAATATACTATGCTGAACCAATCAGGTTAAAAAGAGATGTATCCATTGGCAGTGTGTGTGTGTATGTATGTATGTATGTATGTATATGTGTGAGTGGATGTGTATTTTTGAATCGATATGTATACATGTGCATGTGTGTATATGTTTGTTCATATGTATATATATATATATATATATATATATATATATGTATATATATATATATATATATATGTATATCTGTGTATGGATATATGCATATATATTTGTGTTTGTTTTATTTTATATATGTATATCTATGTGTGTACTTGTGTATCTTAAGATTTGTGCGCACATGGGTATTTTTTATATGGCGATCAGAGTATGTTGATATTGATATGTCTGTATTTTTGTCTAGGTATATATTTGTGTATATATATGATGAGATATTTATGCGTTAAAATGTATGTATATTTAATGTAAAATGTTCCCCAATTTCTGGCCCATTTTAACTTTTTAGGGCATTAACTAAATTTTTTTACCACTAACCCTAAATCCGAGTGGCAAGATAACAAAACCACATGTAATTGCCTAAAAAAGTACCCCCCTAAAAAACGCAGGGTATTTAACTCCCATAGCAAAAAATAATTTAGTTAACTGCTCTAAAACGCTGTACTGGCCCAGAAATGGGGGATCATTTTACATTGAATTTATAACCGTTTTTTTTTTTTCTCTTTTCTTATTGCCAAGTTTTTCAGGGTGTTCACACGTAATTGCCTAAAAAAAAGTATAATTTTTTACCGTTTTTATAAACAAAATTTTTTTTTTTTGGTAGGAGGTGGTATGATTTAGCGTAGGTTTTAATCTACAATTATACCAAAATATAAATCTATTTTCTTTTTCGTAATTTGGACAGATCAGTGCTACTAAACTTTTGTTTTCATTTGTCAATGAGAATAGTGAAAAGGAGTTTGTAAACATTAAACAATAAGTTTATTGTTAAACTTTACAAATAAGACATTTACTTATAAGCTAATTAAAAAGAGTTTATTTTTCACGGAAAATGTAAAAACTGTAAAAAGAGAGTGAGAGAGAGACAGACGGACACTTTCTCTCTTCTAGCTTATGCCTCACTCATAGTAGTAAACTACTACCTAAGGTGTTTTAGTTATTTATTAGATTTATTTATTAAATAACTTTAATTAATTACTTTAATTAATTACTGTTAATATCGATGAAACTGTTGCATATATAGACTAAAAATAAGAAAATGCAATTTGAAAATAATAACAGCAAACAATTTATTATAAGCTGTTTAAAAAATCGTTACGCGAATTAGGCATTCAAAGAAATCTCTCTTAATCGTGTATCTGTACTATATATACAGAATGTTAAAATACTATCTTATATTATTGACTTAAATAACAGTAACCCGTTTTGATGGTAATATAGGTGTGATAAATTAAAAAACTTTTGCATTTATTAATTTATATATATATATATATATATATATATACATATATATATATGAGAATAATGTTGTAGTTTGCTTGAAGCATTGTGCGTAATATGTAATAAGTATTGACAATGCGTTTGTTAGGTGACACTGTCGGTACGTGAAATGATAAACAATCAAATAGTGACAATATTGAGAAATCAATAATTTTCAAATAATTTTATTATATTTACCAGCGTTAAGTTCGGACCGTGATGGTAGGGTGGCGTGTCTTCCTTTTTCTTTAAACTTTAATATTCGGGGAATCCCTCATCCTCAGAAAATATATTCACTCGTCGGTGTGTGGCTGTGCTGGAAATTACGGTTACGCAGAAACTTTTTTTCTCTCTCTTTTTTATGAATGTGTAGTGTTTGGGATTGATCTTCTTAATTATTATTGTTGGGGCCATGTGCATGGTATTTGACGTATTGTGCATCCGATTGGGGAGGGGAGGTAACTCAAATGGATTAAGCTGTGTTTGTTGGAGTTATGTCCCTTAAAAGTGTTAACTAGTTTGACTCATCCCATTCATTTATTTATTTTCATTCTTGTTTTATTTGTTTATTTAATATTATTACAGTAGGTAATCGTTTGTTATAATGTGTAGAGTGATGTTTGTCGTGTGTGGTTATACTAAGAAGTTAACAATACTTATTATATATATATATATATATATAGCATAAAAGGCATACACCTAAAAGGTAGAATATGAAAAAAACAATCTTTATATATATTTATATTTCTCTTATTGCAGTTTTCATTTATTAGATGTGAATATGTGATTTAATTTTCAGAAAGACAATGGCTAAAAGCTGGACTGAATGGGAGACATCTTTAAATGCGGGAGTAAATCCAGCAGCACTTCTTGGTTTGACAACAGAAAATACTGAAGTTGTTGGTAAGATTAATTTATTAACAACGGGTTTGTTTATTTTACATCTCTAACTGCAGTTATGTTTTCAGTTCATTGTTATTCAGCTCTGTCGTTTTCATATTGAGCACTTTTACTTATCAAACAACCTGTAAACATGCGCAATGCTGCATGTTTAGTGGGATGCGTACATGCGGCAGAAGACAGGTAGGTAATTGGAAAAATTTCTGGCTTCACCCAAGAAATCGTCTGTGCCCTTTGAAAAAAGTGATTACTTCTTTAAAACAGGGGTTCGTGCTGGGGGATCCGACCACTCAAAATCTTATCGAATTAATGTTCACTTGAGATAGAAGCCCCCCCCCCCCTCTTCCGGTCAGTAGATTTTTTTATATCCAGTGATAAATAAAAGAGTCATTCATTTTCGAGTAAGCTGACTGTGTGGTCTACCCCATATAAGACAAATATCTATATATATTCCAGCAAGACGGGCAGAAGGAGTCAGTTGGGTGTCCGTGCATCTCTGAGGCAGATGGGCCTTTAAGCTGATGAACTGTTTGTGTTTTGTTGGAAGATATGTTTGTCTTGATTTGCAAGTTGTTTCTTGGTAGAGAAATCAAGTATCAGTGTAACCATTCAATATAAAATGGACCAATTAGATTTTAGGCACACCAAAACAAACAAATAATAAAAGGACAGATTTTGGTTGACACCGATTGCTTTTACTTCCGGTTAATCGTATTGGTTGTAAGATTCTTGACACTATTTGGTTTTTCTTTCTGATCGAAGCTTGCAAGTAACTTTGGATGCTGTCTCTTCATTCTCTTTTTCTATCAATGCTTTATTCTAAGCCCAACACTGTTTCTTTTCTATATAAATGATCTTCCAGAGAATATTATTTGGAAAATTAACATACATGCTGAAGGTACCATTCTCTATTCTGATGTTGCTTCTCGCCCATCTCCCTCGGATTAGTTGAAATATGCAGCTGATCTAGAAGTTGACCTCGGTTCAGTTGTGCATTGACGTACAAAATAGCTTGTTTAGTTTAATCCTGTTAAGACTCAGCTCGTGTCTTTCAATCGTAGGCATTTCCCTTTTCTTCCTGAGATTCTCATAGATGGCTCTGCTCTTGAGGAGAAATCGACTCTGAAACCTTTTGGTCTTTCTTTCTTATCAAATCTTTCTTGGAGTCCATATATTAGAGCCATTGCGCTTTCTGCTTCTCGTAAGGTCGGTTCTCTCTATTGCTCCAAACACTTTCTCACACCTGAGGCTATTCTCTATCTCTACAAATCTACTATCATACCATGTATGGAGTACTGTCGTCATATTTGGGCTGGTGAATCTCTGTCACATTTGAAGGTTCTTGATAAGGTGCAAAGACGTATCTGTAATTTGATTGGTCCAACCCTTTCTTCTTCTCTGCACCCTTTCTCTCACAGATGTGATGTTGCTAGTGTCAGTTTTCCATAAATATTATTATGGCATGTGTTCTTCAGAATTATGTGATCTATTCCCTGCTTCCTTTGTTCCAGCTTGTTTGACTCGTTGATCTAGTGGTCTTCAAGAATTCTGTTGTTTTGATATCTCATTCTAATGCAGTTTCCTATTCCAGTAGCTTCTTTCTAAGAACCTCAGGCTTGTGGAACTCTCTTTCTGCTGACTGTTTTCCTCCTACCTATAACCTCGGTCTTGTCAAGACTAAGGCCAATAGGCAACTCCTGTCTTTGCGATAATCATCTTTCGTACTTGTTAGCTCCTTACATCAAATGGCTTCATGCCTTGTCTGGAGTGATTTCCATTAAAAAAAAAATAGCTTCAAGAACTGTTGGGTCCAAACCTAGTGAAAATTTAAAGAAGTTAAAAGAAAAACATGCCAAACCCACATATCAAAAATGAGCATCAATGCAAAAAGTAAGACTATGGGAAATAGTAAGGAAAATATCAGGGGAAAAAATACTAACAATGAATTAAAAAAAAAAAAAAAAAGAAGAGATCAATTTCTTCACAATCAACAAACTAAATGATTCTCTAGCCATCGGCCCTGACAAAACCCATTATGAATTCCTGAGAAACCAACCCCCCAAAATCAAGAGAATACCTACTGTCCATCTATAACCATATGGACAACTGGACGTGTGTTACTCTGAATAAGTAATTTCTTAATGGAGAGAAATGTTAAAACATAAATAGGCAACACACTTTCAGACACAAAGATACAGGAAATGGGTGTGCCACAAGGAAGTATATTGTCTGTTCCTTTATTCAATATAAAAATTAATAATATTAATATATAAGACTTTAAATATAAAAGTCTCCAACCTGACGTTGAGGGATCATCATATGTAGATGACTTTTTAATGTGCGTCCAAAAATATCCATGCGATTGATAATTAAAAACAGTTTTAAAATATTCCGAAATAAAACAAAATGTATGCACTTCTGTCAATAACGGAAAATGCACTGTGATTCAGTTTTAAAACTGGAAGGGATAGAAATAGCTGTGGTACAACAGCATAAATTCATCGGAATCATCTTTGATTCAAAACTAACATTTATTCCCCGCATAAAACAATTATGAATAAAATGCTATAAAGCCATCCAGTTGATTAAAGTAGTGGCACACACCTACTGGGATGCAGACAAATACATATTATTAAAATTATACCGAACACTAGTATGATCCAAACTGGACTATGGATGCTTCATCGCTAGATTAGCCCAAAAATCTTACCTAAAAACATTCGAAACTGTTTACCACCAAGGACTGCAACTGATGCTGGGTGCTTTTCGAACATTCCCAATTGAAAGTTTGCGTGTAGAAGCGCATGAAACCATCTAACCCTAAGAAAACAGAAACTATCCTTACAATATGATATAAAGCTAAAATCATGCCCACTAAACCGTGTATATGATACAATATTCAAACCAAAATATAAAGAATTGTACCAAAGAAAATGCAATTGGCCTCCAAATAGAATCAATAATTAAAGAAACTAACATTCCACTCAAAAATATACACGATACCATCAAACCAACAATACCACCATGGGAAATAAAACAACCAAAAGTATACTTGGAAATGAATAAACTCAATAAAACTACCAAACATCCTCTCATTTTCCAGCAAAAACTAAATAAAATCCTAGATTATTATGCCAAATATATCAGTATATTTACAGTTGGACTTTCGGCTAGGAGCAAAGTGTAGTATCTGTTCTGATACTACACGTAATCTCTTCTCTCCTCGGTTAATGAAGGAGAAATCCTTTTTGACTGAGGCAATTTTAATTTTTTGTTCCAACCCGGAATGCCCTTTTTGGGGAACTGGATTCCCCACATTAAAAACTGACCTTGTGTCTAACTCTGCCGTCGTAGGGAGGCAAGTAAATAGGAACAGGATGTGCAGCTGTATATGAGACCAAATTTATCCAACAACATTTTCCTAAAGGAAAATCTATTGTCAGTGCAGGATCCAATGCCATAGATTTAGCACTTAATATCATCTTGCAAAGTAAAACGAAAAACTTCATCATTTTTTCCGACTCTGTAGAAAGTCACGAAGAGAGGAAGTCGTTCTATCTGAACTCCGTATCAACCATGCATTCATTCCTGTTTGAGCAGAAGAAGCCACCATGGTGTGCGACTTGTCCAGTCCGATACACTTTATGTTATATAATGTGTCGATTTTGCTCTCATGCGACAAAAATACAACAATGCTGGTACTATGAAAGAATTATTTAATGACATCAGAATGGAAATCATAATGTCCTTTTTGAAGACAGTGGCTTTATATCCCAAAATCTAATATCTATAAGTCCAAAACTGAACTTCTCTATGGATTAAAAAAAAATATGCACATATAATGTTTTAAAATATTATGAACCTCAAGCATAAAATCCTTTTACCAAATAAATGTAGTCGATATTAAGTAACCCAAAAGGGTTGATATGCCATAAAACAAACCCTCTCCCTTCTTTCTTTCTAGCCAGCGATGTTAGTTTAAATTATCTCCCTTGAAAATTAGCAAACAAATATTTAAGAAAGGTTTTAGTAACTTATCCTTTTTTGTATTAAATCACTTTAATTACTGTTAATATCAACAAAAGTACTGCATATATATATAGGAAATAGGACAATAAACTTATAAATGAATAACACCAAACATTAATTTATTATCAACAGCTTAAAAAATAGTTATGCAAATAGCTGTCTTTGGGCCTTTCATCTGTACTATATGTACAGTATTTCAAAATATTATGTTGTATTATTGATTTAAATAACAGTAACCTATTTGATGACAATATAGGAATGATAAATGAAAACTTTTGCATTTATTCACAACAATTACAGACTATTTCCGAAATATATGCCCACAAAACAAATTAATTTACAAACTATTTGGATATAAAACATAAAAGCGTCGTTTCAGCATAAATTGGCCTAATATAGGTTAACATGCCATAAAACCCAACCAACCAACCGGCAAGGTATGTACTTACAAATTCTATGCATTAAATAGCATCTTTTGTTCAATGAATAGTATACAATAAATTGTTTATGATAAGTATTGTATTTGTTATTAAATAACCATGAAAGTATGTTTCCCAAACAAAAAATACATTTTCATTATATCTAAAAATTTGCAAAACATAAACAATGATACCAAATTTATTTTGGTAGCCGAATTAGCCACCGAATTATGACTGTTCAAAGTTTGTTCGAAATTAGGAAATTTGCAGGTTTGTGTGCTATTGGTTCAGAAGCAAATTTTCACACTGTATAAATAAAAATGCTGGCTTCAAACAGGTAAAAAAATCTTTAAAAATATAATATCATCTTGCGATAAATGAGAATTAATCATAATGGAAGCAATAATTATCAGATCAAGCCAGCCTAAACATTGGACAAAATGCCATTCACCCACACATACCGAAAAGAAAATGTGTAAAAATGACACGGAAGTGCAACTTTAACTATTCATATAAGATTCATTTCAGCAGCTAACACATTGAATCTTCTTCATATGATTCAGAGCACATTAGAGATCAAGCTAGATTTTTCTTTAAGATGAATAAAAAAAACAACTCTGGATTTGGATGACGTAAGAACAGACAGAAACACAATTTAATAATAGGGGAAACATTTCTTTAGTATTTTATTCCCTAAAGTTTTCAACTTGGATTTTTTTGTTAAAGACAACTTAAAACCTATATTAAGCCCACTATATTGACAAGTAAAAAAAAAAAACTATTAATGATACAAGAGAAAGAATTGTACATTTATAAAGAGAAACGGTTAAATTTTGTTTACATCCAAATTGTATTTAAGTCGCAGCTGAATTCATGGAAATAGTCACACTAATAAAGTGGGCAAGTCTAATTTAAGCATAGTTCCTGAAAAAAGAATTCACGATTCTGTATGCAGACTAAATAATGAAAATCAACAAATATGGTGATACTATTGCAGACAACATAATATTTTGAAATACGGTGGAGCAGGTGCTAGTGTAATTGCAAGAGTTAAGAGTGGATGGAGTAAGTTCAGGAAACTTCTGGCATTACTAACCAGCAGAGAGTTACCATTGTTGACCAAAAGAAGAGTATCAGGCATGTGTACGCAGTGTGATAATTTATTGAAGTGAAACCTGTCCAACAAGGGTTGAGAACATGCGTTGCATGGAGAGAAATGTTAAGAGAATGATATGATGATGTGTAATGTGAGTCTTAAGTCTTTGATCTGATGATCTCAGAAGAAAATTAAATCTGGACAGTAGAGAGAAATGTGTGCAAAACAGAAGATTTTGTTGGTTTGGTCATGTTGAAAGAATGGATGTGACTTCTTGGGTTGGTAGATGTAGAACAGTTGAGGTAGCAGGTTCAGTTCAAAGAGGAAGGTGGAGGAAAACATGAGAGGAAGTGATAAGAATGAACTGGTGGTGTTAGTGGTTGTTCCTAAATTTGATATCTGGATGACCTTGACTTTCTGTAATTCTTTGGCTCTATTGTTCCATTTCTACTAGGATGATGATGATGATGATGATGATTTCTACATAATTGCACATACAAAAGTAGATCCGTAAATGAATCCTATTGGCAGAATTTAAAGAATGCAGTGATGCCTTTAAGTGCTTGCATGTGCTATGCATCGGTCTCTATACAACCTCTCTCTCCATTTTCTAAGTGAACAGCAAGTTGGATTAAGGAAGGGCATCTTTTATGAATGGAAACCCCAAAGCTGATATGCCAGAAGTCTTCATTATTATTACACCTGCTTATCTCTTTTCTTACTCCTTATTCATCTTATGCTGAAGTAGCCAGCGAGGAAGTGCAGTAGATAATGGACACCAAACACTTGTTTTACTTGACTTTCACTTAATTTAAAAATTTGGCAAAATAAAAAATAAGTAAAAAAAAGTAAAGTGGTCGACCATAGTCGAGGGCGACTCAAAGGCTCCCTTTTCATTAGTTACTCCATTGAGGTGTAGGGGAGGGTGCCACTCCTTTCCCAAGATTACTCTACTTACCCTTGATCCTCACCTTATAATCATACTAAGTTTTTTACAACGTGACATCAAGTACCAGTTTTTGGGTCTTTTGTATGACTCGACCAAGGATTGAACCCCAGTCTCCCTGCCCATTAGTGAACACCCTAACCATTATACTAAATACTTTATTTTTCATCTTCTAAACTTCTGCCTCTTTATATATTTTTTTTGTACTTCAAAGCTATTCCTATTCTTATCTAACATATAAAGTTATCTTGTCGGATTTTCAAAGTCAGACCCAAATAGCATTTAAATTGACAAATCAACTTTGTTTTTGACTAGCCAATTTTCATTTGTTATTGTTGTACTGTGTTATTGGCAATGTAATAATGTACTTGTCTACAATTTATTTTAAAAATTCCTTAGCCAGCCCAGACGACTTCTAATATAAAACATTTTAAATAATGATTTTTCTAAAAATCACCAAGGGGTATAACCTATTTTAAATTGAAGAATATAATAGTTATCTACCCTAAGTTTTAAAATTTGCAAACAAATAAAAATTAAAAACTAAAATAATTTTTGCATCCCAGGCAATGCCGGCTAGATACAACTCGTGTGCAATATCAAAAAGAATATCGCTCTGCCAAACGTAGATCAGTTATTTATTCCTTTACACAAAAATGAATGCTTATAACACAAGATCATCTTCCATAAATAACTATTAAGTGAAAAATAGAATCTTTATCAAGAATCGGTTTGAAAGTCTAGAATAACGGACCCATTAATTTGTGAAAATTACAATGCAACATTTTAGGAGAAAAATGAATTACAATCTATCATGTTCACTGATGACACCACCTTCCTTGCACACAAACCATGAAGATACCCAGGAAATAATCGCAAGATTCTCAAACTCTACAAAGATATACGGCACAATCACATTAACACAACATATCTCGTTAGATCAGCGATGTTGAGCCTGGCCAGTATAAGATGGGTGACTATTTGAGAATACCAGGCGCTGTATATGAGAAGATAGTGACATCTCCCTGCAAAAAAAATAAGGTTGTCAAAATTATCTCCCCCTGACCAGGATATACATGCAGCTGGCGACCACTTGTGAATTTAATGTTCCCTATGAACTTAGTAGTCCGAATAGGCAAAGTAATATGTCTAAACAAATGTCAATAAATGAATAGAAAATTGTAAAAGTAAAATAAAAAATATAAAAAGCTTTGTGAGGAATCAGTTTCATTTATGACAAACAAAAAAAAGAGTAAAGAGGAAAGTGTTTAAATCGGACAAAGAAAGAAAAAGAAAAGAAGGTAATTCGAAAAATGGAAATGAGTTCTACTGAAATATTGCTTAGACATATCCGGTTTGCTGAAAGTTCAAAACGGAATCAATATGCATGTTCTGGAACCTAACACGAGCGTTTGTGGGTGTTTTTTTTTAAATAATGTGAAATAATGTGTGTAGTATCTAAAGTAATTGATACCCATCTCACCCCTTTGTTAATAATGGAATATGCTACATTCGTGTAGTATATTAGGAGTGGATATTTTATCCTATTTGTAACATTAAGCAACAAATAGTTAAATAAAACTTATCAGTAAGTTATTCTGGCTTCCCGTTTTTATTACAATTTATTTAACTTTGTTATGGAACGTTACCTGAAACCCGACCGTCTAGACCTCGATATTTCCGACTACAATTCTACTGAGAAATGGCAGCACTGGAGAAAAATGTTTGAAGGATTCTTCACAATGCTACAGTTATCTTCAAACACGGCTTTAACAGGTACTGAAAAATATACTCATCTATTACATCATGTTTCCACTCCAATTTATAGAAATTTATCTGAATGTGAGAGTTACGAAACTGCCGTGGACATTTTAGAAGCCATGTTTGTTAAGAAAGAAAATACTATTTTTGCTAGACATTTACTTGCTACCCGGCATCAACAACCAGAAGAAAGCCTTGAACAATACCTTCAGATTCTAAAGACATTAAGTCACGAGTGTGAATTTACAGCCTTAACTGCAAACCAAGCGAGAGATGTTTTTATCAGGGACGCATTTATTAATGGAATACAGTCCAACCCAATAAGACAAAGACAACTAGAGAATAAAGACCTAGACTTGCCAACAGCTTATGAACAAGCTCTAACATTAGACATGGTACAGAAGCAGTCTGTCTTCTATTTACAACCCGATATTTTGGGAGCTACTATTGTAGCCTCTTCCTCCACAGGTTTAAAACTCTTCCATTGTTTAAGATACTCCTACACCCCCCCCCCCTTCTAACACTCACAAACAACTTATCACTGATGCCCTAGCTGGATCTACATGCTATTTTTGTGGTCTCCGTATACATTCTTGTTTGTCCTGTCCGGCTCGAGATGTTAGATGCCACAAGTGTTGTAAGCAAAGACATTTTTCAAAAGTTTGCCGGTTAGTTTCTCTTGCTACAGTATCAGCTGCGTTCCCCGGCTGCCTCTCAAAGACAATTGTGAGGGTTAAAATAAATGGATTGACTATGCCCTTATTGATACAGGCAGTTCTGAAAGTTTTATTAATGCCAATATCGTAAAAGCATTCGCTTTTACGATATTGGCATTAATAAAACTTGTTCCAACCAAATATCAATGACACACTCATCTTTATTGTCCCATATAATTGGATACTGCATGGTTAATCTGAAACTAAAAGGAAACTCCTATCAAGGGATCAAATTATCGGTTATGAAAAACCTCTGCTGCAAGGTTATTTTAGGTCACAATTTCCTAAAACAGCATTCATGTGTTGAAATTCCCTTTGGTGGCCCCAAGCCGGTCCTAAGCGTATACGGACTAGCAGCTGTCAAAGTGCAGCACCCATCACTTTTTACAAACTTGATTCCTGACTGCAAACCAATAGCAGTAAAATCAAGATGCTATTCACAAGAGGACAAACAGTTCATAGCAGCTGAAGTAACAACATTGCTTAAGGAAGGAATTATAGAGCCAAGTAAATCTCCATGAAGAGCCCAGGTCCTCATAACAGCCACTCAAAATCACAAGAAAAGAATGATCATTGACCATTCCCAGACCGTCAACAGATTTACATTACTTGATGCCTATCCACTGCCTCGTGTTGACAAAATGATTTCTAATATTGCTAAATACTACATTTTCAGTACTTTAGACCTCAGAAGTGCCTACCATCAGGTACCTATCAAAACAGAGGATAAGCCCTACACTGCATTCGAGGCCTGCGGTCGCCTATACCAGTTCTGCCAAATTCCTTTTAGGGTAACAAAGGGTGTGGCTAGCTCCAGAGGGTTATAGATGAAATAATCTCCAATGAACTATTGAAGGGTACTGTGGCGTATATAGACAATGTCACAATATGCGGCCATAACCAAGCTTAACATGACCACAACCATAAACTATTCACGGCAGCTGTCAAAAAATATAATCTGACGTTCAAAAGCATCAAGCTATTGGGATACATTGTCAAAAATGGCACCATGATGCCGTATCCCAAGCGACTGAAACCCCTAATGAAATTACCAATCCCTGGAAACATGCCTGCCTTAAGACGAGCCCTTGGAATGTTCGCCCACTAATCCCAATGTGTTGCGTCTTTTTCAGAAAAAATACACCCATTGACACAAGTATCTACTTTTCCTTTGTCCTGTTCCGCCATCAAAACATTTCAAAACATGAAAAGGAACATTGCTCAGTCTGCCATTTCTGCTGTGGATCCTTTTATCCCTCTATTAGTTGAGACAGATGCTTCCGACTGTGTGATAGCTGCTTCGCTGAGACAATCCGGTCGTCTTGTAGCTTTTTTTCCAAGAACACTTTCACGGTCCGAGCGACGCCACTCGGCGATAGAAAAAGAAGCATTACAAAAATGGAGGCATTACCTAATCGATCGACATTTTAAACTAATCACTGATCAAAAGCCGGTCTCGTTTATGTTTAACCCGAAAACAATGAGCAAAATAAAAAATGAGAAGATAGCGAGATGGAGAATGGAGCTTTCTTGCTACTCATTCGACGTCACTTACAGCCCTGGTAAGGAGAATGTCGCGGTCGACACACTTTCAGAGTTTGTGGCCTGGTAACCGACTCAGATGATCTTCAGAATATACACAGGGAATTGTGTCACCCAGGTATCACAAGAATGACTCACATAGTCAGGAGCAGAAACTTGCCATATTCTGTTGAAGACGTAAAAAGAATTACGAACTCTTGTCGGATATGTGCAGAAAATAAGCCAAGATTCTAGAAACCCCCTCCAGCAACACTCATTAACACCACACAACTTTTTGAAAGGCTTAACCTGGATTTTAAGGGCATTCTACCCTCTAAAACGAAAAATAGATACATGCTCACAATAATAGACGAGTACTCAAGATTTACGTTCGTCATCCCCTGCCCAGATGTAACAGCTGCCGATCTTTGCCAAAATCTTTGAATCCTTAATCAATCTAGCGATAGTACGTCACTTAGTTAATGCTAAACTTCTATCTGACCGCCAGTATGGATTTAGACAAGCACGATCTACTGCAGACATCTTAACGGTCATCTCTGAACGCATGTATCATACTCTCGACAAGGCAGGTGAAGCTAGGGCAGTAGCGCTTGATATATCCAAGGCCTTTGACAAGGTATGGCATAAAGGGCTTCTCCTGAAAATACGCTCATACGGTATTACTGGGCAACTACTTAATATAATTAGATCCTTCCTAAACAAAAGAAAAATCCAGGTTGTACTCGATGGCCATTCATCTAAGCAACATGACATAAATGCTGGTGTGCACCAGGGATCTATTCTTGGACCTTTGTTGTTCCTGATCTATATAAACGATCTCCCTGATGACATAGTGTCTGAGATTGGTTTATTTGCTGACGACACCACGCTTTACTCTCGCCATGTTGGCAAAACAGACGTGATCATATCTGAGGCAATGGCTGAATCCTTAGAAAATGACCTCCAGGCTGTAGTGGATTGGGGCCATAAATGGTTGGTGACTTTTAATGCCGCAAAGACTAAGCTCCTTTCCTTCAACAACTACAAGAAGCCTCTCCATCCACCGATTGTCATGGCAAATAACACCCTACCTGAGAGTTCATCATTCAGACTCCTTGGCCTAACCTTCACAGGTAACATGAATTGGAACACATACATTGAAGACATTGCCAAGGCTGCCGCAAAGAAGGTTGGCTCCCTCTACCGTGCTAGTGGACTCCTTACACCTGACATTATCCTGTATCTCTACAAAGCCACCATTCGCCCATGCATGGAGTATTGTTGCCACATCTGGGCTGGCGCATCATCTACTAGTCTCTCCCTCCTTGACAAAGTCCAAAAAAGAGTAGTCAACCTAATAGGTCCCTCACTGTCAGCTAATCTCCAGCCCCTGTCCCAATGTGGCATCCTTGTGTTTGTTTTACAAATACTTCAATGGATTATGCTCCGATGAGTTGGCTACTCTGGTGCCCCCTCGACATAAATTCACTAGACTAACTCGACATTCTACTAAATCTCATTCATTCACTGTGGAGGTCCCCAGATGCCGGAGAGCATTCTACTCAAATAGCTTCTTTCCTCGTGTTGCTGGCCTCTGGAACTCCCTCCCTGCCCCCTGTTTCCCCTGACAGTACTGACATGCAGAAATTTAAAACTAATGTAAACAGACATCTCGCTGCTCAGATCCCAATTTAAGCTGAACCACTAATCCTTCTCCCCTTTTCCTTTTTCTCAGTAGCCCCTTACGTTTACAGTGGCGTCCTGCCTTGTTTGGGGTGAATCATGTAAAAAAAAAAAAAAAAAAATAGTAATTCAAGGTCTCTGCTTCCTTTTTGAAGTGCCCGCATATATCCACTCAGATCGTGGATCTACTTTTATGTCTGACAAACTCAAGCAATTTCTGCATGAACGAAGAGTAGCTGTAAGTCGAACAACTCCTTACAATCCACAAGGCAACAAACAGTGTGAAAGATACAATGGTTTAATATGGAAGACAGTACAGTTGGCGGCTGCAAATCGCAAGAGTCCGATCTCTGATTGGGAAAGTCTCATCCTATTAGAACTCTATTATGTAGAGCGACAAACGTTACTCCACATGAGAGGTTCTTTTCATTCCCACGGCGAAGCTCAGCAGGCACATCACTCCCCTCATGGCTCGCACAACCTGGAACAGTTTTACTAAAGCACCATGTTCGTCACAGTAGACATGACCCATTAGTGAGCGAGGTAGAATTAATCGAAGCGAATCCCCAGTATGCATTGGTCTGAAATTTGGAAGGAAGGCAATTTACTGTCTCCTTAAGGAATCTAGCCCCGGCAGGAAATGTATCTGAACGTAGAACTGCTGCAGAGAAATATACAGCTCCGGTTCACAGAACAAGTCTGACCCACTTAGGTGATCTGGCGCCATATACGTCAAGTCCAGAGTTCTTACAAAACGAATCTGAATATTCTAACAGTCCAATCTGACTCTAGTTCTAACGACAGATAGGTACCACGAAAACGGCTTCACCAAATATATGAGACAGATACTCAATTTTAAGACATCAAGTGATTGAAGCACTGAAGAAAACAATGGCGTTTCAAAACAAGATCTTTTAGCCCTAAGCCAGCCACGCAAGACAGTTCCGAAACGTCATCAGGTCCCGAGGAGTGTAGGTTGGAGATGGAAGCTGGGCACGAACTACCAAAACACCCCCAAAGAACTCGCAGGAAAACAGGTCGATGGGATGACTTAATTCCCTATGAATAAGTAGGTAGGTGGGGGAGAATGTAGTATCAAAAGTAATTAATACCCATCTCACCCCTTTGTTCTAATGGAATATGCTACATTCCTTTAGTATATTAGGAGTGGATATTTTATCCCAATTTTTAACATTTAGCAATGAAAAGTTAAATAAAGCTTATCAGTAAGTTATTCTGGCCTCCAGTTTTAATGACAATGTGTTTCGTTCTTTTCAAAGGAAAAGTCTGTGAAATAGATATGTGCCTTTTAAAGTAAAAATCAGTTGTAAACGCTTACGTCTTGCCTATGTAAAAAGCTAAAAGAATAAAATGATAATAATTCCCATTATTAATTATGAATTTTCACAAAGTAATTATTGTTTTCCTAAAATTGACGCCATTGCAAAATGAGGTGTCGATTTAAAAAGCTAGAGATTCATATATTTGTGCAAGTCTGTTTCTAGAGCGAAAATAACATGTTATGTAAGTATTTTCTGTTCATTAATAATTATATTTTAATTAGTATTAATAACAAAAATGCAATAATGCACTATAATCAGCAGTTAGTATTGGTCGTGTAAATTGCTGCCAGTAAACGTATTAGTGATGTAAATTTGCTTCAGGAAAAATCTGAGCAGTATAAAGTATATAAACCAAGAAATTATATCGAATCACAATTTTTTCCGTCTTAACCACATTGATCAACACTAAAGAAAAGGAAATGTCTATTCATAATGAAATATTAATTGTAAAGTATGGAAAATGTCCCTTCCAATGTCTGTTTACTACTGAATTGCAAATGGCTGTCCCCACAGTTTCTTATATAGTAATAAGGGACAGATAACTCATGGTACTTCCTGTACCATGGGCAGATAACTCCTTTGCCTATACATGCCCCTTCCCGTGAATTGTCATGGTTATCTTCGTATGCACCAGAGAACCCGTGCGATTTTCCACGCATTTGTGGGGACAAGTTTCTTGACACGCTTGTTCTGCGACATGACGGATGTCTCAATGGTGGGGGACTAACCGGGTGTGTATATCTTCCTGTGTTGCTCTCCAGCACCCCTGTATTATCATCAATTTCCATTTCTTCTTCCTCAAGCTCACTGGGAGGTATGACATTGATATTTCGTTCGACATCCATAGCTTCCTCAGTGGGTTGTTCCTGTGGGGGTTCAGGATTTGTGGACATATTTGAAGTCCCTGGAGTGGCATAATGTGGGCCATCCATAACTGGGTGGATTTTACAGAGAAACTGACGGTTGCGCAGCATTATTCGATTGCTTCCATCTACCCGCACTCGGTACTGTCGGTTATCATGTGTCTCCACAATCCTCCCTGTCTTCGTCCATCGACGAGGGTAATTGGTTCTGAATCTGCATGAACTCTCCCACTTGGAGTTTCCGGAGTGGGCTACAATGCTGATTATAGAACTGCTCGTTCCGCATATGCCTCTTGGTCATTGCCAACTCCCTTTGTTCAACTATTTATTTCCATTGTTTCCGGGTTTGACATTTATCCCGTAGGACCGGAAGGTGGTCTTTAATGATTTGACCGTATAGCATTACGGCTGGGGACATATTACGGTCTTGGACGGGAGTATTGCGATGGGTTAGTAACACCTGATCAGCCCGATTATGGCATAGGCGTCCGTAGCTGTCTATATTGTCAGCTAGTATTCGTTTTGCTTTCTTAACAGCTAACTCTGTGTGGCCGTTGCTTTGTGTGTAGTATGCTGATGAGGTACGTTTACGTATAACACAGTTCCTCAAAAAAGAATTCATACTCCTGTGACTCAAGCGGTGGTCCTCTGTCCAAAGACATTTCCTCCAGTGACCCATAAGTACATAACCAAGTTCTCAAGGTGTTGCATACGGTTTTGGCCCTTCCCGATTTCATTAGGGCCAGTTCCACCCATGCCTTATATCGATCAGCGTATACTAAATAGTTCCTGCTCTGTATATCAACAAAGTCCACGTAAAATTGTTGGAATGGAAAATCCGGGTCTGGTGGTGATATCAAAGGCTCCTTGGGCTGAGATGGCGCAATTGTGTTGCACGTACAGCACTGGGATCTGGTTTGTCGGATGTTAGCATCCAGACCCGGCCAAAACAACCGTTGTCTCGCGTTCACCAGCGTACTATTTACGCCCTGATGCGTAGAATTCCAGTTCCTCTACACAAAGTTGTCGAGGTATCAAGATTTTGTTGCCGTTCATAATTACTCCCTTTAGGCACTATATTCTTTCCTGCATAGGCCAGAAAACACAAGCTATGGGTCGGAGGTCATTGCATGATTGGGGGAAACCATTTTGGATTAGATCTCTTAAGGTCCTGCATTCTCCATCTGTGGCTGCCGCGGCGACAATCCTTTCCCATGTAATAAGCTTCAACTTCGGGCCGTTTTGTGCATCGACGTGAAGGTGGCTTTAGTTAGGGTTTCTTGGTGGGGTACCTGCTGGGTATTGGGATGCACAATCTGGTGCTAAATTAAGTTTTCTGGGGTGATGTTTTACCTGGAAGCGGTACATCAGTGTCCTTTCCTTGAAGTTCAACAGGCGGGGGTTTTTAATATTTTCCAGTTAGAAAATATTTTTATTAGTGGCAGATGATCCACTGTTACCAGCAAATCTGGGCATCCAAGTATGAACATTCGGCAGGATTCTACCCCGTAGACGAGGGCTAAAGCCTCTCCTTCTACTGTTGTGTATCACGATTTTGCGTCGTTGATAAAACGGGACCCAGCCAGTAGAGTTGGGCGGTTTTGAAATTTTGGTTTCGGTATCGGTTTCGGTTTTTTTCCCTTAAAACCTTGGTTTATGGTTCGGTTTTTTTGAAAAAAAATTTTTTACTATGGAAGCTATTCATTCTCTTGTGTGATGATTAGTTATTATTCAACGTTTAGTTGAATTATGCCACTGTTTCGATAATTTTGTGACTGAATCATTCTCCATGATATGAATCATATAAGTTTTAAGGTGTTGACTGTTGTAATCAAAGTTCTGATACCTTTTTAACAGTTAACTCGTTACAACAGTGACCAAAGATTCATGAAAGATTTCTGAAGAATAAAACTGAGTTTGAATATACATTCTATCTAATTCTTTAACCCATCAGAAGCTAAAATATAACTCAGAAATGCAAGAAATTAAAAAACGAAAATTTATTTAAACAAACAAAATAATTTTACAAATAAAATTAAGCAAAAATGATGATGAAAATGAAATATTGTCAAAATTATTTGACAGATAAAAATTTTAATTTTTTAATAGGTGAAAATGTTTGCAAGACGTTGTGTCTTGTCACGTAAAATAAACACACCATATACTTCTCGAATTGCCGGTGTTGACTGTTGGGATGTCTGTCATTTTGTGTGCTCGAAGTTCTGTCAACTGGTGCGTGTTGGGGTTAATATTTGTTTTTAAGACAGGGTAATAAAACTTTATAGACATGCGTAAAAGACTAGTAGTACACCTGAAAACTGCGCCAAGGGAAAAGGAAGGATGGTTAAAAAAAAGTAGAGATTATTAATTCACCTAAAGTCATTTTTAAGCTTTAAGGTAATTTTAGTCATAGAATTCATGACTTGGATTAAAGTTTAATAATTAAACTTTCGAATAAATTGTCAACTCTAAATAAATACCATATTAACAATTTAGTAAAATATAAATCGTTGCATAGTCTACTTTTTGAATAACCCATTTTTAGGAAGAGAAAACGGTATAGTTGAGAGATAGTTCTCTAGAAATTACAATTTATGTATGAAGTGGCTTTTCAAAAGTAAACAATGAAATGCCTAATGTTTAAAATAATTTTAAAAATCCGAATAAAGTAACACTAGCATTGGCAACTACTTTTTTTCTTTTTAAATGTTTATACTTACTCACTACTTTTCGTTTATTTACTTTTACAAGTATTTTTTTAAAATTTCATTTTAATAACTTATTTTTTTAGATAACTCTGAAACAAACAAATAATTATTTTACAATTTTGAGTTGAATCAAATAGATTTTCGACATCATACGGAACGCGTTTGATTTTTTCTTTTTCATTTGAAAATAGTTTATGCTAAAAATACGATGTCATGTTGTCTGTCGTATTTCTCTTTTTTTCATTTGAAAATTCAAAATGTTAATGATAAACAAACTGTAAACAAAGATTTCTTCCTACAAGTAGCAATACACATGAAAAAATTTAAATTGCTTAAAATATCTCAATAATGGCATATATAGAAAGAGCTTGATGATCTAAGAAAGAATCATTTTAAATTTTTTAAATCTGACTAAAAATAAGGAAGTTATGACTATTTTTGTGCCTCGCACAATTGGATATTTTCCCCTCTTTAATACCATATGCGTTTCGTCACACTTTTTACACTAATTTTTCAGTAAAAATGTTATATCTTTGTTAAAACACAAGATTAAGCAATGAAATTTACCATATAAGTGTATTTTTGTACAAGGAATCAGAATATGCGACTGAAAATCTCCAGAAATTAATGGTTTCCAAGTAATCTGCACTAAGTGCACATAAATATGCTGCAATACCTTAAAAATACCATCAATCCATTAAAAGAAAGAAGTTAGAAAACTCAAAGTTGAATTGTAATACATTTTATGTACAAGAAACTAAAATCTAATACTAGGACTGTTTAAAAATGAATATATTGCAAGATTTCTTTAGCATTATTGTAGATTTACACCTTCTGCTAACTCACCCCCTTACCTCCCCAAAATATGAGATTCTACTTTTTTTTATTTAGGCAATTACATGTTAACACCCTGAAAAACTTGGCAGAAAGAAAGAAACAAAAACAATTATTTTAGAATTTAAAGTGGGGATCAGTTTCACATAAAATAATCCCCCATTTCAAGGCCATTCTAGCGTTTTAGGACAGTTAATTATTTTTTCTATGGGAGATAAATCCTGTGCGTTTTTCATGTTTTTTTTTTCTTTCTTGTTTTTTAGACGATTATAAGGGTTTTTGTGGGAGGAGGGGGGCTTACCACTTGAACTTCAGGTTAGTGGTAGGGCTAGGGGCAATTAAGTGTGAACACCCTGAAAACTTAGCAGAAAGAAAAAAAAACAATTCATTTAGAATTTCGAGTGGGAGATTAGTTTCACATATATTTAATGCAGAATAATTCACCATTTCCGGGCCATTCTAGCGTTTTAGGGCATTAATCAATTTTTTTCTATGGCAAATAAATCCTGTGCGTTTTTTTTATGGGCGTCTGCTTTTTTTTTTTTTTCTTTAGACGATTATGTGTGGTTTTAATGGGCTTTTTTGTAGGATTAGGGCTTCCTACTCGGACTTAGGGTTAGTGATAAGGTTAAGGAAGGGGTTTTGTTTTGGATGGAGGTTGCCATTCGGACTTAGTGTTAGGGTTAAGGGAGTTTTTTAGGAGTGGCTTGCCACTCATATTTAAGGTTAATGGTACGATACGTTCAAGATGGCATTTTTAGGAGGTGGGCTTGTTAGTCGTACCTAGAGTTAATGGTAGAGTAATTATTTATTTTATAAATTTCACTAAAAGGCAAGAATGGCCGGGAAATCGGAGATCATTTTACATTAAATTTATATGCGAAACTGATCCCCCACTCTAAATTCTAAACTATTTTTTGTTTTGTTTTTTCTTTTTTTCGCCAAGACTTTAAGACGTAATCGCCTAAAAAAGTAGAATCTTAATTTTTTTTTTAAATTGGCGACTAGAAATTCATTACTACTAGAAGTTCGAAAGTTGAGTGAAAACCAGTATTTTTTAAAGTATTTTTTATAAAAGAACCAAATAGGATTAACTTTTTTAAGCACAAAAAGTATTTTTCTTTTTCTTTTAAAGAAGTTTATAAAGGAATTTTACAATACTTTACAAGACGCTGCTGCTGATTGATTGTTATATCAGCAATACTAGCAGCCATTGTTGACTTTCGCTCAAAAAAAGGACAATATTTTTTAGGATAAGATAATTTAAAATTACTATTACCGAAAGACAAAACAACGTACAATTATAATTTTAATGCATAAAAAAAGATGAAAGATTAATTTATTTACTAGTTGGGTACGAAAAATGTAACAACATTTTCTATATTCATATTTTAAAATGTTTAAAATTCGTTCTAGAATGAAAATACACAAAAAAAATCGCCTCGTGTTTATAGCAGTAATTGCAGTAATATATTTGTTCAATCTGTCCTCTTACTAATATAACATTTTTTGGTAATATTCAATTTTATTCAAATCGGAAAATCTTTTCAACCATGTTTCCTTGTATATGGTGGCTTACTGTAGTAAAAACACAATACCGAACGGTTACGGTTTAAAAAAAAAAAACCGATTCGTATTCGGTATGGAGACGAAACCGAAAAACCGCGGTTTTTCGGTAAAACCGCCCATCTCTACCAGCCAGAATGAGTTGCCAGTGGCCATACTCACAACTTATGTTAACTTCGCTCTCACATCTACAGTGTTTTTAAATAGGAAGTACGGTATTCCCGTGTTGCTGTAATCTGTCGCCAGCCCTATCACTCTGTTCATTTCGAACGTTTGGACATCCTTCTCAATCCTCTTCACTATCACTCTCTTCGATTCTTTGAATATGCTCTCCAGTATCTCGTCCCAATAGAACTTTCTGTTCTTTGTCCTCAATAGTTCTCGGAAGGAGGCCATAACTTCTGCTTGTGAAAAGGCAAACGACACCTGATTCACAAGTCCAAACCAGGATCTAACCTCAGTGATATTCGTGGGGGTAGGGAATTGAAGTATGGCTTCTGTCATCTTCTTTGTGGGTCGAACACTATTTGCAGTTACCAGAAATCTTACAAACTCTATCTCCATTTCAGCAAAATAAAACTTGTCCAGGTTAAATACAATCCCCTTGTCTGCGCAGTGACTGATATAGTCAACAGTGTGCCAAAACGATGACTATTGAATCGTTCCATAGGAGGCTGTCGTCTATGCATTGGGTTTTACGAGCCATATCCACTGTGATGTGATCAAACTGACGGGTGTATCCGTCCCCTGATCCATAGAATCCTTGAAGGGCCCGACAGTACCTATATCGTCCCGACTTGGTGATGAATGTAGTGGCGTCCCGTGCTACTAGGGATAGTGGTAGACTGTGGTATCCATTCCATGCATCAAGGATCATTTTCCTGGTGTGTCCCGGTATCATCTAAACCTGATTGAACGGGGATGAGGTGTGATGTGTTTCTCTCATAGTAGCATCATTCAACTTTCGTAGGTCCATCGTATGCCTTGAAGACCAGGCCATTTTTGGTGTGACCACCATCCTTGAACACCAGGTAGTAGATGTGCCTACCGTTACCGGTTCTATTATCCCCAGCGCGACGTCTCTGTCCAGGTCCTCCTTCACCTTCTTCTTCCAGTAATGAAGAACTGGTATCGGTGTGTGAATTGCTGTCGGTGTTATCCCCGGGACAAATTTTATCTCTAAGGGTTTACCTTCCATTGTTTGCAGTGGTTGATGTAGTCATGTATTTAATGTGGTTGACTTAAAATGTTCCACTAACCATTGTTCCAGTTCGTGTCTGTTGGCTTCTATTGGTTTGAATGGGTTGGTTTCTGGTTTCACCGGGACAGATGTTCTGTGCGGGCATCCACATGGGGCCATTTCTTTTATGTTCCTTAACGAGCTATTCTGCACCAACGAAGTCGGGAAATTGGAAGGCAACAAATCCAGATCCTTCAAGACATTTTGTGACAAATAGAATCCAGATGTATTGTCTGATACATATACCGCCTGTCTGTTTTGTTCCCATTTCTATGCATAGAAACAAGACACCTTTGATCTGTAATCAGTTTTCTGTTATGCCTCATATCCGATAGGTAGTTGACATGAGGTACCCATCTGGGTACCCAAGGAGTTTATGAATTTCAGGTCCACTCGAACAAGAACTTGTGTCTGCAAAGACTGGGATGTGATGACCATGCTGGCTCACCAATTTCTTTGGTGAGTTCCAAGCATCATGCTGACTTCCACTGTCACTGAGGGGGTAGCTCTGGGGCGCTCATCTGAAATTGTTCCCCATCCAACTCGAGGTGAGGCACATTCGTTAGTTGTGTTTTGTTGTACTTGCTGACCTTGCGAGCAGGCAGAACACTGTTGGTGAACATGAACGACTCCCCACTTCTTGACATTTTGCTTGTAGCTTCTGTTTTGGACCCCACAAGTTTACGTCATACTTTCTTCATGTGCCCCATCACTCCACAAAAGTGGCATTGAGTCCAACTCCTGGACAATCCTTCCGGTTCATTGACCCTCTAGGGTGTGAAGTCTCTCCACATACATTTCCAAGTTTGGTGTATCTTGGAATTTAGCGTGGCCACGCAATCTCGATAAAAAAATGCGTTATCAACTCACCCTCTTTCTGCCTCATGGAGTGGAATTTCTGTAAGTGGACTTCTTTGTGTAATCCTCTTACTGCCACCAGTCGTATCTGACGTAAAAGGTACTCCTCCATGGCAGAGCTGAGCATTTCTGGTTCTACTAGTTCGAAGAGTAACCTGTTCGTTTCCGGTGTACATGTCTCGCGTATTTCGTTCCGGATTGCAGCTGGGTCTCCCAATCCGCATACATTGTTGTATCCGGCCCATTCTCCGTCCTTGGTATCTAATCATATCTAGTTGTTCTGGTCTTTTAACCCGCAACATATTGGAATGACTGCGAAGCATTTCTTTTCGGTGCTCAATATTTTCTTTTTGCAGTTCGATAAGTTGTTTCATCAATCGCACACCTTCTTGCTTCATGGTGGCTGGTAGCGTGTAAGTTCAATGCCCGACGTAGTGCTTAAAAAAATTCCATGCTTTACATTATTTTTAATCTTGTCTGTAGCGCCATGAAAAGTATGGAAAATGTCCCTTCCAATGTCTGTCAGTGTTCACTACTCAATTGCAAATGGCTGTCCCCACAGTTTCTTATATAGTAATAAGGGTAGATAACTCATGGTACTTCCTGTACCAAGGGCAGATAACTCCCGTTTACTATCTCAACACAATTTAAAAAGAAGAATACGTTGAATAATCAATGAAATCTGAAATGGTCAAAAAGCAGTAATAAATATGGAAGTCAGGGCAAAAAAATGAAGATAAATATACAAGATGTTTCCTCAAATTTATGATATTGACAAAATTACAAGGTGTTTGAGAGAAATTTGAGACTTTTTAGAAAGGAAAGAAAAAACGTCATATCTTGGCCAATAATTGATGTATTCTCAAATTCAAAGTGCATCTCTTAGATGACCTTTTGCCGAATACAGCTCACAGAGCCTCCAGGCAGGACCTTAACCTGGAGCATGTGGCATTCACAGTGTCCTTCAAGAGACACTTGAACACTTGGTGTTTATCTCAACTGTGCCACACACACAACATTGTCCAAAGTTATGTTTTCAGGTTACAAATAATACACAAACATTCACAACTTTCTTTCCCATGACGTTCTTAGAATATACAGAACAAAACGTCCCCTACAGTTCTTTGTTTTAAACTCATACTTAATAACCTTATATATTACTTTTAACTTTTATTTACTACTAGAAGGGCTACCTGGTGTTGCCCGGGGAAAAAGTGTAACATATTTCTATTAAAACTTCTATCTCTCTCTCTATATATATATACTTCTCTCTTTCTCACTCCCCCATTTTCTTCCTCCCTCTTTTCACCCCTCTCTTTCTTCTCCGCCCAGTCAATTTATCTCTCTCGACATATACACAGAGACAACTACTTTTTATAGATTCCTTGGGGAATGAGTCGACATAAGGGAAGTAATTCCTTGATTAAATGATTAGAGTTACTTCCCTTTAGTTAGTAACATAAACTGGCTTAAAAACCAACCTCCTCTGACAAAATCTACACCAGTTTAGAATCAAACAATGAATATTCTTTTCTAAATTTGAGATATTTTACTTCAGTCAATGCCAATCACGAAAATATCAACTTTGCAGGAATTTGGTTAGTAGTTTTGGACTTTTAGCTGAACATACAAACATAGACAACTGCCGTTTATATAATAGAAGATAAATGAGTGTTTTAGTTTTTAGTATAATTACTGATATTATAAAATAATACAAACGTTTCTATTTATTTTTCATTTTAATTTAAAGTTAATTCATCATTTAATTATTATTCAACTTCAGACTCAGTTTTTGCATAAAATATTTGCTTACTCTTTTAATTAACCGTTGATCTTCTTAAAATTATGTCATAGTACCTTATCTATAACGGACTTTGGACTCTTCCATTCACCATAAATACTGAGAGCAACTGCTCCTCAGTGTTCAACCAACTCCAGTCTATACTGACAGTCAAGACTGACGTACCACCACTCTTGATTCTCTTTTATATTATATTTTCTTCAATATACTTGTTTTCTCTAAACCCTGAGTTTGTGTTTTTATTCTGTCTCCTTTACAGGGCCACAACAAAATAATAGCTATAAAAATAACTTTACTTGCAAAATACTTTTATTTCAGTAAAATAGTACCTTCCTTCCAGTGTTTGTGTATAAACACTATTATTTATTCCCCCCCCCCCCAAATTTGAAAACATAAAACATCCTCGCCTCTAAGTAGGTAGATTGTTGCGAGAATGCTCTTTCTTAGTATGATATATTACGACTGTTTAAATGTTTATTATTTGAAATAAATTTGTATTTTGTGAGTGATAAGACACAAATATGAAAAAATAAACTGGATGAAAACTATGCTATGTATATCAACAATAATAAATATTTATTATATAAATAAAACTGAAAAGAAATTACTTTGAAATCGTTGTTCCAGGGGGAAATAATTCTGCTTCAAATCTCTTTACGGTAAGGAAGAAAACCTTAACTTTTGAGTACAAAGTTACATCATTTAAAAATAAAAAAAATAAAATATGTAAAAGTATTATTATTATTATCTAGATGTGTTTGTTATTCCTTTTGAGCTTTGTGCTATTGTGGTTTTTGTTGTGACTTGATCTGCATTGGATTTGCACTGACCTTCTAGGTAAACTTTTTAGTTGAACCCTAGGTTCTTCCTTCTGCATGACTGGAGTGTTTTGTTTAGGTAACTCAAATGTGTCCAACAATATCTCCAGTGAGAAAGTATCATTTTGCGTATTGGTTACTGTAAGATTTGAGGGTCGTAACTGATTTGCATATCAAACTCAAACAGACGCCATAAATAATATTTCCGGTTTAATCCAAGATGTAACCTTCTGTCCACTTCTCTTTGCCATTCCAATAGTCTTTTTCTAAGACTTTTTGTTCTGGTTTTAATGTGCGACTTACTGCATCATGATGATGGTTGCTTGAACTGCTGTGATAATGTGTGCAGCTGATTGAATGGCATACATTGGTAAACAGAGTTCCCGGTTCAATAGAGCTTGAAAAAATAATTTGGATGAAAACGATGCTATATATCTCAGCGTATTTATTATATAAATAAAACTGAAAAGAAATTACTTGGAAATGAGGAAGTATTTAATTGTCTGGACCAAAATGCAAGAGCAGATAACTTTGCTTCAAATCTCTTTAGCTTTTGGGTACAAAGTTACTTCCTTTAATTTAGAAAAATATATAATTTCTATTTTCAATATAAAATATTTAAAAGTATTATTATTTTCTAGATGAACCAACATCTAACATTACTATGTATAAATTTAATAATTAAAGAACACTATAATTAATACTTATAAAATATTGAGTAAAAATACTTATATAGTGTTCAGAGATGAGAGCGGGAGTTTCTTGGGTTTTTAATTTTTCCCATGCAACACCTGTGCACAGGTACTGCTGGTATATTAATAAAACATGAAGGAGTATATTTATAATACATTTCTAGATATGTACAACAGAACAAAAACGTGAGCGAAGAAGAATGTGCGTTAAATGAAAGAAGGGAAAAGGTGTTTAGCGATAGAGACAAGCTTTCAAGTTGTTCAGAAGTTTTGTTACTTTGGTGATACCATTGAAACACAACGAGGAGCAGATGGAGCAGGTGCTAGTGTGATTACTAGAATTAGGGAACTTTTGCCATTACTAATCAGCAGAGCATTACCACTGTCGGGCATGTATACGAAGTGTGATGATGTATGGAAGTGAAACCTGGCCAGTGAGGATTAAGGATGTGCGTTGCATGGAAATAAATGATATGAGAATGATATGATGGATGTGTAATGTGAGTCTTCAAGACAGGCTTAGTTCTGATGACCTCAGAAGAAGATTACATTTGGAGAGTATAGAGAGATGTGTTCAGAATAATAGACTTAGATGGTATGACCACATCGAAAGAATGGATAAGAATTCTTGGCTTAGTAGATGTGGAACAGTTGCAGTAGCAGGGTCAGTCCACAGGAGAATGCCAAAGAAAACCTGGGAGGAAGTGATAAGGATGGACGAGAGAGAAAGGGATAAATAAAGACCTGGACAGAGATAGGTTAGTTTGGAAGTTAATATCTAAATACTGCCCAACACATGCCAACATGTAAAATGAATGTTAAACCGAATATGGTGATGATGACAAGTCCTCAAATTCATGAAAATTGACTAGTCCAGATTTTCATCACCGTCAGTTGAAAACTTCATACTGCAAAGACACTTATCAGACTGAGTAAAAATGATTCTATCGGAAATCATGTGACAAAAATCTATGAATGTACATTCGTAAGAGGAAGGAGTGAAAAAAAGGAATGTCAGATAAACAGGAGCTTTTTAACCAATGACTTGTTCATACCCACTCTTTGAACTATATTGGTATAGTACCTGCGTATTTCAATTTCCATTAGCTTCTACTGCTTTCTAGTTAGTATGAAGAAAACTATGTGAAATTTTATGGAAAAATGTATTATATTAGTATTTGCATGAGAGAGTAAGTAACTATGATTAATGTATTTACGCGTTTTTTTTTATTAGCAAAAACATTAGGAACTACTTTTTTAAGTAACAAAAGTAATTTGATTTGAACTAATGCCGAATACCCTTTATGTCTAGTTTTTGCAGAGTATCAACAAAAAAAATGAAGTTCACTTAGTTTTGAAAATATGTTTACTTAATTATGGTAATTTTTAATTTATAAAACACGTATCCAGTTGTTATGGTGCCATACCTATATGACGAACAGTTGGACTCGTCCATTCCTAATAAAATACTAGAAGCTTTAGGCTTCTCATATTGGAATCAACTCCAGTCTACCCTGGCAGTCAGGACTGATATACCACTTCACTTGTTCTCTGTACATATCTTTTCTTCAATATATATTGTTCACCTATCTCCGTGTTCCGTGTCTTCATTTCAGCTCCTAAACAGGGTCGCAACAAATTGGCGACGATGTATTCGCACTTATACGAGAAACCTAAACGAAAAAACTATCGACGAGATTGTCAAAGTTACACAACAAAAAAACAACAAAGAATTTTCTTGAACCTTTGACAAAACGAACCACAAAACGGCGACGTTGGATTTAAATTTGAACGCTACAACCGGCGACAAATTAAATTAAGGAAAACCTTATTAAACAAAAAGAAAAAGAACAAAACTTAGAGAAATTGATTACTGTTGTGGGGTACAAATCACCCCTATTGAAGAACTAATGGAAGCAACCATCTATAATAAATACCATGGTTGCAAAGACTCAAACAGAGGACATTCCTATTCATGTTTTACCGCATGGTAGGAATCCGGTCATCTCCTACCACATTTAGTGGCGTTACTGTATTGCTATGAATAAATACATTGTATATTTTAACCTGTCACAATTTGTGGTTGTTATCTTTGTGACCCCTAGCACGGGTCTACAACAATTACAAACTTGTCTAGTTCTGAAAACTGGCTTACCGGTGGAAAAAGGAGAAAAAAGAAACACGTGAAAACAAACTTATTATTTCTCTTAATTGAAGAAAGGTCAGTGTTTTTTTTCTACATTGCTATTCCGACTTAACAATAAGGGAATAGATGATTTTTTTTTCTCTCTCCAAAAAAAGAAAGTTAATTCTGCCGAAAGGAGAAATAATTTTGAAACCATACTTTTTTTTCTTCTCTAACAAAAACGCGTAGAAGCGTACTAAAAAAAAAGTTGTTTTTATTGAGAGAAAAAAAAAGGTTTATACTCTTTTATACAACTAAGATTACATCTAGCAAGTGTAATCTAAAGAAAAGAAATTCTTACAAGCCATACTCAAAAGAAAACATTTATTTTCTAAAGGACACACTTAAATATGGAAAACTTTCAGTCGACCATTACAAAATTAGTAAAATTTCAAATGCAACAACAACAGAAAACTGAAGAGAAATTTCAAAAGCTTCTACTCGAACAGAAAAAAAGAAGCTGACGACAGACAGAAAGAAGCTAACGAAAGGATTGAAATGTTAATGCAAACAATATCGTTTAGAGGCCAAGGTAACGAAAATGATAATGATTTTTCGCAGAATGCTGTGTGGAGTGCTATCAACGACTTCAAATATTCTCCGGATGAAGAAAAAACATTTGCATCATATTTTAGAAGATACGAAGAGTTATAAGAATTGATTGCGAAAATTGTTCGCTTGCTACTTAGAAAATTAGGTACCACTAAACATACGAAGTGCGTGGATTTCATTTTGACCCGAAAAACTAGCGATTTGATTTTTGCAGAAGCAGTAAAACTGTTAACGGAGTTGTTCAGTCCCAAGACTACGTTATTTCACAAATGCTGGAAGTGTTTAAACCTGGTAAAAAAAAGACAAGGAAGATTATTCTACGTTCGCATCAGTAGTAAATAAGCATTGCGATGATTTTAAATTATCCAAACTTAGTGCTGATAATTTTAAATGTTTAATCTTCGTTCAAGGATTGGTATCAGGGAAAGACGCTGAGATAAGGCATAGAGTTCTAAATAAATTAGAAAATGAACCAAGCCTAACACTACTGAAATTAGCCGATGGCTGCCTGAGATTTGAAAGTGTAAAGCGGGATTGGAAAGATGTTGAACAGTCGGGCATTGCACATATGCGAAAAGTATACCAAAAAACAAAATTCAACTCTCATTCAAAAATAAGTCAAAACAAAAACAGTGACTTTCACGCTGCAAAGACAAGCCAACCTGGTAAGAAACAGGATAAATGGCTGCCGAGCCCTTGTTCGTGCTGTGGTAACCTGCTTTGGTATAAGGAATGTTCATTTCGTTTTAAGACCTGCCTGACTTGTAAAAAAGTCAGACACAAAAGTTCGCACTGTAGAACTAATTGAGGAAATAAGACTTTTCGACGGGATTAAATGCAGCACTAAAAGATTATCACTACCCACTGCATAGCCCGTTCTCAAAATTAAATGGAGGCAGATTTTTTTCAAAAATAGATCTGAGTGAAGCGTACCTCCAAATACCCGTAGAAGAAGAGAGTTCAAAACTGTTGTGTATAAATACGCATCGCGGTTTATACAAGTTCGAAAGGCTAGCTTTTGGAGTCAAAGTTGCTCCAGCTATTTTTCAGCAAGTGATGGATACAATGCTGGGCGAACTTGATTTTTCTATTGCATACCTTGACGACATTCTAATCAACAGTAAAGACATTGAACAGCACCGAAAACATGTCAACCAAGTATTTTCACAAATCTAGGATTATGGGTTTAAAGTGAAAGAGGAAAAATGTGTTTTTTTTTCTTGAGGAAATAAAATACCTGGGTCATGTTATAGACAAGGACGGAAGAAGGCCAGACCCAAAAAGGACTACCGCGATTAAGAACATGCCGGTGCCAGAAAACGTCACAACATTACAGAGTTTTTTAGGACTAGCAAATTACTACCAAGCTTTCATTCCAGAGATGCATAATTTACGCGCTCCACTGAATGAACTATTAAAAAACGGATACGGTCTGGGAGTGGACGCCCGAATGGCAGGGGGCATTCGATAATACCATTGAAATGCTGATGTCAGATTTATTCCTTATGCATTACAACCCGGATTTAGACATAATTGTGGCTAACGATGCTAGTTCATATGGATTAGGAGCTTGAATTCTGCATATAATGCCGGATGGAACCCATAAACCCATCATGCATGCATCAAAGACCTTGCTTTCGGCGGAGAAGCAGTATTCCCAAATTGAGAAGGAGGCTCTAGGGATAATATTTGTTGTAACCAAGTTCCACCGCTATATACACGGTAGATTGTTTACGTTACAGACGGACCATAAGCCGTTAATTATCATTTTAGGATCGAAAAAAGACCTACCTGTGTATACGGCAAATAGATTACAGAGATGGGGAACGATTTTACTGAACTATAATTTCAAAATAGAGTATTTACCCTAAAAAAAATATATTACGCGGATGGATTGTCTAGACTGATGCCAAGACAGAAAGAGCCACTATAAGACACCATGATCGCTTCCCTGCAAGCGGAAAGGGGATATAAAAGCAATTTTGTGCAACGCGATTAGAGAGCTCCCGGTGACTCTATATGAAATTAAAAAAGACGCCTCAGAGGTTGAATTCATCATCAGTACAAAAGCTAAAATGGCGGATAAGGGCGTACATTTTGCGGAGAGCTTTTCATTCTGCAATGATGTACTCATGTACAATGAGAGAGTTGTCATTCCAAAGAAATTATAAAAACGAATTCTAAGGGATTTTCACATTGGCAAACAGGATGAAGAGTTTGATGCGAAGCTTCGTGTACTGATCTAGAATGGATCAGGACATTGTGTATGCCGTAAATATGTGTAAAGGCTGTGCCTTGGCGACAAAAGCACCTCATATAAAACATAGTCCGTGGTCAAAGACAGACCGACCTTGGTTGAAAGTACACGTGGATTTTGCGGGTCCATTGGAAGGATTCTACTATCTAATCGTGGTCGATAGTTTTTCCAAGTGGCCCGAAGTATTACGTTGTAAGAAACCCACTACGGAGGTGACAATCAACTTCTTGCATGAATTGTTCGCCCGTTTTGGGGTGGTCGATTGTTTGGTTAGCAACAACGGAACGCAATTTACATCATCCGACTTCAAAGAATTCTGCAAGATTTTTCAGATAACACACATTACAACTCCTCCGTATCATCCTTGGTCAAACGGCCAGGCAGAATGCTTTGTGGACACTCTAAAAGAGCCCTAAAAAAAGTCCCTGCAACAGTTTTTGCAAGTGTACAGAATCACGCCAAACGTGAACATACCATCCTCATTGTCTTCCGCAGAGATGATGTTTGCACGGAAAGTGAAGTCTGTTTTTGAAAAATTACTGCCTGAACAGACCAAACAAGGTCGAGTCTCTACTGTACCAAAGAAACGAGACATCCCAGGAGACAGAGTATATTTTAAAATGTTTAAAAATAACTCATCTTTTTGGAAACCTGGTACAATAGAAAAAAGGATTGGATCTATGGTCTACATAATCCAAGGACCTCAGTTCTCTTATAAGAGATACCTAAACCAGATTAGGAAAAGACTGTCTGATGACACTGACAGCTCCCCCCAGGTAGAAGAAGTGATGGACGTAATATACAACACCTTTGACTTACCAGTACCACAAGCAGCCACAGAAAAGCGGCAGTCTAAAAGGAAACGGATAGTTCCAGATTATATCGAAATCCAAGACGGAAACGATTTTGAAAAAAAAAAGTAATGAATAAAAGAAGTTAAATTTTGTATGTGTGCTGAAAATAATAGCAGTAATTGTGATATTCAACTGTCAATATCCTCTTCATATTTCATATGTATATATAATATATCATCATGAAATATGAAGAGGATATTGATAGTCACAACTGCTGTTGGAATAAGCAGCTTGGATGACCTAGAAACATGTATAAAAGTTATTTTGTTCCGAAATTGTTATTAAATTATAAAATTATATAATCTTGAATTTAATACTTTATTTATTATAAGCTCTATTTAATATGATAAATATTGAGCTATATTCTTGCTTTTGGAAATTGATACCTATTCGAATCGATCTGAACTATATAAATGTATTTTTATATTACCTCTCTTTCTCTCCCTCTCTCTCTCTCTCTCTCTCTCTATATATATATATATATATATATATATATATATATATATATATATATAAAATATAATAACACGAAATCACATAATTGTCGATGCAATAATTTATTTCAACCGTTCGGTTTTTTCAAGCATCACTCAGACAATTACATTTTTGAGACTGATAGAAAATTGAATTTCCCTACCACAGTTCCAATACAATCATAGATGGTGGTAGTAGCAACCAATTTGATACATCTTTTATAGAGAGGGGGAAAATTTAAAACTTATATTTAACTATGGCGGGCGAAGGGGAGGGATCTTTAAGTTAATCAACTAAAAACTGCCATGTCAAAATTATGACACATACGACTTGGCGATATCAACCATATAGGCAATTTTACTCACGCGCATACACAAAACTAAATACGCACACATCATATGCGCACTCACATACATAATCTCACTCGCACATTATCATAACTAAGCATAATCACATACGCAACTTTTATTCATCTCTAGCCAGAATGCGTCCGGCGAAACTCGTGTTCTCAAATTCGGTTAGAGAAAAGAAAGAAAGAAACAATTAACAGGCACAGAGAAGATATAGACAGACCGCGTGTCATAAATTCTCAGTCCGTCTGGGTTCCAAGAAAGAGAATCTAATTGAAATAAGATTACACGCACATACATATATGTATACATACAAATCCATACGCACATACACACACATATATACACATACACACCCACACATATACATATCTATACACATATACATATACACACATATATACATATATATATATATATATATATATATATATATACATACATGAATACACCTATATATATCTCTGAATCTATTTGAAATATTGACCAAATGCATACGCATGTAGTTGTTCACACATGTAAACATACATACACATACATACACACACACATATATACATATACGCACATATACACACATATATATACGCACACATACATATATATCCACACACCTACACACAATATTTACATAACACTCTATATTCTTACTGATGTAATATGAGTTCTAAAAATTAGTCTTACCTTATTTATATTTTAGATTAATTTGATAATGGTTCAATCCTCCCTACTGCCAACTATCTAACATCAACATCGGGAGAGTATTCTTGAACCTGGTAGATAAACATTTTAGCATAAATAATCCACTTAGGAAGATATTTAATAGAAAAACCATTAAAATCAGCTACTCTTGCACCAAGAACATGGACAGAATTATCAGCACCCATAATCGTAAATTACTTAACAATCCTAGTAAGAATAAGGTCACAGTAAATAAATGTAATTGTCAAGTGAAAAATAACTGCCCACTGGACGGTAACTGTAAAGTTGAGTGTGTGGTTTATAAGGCCACTATTCATCCGGAAGATAACAACAGGGATAAAAAGGTTTACATCGGCATCTCCGCGGGAAACTGGAAACAACGTTTTTATGACCACAAACACTCTTTCAATAACCCAGAACTCAAGAGCAAAACGGAGTTAGCTAAACAATGGTGGCATCTGAAAAATGAGAACAGGTCCCCGGTGGTTTCGTGGTCAATCTTATGTTTTTCGAATATTCCAGATGGATTTAGACAAAGATGCAACTTATGTCTAGAAGAAAAAATAAGAATCCTAAAATATGATCGAAATAACCTCTTAAATAAACGAGATGAACTTATGGCTAAGTGCAGACATAAATATAAATTTAAAATAATCAACGACTAGTAATCCGATGGACCTCTAGAATTATTTAAGGTAACCCCCCCCCCCCCACCACCAACATAATAGTTATAATAATATCTGCTATAGACACAGAATTGCCGACTTGGTGATATATAGTATTTGTGTGTATGCGTATATAATGGTATTTTGAAATATTTATTTATTCAGATTATTTACTTAAAATAAGATAGTGTTTTTAAAAAAATTCTGCGGTTATTGAATTAATATAAGTATAAATGCCAAATATTACCACTAGACATTATTAGACTTGAATTAGTAATCCGATGGACCTCTAGACTTATAACGGTGAAGATACCAAATTGAATAACATTACTTACGGTAACCCCCCCCCCCCCCCATAATATTTATAATAATATCTGTGATAGACACAGATTTACTGACTTGGTGATATATAGTATTTGTGTGTACGCGGATATTTATTATTTACTTAAAATAAGATAGTGGTATGAAAATTTTTTCTGCAGGTAATACACTAGTTTTTGAATTAATATAAGTATAAATGTCAAATATTACCAATAGACATTATTAGACTTGAATTAGTAATCCGATGGGCCTCTAGAATTACAACGGTGAAGATACCAAATTGAATAACATTAGGTACGATAACCCCCCCCCCCCCGCATGATATTTATAATAATAGATTATCAAATTAATCTAAAATATAAATAAGGTAAGACTAATTTTTAGAACTCATATTACATCAGTAAGAATATAGAGTGTTATGTAAATATTGTGTGTAGGTGTGTGGATATATATGTATGTGTGCGTATATATATGTGTGTATATGTGCGTATATGTATATATGTGTGTGTGTATGTATGTGTATGTATGTTTACATGTGTGAACAACTACATGCGTATGCATTTGGTCAATATTTCAAATAGATTCAGAGATATATATAGGTGTATTCATGTATGTATATATATATATATATATATATATATATATGTATATATGTGTGTATATGTATATGTGTATAGATATGTATATGTGTGGGTGTGTATGTGTATATATGTGTGTGTATGTGCGTATGGATTTGTATGTATACATATATGTATGTGCGTGTAATCTTATTTCAATTAGATTCTCTTTCTTGGAACCCAGACGGACTGAGAATTTATGACACGCGGTCTGTCTATATCTTCTCTGTGCCTGTTAATTGTTTCTTTCTTTCTTTTCTCTAACCGAATTTGAGAACACGAGTTTCGCCGGACGCATTCTGGCTAGAGATGAATAAAAGTTGCGTATGTGATTATGCTTAGTTATGATAATGTGCGAGTGAGATTATGTATGTGAGTGCGCATATGATGTGTGCGTATTTAGTTTTGTGTATGCGCGTGAGTAAAATTGCCTATATGGTTGATATCGCCAAGTCGTATGTGTCATAATTTTGACATGGCAGTTTTTAGTTGATTAACTTAAAGATCCCTCCCCTTCGCCCGCCATAGTTAAATATAAGTTTTAAATTTTCCCCCTCTCTATAAAAGATGTATCAAATTGGTTGCTACTACCACCATCTATGATTGTATTGGAACTGTGGTAGGGAAATTCAATTTTCTATCAGTCTCAAAAATGTAATTGTCTGAGTGATGCTTGAAAAAACCGAACGGTTGAAATAAATTATTGCATCGACAATTATGTGATTTCGTGTTATTATATTTTATTATTGCTCTGTTTACTACATTGAGCTCTCATACCCGGATTTCCTCCTGGAATTATTCCACTATAACACAAATATATATATATATATATATATATATATATATATGTATGTATGTATGTGTGTGTGTGTTTATTTATTATTCATATGCAAACTTTAAAGGTTTAAGCTTAATAAATATTAATATTTCATTTGGGAGCATATATAAATAAAATGGAGATTCCAGCGATTCTTCATTCTATTGTTTATATATATATATATATATATATATATATATATATATATATATATATATATATATATATATAAACAGCATTAAAGCTGACATATCAAACCTTGATTCTGACTCGCCAACTTTTATTTGTTATACCATGTTTTTGGCACTATAAAAACATACTTCACTACAGTTTATTTTTAAAATTATGTAGTCTGGCCCGGACAACTGGTAATATGGAAACATTTTTCGGTTATCACCGAAAACTCAAAATAAGCGAGGGGAATAACTCATATTTTTTATTTGAAGAATATAAAAAACAGTTGTTTCCCTTAGAAATGCAAATTTTTTTTAATGTATACGTTTAAAAAACGGGCAAAAAAAAATTAAATTAAAAACTAAGATGACTTCACTGCACCCCAGGCAACACCGGGTAGAGTGTACATCTATGTTTTTAATTGTTGGAAATTTATTTCCGACAGTATATAGTATGTTATGTATTAAGCATCTTTTTTTCTTTTTAGGCTATTGTTTGCGCTGATAATATTACTAAAGTCATGAGCATTTTCAATTTTCTCAAATCCAAACAAAGGGGACCAATAGTTAGTCTTCTATGCCGGACTCTCTTCAGCTTCTTTGTATGTCTCTCCCTGGAAAATGGCAGCTTGCACATTGTGAGATTTTTTTACGATATTTCAATCCTCTGCATTATTTTCATTTTTGTTATTTTTTAATTATTTACTAATTCGGAATTTCTACCAGCAAATTTTGCCAATATATACTTCATGGGCAAGTAAAAAAATTGAAGTTTATCTCCTTTTTTCTTTGATCTGTGAATCCAGGTAGCGATTATGGTAATCTCCGATTGCCGTCTCTTCATTTCCGGCGTCAGAGGAATTAGAAATTAAAATCTAAAAATCTAAAAGTTAAAAATTCTAAAAATCCCCCCCCCCCATCCTCCTGAAAAGGGGGAAAAACGAATTGGGAATTAATAATGGGTGTCCATAACCTACGTTAAATCATAGAAATATTACGCTCTTATTTGTTAAATTTCTTAATAATTGAGCACTGTGCTGGGGTTCTCTCTCACTAATCTTATATATACATTATATATATATATATATATATATATATATATGAGAGAGAGAGAGAGAGAGAGAGAGAGAGAGAGAGAAAGATGACAGATATAGACAGAGGCTAAAGAGAGTTTCGATAAAAAGGCCTTTATAGGTCATCTTTGTTATGATTTGAAACCGACGGTACCGATGTTGTTCTGATCTTCTGTAAAACATTAATATATATATATATATATATATATATATATATATATATATATATATATATATATATATATATATATTCAACAACTTATCTCTTTCAGGAAACGTAAATCAAAGAGATGAAGTGGGGATTAGTTGGAGACATTTCAAACAGTTCACCTTAGATAAATATAGTAGAAACGAAGTGAATTTATCATAAAATCCTGATAAATAATCATTAATATTATGAACTTGTTATAGGGTTTAAATTAACAATAATAACTCCATTAGTTAAATATGTAATAAATATCATTCTAATTCCTTTACTAAATGTAAGTAATATTAAATGAATAATTAAGCTAAAGATTATATTGAAAATATAATTAAATAAATGGATAAAGCCCATAGTAAATAATTATATTTGAATAGAATATCTTTAATTAAATCGGTTTTACTTCCATTATAATATACACAATTAAAGGTTATTGATAAATCTTAGTCTTCAATGCTGTATTATTCCGTTAGGTTGCTTGAGTTTACATGCATATCATTTTTTTATAAGTATGGTTATGGAGTAGTTGTGGTATTCTGGTGCACTTGTTTACTTTTATTATATTTTTGCAGAGTCTTATATGCGTCGATGTGGTCCCTCTGTTGTATGTTTGTGTGATTATGTGATTATTTGAATTGTGGTTGTTGGTGGTTATATTCCTATTGTGATCGGATGGTTTAATTAATAAATATTAGTTAATGAATAAAATAGATAGATCTGATAAATTTCTTATTCAATAAAATTAATTGAAATCAAATGAATAAATAAAATCGGGTTTAACATAACAATAGTTAAATATGTAATAAATATAATTTTAATTCCTTTACTAAAAGTAATTATTTATTTAATATATAAATAATTAAGCATAGTTAATAGATATATTTGAATAGAATATTTTTAATTAAATCTGTTTTACTTCCATTATAATATACACATGTAAAAGTTAATGGTAGATTTTAAAATTTTTGGAGCTTTCAATGCTGTATTATTGTGTTATGTGGCCTGAGTTTACATGCATGTAATGACAAACGAGAACAGTTGTAACTTAAGAAAGCTTTATTCGGCATAAACTGTCAGTACAATATTAGTGCTGCTATTTATATTGTTAAGACGAACAGGAGAGTTCTCTAAAGGGGAGATAGTTTAGAATAGGGAAATTAATTGTTCATTACAATACACATGATTTTTCTAATGATTTTTCTAATGCAGTGGTTGTATTATTTTACTGCACTTAATTACCTTATTTTGTTTTTGCAGATTTTTTTATGTGTGATTTTTGTAATTGTGGTTGTTGACAGTAATATCCTTATTGTGATCAAATGGTTTCAATAATAAATATTAATTAATGAATAAAATAGATGGGTTTGATAAATTTCTTATTAAGTGCAGTTAATAGAAATTAAATAAATAAAATCCCAGTTAACTGCAATAAATGGATTAATATAATGGGGAGGTAATTGAACTTATTGTACCTTAATCGTGCTGTACATAGGTAATTTTTAAGGATAGTAAGAAATATTGGTTTTAAGTTCATTTTATAAGTACATTTGAACTTATTCAATTATATATATATATATATATATATATATATATATATATATATATATAAAGTAGTATGAAAATATATATATAGAGGCGTCTATGTTTAATCCCTGCAAGAAATCATCAAGCTAAATGCACTTAGCCTGATGATTCTCTGCGAGATGAAACATGGAGTTTAATTGCCATAGATATATTTTCATACTACTACTATTAAATTCTACTCACATATTGAGAGCACTTTTGAAGTAAATACTGAAAATCTACACAAAATCTGTATATTATAACACCTTATTATATGAAGCAAAGAGAAAGTATACAGAGATGACCAGAAAGTGCATTCAGTCGCAGAAACTAGGTATTCATGATTACTAGAAAATCTTCAATAGTGTGGTGAACAATGGGCAATCAACAATTTCCCTGCTATCCAACAACAATGATGTTGTTTGCACGGCAACTGATAAGGCTGAACTATTTGCGCAGCGTTTCAGCTTGAACTCCACTTTGCACTCCGCAAACCACTTCCTCCCAAATTTCCCATTGTAGACTGAAGCCACACTTGATGACCTGACCATCACCTCATAAAAAACCTTGACACCTCCATCTTGCTTCCCTGATAGCTGAAAAATTGCCACTGTGGTACCAGTCTTCAAGAATTCTGGTGATAGAACTAATCCTCAGAACTACCACCCAATCAGTCTACTCCCGATCTTTGCTAAAATCTTTAAATCCTTAATCAATCTAGCGATAGTTCGGCACCTAGTTAATGCTAAACTTCTTTCTGACCATCAGTATGGATTTAGACAAGCACGATCTACTGCGGATATCCTAACGGTCATCCCTGAACACATATATCATACACTGGGCAAGGCAGCTGAAGCTAGGATGGTAGCGCTTGATATATCCAAAGCCTTTGACAAGGTATGGCATAAAGGTCTTCTCATAAAAATTAATTCATATGGTATTACTGAACGAATATTTAATATAATTAGATCCTTCCTAACCAAAAGAAAGATCCAGGTTGTCCTCAATGGCCGTTCATCCAAATAACATGACATAAATGCAGGTGTACCTCAGGGATCTATCCTTGGACCTTTATTGTTTCTGATTTTCATAAACAACCTCCCTGATAACATTGTGGGTAAAACGGATGTGCACATATCCAAGGCAATGGCTGAATTCTTAGAAAATGACCTACAGTCTGTAGTGAAATGGGGTCATAAATCGATGGTAACATTTAATGCTGCTAAGACAAAGCCCCTTTCCTTCAATAACTGCAAGAAACCTTTTCAACCACCGATTGCCATGGCAAATAACATCCTATCTGAGAGTCCAACGTTCAAACTCCTCGGCCTAACATTCACAGGTAACATGAATCGGAACAAATACATAGAAGACATTGCCAAGGCTGATTACAAAGAAAGTGGGCTCCCTCTACCGTGCTAGAAAACGTCTCACACTTAACAGTATCCTATATCTTTACAAAGCCACCATCTGCCCATGCATTGAGTATTGTTGTCACATCTGGGCTGGTGCACCATCCACCAGTCTCTCCTTCTTAGACAAGGTCCAATAAAGAGTATCTAATCTAATAGGTCCCTCACTATCCACCAAGCTCCAGCCCCTGTCTCATCGCCGCAATGTTGCATTCTTGTGCTTGTTTTACAAGTACTTCAATGGAATGTGCTCCGATGAACTGGCTGTTCTGATACCCCCTCGGTGTAAATACACTCGACAAACCTAACAATCTATGTATATATATATGTATATATATATTTACTATATGGAGATTATAATAATTATATATATATATACATATATATATATATATATATATATATATATATATATATATATATATATATATATATAATGAGAATCTTTTGTAAGTCTACAGCTGCCTCTTCTTGTCTGTGTGTGCTGTTTTAGGATCACTATGGGCCATTGTCAGTTTCAAGTTGAATATCACTATATTCCCTCCAAAGATAATCTGTCGCCCACATCGTTTAACCAGAGTCTGAACTTGTTGAAAGCTTTTCAGACAAAATGACATATCTTCATCTCTCTCTTTTAATCTATCGAGGGCCCCAGTTTAAAGGACAAACCTGGTACTTTTAGTAAGTATCGGATAAAGGTCATTACATCTCCTGCGTTTTCTCTTGGTGTACCGATGATCATCTCTTTTTCTACTTCAAACCCACTTAAAACGATGAAAATTGATTCGCTGAAAAAAAAAACATCGACAAGTATTGCAAATATTATAGTAATCATAATTGTTTTTCCCCGATTCATGATACTTCATGTATACTAATACGAGAGACGTCTATCTGTCCACTAATTACTATTATGCTAATATCAGTAAATACTGCAGACGACAACATGTTCATCTTCAAATCAATATTCGTCATCAACCATCCTCATAAGTAATCAAATTTGATTCATTCCATTCATTATGTTCAATCATCTTATAATATTCTTCATCATTTAACTGAAAATCTATTTCATTAACCCTTACTCTCTAGTGGCTTTTAGCTTTGATAAGTGGTGACTCATTTGTAATATATATTTACAATATCATACAATTATATGTTGATTAGCCATCAGTACCGGCAGTTTCTGGTGCAATGGGGTAACTATGAACTATTGTAATTAGACTAGTTGCAGATGAAGGGATAGATGTGCTATTCAAACGCATGATTTTGATTTCCCCATTGCCTCAGAAACCGCCAGTCCAGATGGCTAATCTACATATAATTGTATAAATAAATATCTAAATAAATAAATGCAAAGGTTTTGCCCACTTGTCCGTAGTATATTTACATCAAAATGGGACAGCTTATTTTTTTATTTTTTTCTTACTTTTGTTAACCCCAAACAAGGCACATTGCCACTAAGACATAAAGGGTTACTTAATTAGGGGCCAGATTTATAAGGGCATCCTAAGTGGGGAGTTGTGCAGCAAGATGTTTGTTCACATTACATTCAAATTTCTGCATGTTGGTACAGTCGAGGAAACAGGGAGCAGTGAGAGAATTCCAAAGGCCAGCATTTCGAGAAAAGAAGGTATTAGAGTAGAAAGTTTTCCGGCATCTGGAGACCACTATAGTGAAGGGGTGGGATTTTGCTGATGGGTTGGTTGGGGGTATTTATGTTGAGGGGTCACATATGCAGTAAGTTCGTTGGAGCACATTCCATTGAAGTACTTGTAAAACAAGCACAGGAGCTTAGGTTAGAGACACTTTTTTGTACCCTGTCCAAGACGGGAGACTAGTGGTTGGTGCACTAGCCCAGATGTGGCAACAATACTTAATGCATGAGCAAATGGTGACTTTTTATATAAGATACTGGCAGGTGTAAGAAATTTTCTAGCCTAATATAGGGAGACCACCTTCCTTCTTGTTGCTGAGCCGGCTTCTTCCCTGGCCTGCACTACATTTCGAATCATGGCAGCCCATGCATGGCGGTCCTGAACAAGGTCGCATGAGATGATTAGCCACTCATGATTCCACCGTCAAAGGCTGACCACCTGTGTACCTGAGGTTTAAGCCAAGTCCTCCTTGATGGTTGTTGTCTAGGTCCTCAGCTGTCCACTGACATGCTTGCACAACCCAGACAGAGGGGTAGGGTGAATTACATTGTGAATTAGCTCTCCCTCTGGGCGACAGAACCACATGTCCAAACCATCAAAGACATTGCAACAGGACAGAGACTTACGATTGAAGTGTTGGCGGAGAACAGCAGTTGGAACACAGTCAGCCCACCGGCAATGCAAAATGCGGCGGAAGATTTCCTTGCAGCAGCCGTGTCAGTATCTTCTATGTATTTGTTTCAATTCATGCAACATGTAAATACTGTATATATAGTAATTACCTAACACCAAAACAAAGATGTGTATATTTAATGTGCATATTTATTTCATTTCTAAAACAGTTTCTAAAATTTATTATTCTGTGTTATTTATTCATAATTTTTATTGTCTTATTTCTTACATATATATGCAATAGTTTTGTCAATATTATTTTAATTTTTATTGTCTTATTTCTTACATATATATGCAATAGTTTTGTCAATATTATTTTAATTTTTATTGTCTTATTTCTTACATATATATGCAATAGTTTTGTCAATATTATTTTAATTTTTATTGTCTTATTTCTTACATATATATGCAATAGTTTTGTCAATATTATTTTAATTTTTATTGTCTTATTTCTTACATATATATGCAATAGTTTTGTCAATATTATTTTAATTTTTATTGTCTTATTTCTTACATATATATGCAATAGTTTTGTCAATATTATTTTAATTTTTATTGTTCTGTTTTGAAAATGTGTAATGAAAATTGTTTTTTCTGCAAAGCAGGCTAAAATAAGATTAATTGGTAGCTGCCACCCCCCGGGTACCAATTAAGCTAGTTTTTTGCTACTGTATATATTTAAATCCCATTAAAATTGCAGGTTAAGCATTTTTTAGTGTGTAGAGAGGATGGAGGTCATACTTGTTTAAGTGTCTTTGAGTTATCCCCCTTGGGCTGAGTCATCTCCTTATATGATGTGGGGCAGTGGGAGTGAGCTCCCCTTTTAGTTATTTGTTGTTGCTTAGCAAGATGGCGGTTCATGGGTGTACGGTTGCAGGAAACAAGTGACCTGGATTAACATTGGTAGCAGAGGCTGTCTTCTTTGTGTGATAAGAAGTTATATGTCTTGTTCAACAAAAGTTGAAACACATTTAAAAGAGAGATGGCTTCGTTTAGTAAAACCCCACCCATTCTATTGAACCAAGATTCTTATGCAGAATGGAAACAAGACATTGGCATATGGTCTCTATTCACGGATTTGCCTAAAGAAAAACATGGCCCAGCAGTATTTTTGTCACTACCACAAAATATAAGAGAATGTGTTCGACATTTGCCAACCACGGATATTGGTACTCCAAATGGGTTAAATATAATTCTCAACAAATTAGATGAAATTTACTTAGTGGACGAGAACACGATGGCATATATGTCATTTAAGGAATTTTACACCTACAAAAGACAGACCGGGGTTAACATAAATGAATTTTTGGTACAATACGAATTTTTATACCAAAAATTAAGGAAATTTGGAATCACTTTGCCAGAAGGAGTGCAGGCTTTTTTTGTTCTGAATGCAGCAAATGTGTCAGAAGAAAATAAAAATTTGGCAAGAACCACATGTTCGAGCTTAACATATGCCACAATGAAGGAAACATTGAAGAAAGTGTTTTCAGACATTTCGTCAACGGAAGGTAAAACTGCTGTCAAGGAAGAAGTTGAAACAGTCAATTATAGTAACACAAGTATAAAAAAAAAAAAAATATTACCTGAATTACAATACAAATCCAACAGACAGACAAGGTAAGATACTTTGTTGTTTTAGATGTAATTCAATTAAGCATTTTGCCCGAGACTGTACGAGTTTCAATTCTAGAAACAATATACACACTGATTCAGACCAGGTGAACTTTACTTTGTTTAATGTTGATTCATGTTATCGAACAGTGATAAATGACTCTTATTCTAATGTAAAAATGTCCAATCTTGTGAAAGAGACATTGGGTATGGCAGTATTGGACTCTGCTTGTTCACGAACTGTTGCTGGAGAGCTTTGGTTTAATATATTCTTTGATACATTGAATGACCGAGATAAGCAGTTGGTGGAAACTGTTAGGTCTGACAGAACATTTTGTTTTTGAGATGGAGTGGAAGTGAAAGCCATTAAAACAGTTAAATTTCCTGTAACAATAGGGGGTATAAAAGGTGTCAGAGGTTATATTGAGGCTGACATCGTCAAAAATGATTTACCTCTGTTATTAAGTCATAAATCTATGAAAACTGCAGGAATACTACTAAATTTTAAAACTGACAGCTGTCGAATTTTTGGCAGATATATAAAATTGCAAATCACAACTTCTGGACATTATAGTCTTCCACTAACTAATATGCTTTTGGCAGTTAAAAATGCACCAAACATAGTGTTGCACTGTGAGACTTTAAAAGGATGCTCTAGAGTGGAAAAAAGAAAAAAAGCTGAGAAATTGCACAGACAATTTGCTCATGCATCTAAAGAAAAATTAATAGCTTTGGTTAAAGGTAGTAAGGCATTTAATTATAAGGAATTTCTGAATCAGATCAAAGACGTTTGTGATTCTTGTTCAGTTTGTCAGAGGTTTAGAAGACCCCCTCCTCGACCAGTTGTAGGATTGGCTCTTGGTAACAGGTTTAATGACACTGTATGTTTGGATTTGAAGGAACATCGACATAACCAATGCTGGATTCTGCACCTAATTGGTACATCCACTAGGTACTCTGCTGCCAGATTAATTAAAACCAAAAAGAGAGAAGAAATTATTCGCAACATATTTTTAATGTGGATATTTTATTTTGGAGCTCCTAAGCGACTTTTAAGTGACAATGGAGGAGAGTTTAATAATGAGGGCTACCGACAGATGAATGAAGGAGAGCTGAATATTGAAACATGCACGACAGCTGCTGAAAGTCCATTCAGCAATGGTACCGTGGAACGTCATAATCTAATAATTGCGGAAGCAATGAAAAAAACATTAGATGATGAAAAATGTGAGCCAGAAATAGCTTTGGCATGGGCTGTCAGCGCAAAAAATGCACTTCAGAGTCATTCTGGCTATAGTCCAAATGAGCTTGTATTTGGGTCTAACATTAACACCCCCTCAGTTTTGAATGATAGATTACCTGCACTGGAACCTGCAACAACAAGTGACATGGTTAGAATAAATTTAAATGCCCTACATGCAGCAAGGAAAAGCTTCATGGAAGCTGAATCAAGTGAAAGAATTCGGAGAGCTTTGAGATCCAATATAAGGACTTATGCGGATGAAGGTTTTGTGACAGGTGACCGTGTCTACTATAGAAGACAAAACTATAAAGGATGGCGTGGTCCGGCTAAAGTTTTGGGTAAAAAAGGACAATGTGTATTGATCAGACATGGAGGAGCATTTTTCAGGATGCATCCATGTCACTTGATGAAGGTAGACAGGGAATTGCGAAGTCCCAGAAATGAAGAAAATACAAATTTTTCAAATGAGATGAATGAAGTCTTGGAGGAGGAAGATGAAGGACAACATAATACCAATTCAAATTGCGACAGAAGGGAAGTGAAAAATAACAGTATAAAACCGAGTAGAAACGAAGTTGTAGAGTATAAATTGAGAGGGAGTAATGAATGAAAAAAAGGGATGGTTATGAACACACAATCAAAGTCCACGGGAAAGTATAGCCATTGGCTAAATATAAAACCTGAAGCCGAAAATGAAAATCCCTTATGTATCAATTGGGATGATGTGGATCAATGGAGACAATTTCCTCAAACAGAGGAAGTAAGTTATCAAGAATGCAATTTTGCTTTCTTCTGAACAAGAACAAGGAAAAGATGTGATTGATGCAAAGAAAAGAGAATTGGAAAATATGGAAATTCATGAAGTATATGAATGTGTGACTGATAAAGGGTAAAAATGTATATCAACAAGGTGGGTGATAACAGAAAAATTTGTGAAGGACAAAAAGATAATGAAGGCTCGTCTTGTTGCACGTGGTTATGAAGAAGATTCTCATAACCTAAAAACAGATTTTCCAACGTGCAGCCGTGAGGCTATGCGTCTCGTATTGTTAACGGCCTCGGTTATGACGTGGCTGGTGGAGACTCTTGATTTTACCTCCGCATTTCTGCAAGGTAATATGCTGGAGAGAGAGGTATTTCTTAGACCACCATCTGATGTGTGTCCAGAATCACAAGTGTGGAAGCTGAAAAGATGCACCTCGTTCATGGTACAAGTGAGTTAATCATGAGTTAACGCACTTAAAAGGAATGGTGAGTGCATATGACAATGCACTGTTTCTTTGGCATGATGCCACTGGTGAATTGATGGGCATTCTGGCAATACATGTTGATGATTTCATATTCTGTGGAAATGATTTATTTAAGAAAAATGTAATCGCAAAATTGGAAAAGATTTTTAAAATTAAGAAGCATGAAAGTGGAACATTCAAATTTTTGGGATTGAATGTTAAGCAAACAAAAAATGGGATTATTTTGGATCAAAATCTATATGCTTCGGCCTTATCCCCAATAGACATAAAGAAAGGAAGATCATTAAGAAAAAATGATGAATTGAGTCAAGAGGAGAAGACAGAGTTAAAAAGATTGACAGGTCAAATGATGTGGGTATCCACCCAGATGCGACCAGATGTATCATTTGATAGTGTGTAGAATGAGTAATATTGGAAAATATCCAAAGGTGAAGTTACTCTTCGAGGCAAACAAATCGCTAATAAGGTTACAATCAAGGACAGGATCCGTATCTTTTCCCCAACTTGGAAAACCTCTGGATCTGAATATTGTTTGTTATTCAGATGCCACCTATGCTAGTTTGGAGGATGGATCTTCACAGGGTGGTTTTATCATCTTTGTTTGTGGCAAGATGAACAGAATGGCTCCTATATGTTGGTCATCAAAAAAACTTGACCGGGTAACAAAAAGCCTGTTAGCTCCAGAGACTCTTGCGCTTAGTGAAGCAGCTGATGCTGTAATGTTGATAGCCGCAATGCTTCAAGAGATATTCAGACTACCTAGGTTGCCTGAAGTTCTTTGTAAAACGGACAATGCGTCTCTGGTAGAGACTTTAAAGTCATCAAATCTTGTGAGTGACCGGCATCTCAGAGTTGATGTAGCCAGGGTGAAAGAAATGATGGTGAAGGATCAGGGGTCGAGAACAGGTCGTGGATTGCCTGACGAAGATGGGAGCCTCTTTCGAAATTCTGAGAGACGTGTTGCAATGATTTGTTTTGCTTTTATTCGTTTTGTTTTTGTTTGTTTTGTTTTTCCCTTTTTTTATAGTACTGTAGTCTTCACAAGAAGACACCAGCAATGTTTAAGTGTCTTTGAGTTATCCCCCTTGGGCTGAGTCATCTCCTTATATGATGTGGGACAGTGGGAGTGAGCTCCCCTTTTAGTTTGTTGTTGTTGCTTAGCAAGATGGCTGTTCATGGGTGTACGGTTGCAGGAAACAAGTGACCTGGATTAACAATACTCCCCCAGGAAGCTCTTTAGAAAATTCAAGAGATTTGACTCCAGAAGACTTCAAAATCAACCAAAAACATTGATTGCTCGCGAGAAAACTGAAAATGCAGCTTACTTGATTGAAGTTATCGGCTTAAAACGTGTTAATTTTTAAAGAATCGAACCTTGTTTAAAAGATGTTTTAAAAGTTAAGATTTGCTTCCATTTTGAAGATCAGCATAATTTTGCTTAATTTAATTATGGCTTAAATCACAGTAAAATTAGAGGCAAACAACATGCTCAATGGTGAGATCCCTTATTCAAACCGGGGGCGGGGAGGTGGAGTATAAGTAAACAGATAAATATCCCAACAATCTGCATAGTTAAGGGATCATCCCTACCACATTTATAGTTCCTAGGTCTAAATAACCTAAAAGTAGTGCACAGACAATCTTCGTACAGAATATAAGATTTCAATTTTTTAAATATTCTCTTAAAACCCAATGTTATTTCACCCAAAACTGCTTTTTCAGTTTGTAATTCAAATTGTATAGGGGAAGTCAATATTAAAACAAAAAAAATCCGAATCTGGCTTTGACTCCTTATTTTAAAGTCTTCCAATATTCAGACTGTTGATTCCTCAGATAGTAAAAAACCAGACTTCGACTTTGACTCCAACTCCGAGCATTCTTAAAACTCTTACTCCTTCCAAAACCTCTGACTCCGACTCCACAACCTTGGTTCCTATACCTTATAGCCTAAATGTAGTTTGTGGAGAAACAAACAGACAAATAAATAAATGTATAAACTAACAAAGATGAATGAAAACAATTTCTCTGCCGTTTGGTGATGGTAAATTGTAAACAATGAAGTGCGAGTCAAGGTTTTGTGTCGCAAATCCACAACTCAGATGAGAATAGCCAATATTGAATGACCTTGTCGGATGAAGCTGATTCAAAATAGTTTGAGAAATGGCTGATTTGATAGTGGGGCGTTTTTGGATGAAGTCAAGTGCATATATATACACACATACAGGATGGTTCCAAAAGATGTATCCATTTTATTATCACTATCATTTCTATGAAAATTAACCCTGAAAATGAACATGGTTTATCAGAAGGATTGAATAATACTGCTTTGCTCCAATGTTTCATTCAAATATCTCCATCACTACTTTCCTAAAGACAGGCTCATCTCTCATAATATAGGCCACCCTTGACCTGCACATTCTCCAAACCAATCCCTTTGGGATTATTTTCTGTGGGGACACCTAAAAGACAGGGTCTGTGCTAACAATCCCAAAACTATTGCTGCACTCAAGAATAAGATTCGAACAGAGATTAAGAGAATTCCCCATCACATGTTGGACAGGCTCATTACAATCTTTAGTGTCCGAGTAGCCACAGTAATTCAACACCAACGAGCTTGGATCAAGCACATTATCAACTATTGAGCTGCATTCGTAAAATGTTGATATATGGGGAAACAACTTCTGCTGCACAAAACTTGTATGTCTGTAAGGTGTATGAAAAAGAAAATTGAAAAGTTTTACTTTCAGTAATAAATTCTACTTTATCACAAGTGGTTACATCGTTTCACTTCACTTGACACATTATTCAAGAACGGTTACTTGCCTTCTCACGAGGGCAAAGGTAGACACAAGGTCTTTTTTTTTAATGTGAGAAAAATGCAGCTCCCCAAAAAGGAGCACTCTGGGTTAGGATAAAAATAAAAATGGCTTCAGTTTAGAAGAATTTTGCCTTCACTAAGGACAGAAAAGATGATGTGTGGTATCAAAACAGATACTACACTTTGCTCTTAGCCAAAAAGCCAAAGAACATAAATTTATTGATCGAAACGAAAGCTGTAAGATCTAACAATTGGAATATTTTGTTTTTGATAATATTAATATTCATAAAGATGAAGGAGGCATAGTAAAAGTTTTTGTATAGCGACTCCACAGCCCAGATCAGGGGAGTCATTTCAGCTAGGTTGGCATCATTATTTATCGAAACAAAAGGCAGGGCTTCAAAGCCGACTCTATGACACCCAATTGGATGCTGGGCTAGCATTTCGATTGAGACGTTCCAGGTTTGTCAACTCTGTCATTTTATAAACGCATTTGTGAAATGAGATTTTGCAGAGGACAAGAATTATTATTATTACAATTTACTTAATTGGCTGCGTATTTGATCACCAGGAACTTTTCATGTTACGCTAGGGAGATGAATGCTTTTGAATGATGCATAATCATGCCCTCCTCCCTGCACGCACACACACACCGAGATCGATATAAGGACTCAAACTGCACGATTTTAGACATGCAGACACCATCATGCATCAGTTTGAAATAGTATTTTTAGATGCACACGTTTTTATAAGAGGCTCTGTCTGTTTGCCACTCATCGTCATCATCATGTCAGTCACGCTTAAATTTAAATGGAATTTTCATCATTAAACACAAATTGAATGTATTTTCGCATTTTTCATTATAGCAACTACAAAAATATGCTCCCCCTTTGGTCGCATATTTTTGCTAGTATATATGATGAACAGACATATACCACACTGCCACCAAAGAAAGAGGTAATGCCTGGGAGGATGATCTGACAACAGAACAGATACTACACTACTCTCCCCCCAGAAAAAAAGAGGGGTATACTTGGGAGAATGATATAACAACAACACCATCCATAAAAGATAGTAATAGTATAGTTTTGAATTTAGACAGACAGATACAAATCTCCATTATTCATAGATTCTTTTTTTTTTTTAATGCTTTCAAGTATTTTCGAGTCAAATGGTCATAATCAACAGTGCAATACAATCTCTATATAAAGTTAGGTATATGTATATGTTTGTATATTTGTATGTACAAGATTCACTCCTAAACTAATTAACCGATCATTATGAATTTTGTAACACAGTTGCTAGACATAATGGGTCGTAATGTGGGCTATATTTAGTTTAATTTAGTTTTATAAAAAGGTGTAGAAGCTTTTCATGAAAATTTAAATACATCTGATTTTTGTGAAATTTGAACAATAGATATTAGACACTAATTAATAAATATTCCCCAAATTTCAATTTCTTTGGAGTATCTTAAATGGTTTTTAAGGAGCATAATATTTCGGATTTGCATTGAATTTGATCCATAATCATTAGACACCAATTAAGCAAGATTCTCTGAATTTCAATTCCTGTTTAAGACCCCTTAAGCTTAAGCCTTAAATTATAGGCATTTTCTAGAATCAAAATCATGTCATGGATTTTAATCAAAATTAGGATAAGGATTCTAGATATAAGTTTTAGTATCGTTATATGTTGGTTTTAATCTTTGTAATGGGACATAAAATAGTGTAAAACTGTCCAGTTGAGGGAATTAATTAAGCACTTGGCACATTTGTCCAGGCCGAACTTCATTCCAATATCTTTGGAGAAGGTATGGACAACCTACAGGAGTCGTCTTAAGTCAGCATCTGAACTAGCATACAGCTTGAGGTCATCCATGAAGAGCAGGTGGTTGACTCTTTTTTTTGGGTCTTGTTGGCGGCCTTGGCTCAAATTGTAGGCACTCCGGATTTTGTTTAGTAATTTACTTAGCGGATCAATCGCCAGGCAAAAGACTAGAGGGGATAAGCTATCTCCTTGGAAGATTTCTCTTCGGATCTTGACTTCAGGGATTTTTATTGTTCCATTGGTGTGGCTTAATGGCATGGTTGTTTGCCACATATTTATATGTACTGTCATGGTTTTCTTGATGACCGGATGGATCTTATATAGTTCAAGGCAGCGCAGGAGCCATGTGTGGGACACACTATCGTATGTCTTTTGGTAATCGATCCACGCCATGCTTAGATTTCTCTGCCTCTTCCTACATTCCTCAAGGATGGTCTTATTGATGAACAACTGGTCCTTGGTACCTAAACACTTCCTCCTACACCCTGCTTATTCTTTTTCCAGGTATGTTCCAGAAGAGAGGTGTTCGTAGATGCTGTCTGCAACCAGGCCAGTGAAGAGTTTGTAGGTTGTAGTGAGGCAGCAGATCGGTCTGTATTTTGTAGGGTTTTGTGTCTCACTCTTTTTTGGTATCAGGGACGTGTCACCTTTTACTAGCCATGCCGGTGTGGTCTCCTCGCCCATCAACAGTCTGGTGAAGCAGCTACTATAATGGCTATGAAGTGCTGTTAGTTTCTTCAGTCAGAAATTGGATCTATTGTCTACACCAGGTTTTTTGTGATTCGGAAATTGATCTAGCTTTCGTTTTATCATTCCAAACGTTATCTCTGGCTCTGGCATTTCTGGCTTGCTTTCATTACTTTGAGCTATATCTAAGATCCACTTGGCCTCTTGGTTGCATGGTCCCTCATTCTCAAACATAGGTCTCCAATAGTTTTCTAGTTCCTTTTTTTCCGGTTGCTTTTCCACCGTTATATTCTCTCCCACCAAATTTTGGTAGAATAGTCTTGTTCTTTTTCTGTATAAGTTTAAAAATTTGCAAGCAAATAAAAAGTAAAAGCTAAAAGGACTTTACACCATCCGAGGCAATGCCAAGTAGATACAACTCATGGTGTGCAGCCATGCCCACGCTTAAGACTGGCTGTCTCAAGCGCATGTGCCGTGGTTCTTCTTTTTCATTTTCTTCTTCTGAACCATGTCAGGGTTCTGGTGTTGGTGGTTGCCGGGCGTGAAGCAACAGTTCACAATTTACATGCAATAATAAAAACAACACACGGATACTGAGATTGTATACAAGCGACTTGTTGAACACATGTGTGTGTGTGTTTAGGGTCTTGTCGCTAGTGTCTCGACATCTGAACTAAACTGTCAGCTAAGTAACTCCGTTATTCACGACCCTTTGTCTCTCGCCGTGATAGTTCTTTGTCAGGATTCTCTCCGCCTCAGTCCAACTACATCTTTTTTCTTTACTTCTTTTCCCAGTCCCAACCCCCTCTTCTGCTTTCTTTTCTGGTTTCTCCTTTTTTGTCTTCATTTTGTCTCTTATCTCTACTGCCCTTCTTTTTCTCAGTCTGTCTTTGCCGGAAAACAGAGACGTCCTCTCCCTCCTTCTTATCCTTTCAAACTCTCCATAATGACCCTCTGCCTGTTAACAGCTAATTGTTTATGGCGTCACTTCATCTGTGTAGTACAATGGACCCATCGCTTTTAATATTTCTTTTTACTGTCATTCATTTTTTAGCTGATCTCTCCCGGTGGTCCTGGTTGTGAAGTGGAGGTGCATTAAATACATCTAAGGTAAATAAATAAAAATAAGTAATAACAAATAGTAATGAATCTATAAATAGTTTTGTAAATGTCAGTAAATATATTAAAATATTTACAGAAGTAAAAAGTAATTATAATTATGCTGAGATTCTCTTTTATAACAAAAATTCATCCCACAATGCAATTTGGCACATGTGCACAAGTCAATAAACTTAGAAAATAATTTGACACAGACTTCTTGCAGTTATTACAGATATTTCAGCATTATAAATCTACTAGAAGAATCACCCGTCCCAGGACAGGTAAAATTAATTGCCCGGATAGCATATTTTTCAACCGTTTTAATGTCCTCTTCTGAAGATTAAAATTAATATATAATGCTACTAAACCTTATGTCTAGAATCCTTGTTACATATTTTGATTCTAGAAAATGTCTAAAATTTAAGACTTAAGCTTAAAAGGTCTTAAGAATAAATTGAAATTCAGGGAATCTTACTCAATTGGTGTCTAATGATTATGGATCAAATTTAATGCAAATCTGAATTTTAAAATGGGAGATTGTGTCCCTAAAACCCTTTAAAATATTCCAAAGAAACTGAAATTTGGGGAATAAATTAATTGATGTCTAATACCTATTGTTAAAATTTCACAAAATTAGAGATATTGGAATTTTTATGAAGGGCCTCCCCCCTTTATTTACCCTCCTTACATAAAACCTAAATTAAACTAAATATAGCAAGCATTACTCATTATTACGCCTCACAGCTGTCTTCCAAAATTCATAATGATCGGTTCATTAGTTTATGAGTGAATCTTGTACATACAAATATTTGAACATTATTTAAACTTTATATAAATAGAGACAAGCTGTATTTACCCGGCATTGCTCAGATTGTAACGTAAAATATTTATTTTGGCTTTTATAAATTACTAGCGGGGCTACCCGGCGTTGCTCGGGGTCATAAAAATATATAATTGAAGAAAAATCACGTGTGTAACATCTTAATATTTAAACTTCTATTTCTCCCCCCCCCCTCTCTCTATAGCCGTCTCTTTATCTTTCTACCTTTCTCTTCCCTGGTCGCCCCATTTGACCACTACTTTCTAATTTAGCCTTTTGCGAAAGTTGTTTCTTCCTCACCATTTTTCCTATGTTGCCCAGGGTAATAGTATGACATATCTCTATAAAAAGTAACACCTCTATCCGCGCCTTCTATATAGGTACTTATCTCTGCCCCGGTGTTCATACTATATACGTATCTATCGCCACCCCAGTGCGCATACTATATACGTACCTATCGCCGCCCCAGTGCACATACTATATACGTACCTATTGCCGCCCCAGTGCAGATACTATATGTACCTATCGCCGCCCCGGTGCCAATGCTAAATAGTACCTATCGCCGCCTCGGTGCCAATGCTAAATAGTACCTATCGCCGCCCCGGTGTGAATGCTAAATACGTACCTATTGCCGCCCCGGTGTGCATGCTACATAAGTACCTATCGCTGCCATAGTGCGAATAATTAATATGTACATATTGCCGCTTTGGTGCGAATGCTAAATACATACCTATCGCTGCCCTAGTGCGAATGCTAAATACGTACCTATCACCGCCCCAGTGCGAATGCAAAATATGTACTTTTCGCTGTTACGGTGCACGTGCTATATACGTACCTATCGCCGCCCCGGTGCGCGTGCTGTATATGTACCTATCGCCGCCCCGGTGCGCATGCTATATATGTACTGATCGCCGCCCCGGAGCGCATGCTATGTACGTACTTATTGCCGCCTATGTGCACATGCGATATACGTAGCTATCGCTACTCCTGAATTCTAAATACGTACTTATCGCCGCCCTGGTGAGGAAGCTAAATACGTACATATCGCCGCCCCGGTGCGAATGCTGAATACATACTTATCGCCACCCCAATGGGATTGCTAAATACGTACCTTTCGCCGCCCCGGTGCGCGTGCTATATAGTACCTATCGCCGCCCCGGTGTGCGTGCTATATATGTACTGATCGCTGCCCCAGAGCGCATGCTAAATACATACCTATCACCGCCCGGTGCGCATGCAATATACGTTCCTATCGCCACTGCTGAATGCTAAATACGTACCTATTGCCGCCGCGGTGCGAATGCTAAATAGGTACCTTTCGCCGCCCCGGTGCAAATGCTAAATACGGTCATATCGCCACTAAAAATTTCCCCGACCCCCTAATCTATCCAGTCCCCATCCCTCAACTTTTTTTTTACTTTCCCTCAAACCTGAGAAATATTTTTAGTTCAAAAAATAAAAAAATTAGGGCCGACCCCTACAAAGTTTGTCCTGAACCCTAAAAATTTCCCTGACCCCCCAATCTCTCCAGCCCCCCCCCCACTTTTCTTTTACTCTCTCCCAAACCTGAGAAATATTTTTAGTTCAAAAAAAAAAAAAAGAAACAAATTTGGCCCGACCCATAAAAAGTTTGTCCTGACCCCCAAAAATTTCCCCAACACCCCCAATCTCTCAAGGCCCCCCTAACTTTTTATTTTATCTCTCCCAACCCTGAGTAATATTTTAAGTTTAAAAAAAAAGAAAAAATTTGGCCTGACCCCTAAAACGTTTGGCCTGACCCCTAAAATTTTCCCTGACCCCTCAATCTCTCCAGCCCCCCATTCCAACTTGTTTTTCACTCTCCCCCAACCCTGAGAAATATTTGAGTTCAAAACAAAAAAAAACAAACAAATTTGGCCTGAACCCTAAAAAGTTCGGCCTGACCCCTAAAATTTCCCGACCCCTCAATTTTTTCAGCCCCCCATTCCAACTTGTTTTTCACTCTCCCCTTACCCTGAGAAATATTTGAGTTCAAAACAAAAAAAACAATAAAAATTTGGCTTGACCCCTAAAAAGTTCGGCCTGACCCCTAAAATTTTCCCCGACCCCTCAATCTCTCCAGCCCCTCATCCTAACTAATTTTTCACTCTCCCCCAACTCGTAGAAATATTTTGAGTTCAAAACAAAAAAAACAAAAATTGTGCCTGACCCCTAAAAAGTTCGGCCTGACCCCTAAAATTTTCCCGACCCCTCAATCTTTCCAGCCCCCATTCCAACTTGTTTTTCACTCTCCGACAACCCTGAGAAATATTTGAGTTCAAAACAAAAAAAAAAAAATTTGGCCTGACCCCTAAAAAGTTGGGCCTGACCCCTAAAATTTTCCCCGACCCCTCAATCTCTCCAGCCCCTCATCCTAACTAATTTTTCACTCTCCCCCAACCCTGAGAAATATTTTGAGTTCAAAACAAAAAAAACAATAAAAATTTGGCCTGACCCCTAAAAAGTTCGGCCTGACCCCTAAAATTTTCCCCGACTCCTCAATCTCTCCAGCCCCTCATCCTAACTAATTTTTCACTCTACCCCAACCCTGAGAAAAATTTTGAGTTCAAAACAAAAAAAAAACAAAAAAATTTGGCCTGACCCCTAAAAAGTTGGGCCTGACCCCTAAGATTTTCCCCGACCCCTCAATCTTTCCAGCCCCCCATTTCTACTTGTTTTTCACTCTCCCCCAACCCTGAGAAAAATTTTGAGTTCAAAACAAAAAAAAAAATTTGGCATGACCATTAAAAAGTTCGGCTGACCCCTCAAATTTTCCCCGACCCCTCAATCTCTCCAGCCCCTCATCCTAACTAATTTTTCACTCTCCCCCAACCCTGAGAAAAATTTTGAGTTCAAAACAAAAAAAAACAAAAAAATTTGGCCTGACCCCTAAAAAGTTCGGCCAGACCCCTAAAATTTTCCCCGACCCCTCAATCTCTCCAGCCCCATAATTTTTCACTCTCCCCCAACCCTGAGAAATATTTTGAGTTCAAAACAAAAAAAACAAAAAAATTTGGCCTGACCCCTAAAAAGTTCGGCTGACCCCTAAAATTTTCCCCGACCCTCATTCTTCTCCAGCCCCCCATCCCAACTAATTTTTAACTCTATCCCCAACCCTGAGAAATATTTTGAGTTCAAAACAACAAAAAAAAGAAAAAAATTTGGCCTGACCCCTAAAAAGTTGGGCCCGACCCCTAAAATTTTCCCCGTCCCTTCAATCTCTCCAGCCTCCTAATTTTTCACTCTCCCCCAACCCTGAAAAATATTTTGAGTTCAAAACAAAAAAAAACAAAAAAATTGTGCCTGACCCCTAAAAAGTTCGGCCTGACCCTTAAAATTTTCCCCGATCCCTCAATCTCTCCAGCCCCCTAATTTTTCACTCTCCCCCAACCCTGAGAAATATTTTGAGTTCAAAACAAAAAAAAACAAAAAAATTTAGCCTGACCCCTAAAAAGTTCGGCCTGACCCCTAAAATTTTCCCTGATCCCTCAATCTCTCCAGCACCCCTCCCAACTAATTTTTCACTTTCCCCCAACCCTGAGAAATATTTTGAGTTCAAAACAAAAAAATGTTATTTAACATGTATACAAATATTAGTGAAAACAATGGCGGAGCATAATTATTTCTCTTCTTACTTTACTTATTGAGACGTTATGTAACATGTATACAAATATTAGTGAAAACAATGGCGGAGCATAATTTTTCTTTTCTTACTTTGCTTATTTAGACGTTATTTAATATGTATACAAATATTAGTGAAAACAATGGTGGTGCATAATTATTTATTACTTTAATTTTACTGATACTACACTAACTTCACACCTCTCAAAAAGGAGGAGGTAATACCTGGGAGGATGGTATCATGTCAAGAGAAGAAATTTTGTTAGGATAAAGCAACCCTTGCTTCACTATAAACTCATGTTCAAAAAAGTGCCGTTATTGATTAAACAACACTTGCGTCACTATAAACGCATGGTTCAAAAAGTGTCGTTAGAAGTTAAGCAACCCTTGCTTCACTATGGACTCATGTTTAAAAAAGTGCCGTTAAAATTAAGCAACCCTTGCTTCACTATGGACTCATGTTCAAAAAAGTGCCGTTAGTTATTAAGCAACACTTGCTTCACTATAAACTCATGTTCAAAAAAGTGCCGTTAGGGATTTCCTCTGACGTCATTTCCTGTTAAAATCGTGACTTTGCATTATTTCTCAAATTTTACATGATAGTATTGTCTTTTTCCTCAAATTAGTACTAAACAACATTGAAAAGCGATGGGAAAATTCCCCCCCACCCGAAGAGTCAATTTTTTTTTCCCGACACTCCCCAAATTTCGCCTGACGCGCCGCTCCCCCAAATTTGCCGTGAGGCGCTCACACCGGCGAATGCGACACCCCCCCCCCCCTAATTTGACCTGAAGCAGTCACACCGCCGCACTATCTCCACAACTCTCAAAAAGGAGGAGGTAATGCCTAGGAGGGTAGTATCATAACAACAGAATGGGCGTAGGGGAGGAAGGGAAGGTAGAAAGGGTGGGAGTGAGAGGGAAAGAAGGGTTTTAGTGTGAGGGATTTTCTTCCCTACACTCTTTTCCTCTGACGTCATTTCCTGTTAAAAGCGTGACTTTGCATATTTCTAAAATTATACATGATAGCATTGTTTTTTTCTCAAATTAGTACTAAACAACGTTGAAAATCGAGGAAAAAGTCACCCCCCCATTGGAGAAAAGTGCTCAGTCGATCCCCGAAGAGTCCATTTTTTTTTCCGGTTCTGAGATATTATACGTCCCATGGCTGGCCGGTTATAATGATGTCAACCGTGTGACTGTTTGTTGGGTACTCTCGGAGGAGTATCTGGACATACAAACAGACAGACAGACAGACAAGTGCCCTTCATATAATAGAAGACGAGGTCATAAAAACATATAATTGAAGAGAAATCGCGTGTGTAACATCTTTATATTCAAACTTCTATTTCCCCCCCCTCCTCTATAGCCGTCTCTTTATCTTACTACCTTTCTCTTCCCTGGTCGCCCCATTTCATCGCTACTTTCTAATTTTGCATTTAGTGAAAGCTGCTTCTTCCCCACCATTTCTCCTACGTTGCCCAGGGCAATAGTATGACATATTTCTATAAAAAGTACCACCTCTATCTTCGCTTTCTATATAGGTACTTATCTCTGCTCCGATATTCATACTATATACGTATGTATCGCCACCGTGATGCACAGACTATATACATACCTATCGTCGCCCCAGTGCATATACTATATAAGTACCTATTGCCGCCCCAGTATGCATGCTATATACGTAACTATCACTGCCCCGGTGTGAATGCTACATACGTACCTATCGCTGCCCCGGTGCAATGCTACATATGTACCCATCGCAGCCCCGGTGCGAATGTGAAATACGTACCTATCACCGGCCCAGTGCGAATACTATACCGCAGAAGCCTTGTGGTCCTATACCACAGAAGCACCCCCCCCCCTGGTTGCTATACCGCAGAAGCCTCGTGATTCTATACCGCAGAAGCACCCCCCCTGGGTGCCATACCGCAGAAGCAACCTCCTGGGTGCCATACCGCAGAAGCACCCCCCTGGTGCGATACTGCAGAAGCGACCTCCTGGGTGCCATACCGCAGAAGCACCCCCCTGGTGCCATACCGCAGAAGCCTCAGGTTCCTATACTGCAAAAACACCCCCCGAGTGCGATACAACAGAAGCACCCCCTCCCCCCGTTGCTATACCGAAGAAGCACACCCCCCCCATTGCTATACCGAAGACGCACCCCCCCGGTTGCTATACTGCAGAAGCCTCGTGGTCCTATACCGCAGAAGCACCCGCCACCGGTTGCTATACCGCAGAAGCACCCTGCCCCTGGTTGCTATACCGCAGAAGCACCCCTCGGGTGCAATACCGCAGAAGCCTCAGGTTCCTGTACCGCAGAAGCAGTACCCGGGTGCCATACCATAGAAGCACCCCCTATACCGCAGAAGCACCCCAGGGTGCCATACCGCAGAAACCTCAGGTTCCTATACCGCAGAAGCATCCCCCCGGGTGCCATACCATAGAAGCACCCCCTATACTGCAGAAGCAACTCCCGGGGGCCATACTGCAGAAGCCCCCACCCCCCGGTTGCTATACTGAAGAAGCCTTGTGGTCCTATACCACAGAAGCACCCCCTGGTTGCTATACCGCAGAAGCAACCCCCGGTGGCTATACTGCAGAAGCACCCCTGGTTGCTATACCGCAGAAGCTTTGTGGTCCTATACTGCAGAAGCGCCCCTCCCTGGTTGCTATACCGCAGGAGCCTCGTGGTCCTATACTGCAGAAGCATCATCCCTGGGTACCATACCGCAGTAGCACCCCCGCAGGTGCCATATCGCAGAAGCACCCCCCGGGTGCCATACCGCAGAAGCCTCAGGTTCCTATACTGCAGAAGCACCCTCCCCCCTTGGTGACATACCACAGAAGCACCCCCCTATACCGCAGAAGAACCCTCTGGGTGCCATACCGCAGAAGACTCAGGTCCTATACCGAGAAGCCTCATGGTTCTATATTGCAGAACCACCCTCCGGTGTATTTACCACAGAAGTACCCCACTGGTTGCTATACTGCAGAAGCACACCCCCCACTCTCCCCTGGTTTCTATACCGTAGAAGCACCCCCTGGGTGCCATACCGCAGAAGCACCCCCCATGTGCCATACCGCACAAACCTCAGGTTCCTATACCGCAGAAGCACCCCCTCCCCCCGGTTTCTATACTGCAGAAGCACCCCCCTGGTGCTATACCGCAGAAGACTCAGGTTCCTATACCGCAGGAGCACTCCCCGGGTGAAATACCGCAGAAGCGACTGCTGAAATAACTCTTACTGACCCCCCTCTCCTTTTTATCTGCAAAATAGTCCAAAGGGGAACGAAGATGGCGTTAAAATATTTTCCAAACCTATCACTACAGTAGCTCTATCTAGGATATTGAGCACTTTTCTCCCAGACAACGCCGGGTACTTTGAAAATCAAGGAGGCCTCCTGAGCACTACTGAAATCACTCTTATCGATTCCCCCATCCTTTTCAGCGTAGATGCTGTTAAAATATTATCCAAGCCTATCACTACAGTAGCTCTATCTAGGACATTGAGCACTTTTCTCCCGGACAACGCCAAGTATTTTGAAAATCAAGGAGGCCTCCTGAGCACTACTGAAATGACTTAGGTCTCTTCCCTCCTTTTCATCTGCAGAATAGTCCAAAGGGGAACGAAGATGGCGTTAAAATATTTTCCAAACCTATCACTACAGTAGCTCTATTTAGGATATTGAGCACTTTTCTCCCGGACAACGCCGAGTAATTTGAAAATCAAGGAGGCCTCATGAGCACTACTGAAATCACTCTTATCAATTCCCCCATCCTTTTCAGCGTAGATGCTGTTAAAATATTATCCAAGCCTATCACTACAGTAGCTCTATCTAGGACATTGAGCACTTTTCTCCCGAACAACGCCGAGTACTTTGAAAATCAAGGAGGCCTCCTGAGCACTACTGAAATCACTTAGGTATCCTCCCTCTTTTTCATCTGCAAAATAGTCCAAAGGGGAACAAAGATGGCGTTAAATATTTTCCAAACCTATCACTACAGTATCTAGGATATTGAGCACTTTTCCCCGGGTGCCATACTGCAGAAGCCTCAGGTTCCTATACCGCAGAAATGCCCCCCCCCACCGGTTGCTATACCGCAGAAGTCTCTACTGACATCACTCTTACCGATGCCCCCTCCTTTTTATTCTGCACAATAGTCCGAAGAGAATCGTAAATGGCGTTAAAATATTATACAAACTTATCACTACAGTAGCTCTATCTAGAACATTGAGCAGTTTTCTCCCAGACAACGCCGAGTATTTAAAAAATCAAGGAGGCTTCTGGAGCACTATTGAAATCACTGTAACCGTCCCCCCACCCCCACTTTTCATCTGCAAAATAGTCCGAAGAGAAACGTAGATGCTGTTATTCGGCATTCCCCGATAGGGCGCCTCTAGCAATAAACTTATTCCTCCCCAAAGAGGGGTAGCAAAGCCTGGGAGTGTGGACCTCCTAGAACTGCACAGGACAAACCCATAGACCGACGGAATGAAGCCCCGAAGGCCAAGACGATACCAGTCTATGGGGTGCAGTATCCATCAAAACAGATACTACACTTTGATCTTAGCCAAAAAAAGTGAATTAATGTCATTTTCGGTAATGGCGTATGAAAACTATGTTGAGAAAAACGGCCGAAGGGAGTCTAAAATTCTTTCTTGATATCTAAAACTTATGTAAGAATTTGTTAAATAGTATTATACAATGTTTGTTCAAAGAAAATCATAGTTATTATTACTTGTTAATTTATTAATGTAATTTGAACAGTGTCTAGTGGATAGACCGCTGTACTGCTGTAGATTTGTTATAAATACCCCAGTAATTCACATCAGAATTTGGAATTTCGGATACTTCCTTGGTCTTTTGGCTAAGATCAAAGAGTAGTATCTGTTCTGACTGTCCTGTGCAGTTATGGGAGATTAACCCCCTCCCATGCTTTGCCTCCCCTCTTTGGGGAGGAGTAAGTTTATTGCTTACTGTCTGAGGCGCCCTGCCCAGGCAATTTTTTGAGATTCACCTCACTCTTCCTCTAGAGTGAAAATTCCCACCGTCCGACCTTGTGTCACATTCTACTTTGTGGGACGTAGATAAATAGGTGAATTTCGGATGCTTTGTTGGCCTTTTGGCTAAGATCAGAGTGTAGTATCTGTTCTCAGTTACGACATTCTCGTCTTCCCAAAGACCAGGCGTCCTCGCTACCGGGCCTTTTGGCTAGGTTTAAAGCGTGTTCTTTTGTCACTTTTTTCCTCTCCCTTTTGGGGATTTTTTCTCTTTTTTATCTATGATCTTTCCCACTTGGTTTTAGAGCTAATTCCTCACTTTTCTCTATCTAATTCCTCCCCCGTTGGGGAGGCAGCTCCCCGTTGGTAGAGCTTTGTCTCTTCGGCTCCCCTTTTTTGGGGAGCCATCTTTCTTGTAGCCACCTTTTTGGCAATTAATTTAAATTAACTTTTTTTTTTTCAGAGTCTGACTGCTTGTCCCAACTGGGGGAAGACTCACCTACCTATTAGGCGACGGTCTCCCTGATTCCGAATCGGCGGGTTGTGGTCGGCAGACAGACCCAGATTGAGATGGTGGCCACCTGGGTCTCAAAAGCCAGAGCTGTCTTGGCTAAAGACAGCGAGAGGGGTGTGGCCGCGAAGGGCACCCCTGTGATAGTGGGCAGCACGGACGTGTGCGCCCCAGTTGCGAGTTCGGGGAGTGTCGCGCCGAGCGGTGGGGGGAGACACGCTCGAGTGCTCCCCAGGAGGTGTTGCTCCGCAGGGCACCTCTGGAGCTTTGTTGGGGAGTGTCATGCCGTGCGACACTCCAGTCCGGTCGGGGGATGGCACACTCGAGTGCTCCCAAATCTCTTCGGTTCTCGATTCGGGGATTACCATAGCCGGTGGCGCCCCAGTTTCAGGTTCCGTGCCTGATAGCGACCCACAATTGCTTTTCGGGGATTTCGAAGGGATCCCAAGAGTGGCCGTTTCTCATGAAGAGTTTTTTGCCAATTACGACAACACTCCTTTTGAAAAGGGTCAAACAAATAAACTAACCAGGAGCCATTCTCTAGATTTAGAGGTGGCTCAAAATGTAGGGTGCTCCTCGGATGATCCATCATCAGACGCTTCTGAGAGGGAAGTACACCAACGTTCAAAGCATAGAGGGAAAGAGAGGAGGGAGGCCTCTAAAACAACAAAAGAGGCATGGCCAGCACTAAGCAGCTCTGGGTCTCCAATCCCTGCTGGTCAGACGCCTCCAACGAAGACGGCTCCCAAGGCTCCCGGAAATTCAGCAGGATGGGGACTCCAGACTCAAAAGACCCCAGAGGAGTATCGTCAGCTCTTCAGGGAGAAATACGAGCCTTATACCGAGGGGAACAAAATCAAACTTGTTCCCGGTACCCTGGAGAGTCTGAGACTGCGCATAGTCTCATTGATAACGTTGGACGCCAAGTTTAACGGTCTGACTGGGGTCAAACAGGACATCATGTACAACTTGCTGGGTGACCTGAAGATCCCTGCTACGTACATCATGCGAAGATCCTACGCCATGTGGGACATTTTGCTCCCGACCAAGGAAGAGGCTGAGAAAATGTCAATGAGCGACACGACCTGGAGAAATATCCGAATAAAACCGGAATACATGGCGCAAAGGCGGACAACCGTTACAATTCTCGGCGTCCCATGCTGTATTGATGCTGAACATTTGGGAGCGACCATGTCACAATATAGTGACGTCGAGGCGGTTCTTCCGGTCCGCGGCCCCCGGAACATCTTGACGGGGGAATTTAAATTCCAGATGAGGGTCACCCACGCAAACTTCCTGAAAATCCCTGCACAGCTGCAATGTGAGACCTGGTCCATGTCTATCATTGTGGAAGGACGAAGGCCACATTGTTGGCACTGCCAGACGCCGGGACATATGTCAAAGGACTACCCTAAAAGGAAAACAGCAAAGCCCCCGGCGGCTGTGCCAAAAACACCTAAAGTGCAGGAGAAGACGTCAAAACCCCCGGCGGCTGTGCCGAAAACATCCAAGGGGCCTGAGAAGACATCAGCGCCAGCACCAGAGGCAGCAGCAGCCGCTGGAGTGGAGACTCCCACAAGTGATGGTTTCCAGGAGGTTTCCAGAAAAGGGAAGAAACCAGCTTCCAACCCCAATCCGAACACACCATCGATGTCGGTAAAGAGGAAGCTCCTGGAAAACTCATCGGAGTCCGAGGAGGACACAAAAACAGGAGAGGACCGTGGAGGGAGTCGAGGAGCAGAAGGAAAAAGAGAAGGACTCAAAGGCCAAGAAAATTAAAGAAAACAAAGAGGAAGAAAAGAGGGAAGAAGAGAGGGAAAAAATGGACAGCCTTGACAGTGACATTGCCCGACCGCCCTCAGAATCGGTCGAGCAAACCCCCCCTCCCCTTTTGAATACCCCAGAAGAGAGTTTGGTTGCCGCAGCAGAAAAGACTACAGAGAAGCCCGAACTCACGGCACCTATTGTTGAGGAGCCGGAAGAAGCTCCTACCAAAGAGCAAAAACCTACTCCTCCACCAGTCGTCAGACAAGACAAGTCCAAAAAGTACCCTTTCAAGCCCGGCGAGAGGATATGCGAAGCAAACGCCTCGCAAGTCTATTCCGACCTCAACGGGAGGCAAAAAAAGTACCTTCGACAGCTGGAGGCTTTTAGCCATGTAAGGGGTAAACGCGTCGACAATCCCCAAAACTTCAAGGAAGCCCCCATGATCATCACCTTTGTTCGCCAAGATAAGGACAGCAGGGCGAGGGCCCTTTGGAGAATGTTGGAGGCTGGCAAGGGGGCAATTCCCGGGATGAAGCTAATGGATGAGGAGCACCCGTCATTGACTAAATTAAATTTTAAATGTCCAGGGAGGGAACCCATTTATGTTCACCCCTCATTTTTTCGGGCATTGAAACTTACTTTCCCCTTGGACGTGGGAGGTCTGGCAAGAGACGGACGTTTTTCGTCCGAACTGCTGACCGGCAGTCTCGGTCAGGCCTTCGGCGTCCTCACTCCCGAGGACTTTGGCCTCGTGTGTGACACTAACTGATGGGGATCACGAATTTAAACTTGGCTTGTTGGAATGTGAGGGGCATGAGATCCCGAAGCAGAGCTGCTCGTGTGCTGAGGGATCTTGTGGCCCGTGAGGTAGATGTAGCTGCGATTGAAGAGACCCACTTCAGTTCGTATGGGGATTGTGATGTGCTGACTGACGACTATGACGTCTACTCAGCATATGGCGATGCTCATAGTTGTGGCATCTCTTTGTTAGTGAGACGCACCCTGCCTGCGACGGTGAGCGTTGTTCATGCGGATGCGGTGGAACGACTGGTCGTGGTCGATCCCCTAGAGATAGCTTTAATTACGGGGGACCTCAATCGCTTGGCTAGCGAGCGATACAAAGGTCAAATAGTTAGAGCTAGGTTAAAGAAAGTCTCTAACGAAGCCGTGAACGTTGACACTGTTGAGCGTAAGGCTGCTTTACGTCGTGGTTCGCATGGGTACATTCGGAAGATGAAAAACCTGGAAGGACATACCCTGGTATCGTCTCGTGAGATCTGTGAGGGGTTCCGTGAGCATTTGGAGGAATGCTTCACCCAACTGCCCAGACTCCGCGGCCAGAAGTTTGACAGCTATTTGGCTGACTCGCCCCGCCTCGAGGCGGCTCGAGCAGCTGGCTGTGATGGCAGGATTATGGAGGGCGAGATCGTTACTGCGTTGAAGCAGGTCGGCTTGAACAAATCTCCAGGACTCGATGGTCTTCCGTACGAAATGTATTTGAGGCTGTCGCCCATGTTTGTCCCAATTCTGAAGGATGTGTTTAACCACTGGTTTGTTCAGGAGTCAATCCCTGGACAGGTAACCAAAGGAGTGGTCACCTTACTGAAGAAGAGGGACCAACCTGGTGGGGGAAATTTAGACGACTACAGGCCCATAACTCTGCTAAACACAGTTAAAGATTTTGGCCCGCATTCTTGCGAACCGCCTGCAGGTTGTTATCGGTGATTTGATCAAGCCTGAGCAGAACTTTGCTGTGAAGGGGAGGTCGATTCAGAACAACTTGCATTTGATTCGCATGATCATAGAGGGGACAGAAGACGACGCTGAAGCCGCTCTGATCAATTTAGATCAGTCCAAGGCTTTCGATAGGGTCGACCATGGTTTCCTGAAAGCTGTTTTAGCGGCTGCCGGTTTTGGTCCGGACTTCCGCAGGTGGATCTCTATTCTGTATGACTCGCCGACGGCAGTGGTGCAAGTCAATGGAAAGAGGTCGGAATCGTTCGTTGTTTCTCGGTCGGTACGTCAGGGTTGTCCGCTGTTGCCCCTGCTCTACATCCTGGCGTTGGAACCCTTCCTTCGCAAATTAAGGGATCAGGCGACAACACCAGTCCTGCGCGGGATCACTATCCCTCCTCGCAAAGCGCGAGTCAGGGTTTCCGCGTTTGCCGATGATGTCACCGTTTGCGTGTCGAGCCGTACTGACATTCGAACGGTGATTAAGGCGCTCGCTCGGTACGAAGAAGTGACAGGGGCCATAGTCAACCGCAGCAAGTCGAACGGCCTGCGGTTGGGTGCCTGGAGCGGAGAGACCGCTCTTCCAGGTGACTTCAGCTGGTCGAATGGCCCGGTTCGAATCCTCGGCGTGTGGTTTGGACCGGGCCTCCAGCTGGAAAAGAACTGGTCGAAAGTACAGACAAAGGTCGAATCGTCGGTCCGGGCTTGAGTTCGAAGGAAGCTTTCCTTAAAAGGCAGAGCGGAGGCATGCGCCACTTACGTCTTTCCTCTCATCCTTTACCGGCTGTCTGTACTACCACTGCCTGCGGCCCGCCTTATCGCCACGCGCTTACTCTTCTCGCTTCTTTGGAAGGGCCGGAAAGCGTACGTCCACAGACAGGTCTGTACTCAAGTTCTGAGTGTGGGAGGCTTGGGGATGCCTGACTTGGCAAGTCATCGATATGCCGAGAGACTGGCTTTCCTGAGTCGGACTTTGATGGAAGACACTCCGTGGGTCCCTGCGGTCGGGAGCGCTTTTCCCAACCTCATACCCGACCTCTCGGTCGAAGGTCAACGTAGGCCGAGAGGGGAGCCCTTGTTCTTCGCCGAATGCTGGGGCGCGCTTAGAGCGTTGCCGGGGTCCAGTAACCTTGCCCGGTCTAGGAAGAGACTATATTGGGATCTAGTGGAGGGTACCGCTTCGGACCCACTTGAGGAGCAGCTTGGATTGTCGAGGGAGGAGGCCCGCTCCCAGTGGAATTGGGCGCCAGGCCAGAGTTATCTCAACAATTCTGAGTATTCTCTGACCTGGCAACTGGTTCGGAACGCACTGCCCCTCTATGGCAGATTATGCAGAGATGGTTTAAGGGACGTCCTCTTATGCCCGCGCTGTGAAGACGACGAAGAAGAAACGGCCGAGCACGCCTTCTTCACCTGCAGCAAACTTCGCCATCTCTGGGAATATGTCAGGGAGGTGACGGCCCACATCGACGCCAAGCAGCCGATGGTCCTGGATGTAGCATCTGTCATCAACAATGCAGCACCGCCGTGGTCTGGGGAGAAACGAATGGTGTTTCTAGCCATCCTAGCCGTAGCAAGACTAGTGACGTGGGTTACACGTCTTGATGAGGTTCATGGGGTGGGATCTGTTTCGGATCGGGATCTGGTAGTTTACTTTAAACACCAACTTAAAGTGAAGATCAGATGCGATTGGAAACGATTACATCGCATGGATTTCAATAGGAGATGGGTGCATGACACTAGTTTGTGCATCCGACGAGGTGCCAAGTTTGAGTTCGTGTTCCCTCCATAGTTATGGCACACGCGGTACTGGGTTCTACGGAACCCACCCCTTGTAGACTTTTTTAACTAAAAGAGAAACTCTAAACTAGTAGGAATGAGAGATATCCTGTCCCTATTTTATTTTTTGCCAGCACTAGAGAGCTTCCAAAGAATCCCACTTCCACTGTTTTATTTTTTTCCCCGGTCTTTTGAAACCCTTGGCATTACTATCTTGGAAGCCGCCATCCACCCCTTGATCCCATTCCCGATGAATTTATTTTTGAACACTCCTCTCTTAAATTCCCACTCCCACTTAGTGACCGACCCGCTTGTTTTCGGTCTCGTGCCGGAAAACAGTGGCCGATCTAACACTTAGCCATGAGGGAAAGCCGGGCCATACTAACCCCCCTTTTTTATCATTTTATTTTGTTCTTTATTTTTCTTTTTGGGTATTTTTAATATTTTATCCCACTCCCACAATAATTCATGTTTTACAGCGATGTTTTTTTTGGATATTTTAAGTAGGGATCCACCCACAGAGTGAATGCGGTATTTTGGTGCAAGAATCTAGTTTAGAGCCAGCAAATGTTGTTTTCTTGTTTTGTAAAAAATTTTTGTGAAATAAAAAACATTGAACAGCTTGTCTTACTTATCCCCGACCCCCCCTCCCCTACATAACGGGCGCTATGCCTAAGGTCTGGTGAGTTCCCAAGGTTTGTAAAATCTTCATCTGTAGATAAAGATGAAGATTGTCCGAGGGAATTCACCAGCCTAAATAACTTCTTGGCCTTTTGGCTAAGATCAAAGTGTAGTATCTGTTCTGATGGATACTGCACGCCTGTCCTTTGCAGTTCTAGAAGGTTCACCCTCCCAGGCTTTGCCTCCCCTCTTTGGGGAGGAGTAAGTTTATTGCTTACTGTCTGAGGCGCCTCTACCGGGGAATGCCGACGGGGCTGCCCAGGCAATTTTTAAATGGCCAGAGTGCTCACCTCTCGAGCGCTGGCTTTTCAAACCCCACTTTCTCGACCCGATCTTGGGTCACATCTTACTTGTGGGAGTAAGATAAAACTGGCCTTGTGCCTAACTCCTGGGGAGGAGTAAATAAAACCTGCCTAAATAAATTGGCTTTTTGGCTAAGATCAAAGTGTAGTATCTGTTCTCGGCATTTTTGCCTTGAGATCAAGTGTATTATCTAGTCCTATCCGATAGGTGTCGATCTTACACTGTCGAATCAAAAATCAGATTATCATTTTATTTTTTAATCCCTTTTTCTTTGGTGCACTTCCTCTCCCCTAAAGTACGGGCTGATACGCGCCCACGGTCGGGATCTCTCTCTCACAGACTAATACTCAAACTCCCCCAAATTTGGCCTTAGGCGCTCACATCGACGAATGCCGACACTCCTCCTACCCAAATTTCGCCTGAGGCGCCCCACCGCCGAATGCCGATATCACGAAGAGTCAGTTTTTTTTTCCGGTTCTGAGATATTACACGTCCCAGGGCTGGCCGGTCATGATGATGTCAACCGTGTGACTGTTTGTTGAGTACTCTCGGAGGAGTATCTGGACATACAAACAGACAAACAAACAGACAGACAGACATACAGACAACTGGCCTTTTTATAGTAGATGGCTTGTTTTAGGGTCGCCCCCTATACACACACAACCATGCACTCAAAATGAACAAGAAAACAAAAAGGTTTCAACCCATTTCACTCAAAATAATTTAGGTAACTGAAATAGGAATTAACCTGTAATATTTTTAAACATGGATTCATAAGATCTGACTTACCTTTCATTGGAAGCTGATAATAAATTTATATTCCTTAAAAATCATCAAAGTTTGTTTGTTTAGATTTGGAATAGACCATTAGTATAAATAAGTCAGAAAAGTTTAAGTTTAGTTTTAAGAAATAACGTTTAGACAATGAGGTTAAATAGTCTACAGTGATTTACATGCATTTTAAATTTTAGGCTTTCACTCATTTGAAACAAACAATGATTGATCAAAACTATAACAAACTATGTCAATTAGCCAATCAAAATGCATCTGGTAGAAAATCGAAACAAGAGAAAGTGCATACAAAATATATGTCACTTACTGAGTTACTGTGGGAGGACTTATGAGTGTGAAAGAAAAGCTCCTCCTCCTTTCTCTGAAATATCACTAAGCAAAATCAAAATATCGATAGGATTAAATATGAAATCGATTGGAAATACATTTTTTTGGTAAGAACACAAGCTGATAGTTGCCATAATTAACTGGCAAAACAGAATTAAGTATGTACCTTGTATTGAATCAGTTTGACAGTGGCTTTGTTGCTATCGGGCTGAAGTATGGTTCTGTTCAGTTTTAGGAGGTCAACCCTCCCAGGCTGTACTTGCTCTCTGAGAAGGGATTAGTTTATTGCTAATTACCTGAGGCGCCCCTACCGGGGAATGCTAACCGGGTTGCTCAGGCATTTTTTTGTAGGCCAAAGTGTGCTTATCCTAGTGTGCTGGCTTCTCAAAACCACACCTGACCTTGTGTCTCACTTCCTGGCAAGGAGGTAAATGATATGTTACTTGTCTAAAAAAAAGCTATTAAGCATTCACATCTGACCACTTTGGCTGCCTCTACTTTATATCTAAGATTATGCGATGAATATTGCAGTTCATAATGAGATGAACAATCTTTTTTCTTTTGTTTTTTTCAGAGACAAACAAAATGACTTCAAATCTGGCTGTTCCTTTTGAAGGTGAAGAATTCCTTTTCTGTATGTCAAGAATCTCTCCACCCAGTCTGAATCGTGATACGGACGATGATGTGTTGATTACAAAACCAAGTCTTCCATTTGATGAACTCTTCTCACCTTTGCTTATTGATCCACAGCCGAAAGATGTACAACCCTGAGCAAAGTTTAATGAAATTTGTTGGCCTTCACTTTCACAAGTTTCGGTGATCTTTGCAACTAGTGAAAAATAGTCCAACACCAACTTTGCATTTATTGTATTTGTTTTTTCATATCTTATTGTATTTGTTTTTTCATATCTTTTTGTATTTGTTTTTTCATATCTTATTGTATTTGTTTTTTCATATCTTTTTCATATCTTTGCCGGTTATCTGGCTCACAAATTTGTGTTCTTTGCTTCTCTATTTCATAGACGTTTAATAAATTTTATTCAATTAACTTTACTCAATTTGTAATCTTCTACCATATGAAGGAAAGTTGTGTTTTTTTCTTTTTATTTCAGTTAGCTCTCAGATCAAGGGGTCTGTCTCTTCGTGAGGCTAACATTTGATTTCTTTATGAGATACATAGATATTCGAGTGTTCAACTAAAGTTCTTCTCTACTTATCAAATGTTAAGTAAGTAAAGCAGTGAAGAATAATAATTTGTTCCCCCCCCCCGCCCCCGTCCAATGGACCAATTAACTATGTTATAGTTTATTTTTCTTGTGGTCTTTGCTTGGATTTGCTGTATTCCAAGACAAGAATTCATCTGGTCTGGTGGAGTATCCAGCTTTGTGTTGTTACTTGTGGTAGCATCACTAGAAGAAAGTGCGGCATTCCTTGTATGAGCCAGTAAGCAGTCATGCCAAGGAGATCTTATTTGGGCTTCAAATACTATGTGATTTTGAATAGTTGGTTGGTGTTTGCTTGTAGGGTGATGCATCCTCATGTCAGGTTGTCCTGACAAACCCTTATACAAAGAGACCGAATACACTCGAGGATGGTTTCTAGTAGGCATTCAAACTATCGCTGTCTGTATGTTCAGCTAAAAGTTAAAAAAACTACACAAGACACACCCACAAAGTTAATATATTCTTTTTCAGCATTGCATCAGACAAAATATATGTTTTAATGTTATTATGTAGTTATTCATCAACGACTTTTTCTACTGGTCAGAGAAAACGAGGAAGAGGATGATAGAGAAGGGAGGGGGGCATAGAGAGAGACGATGGAGAGAGAAAACTAGAGAGAGAGAGCGAGGTTTTAAAAAAAGATGCTACACACTTTTTAACTCTTCTATGTTGTTGTTCATGCCCCTCCCGGATAACGTTGAGTAACCATGCTAGTTGTAAGTAAAGGAATGTTGTGATGGTTGTCAACAGGTATCTCGTTCTTTGTCTATCGATGGCACTTCTATCTCTGCTACAACCAATGAATCCTCATATAGTTGTACAATCAAATTTGTGATCCACGACATCAGCACGATAGTGATCCGATTTTGATTTCATGTTTATCATTTCAGCCCTCCACGTTAACATTGCCTTCACTTTCTCTCTGTTTTTTTACTGAAATCTGCTGTTATTGTTATCTTTCTCTCTTTCTCTTTCTCTCTCTCTCTCTTGCCAGTTAAATGGCTTCAGCTGTTTCACACTTTACAAAATTTTTAAAATTTTTTTTCTCAAACTGAAACTGCAATTTCAAATTTAAGTTTGACAGACTGACCATCCGCGTGACAGATTAAACTTAAGATTATCTTTTAGACAGACAAAGTCTCTGAGAAGCACACAAAGATGTTTTAAGAATATAACTTAGATATATGTTGCTATGGTTGCTTCTGTTGCTATGGTTGCTTCTGTTGCTATGGTTGCTTTTGTTGCTATGATTGCTTCTGTTGCTATGATTGCTTCTGTTGCTATGATTGCTTCTGTTGCTATGGTTGCTTCTGTTGCTATGATTGCTTCTGTTGCTTCTGTTGCTATGATTGCTTCTGTTGCTATGATTGCTTCTGTTGCTATGGTTGCTTTTGTTGCTATGATTGCTTCTGTTGCTATGATTGCTTCGGTTGCTATGATTGCTTCGGTTGCTATGATTGCTTCTGTTGCTTCTGTTGCTATGATTGCTTCTGTTGCTATGATTGCTTCTGTTGCTATGGTTGCTTCTGTTGCTATGGTTGCTTCTGTTGCTATGATTGCTTCTGTTGCTTCTGTTGCTATGATTGCTTCTGTTGCTATGATTGCTTCTGTTGCTATGATTGCTTCTGTTGCTATGATTGCTTCTGTTGCTATGGTAGCTGGAAAATGGTTTGATCATTCTACCACTCCAGAAAGTATCTCACTCCTGATGCAATCCTCTACCTGTGTAAGAGTCAAATACATCCTAAAATGGAGTATTGTTGCCATATCTGGGGATGTGCCACTAAACACACCCTTTCCTGCTTTGACAGAAAACTTCAAAATCTAGTTGTTCTCTTCACTTCCCTCTTTCAATCTCTTTCGCACAGAAGAGAGATTGCTGGTCTTTCTTTACTCTATGATTATTTTCACTGTAGGTGCTCGACTGAGCTCCAATCTATGTTTTCCTCCTGTAAAACATCACAACAAGAACTCGTCTAGCTACAACCACTGTAAATAATTTCCCTTTCTCTCTCTGTATGCCTAAAACTAAACGCAACTTCCATGAGCAAAGTTTCTTTCCAAGAACTACCCGTCTGTGGAACACTATTGAGGCTACTTCCCAGCTGATTTTAACATGGTCGTTTTCAAATTCAATGTTAACAAATTCTTGTTGAGCCGTCTCTTAAATATACAAATTCTGCCCAGTTGTAACCATCGTTACCAATCATCACAGTGTTGTCTCACCGGCCACCTGACAAACTCGTTAACACTTATCCTCGAGTGGCCTTTATTATTACATCATATATATATATATATATATATATATATATATATATATAGTAGAGAATGGTAGTTTGCTCGAAGCATTGCTGGTAGTAGTATGTTTTTTAAAGGCTGTGGGCAATACAAATTCCGGGTAAGATGCAAGTTGTAAGGAACAAAATCAATAAATCGAAAATGAAATATGACTTACTATTTATTTTTCCTAAAATCTTACATAACAGCAAAAGTGATGTTAGTTGTTTGTGTGATGTCCGGGTGATTTAAAAATCATTATTTAATATTTCGGGAAAAGAAACTTCCCTTTGTCAAAAATAATCAATACCAGAAGAATTCCCTGACTATGCAGAGAATCTGACAAAATAAATTTTTTTTTATTTAATCACATATATTTAAAAAACAATGTAATATTTTGCGTCATATTCTTTTTCTAATAGAGCAATATACTTTTCGAACAAATTGCGTAATCAGGTTAAAAATCGCTAATGAAAATCATTTTATGAATGAACTGGATGAATTCAGAAAACAGTAAAGAAATGAAAATATGTGGACACTTTTGGGGTCTCTCTGATGAAATATTTAGAATTTGATCTGTATGTACTTATGATTTATTCTGTGAGATTTTAATTTTTTTTAAATTGACATCAGATTATTGATCTCTAAAAATGTAAAATAAATAAAAATAAAAAACTATTGTAAAAAGATGAAATTGAATCAGTGAATCCGAATTTGACTGAAGTATAAGTATGAATCAGTGAATCCGAATTCGACTGAAGTATAAGTATGAACACGCATGTGTGTGTCCACAGGCCGTGATTGTTCCCCCTGTTGTGCCAGTCCAAACTTGTTACTAGATTCAGTCAGTGCTGCAACAAAGGAATTCGCCCTCCAAATAAAGCCATAATTCCAGTTTAAAAACAATTAACAGAGGTTTATTTTTTTTGGAGGTTACAAATGGAACTCGTTTTCGAACAACAGACTTGCTTGACCAAATCAAAACATAAGTCAAACCTGATCCAATCCTTTAGCGCCTCATTTTGCTTGATCCAATTCACCACCACCCTAACCCTAATCACCCTAACCCTAACCACCCTAACCCTAATCACCCTAACCCTAACCACCCTAACCCTAACCCTCAGAAAAACAAACTGTCTTTGTCATGCCCGGAGGGTCGACTCTAACTTCCCTCCCCTGCCCATAGGCTGGAATATATCTACTTTTGACCGGAAATCTTAGATTCCGATCTTTTTCTCAGTCATCCACATTGGAGCACCCTGATGTCCACGAGAGATAACGGCTAGACAGTGTCTACTCAAAAAGGCTAAACTGCAGACCATTAGGAACATTACTTTTCTCAAGTAGGTTTCTCGGTGGTGTACAGGTAGCTAAAATTCGGCCTGTCTATCCATATATTATTGATATCTCTTTGTCTCATACACACGCATTTCAGTTTCTGTCTTCATTCTGTTTAAATAAAACTTTTAAAACCAAACTAGTGTCCACAAGGTTTTCAATCAACAGCCGAAACCTGGGTTACAACAGAATATGCATGGTTGTGTGATGTTATATATGCGACGGTAAGCAGTATCAACATCTTTGACGCCGTTTTAAACCTTGGCAAGGAAGCATATTGCCACCTGAGTCCAATGAAGACAATGTATGGGTCCAGAGAGAAGTGCCGATTAAAAAATAAAAATAAATAAGGACAGAGAAAAAAAGCAGAGAAATACAAGCGAACACTGGCTGAGAGAAGAGAAAATGGAAAAGACAGAGGGAGAATGATGACGAAAATTGTAAGTAGCTTTTCCAGTTTTATAAATTGTTGATCACGATAATGTACAGACTGTTTGAATAAAACAGAAAAAGGAAAGTAAAAATAAAAAATGAAAGAGAAAGGTACAGTACTGACGAGTTCATTGGGGGGGGGGGGGGTAGAATATAATTTACAATATTTTTCCCCTCAAGTTTATAATGAGAAGTAGTTAATAGTGTCCTATTTCATAACAAAATCCTTGTATTAATCAAGAAATTTTTGTAGCATGCAAACATTCTTATAGCATTATTTCCATTAATCTATTTGGGCAGCAAATCTCGTATGTTGGTGGTTGTTTCAAAGGTAGATGTACGTGGGCATAATGATGATTGATTTTCAGTAAAGTAGCAGGTGCAATCGGGGTGTTATACTTACTCGATCTGGTATGATTTCTGACGTATACTTCGCCTGGTTTTGCCCGCAGAGGATTTGAAGTACAAAAAATGGATTTACGGCTGTACTTTAATATTCTATCATGAGGCAGTCACATTCGCAGCTATGCAGAGCAACGATCTAATAGAATATAGAGCATCAGGTAGAATGTTTTCTCAACAAGATAGCCTCACATTGCGAGAATATAAAGTTACTTGTATGGCCTTCTATAGTGTACCATTTACTTTCTCAATTTGTCCATTGTCTTTGTTCTTTTTGTAACACAGTTTTTGTTACTTGTGGAATACAAACTCGTTAGTGGAGCTCTAATTTGCCTTCCCATTAAAGCTGATCGGCTTTCTAGTCTTCCGGCAGATGGTATTGTGCGATAGCATGGTAAAAAAACTTCTTTTTCTTTTTGCTGAGAACATACTTTTAGTCCTGTTTTTATAGTCTGACCCATTTTTTCCGCTAACCCATTCGATTGAGAGTGATATGCCGGAGTCTTATACGGTTTACACCCTATTTTTTCACCTATAAACAAAGATCTTCATCACAAACTCTGATGCATTGTCGGATACCAGAGTTTTTGATATGCCGTTTCTGGAAAATATAACCCTTAGAATCTATTTTATTGTAGAAATTTTCTTGTCTGGCACACAGATTATTTCAGACCAGCCTGAAAAAGAGTTTACTAATATTAATAAAAGTCTCACTCCAGTAATTTACGCATCATCCATATGCACACGACTCCATGGCTCCACTTCGCCGGGTCATGATTGTAAAGTAGTCTGTGTAAAATTTCTTGTATCTTTTTATATATACTTCGACATCTCGTGAATATCCTGGCCACCATGCTTCTAATTTTATCCTTTTTTGTGTGGTCGCTACTCCACAGTGTATATCATCATGTACACTTTTTATCACTAATTTTCTTTACGTTTCTGGGGGAATTGTCCCCATTACAATCACTTCAGTTTCTATTTTTAATTTGTGTCTTATTTCTTTGTAAGGTCTTTCTGCCCCGGAGCAATTTCCCCATTTTCTTATTCTATATGTTATTCTACTAAACATCAGTTTCTACCCAATGTAAGAATGTATCTTAAAATTCTTCTCCTGTTTTTATCTTTTGACTCCTTGTAAAATCGCAACCTTGATAGTGCATCTACGTGTGGAATTGAATTTCCTTCTACATATTCTATATCAAAGTCAAATGCCATTAATCTTATTGCCCATTTTAGTATTCTCAATTTCGGGACTTTGAGTAATTCTTTTCTTGGATTTTTAGCTGGGAGAGCCAATGTTAGCTTAGAGTTTATCTCGAGACGAAAATCAGATGGACGGCTTACTTCGCCTGGCCAAATCTGACTGCAATAGAGTAAGCAAAATGGGATCACCATTCCTCACAAAATAAACGATGGCTTCACAACTAAAGAGATATGCAGTTTTATTTTAAAAAAAAAACAAAGGAACAGAACAAGAATTGGGTTGAGTATGGTAGACAAGATGAAATAATCTTATCCTGGAGTTCATCGATTCATCTGCCATCAGCCCAGCAGAGAACACAGCATCACATCTGTAGAGTTTCGCGCCAAGATGATTCATCGCGTATGAATCTCATTGAGCTTAGGTGAGTTGCTTGTTCATACGCTGAAGAGGCGATGGTTACAAAAACCCTAAGCTGAATCACAACTCACCACCAGTCACGTAGACAGACACAAAATAAGTCACTCATGTAACTGCTACAGATTGAATATTAACTGTAATTGTCTATGATCACTTATCAAAAGAAATTTTTTTCCACGCAATAGCCAACGTTCCCTTTTCTATATTTGAATAATTAAATTCGGTGTTCGTTAGTCTTCTTGATAAATATATTATCGTATGTCCTTCTTTTGATAATATTCCAGATATCGAATGTTCGCTTGCATCTGTGGTTAACGTAATGTCCTTTTTGGGATCAAATATTTTCACTATTTCTCTGCCATAATTAATTTTAATCTATCAAAACTATTTTGTTGTTCCTCTGACCAGATGAATTCAACATTATTTTTTCTTAAATTTGCAAACGGTTCAGTCAGATCCGTATATTTTGGTAAATATCGCCTGTAGAAATTTACCAATCCCTAAAAAGCTTCAAGTTCTTTTTTATTTGTAGGTATAGATATGATTAAGGCTTGGTCTGGTGATATACCTTCTTTTAAAATCGAATAACCTAAAAATAATATTTTACTACAATTGTTTATGTATTTTTTTTCTCCATTTATTGTCATTCCCGTGTTCCTTAATTTATTCAAGATGATGTCAGTTTTCTTTTTTAATTCATTCTCATAGATAGCTCCTATGCGTAATCGTTTTGGTAGCAGACCATATTGTTTTCAGATCTTCTAAAACCTGTTCGATGGTCCTTTGCAATATGGCACTTGCTGTTTTTATTCAATATGGCATCCTTTTCCATTTTAGTTACCCTATTGGCATGTTTATCGTTGTTACTTCTTTGAAGTTATTGTCTATTGGTATTTGGTGATATGCCTTTTTCAAATCTATTTTTGTAAAAACGCTCATTCCTGCCAGTTCATGTAATGCAACTTCAACATTAGGTCGAGGATATGAATCCGAGAAAACTTTGTGATTTACGTCTATTTTATAATCTCTTCCTCTGACTTTCTCAAAACTAAAATGGCGATGTTCACTTGCTACTCCCAAGTTTTCTATTCATTTTTCCTGATGTTATCTTTTTTTATTGCTTTCATCTTTATTCATTATTATTTCTTACTAGACTAGTAATGGAGTTCTAGTAAGGCTTGGTCTGGTGATATACCTTCTTTTAAAATTGAATAACCTAAAAATTATATTTTACTATTGTTGTTTACACGTTTTTTTCTCCATTTATTGTCATTCCCGTGTTTCTTAATTTATTCAAGATGATGTTTTTTTTTTTATTCATTTTCATTAGTAACTCCTATTTTTATATCGTCCTGGTAACACACTATAGTTTTCATGCCCCTGTGAAATATGGTGCTTGCTTTTCCACTTTAGTAACTCATTAATTAATTTGGTAGAATTTATGTTAAGTACATCGTTTTCAAGAAGTCTGTGGTTCTTTTTACACAATTTGACTGAAGTGATCATGTCGGTTATTGAATTATGCTGAGTGGGTGTCAATTTAAATATGTTAATGTTAGTTAATAAACAAAAATGAGCAAGAATTTGAATGAAGAAACTTAGTATGGTCAAGAATTAATTATTTATTTACTTTTTATAATTGAAAGAAGAGGATTTACTAATTAATTGAACATTTATTGTGGGAGCTGATACGACAATCGTCTTTACAAAATGTCTGTCTCTTTTGGAAGCCAAGGGGACGTTACTCTCCAATTGGATGCAAGACAAGTTATCTCCCTTTAATATGTTCATTCTGAATATCTCATTATTTTCTAGCTAACAGTGACACTTATAGTTATTACTTCAAATATATCTTCTAACCCCACGGAACCTTCAAAGTACCCTAAAGTTTTTATAACCAACCCATCAAATTGGCAAAGTTGTAAATTGCTCTTTAAAGTTAAGGCATCTATTTAAAGACATATTTTCTATTTGAAGTTGTTCCAATATTTTATATCAGTGTGATGCATTGCACATACCTTCAATTAATCTTAATTGAATAAAGTCCTCTCCAATTGTCTGTTTTTCTTGTCTGAGTTTTTCAAATTCACAATATCTACTCGCATTTCTGTAGCGAGGTTGAAAGGGAGAACCCCCAGACTGATGACGATGAGCCAGCTGCAGTTCATCGGTCAGCGAGTAGTGAGCTATGTTTGTGTTGTGACGGCATTGCAAAAAAACAGTGGCGACACATGAGTGCGAAACCAGACCCATGATATTACGAGGCATGTGTCGGATTATTCAAAATAGGTGCTGGTGAAAAAGACGGAATAAAAGAAGTGTTAACAACCAGACTGACACAGTTTGGTTGTTAACACCATGTCGTTCACATGCATGTTGGACTGTTGTTGATGAAATGAACAGAAAGAATAATTCGGCATCCCGTTTGAACTCAGTGTAGAGAATTCTTTCAACTCTGAATAGTGAACCAAATACATTTCAGTTCAGTTTGTTAACTCTCCATTTCAAGCTATTTCGGCGCTGTTAGGACTATGGCATCCAGATAATTTGACATCTGGCTTATTCCCGAATTCTGCGGCACGACAACAGATGCACCAGTAGTAGAATGGTTGGAAGACTTGGAATTGACGTGTGAACTTTGCGAGATAACCAAGATAGAGCAAGTTCTGCCACTACGGTTGAAAGGCGCAGCCCGGGAAACATATTGACAGCTATCCAAAGAGCAACGAGATGACGTTGAGGAGATCAAACACGCTCTTGTAAAAGCCTATGGAACGGATTTGTTTGTTGTTTTTGACCAATTTATCACGTGCTGCCTTCATCCAGGAGAGATGGCAGATGAATTCCTAACAGACTTGCAATGGCTGCTAGGTGAAATGCTGCCAGAATGCTGAATAAAGAGTGCCTTTATCAATGATCTACTGAGTTCGATGAGCAGACCAGAGCATAGACAGCATCGTGGAAATGGTCAGGCAGTTAGCCACCTAGTGGACTTAAGAATAAGGTGCCTGAGTATCCCATGTCTGCTCAAATTCGGCAAGAGTATCGCCACGAGCTGGAAACGTGGCTGACCAATGGATGGCTGCTTCTCTATCCTGAGGAGAAACTTGGTCCTCCAAAAGGCCTGATTCCATTAATGGTTGTGTTTCAACAGAATAAGTCTAAGGTGCAGCCAGTGTTAGATTTTCGTGAGTTGAATATATACGTCGATGCCTACATGGCACATGCCGATGTCTGTGTGCAAAAGTTAAGAGAATGGAGAAAAAAAGATGCCAACGTGTTGTTGCTCGATCTCCAAGGGCCTACTTACAAATGTGTGTGCACAAATCCTGTTATCTTCAAAGAGAAAGAGGTACTGCTTATCACACATGGGGTTTGGACTTAATGTGGCACCATCCATCATGTGGACTATTGTTGAGGCTACACTCTCAAAAGATGACACTATCCGGCAAGCAACTTTGACATACATTGACAATGTTTTTATCAACGAAGATATAGCTTCCGCAACTAGGGTGAGACAGCATTTGGCTAATTTTGGACGAGCGAGCAAAGAACCGGAGTGGCTGCAGAACGGTGCACAAGTGCTTGGCTTAACAGTTTAGGAAGAGAGCAACGTGCTGATATGGGAATGAAGGGACGAGGTTCCAAGCGTGCCGCGTGTTCTTACTCGTCGTAGTGTGTTCTCATTTTGCGGCAAAGTAACCAGACACTTCCCTGTGGTTAAATGACTCAGGGTAACCGATATTCCTCTAACAACAATGATAAAAGAAGTTGCGGAAAGAGTGCACCAAGAAGACCTCGTGTGAGGAAAATGGTGTTTCAATGGTCCTGAGCTTGATGTGTGGATTGATGCAAGCTCTCTAGCCACCGGAGTATCATTGGAGTATGATGGAGCTACTGTGGAGGATGCGAGCTGCTAACGAAATGAAAGGGATGCACAGCACATAAACTTGGCATTAAAAGGTGTAAACCTGGCATTAATGTGGAAAGCGACTATATTGCATCTTCACACAGACTCTGCATGTGTGCACAAATGGGTCACGGATACCATCATGAGGAAGGCCAGGGTGTGCACCAAATCGACAAGTGAGATGCTAATTAGGCCGTGTCTTGATGTGCTTGCAAGCCTGGGCAAAGAGTATGAACTGTCTGTAGATGCAGTATTGTTGAGGTCGGAACATAACCGAGTGGATAGTCTGACGTGTGTACCATAGCAATGGCTTGATCTTATCAAGAAGGCGGTTGAACTTTCATACTGTGCAAGTGTTGTGTTGCCAGGCAAGCACAACTTTGCCGGGATAGCGTCCATCCATCACCGAAGCGGCCACCCTGGCATACGGCGGACACTATACTTTGTTAGGCAGGTGGATCCCGCGGTTTCTTAAGCGGTGGTAAGAAATTGTGAGAAGTGCCAGAGCGAAGGAGAAGAGGGCTCATTTTATATTCAACGTGAGTGGAGCGTGAGCAACTCCATTTGGAACTAAAGAGCGTGGTTTTATCGCTCCTCGCTCCAAAATTATTTAATTTTTTTTTAAACATTAGTTTTTTTTTATTCAGCAATAAAAACGAAAAGAAAAGAAAAGAAAGTCTTAGCTAAACTCTTTGAGTTATTTTTAAAATTATATCTATGATAAATTTATATGAGATAGGGAGAGAGGAGAGGAGAGAGGGAGAAAGAACGAGAGAGTTACACATGAAAACAGAACATTTGAACTTCTCAGGTTTTTATAGACGCAAATAGATTTTTACATCTACATGTTACATTTTTGATAGGACAGTTTTCTTTAGGCAGGAGACAATTTGGCAACAAATGTCTTCAAATGTGCCAGTGAGTCTATAAATGTCTTTGAAGTTATTTTCTTAAAGATTTGAACTTTTTTTTGTATTTATGATAAGGATGTTTATTGCTGATTGAATAAATAAGCCAATTATTCTTTTAATTTACAGACAATTAATTTGTACTCAACCTTACTGCTATTATTGGTCCCCCGATTTATAAAATCGGGGGACTTATGTTTTGAGGCATGTCCGTCCGGATTTTTCTCCGCAACTATCCATTGAATTTCTCTGAAATTTTGCATGAAGTTGTAACTTTGGTCAGGTTAGAAAGTGACATTCTCTGATTGTTGAAAAAAAATCTGGTTAGCCCCCCAGGGGGTCAAAAGGCCCCTAAATGGCAAAAAATTACATTTTTTGCCCCATAACTTTTCATCCATCCATTCAATTTCTCTGAAACTTGGCCAAAATGTGGAGGCAATTGTTCCTAATAGAAAATAAGTATCGCTGATTTTGGAAAAATCTGGTTCGCGCCCCCAGGGGGTCAAAAGCCTCCAAAATGCCAAAAAATGACCCTTTTCTCCCATAACGTTTGATCCATTCATTCAATTGTTCTGAAACTTGGCCAAAATGTAGAGGCAATTGTTCTGGATATAAAATGAGCATCCTTGACCTCAGAAAAATTCTGGTTCGCGCCCCCAGGGGGTCAAAGGGGGAGTCAAAAATGCCCCAAATTGCCCAAATTTATTGCATTTTACACTTGCCACATCGAGTCACATAGAGAGGGGGACCACGCACGCGCTGCTTGTTGTTATTATTATTATTATTATTATTATTATTATTATTATTATTTATTATTCAAAGAAAGGTATTAAAAAAATCTTTAAGGGTAATAATAACTAAAGAAATGTTTGTTTTCATAACAATTAATTAAATATCTGTTTTGAAGCCATTTGACCCCTACCCATTATATATTATTCCCCACCCCAACGAAATAATACCACACATTGCTATAACTCTTGAAAATAGAACTGTGTTTTTGTCTGCTGTTCAAAGTGTAGTATCTTTGCAAGTGTATCCTCTCCTGCTACACCGACGAAAATATTTTGTTCACCCCGAAACTGTAAGTTAACTAAAATTTTACAATGCATCTATCAACATCTTTTAAATGCCTATCTGTATATTGGTAAAGTTTATACTTTCGACGCTGTAACAGTTTTTCAACTTATTTTTTTATAAATTCATATTATTTTGTGATGTATTCTTCTTTACGATAAAACCGAGACTTCCTAAAAAATGCATTTCTTTTATTTATTCTAACATTGTTTTTAATAAGAAAACTTGGTATTACTGGATCATTTAGTTTAATTCATCGTATTTTAATTTTAGAAAAAAATAAAAATGAGATTCTACTTTTTTTTAGTCGATTACATGTAAACAGCTTGGAAAATATCCGCAAAAAAGGAATCCCTCCCCAATATTTTAGACTTTAGTGTGTGGGATCACTTTCCTATATAAATTTAACGGAAAATGATCAACCACTTCCGGACCAGATAGCGTAGGAAATAACGTGTAACCAATTTTTAATAATGAGAGTGCATTAAGATTAAAGTTTTATATTATAAATCTTAACTTCTTTAAATATAAACTTTTCAAATAGTATTCTTTAAAATCCTCCTTCATGTAAAAAAAAAAATAACATTCATTTTTCTAGTTATGTGAAAATAACATTCTACATTCATTACAAGATTAACTTAACAGTTTTAAATATTCTTGATCCGATATTTTTTCAACTCCCAAGGTCTAGGCCAGATATTTTGTATGAAATTTTAAGACATTAAATGGATCTCTGAATTGTTTATTGACAGTTTATTGATATTTTTTGGCCAACTTATGACAAATATTTTTATTCAATCTTTAAAAAGTAAACTTCATTTGTTTTTTTTTCGCCCAAATTGTACTATTGAAAAAAAAAATGTATAAATCGATTTGTTTGAAAGTACTTGCACGTTTCTCTGTGGTAAATAATACAATATAGTTACGTTCGTAAAACAAACAAATATTAAACAACAACATGACGATTAATGTTGCCCTGGCTGTCTCTCCTCTCCCAGAGAAATGTTTCCTTTAAAAAGAAAATAATCACTAATAATGTTTAAAAGTAAAACTTTATTTACTTAAAACAAATCTAAATTCCCTTTCAAAATAAATAGAAAAAATATCGGGTCAAATTTTCCTCCCCTGAAAAAATAGGTTATTAATCTAATGAAAATTAAAATTGTTTTAAAATACTTCAGAGATTTTTCTATTTCTATTTTATACCTCAGGAAACGAAAATTTACGTATAATCCTATGCTTCGTCCGACATGTTCTCCTATAACCCTTAGCACATCTAAAAATATTAGTGAGATTTTGTCAAATATCATCTTACGGTCTTAAAGTGATATCCCCACACATATTGACGAGATCCTTTGACGCCCACCCCTATCCTTCGACCACTCATTGGCAGAATAGAACGTTTATGAAAGAAAGTACATTTTCATTATGGAGTGCTGAAAAAGAGCCGCTCCTTTTTTATAGGAGTTTGATCTGGAGTGGCTCCTTTTTGAAAATGGGGAGCGTGAGAGGAGTCAGCTCCAATTTTGGGCGTTGGGCAGGAGCAGCTCCAAAAATAGTGGAGCGTGTAAAGCCCTGCTCATTATATTAAACATTGTTGGTACCCCGTGTGTCGTCTTTGATTAATTCACATGAACACATAAGGCTTCTTTTAATTGGAGGATTTATTAACTTGAGGTACATAGTAACAATACAATTACAAAGATGAGAGAGAGATTCAAAAGGTGTTCACTGGTTTAAGAGAGAAAGAGATATAGACAGGCTTTGGTCGTCATTTATGCTAGGCTATCAAATTGTTCGCTTGCCCCACCCCCATTGGGGTTTTAGAACAAACACAATTTTCGTGAGGCTGTCAGGAACAGAGACCACAATACACTTTTTCGGAAATGATGTTAGATTCTTTACTTCCACTTATTTGCTGGGGGTCAACTTTTTGGCCACCGATACATCAATAATTCCACCAGCTCTATCGCTTGTTCTATTGATGCGAATGAGGGATTTATCTAAAGGAAAGAGCCACCAAAATTCTGGATACTGGACCAGAAATGTGACGAAATTGACGTAACTGGTATATAGCTTGCTATCTGTCAAATATTTTTTATTAATAGAGAAGAGAAGAAGATTAGCTTTAAAATCTGTTTGCTATTAATTCGTCTCATAAATAAGCAACATTATTTTGTTTATATAAAATCTGTTTGCTATTGTATATATACAGAACTGTGATGAAATGGACGCCATAGTTTCGAGAACCGCAGTTCAGCAAAGAAGTGTAACTGTTTTTAGTGAATAGAAAAGTAGTTGTTTGATAGAAAATCTTATTTGTTTTTATTGAGTATAAATGAGTATGCACTGTATATTTTTTTACTGTTGATGAAATACGAAATCGATTAAGACTAATCTTCTCTTCACTATTAATAAGAACATATCAGATATTGTATATACATATAAACGTGCTATGTAAGAATATGCAAATCGATTAATTAATAATTTAATTAACATAGTGTTGTAGACCCGTGCTAGGGGTCACAAAGATAACAACCACAAATTGTGACAGATTAAAATATACAATGTATTTATTCATAGCAATACAGTAACGCCACTAAATGTGGTAGGAGATGATCGGATTCCTACCATGCGGTAAAACATGAATAGGAATGTCCTCTGTTTGAGTCTTTGCAACCATGGTATTTATTATAGATGGTTGCTTCCATTAGTTTTTCAATAGGGGTGATTTGTACCCCACAACACATAGTTAATTAAAAAATATAATGTATAAATTTTAATTTCAAATTCCTATTAATAAAAATGATAATTATGAGTTGGTAAAAAAAAAACGACATGAATCTCTGACTCTTATTTATTATTTTAAGAACAAAGAAAACTCGAAAGTATTTCTGTTATTTAAATTTCAACATTTCGTAAAATTTCGTTTGATCGATTTTATTACAAAACAGATTTTTTTTCTGAATACATACAATCCTTCATTGAATTATATTTCCAAAAATGATTTTAATAATTTTTCAAAGATGTTTCAATGATTTCAATAATTACGAGAAAAGACAAAAGGCGGGGAGGAGGAGGTGAGGAAGAATGGTACGAAGGATGGGTAATGTGACTCTTAAAGGCTTAGATCTGATAACCTCAGAGGAATATTAAATCTGGACAGTATAAAGAGATCTGTGCATAACAGGAGACTTTGTTGGTATGGACACATAGAAAGAATGGATGAGAGTTCTTGAGTTAGTAGATGTAGAACAGTTTAGGTAGCATGTTCAGTTTACAGGGAAAGGCCAAAGAAAACCTGGGAGTTAGTGATAAGAACGGACTTGAGAGAAAGAGGTATAAATAAAGATCTGACCAGAGATAGGTTAGTTTGGAAGTCAATTTCTAAAAGCCGTCTATCACATGGCAGCATGTAAAACCGGTGTTAAACCGAATATGATAATGATGATTAAGATGTTAAAAAGATATGATGATGATGATTAAGATGTTAAACCGAATATGATAAGGATGATTATGTTGATGAAGATGTTAAACAAATATGATGATGATGATGATGATGATGATTAAGATTTCAAACCAAATATGATAATGATTAAGATGTTAAACAGAATATAATGATGATGATTAAGATGTTAAACAGAATATGATGATGATGATTAAGATGTTAAATAATGATAATGATTAAGATGTTAAACCGAATATGATTATAATGATGATTAAGATGTTAAAAAGAATATGATAATGATGATGATTATGTTATGAAGATGTAAAACAAATATGATAATGATAATGATTAAGATGTTAAACAGAATATTATGATGATGATTAAGCTGTTAAACCGAATATGATCATGATGATGATTAAGATGTTAAAAAAAATATGATGATGATGACGATTATGATTAAGATGTTAAACCGAATATGAATGATGATGACGATGATGTTAAACCGAATATGATGATGATGATAATGATAAGGTTGATGAAGATGTTAAAAAGAATATGATGATGATGACGATGATGATTAAGATGTTAAACCGAATATGAATGATGATGACGATGATGTTAAACCGAATATGATGATGATGATAATGATAAGGTTGATGAAGATGTTAAAAAGAATATGATAATGATGACTATGATGATTAAGATTTTAAACCAAATATGATAATGATGATGATGATGATTAAGATGTTAAAAAGAATATGATAATCAAGATGTTTAACAGAATATGATGATGATTATGATTAAAATGTTAAACCGAATATAATGATGTTGATGATGTTGATTATGATAAAGATGTTAAACTGAATATGATGATGATGATTAAGACGTTTAACAAAATATGATAATGATGATTATGATCAAGATGTAAAACCGAATATGATGACTAAGATGTTTAACAGAATATGATGATGATGATGATGATTATTATTATTAAGATGTTAAACCGAATATGATAATGATGCTTAAGATGCTAAACCGAATATGATCATGATGATGATTAAGATGTTAAAAAGAATATGATGATGATGATTAAGATGTTAAACCGAATATGATAATTATAATAATGATGATGATGATTAAGATGTCAAACAAAATATGATGATGATGATGATTTAGATGTTAAACAGAATATGATAATGATGATGATGATTATTATTAAGATGTTAAACCGAAAATGATGATGATGATTAAGATGTTTAACCGAATATGATAATGATGATGATGATGATTATGATGATTAAGATGTTAAACCGAATATGATAATGATGATTATGATGATTAAGATGTTAAACCGAATATGATAATGATGATGATGATGATTAAGATGTTAAACCGAATATGATAATGATGATTATGATGATTAAGATGTTAAACCGAATATGATAATGATGATTATGATGATTAAGATGTTAAACCGAATATGATGATGATGATGATGATGATGATGATTATGATTAAGATGTTAAACCGAATATGATGATGATGATTCCATGTTTATAAAATTTGTTTTGTGTTGGAATTATTTTTGGACAAACTGTTTCTATAAACAGCAATGCAAAAGTTGGGCTCATTTCTCGCACGAACGGTTAAAGTTAAAACACCTTATTTCAAATTAATTCAAGTTTACACAATAGCAGCACCCTACCTGTTTTATATACTGCTTATGTATATGTGATCTCAGTAGCAAAATTAACTAATTTGCATATTGCTGTTCAAAAAGATACTTTATTAATCAACTATACTTTGTTTTTTAATTAAACGATTGTTTTGATTTTGATATAACAAATAGTTCCCTTTATGGAATATTGTTTCATTTCATGGACAAATGTTTAGCAAGTCAATTGAATTCAGAAATTCCAATGATGGCGGGTTCTCTTTCTTGGTTATGATGGCAAGACAATTGTTTATGCATCACAATTGCGTTTCTTTCCGGCCTATTACTTAGAGGAACTTACCTGTATTTTCAACAAGTTGTGATCCCCTCACACACTCACCATAACTCAGGCAAATTGATTCTTCCTTTCTTTTCTTTACGGTCATATTTAAAAGATAAACAAATTTGTATCAAAATTACCAAAATGTTAATGTTTATCTTATGAATAAATGCGTTTGTTTTGTGTTTACAACAATGAAATGTTTATTATTTAAACGTTTTGTTTCAAGTATTTTAAGTCGAGAACTTTGCAAAGTGATAATGAGCTGGCAAAGCCATCGCGTTTAACATGATCTGCAACTGTTGGGTTGACTGCAAACACTGAGAAACTCAACTTTTGTGATTCGTGTTGACATTTAATAACATGGCTGCCATTTGAAAAAGCACGATGAAGAATAAATAAATTGTCATGCGGCGAAAACAATCGGCTTTGTGTATTAATTCACAATATCGAAAAGGTCAACATCTTGGAAAAATAAAAGACTTTGAACAAAGCTACCATTATTTTTGCCATTTGCACATCATCATATCATCATCATCATCATCATCATATTCCGTTTAAGGTCTGTTTTCCATGGCTTTTAGAAATTGACTTCCAAACTAACCTATCTCTGTCCAGGTTCTATCCCTCTTTCTCTCAAATCCATTCTTATCACTCTGATCCTCATTCGATCCCGAGCAACATCAGGTCTTCCTGCTAGTATTCATAAAAAATCATAGAATTATGTAAGTAATTTAATTTTTCATTTATAAATTATCATTTCTGATGACCTAAAGAAAAAGGTAGCAAGGTCAACTGACCTTGCTACCTCAACTGTTCTACATCTGCTAACCCAAGAACTCTCGTTAATTCTTTCAATGTCTCGGGCATTTAACTTCATCAGTTTGCTATATTGGCAACGTTTCGGCTACCGTACTCTCCTTCCTTCTTTGGGTGATTCTTTTGCCCTAATCTCATTAACAAGTCCTGAATAAAACAAACTAACAGTACTGTTATTGATTTATGATCGATATTGCAAACATCGCCAATATTGGGTGATTCGTAACGTTGGACACAATAAATAAAACTCCATCCCAACAACCCCATCTATTTATTTTTGTTTTATAAAACAAAGAAAATCTACTTTTCAAAAATGAATTTCCTTTCTATACATTCTAATATATTTCAGTTATTCTATGGACCTAAACGATAACTGCCCCTAGTGACCCTAGATGGAGTCAAAGGAAACTTTCAATTATGTCTTTAGAACTTATGTGAATGTTAACATAGCGATTTTAATAACAAACAAACAAACATTGACTTTTATATATAGAATAACAAATTAAGATGCATTCATTTAATCACTAGTTCACCGACGAAATTTTATTTCAAACTAAAGCGTGACAGATCTACCGAGCGGTCGCAGGCATAGCTAAACTTATTAAGTCTACCATAGAGAGGTGGCTCTGGCTGTTAGGGTTAAGTAGGTACTGAGACTAAGCATGTTGTGTTTAAGTCCTGTCGAATTCAGAACATCACTTTAACCATGGGTATTGGCAACCTTTATGATGTGGTCCCTTCTGTGAGTACATGATTCTAAAAAGAATCGGGGCAACCGGTTCCAACAATAGAATGAAGCAAGTCAAAAATCCATAATGGGTTGATTCATATGAATTACATTTTAGTTATACCAGAAAGTTCTTTGGGGTTTTCAAGATTTAAAAATTAAAGTTCAAAATATTGTTTTTAGATTTTTTCTTTTGAACATGTAAATACACTGTCAAAAATGAAAACCAAAAAAGTATGCTTCACCATTGTTCGCACTAATCTATCAATATATATAAAACTCAATGTCTCTATGTGTGTGATCTGTGTGTGTGATGTGTGTGTGTGACGTGTGCGTGTGGTGTGTGTGTGTTGCTTATAAAAAGAAAAGTTATAGAATCTACATAAAATCTAAAAGTGTATTCTTATGTAAAACTTACTGGGAAGACACGAATCTCTAAGTGCACCCCTAAGGGGGTTATGAGGGCATAACCCCCTTAAAAGTTCAAATATGTCCTATTTTGATGAAATTTAAATCATATGTATGAAATTTTCTGGGGAAAACAATAGAAGAGGTCCCAAATCTCTAAGTGTCCACCTAACCTAATGGAGCTATGGAGGCCAAAACTTCAACTATATCCTATTTTATTGAAATTTTTATCATATGTATAAAATTCTCCGGGGCAGACAATTTGGTCCCAAATGTCTACGTTATCTTCTATGTATCGAATATCTATGTTCCCGTGACCTAAGTGACCTGAGTGACCTATGGGGGACAGAACCCCCTTAAAACTTCAAACATATGTATAAGAGAGTTTTCCAACATTTCAGCTTCGTCTGGCTTTAGTAGGGGGAGAAATGGGAGGAGGGGGTAGTAAAAGCAAAGAAAATAATATGGTGTCAGTGAAAAAGTATATAGTAGTGATCTTCATTCAATCCCGAGCAACATCAGGTCTTCCTGCTAGCATTCATAGAAAATCATAGAATTATGTAAGTAATTTAATTTTTCATTTATAAATTATCATTTCTGATGACCTAAAGAAAAAAATACCAACCATTGACTTTTTATTTAGAGTGGAAGATTTCTTTCAATTTATTCATTTCAGCTGGTGAGGGGTGTCTGACTTGCTATTTGCTTTCTAGCTTAACCCCTAACACTTTAAATGGTTTCAACCACGGGCTAGAAAAAGGCACGTTTTTTTACTCACTAACATTTCTGTGACAGGACGGATTTATATTTATATATAGATAAATACACATTGGTCTTTATTATAAAGCTCAGAATATATTTTACACACATCCTTGCATATCTATAAGATGCTCGGTCTGTTGGTTTGTCTGTCATGCTTCAGTTTTCAGTGATTTTCTAATGGATGCAGTTTATTTTAGATGCGTTCAGGCACCTCTAACAAGCCATGCTTAAGTTTGAAATAGCATTTTTAGATACGTTCACGCCCCCTCCCCCGATTCCATTTTCATTGCTAGAAGTGCAAATTGAATGGATGCATATAATACTGATTTTTTTTTTAGTATTGTTAAAGTGTGTACACGGCGTAATAGAGGCGAGTGTGTGTTTCGTTTGAAATCATGCCTGGGTTACTGGGAAAACGGCTATGATGTTTTAAAATCTGAAATCCCCACATCACTGATGATCGTCTTCAGTCTTGTTTCATTATCGGAGATATTTGAATTATGAAGATGTTGCAAAGAGAGAGAGAGAGGGATTGTTCCATGTTTATGTTATGTGAGGGAAATTTATCTCCCCCCCCCCCCAAAAAAAAGAGCACTCTCAATGGGAACAAAATTATTTTTGAGTAGAACAAAGAGGGCATTATTGAGAAATGGGATGTATTCAAAGCTACTGAAATTTGGAACATAGATGGAAGATGTTTAATGAGTTATGTTTGGTTTATTTTTTAGGATAGAAAAGCAGGCAGAACAGTTTGTGTATCGTCTCTCTTCCAATTTGGAAAGGTTGATTAATATGTTATGCATATATATAAATGTAGAGATAATAAAAATAAAAATGAAATGTTATCTTTAAAATATATCCTATCTTGAAAAGTCAATATACGAGATAGAGCAATAATATAAGGAAATGAGAATAAAAATTGGAAAATTTTCAATATTTATTAAATTATCAAATAGTTAAAAACAAGGAATATATAAATAAACTTTTTCCTTAACCCATGGATTTTCAAAAATGTATGTTTTTATCATCAGAGGAGAAGATAGGGATAAAACAATAAAATGATATTACTGTTCAGCATAGATTTATAAAAATATAAATATATATACAGAGTTTTTTGAGCAAAGAGAATCATCTTCTATGAAAAAAATGTAAACATGTCCAAAAGAGCAAATCCTGGAAATCATAAAAGTTGAGTAAAAATAAGGTAAATAGCAGAATGTTTTTAAAAGTCTGGATAGTGAAAAATTCTGTTGAACAAAATCATTGGCAGAAAAGTCATTCACCAGAAAGAATATCAGTGAATAAATCTCCAGTACAAAATCAGCAACAAATAAGGAAATACATAAATAAATTTTCTTCCTTTTTCTTCCAAAAAATGTGGTAGTTTCAACCTCAATGGGAAAATGTTATTATTGTGCTGATTATCTTATAACAATTAAAATCAAGATATAATGCTACTAAACCATATGTCTAGAATCTTTATTCAAATTTTGCTAAAAGTCCATTACAAGATTTTGATTCTAAAAAAATGTCTAAAATTAAAGGCTTAAGCTTAGGAGGTCATAAGAAAAAAATGAAATTCAGGGAATCTTGCTTCATTGGTGTCTGATGACTATGGATCAAATTCAATGCAAATTTGATACATTTGACTTTTCAAATGGGAGGTTGTGCCCATATTATGCCCCCTCAAAATCCTTTAAAATACTCCAAATAAACTGAACTTTTGGGAATATTCATTAATTGATGTCTAATATCTATTTTTAAAATTTCACAAAAATCGGAGGTTTCTGAATTTTCATCACTAAATTAAACTAAATATAGTCCATATTACACACTGTTATGCCTAGCAGCTGTTTTCCAAAATTCATAATGATCGGTTAATTAGTTTAGGAGTGAATTTTATACATAGAAATATATAAACATATGTACATATCTGACTTTATATATAATATATACATATATATAGTGTCAACCGCAGCATTGGTCAGGACCACGACAGTGTGCATGTGACAATGATAAATAATAAAAAAAGATAAATAAGTCCGGAATTGGCTTGTAGGTCCCTAGGATCCGATATTAATAACAAAACACGAGGGTGGGGGGATTCTTCAGTTCAGATCATCACAGAGAAATAAGGAACAAAACGAACAGGCAAGAGACAACTCGAAACACCAAGTTAAGTTTTAAAACAAATATTTATTTACATAGAACAAAATAAGAAAAGAACAGAGTAATATTATAAGGGAATGGGATTATACTTAGAGTTATCTAACGACGAGTAAAGCTTATAACAAAAACATATTCAGACAATCCAAGAGAGAAGATTAGTTACAACTTACATACATTGATGAGCGGCACAAGATAAGCTCCCCAAGGGAGTAGAAAAGTTCAAGAATCCAAGATTCACGATACTCTTGCGATGCGAACGTCAAAGCAGACAACAAAATACAAGTCTAGCAGATATCATGCACATGGGTGGGGCTTGGATTTCTGGGTCACGGTCGGTGCTACACAATCTTTACAGACGTTATCAGTGAGAATTTAAAATGTCTTTGACAGCAACAGATTATTGGTGGATAGAATTTGCTTCAAAATAATTCCATTCCCTTCGACGGCAGTAAGATATGCCGATTGAACTTTTGGTTTTGTATCAACAGAGAAGATATTTTTAGGCCGCTTCGTCTGATATCGAAATCAGAAGGGCATGAGCTTTGTCTTTTTCTCATCCCTGTCTGTATTCTTCGCTTCTTTTTCGTTAGTCACTGCAATGGTATCCGGTTGACAGAATCTCATTTACTAGCTGTAAAATTCACTCTCTTTCCGTATATATGAGCGTTGGTCACGTGTCCACTCGTGGGCGATTTTTACGTAGGCGTTTGGTGTTTTTTTAAAGTTATCTTGCAAATGTGACATGCACTTTTACGTATCGTGTAAGAGTTAGGTCGGTTGACAGGAAATAGCGTTTTGCTTTCTATTAAGACTGTAGCTCAAAAGGAAATGGAAAAAAATAATATGACAAGATAGACTTTGCTCGTCTCGGATAATCTTAATAAAATATAGTTTTTTTTATATAATTTTAATTCGACTACACGTTCAAGTGACAATATATGATAAACAATTAAAAGAACTTATATTAACACTTTGCGTGTGATTATTATAAAGCTCTATTTGAAAGGATATCAATCCCTTTGTGTGTGAAAAATCTAATCGGCTCTGTTCCAATTTTGAGAGGTTGATTAACTTATTATTGTTATATATATATGAATATATACATACGTATATGTATAACACGAGACTCAACTTCTCAAAATTAGAACAGAGCCGAATCAAGATAGCAGATCTCAAATAACTCAATAGCCTTTAAGATAGAGCTTTATAACAATAATAAATAATGAATGTGACTTCTATATAGTATGTCTACCAAAAGATTATTTCCGTTTTTTAGTTTTAAAAAAGAAAGACAAATTCTGTATATTTTCTTTATCTTTTTTGTTTTTTTACGATGTAATCTCCATTGGTGTTTAACAATTCTGCCCACCATTCATTGGCGTTCTGTTATCAATTCTGTAAGAAGGCAGCAAGAATGATAAAGATAGATAGATAACTGCCCAATCAAAAACTATCAAACAATGGACACGCTTAAACATTATATCTAAAAACAGAAAGAACTCTCCAGTGGACCTAATTTTGGACTACAACAACAACCCCCTAGTGTGTGTAGTAGTGGCAAGGAATTAGTGAGCCTCGGGATGGGGGGAAACACATATTTATCTTTTTAAATGCCCCACTCGCCTTTCTGATGAATGTATGTTTCCATAATCTCTGTGCCTACTCTATCTATGCGAAATAAATGAAATTGGAAGGAAAATACTTTAGAATCTAATATATAAAATGAAGCCAGTCTCTTCTCCGTTTATTTCTAAAAAAATTAAAAATTCCTTCTGGCAAAATGGCCAGACAGTAGAAACACCTAACACACACTGCTTTTTTATTACTAATGTATCTTCATTAACAACATCTCGGGAAGAGACCAGACTACAGCTGTGGACCAGACGGCTAGAGAATGCCTCAACTCCTACTGACATGGGAATCCCCTTCTTCTAAGGCCCTTATTCTCGGTTCAGAGGCACGCTGGCTCCAGTGGAAAACACTCAACCGTCTGAGAACGGGAATGGGGTGATCAAAAGTTGCTATGAATAGATGGGGGCTACAAAACCGACCCGACCATCTGGGAATGTAGAGAGGAGGACCATACGATGCAACACTACTTTGTCTGCCCACTACTGCTCAACCGGTGCAGCTTGAAAGATCTTGCAGAGTACCACAAAAATTCTACGGACTGCGTAAAAAAGTGGGAAACTGTCGTATGGCCACATGACACTTCAAAAACACACAAAAAAGAAAAAGAAGAAGACTAATGTATCAAGATTAGAAGTCATTTAATCCTGATGAGATTTCACTGGTTATTATGCAGGCATCTCTTCATTTGTGTCTTAGAAGCATTGTTCAGGGAGTGTTGTACGGGTTGTCCAGAAGAGATGCTGTATGTAGTACTTGCCTGTGAAACAATGAATGACTTATTTGTAAAGTCAAAGACTTGGAGGAATGATATGGAAAGTAAAGGTCTGAGAGTGAATGTTAACAAAATCAAATTGATGATCAGTGGTTGTAATGTTGAGAAGCTCCCAGAAAAAGGAAAGTTCCCCTGCTCAGTTTGTGGAAAGGGAGTCGAGTGCAATTCAATTTTGTGTGGTACTTGTAATCATTAGGTACACAAGAAGTGCAGGGGAATTACTGGTAGGTTGAGAGAGGATAACCAGTTTGTGTGCAAGAAGTGTAAGACGATGAATGAGAACTAAGATGTGGAGAAAATATGTCTGGATGGCAAAGCTATTGCGGTTTTTCAGAAGTTTTGTTACCTTGGTAATACCATTGAGGCACAGGGTAGAACAGGTGCTAGTGTCGATCAAGGAAAAAGTCTATCGGGCATGTGTCCACAGTATGATAATGTATGGAGGTGAAACCTGGTCAGTGAGGGTTGAGGACATGCGTTGCATGGAGAGAAATGAGATGAGAATGATACGATGAATATGTAATGTGAGTTTTAAGAACAGGCTTAGATCTGATGACCTTAGAGGAAGATTTGTGCCGAACAGGAGACTTCAATGGTATGACCACGTTGAAAGAATAGATGAGAGTTCTTGGGTTAGTAGATGTAGAACAGTTGAGGTAGCATGTATAGCTCATAGAGGAAGGCTAAGGGAAAGATGGGGAAAAGTGATAAAGATGGCCTTTAGAGAAAGAGGGATAAATAAAGACCTATCCAGAGATAGGTTAGTTTGGAAGTTACTTTCTAAAAAGCCGTCCAACACATATCAGTATGTAAAACGTATGTTAAACCAGCTATGATATCATCATAATCATCATCACGAACAACTGGGCAAATTCTAAAGTTTGAAAATAATAAAATCCATACGCACAAGTCATAACAGGTTCATCATTAAAACGTGTTGTGCTTTAAACAACTTTAAACAAATAACACATTTGATTTTTAATGGAACATGACATTCCACCACTGCAAAAAGCAAGAGGCTTTGGAAGTGGAATTTAGGAAATTTCTAATTGAAATCTATTATACTAAATGTAACTTCATCGATGTTTGTTTCTCTGGGGGTTTTGTTCATATATATACTTTACCTAGAAGAATACCCGTCCCAGGTTAAGTAAAATTAATTCCCTGAACAGAACAGTGTTGCATCACTTTTATGTCTCCTTACGAAGATTATAATCAAAATATAATGCTATTAAACTGTATATCTAGAATCCTTATTCTAAATTCGATTAAAATCCATTACATTCGTCACAGTTCAGCACAAGTTTGAAATATTATTTTCGTTGACCTTAAGGTGGTTAGTGTAATGATGGTGATTATTGAGGGTCACCATTTAGCAATTTCTAAATTCAACTTATGTCTTGTTTAAATGGAGTAAGCTGAATGAACGGAGAAAGAAAGAGAGTAGCTTATACAAGCTAGTATCTTTTTCACATTCGCTCGTCGCACATACCAATTTAACAGTTTGAAATATTGTTTATAGTGCAAAACTGTTATTTGTATTTTTTCTTTCTGCTTTTAATCACCTGCAGCCATATTCTCCAGAAATAAACAATTCCTCAACTTTTACTCAATCACGGTCCCAACGCGCCAAACCGGTTGAAGTCGGCGATGTGGTTGAGAGAAAAATGTAAAAATAGTTGGATTTATTTTTATTTTTTCAAATTTTGTTAAAGAGACAATGTGAATTTTCTTGACTAATAATGAAAGAAATATAATTATCAGCTGCGCGTGGCGGCTGTTAACTTCTCTGAATGTGCACACATTTTGTGTGGACTTTTATTAGCAAGGCCAGCAGGTGATGTCCGGGAAACAATAACAGAAATATCACAATAGATTAAATAAATTGTTTTTTTTACCCTGTTTTATGGCATATCAAGAATGCCTGTGCCCCGTTGGGTCGCAATCACTACCATCTCTATTTATTCTACTTTGATTTCATTCGAAAATTCATAAACTGTGGCACATCTTTGAGACATTCTTTTTGCATAGCTAAAAATTATAAGTCTCCTTACTTTTATATTATTATTGTTACTTCATCCGCTCGCTATTGCTTCGCAATTTAATTTCTACCCATTACTTGAAATCATTGAAACGAAACTAATTGATGAAAAAGAAGGCAAAACACCCTGTTTCTTTCTCTTTCACTACTTATAAGAAAAGAAGACCAAATTAATCGATAAGAAAAAAACAAAACTAATGGATAAGAAAACAAAACAAAACTCTCTCTCTCATTCTGTTTTAATAATAACAACAATAAGGGAATATTTTTGTGTTTATATCAATAATGAAAGAAGTTCTGTCCTTTCTTTGCCATTATAAGATATTATTGAGCTCATAAAAATTAAATTTGTATACATGATTATTGAAGCAAGGGACACACATACGTTCCTTTTATTATTATTATTATTATTATTATTATTATTATTATTAGTAGTAGTAGTAGTAGTATATAGAAGTAGTATTGTTCTTTATTATTCTCATATAGAAGCAAAGAGACTTATTATTTTGTCATCTAATTTACATATGTGTTTGTGGTGTGTACAGGCACATGTATCTAACTTAGATGACCACGCTAAAAAAGAGAGTTACTTTTTCTCTAAATTCTCACAGAGACATTAAGAAATATAAAAGAGTGGTTGAATTAACATAGAGTGAGGGGAAGGAGAGAAATACATAAATAGCTACGAGAGAGATGGGTGACTTGTTCAGTTAATTATAAATTACGGCTAATTAGAACAATTAAAACATATTTATTTTCAGACATGACTCAATCCCAGAACTAACATATGTTTTAACATGTATTTTGTGTTATTAAAGTATATAGGAAAAAGCGTTAGGGAAACAAACGTTGATTAACTCATATTTAGTATGATAATTGTTAAATTGTGGGTTATCGAATGCCAAGACACAACACCTATTCTATAAATTTCTGGTAACCCCCCACCCATTACATTGTATATTTCCGCGCAGACATTGTCACGTGTTAGCTTCAGTAGTCCCAACGAAGGCAGAGTGTGACAGTCTGATGTTCTTTCTATCTTTTTTATTATCATTATCACGTGTTAGCTTCTGTAATCCAAACGAAGGAAAAGCGTGACAGTGGAATGTTAATGCTATCTTTTTTATTATATAGTCCCAACGAAGGCAGAGCATGACAGTGTAATGTTCTTTCTATCTTTTTATTATCAATGTAACATGTACGCTTTTTAGTCCCAACAAAGGCAGAGTGTGACAGTATAACGTTCTTTCCATCTTTTTTTATATCATAGTCACGTGTTAGTCCCAACGAAGCCAGAGCGTGACAGTGTAATGTTTAGTTCTATTCTTTTTTATTATCATAGTCACATGTTAGCTTCTGTAGTCCTAACGAAGGCAGAGCATAACAGTGTAATGTACTTTTCATATCTTTTTAGTATCATTGTCACTTGTTAGCTTCTGTAGTCCTAACGAAGGCAGAGTGTGACAGTGTAATGTTCTTTCTATCATTTTTATTATCATAGTAACATGTTAGCTTCTGTAGTCCTAACGAAGGCAGAGCATAACAGTGTAATGTACTTTCCATATCTTTTTAGTATCATTGTCACTTGTTAGCTTCTGTAGTCCTAACGAAGGCAGAGTGTGACAGTGTAATGTTCTTTCTATCATTTTTATTATCATAGTAACATGTTAGCTTCTGTAGTCCTAACGAAGGCAGAGAATAACAGTGTAATGTTCTTTCCATATCTTTTTAGTATCATTGTCACTTGTTAGCTTCTGTAGTCCTAACGAAGGCAGAGTGTGACAGTGTAATGTTCTTTCTATCATTTTTATTATCATAGTAACATGTTAGCTTCTGTAGTCCTAACGAAGGTAGAGCATAACAGTGTAATGTTCTTTCCATATCTTTTTAGTATCATTGTAACTTGTTAGCTTCTGTAGTCCTAACGAAGGTAGAGCATAACAGTGTAATGTTCTTTCCATATCTTTTTAGTATCATTGTCACTTGTTAGCTTCTGTAGTCCTAACGAAGGTAGAGCATAACAGTGTAATGTTCTTTCCATATCTTTTTAGTATCATTGTCACTTGTTAGCTTCTGTAGTCCTAACGAAGGTAGAGCATAACAGTGTAATGTTCTTTTTATCTTTTTTAATTATCATTGTAACATGTTAGCTTCTGTAGTCCTAACGAAGGCAGAGCATAACCATGTAATGTTCTTTCCATATCTTTTTAGTATCATTGTAACTTGTTAGCTTCTGTAGTCCTAACGAAGGTAGAGCATAACAGTGTAATGTTCTTTCCATATCTTTTTAGTATCATTGTAACTTGTTAGCTTCTGTAGTCCTAACGAAGGTAGAGCATAACAGTGTAATGTTCTTTCCATATCTTTTTAGTATCATTGTCACTTGTTAGCTTCTGTAGTCCTAACGAAGGCAGAGTGTGACAGTGTAATGTTCTTTCCATATCTTTTTAGTATCATAGTAACATGTTAGCTTCTGTAGTCCTAACGAAGGTAGCGCATAACAGTGTAATGTTCTTTCCATATCTTTTTAGTATCATTGTAACTTGTTAGCTTCTGTAGTCCTAACGAAGGTAGAGCATAACAGTGTAATGTTCTTTTTATCTTTTTTAATTATCATTGTAACTTGTTAGCTTCTGTAGTCCTAACGAAGGTAGAGCATAACAGTGTAATGTTCTTTCCATATCTTTTTAGTATCATTGTAACTTGTTAGCTTCTGTAGTCCTAACGAAGGTAGAGCATAACAGTGTAATGTTCTTTCCATATCTTTTTAGTATCATTGTCACTTGTTAGCTTCTGTAGTCCTAACGAAGGTAGAGCATAACAGTGTAATGTTTTTTCCATATCTTTTTAGTATCATTGTCACTTGTTAGCTTCTGTAGTCCTAACGAAGGCAGAGTGTGACAATGTAATGTTCTTTCTATCATTTTTATTATCATAGTAACATGTTAGCTTCTGTAGTACTAACGAAGGTAGAGCATAACAGTGTAATGTTCTTTCCATATCTTTTTAGTATCATTGTAACTTGTTAGCTTCTGTAATCCTAACGAAGGTAGAGCATAACAGTGTAATGTTCTTTCCATATCTTTTTAGTATCATTGTCACTTGTTAGCTTCTGTAGTCCTAACGAAGGCAGAGTGTGACAGTGTAATGTTCTTTCTATCATTTTTATTATCATAGTAACATGTTAGCTTCTGTAGTCCTAACGAAGGCAGAGCATAACCATGTAATGTACTTTCCATATCTTTTTAGTATCATTGTAACTTGTTAGCTTCTGTAGTCCTAACGAAGGTAGCGCATAACAGTGTAATGTTCTTTCCATATCTTTTTAGTATCATTGTAACTTGTTAGCTTCTGTAGTCCTAACGAAGGTAGAGCATAACAGTGTAATGTTCTTTTTATCTTTTTTAATTATCATTGTAACTTGTTAGCTTCTGTAGTCCTAACGAAGGTAGAGCATAACAGTGTAATGTTCTTTCCATATCTTTTTAGTATCATTGTAACTTGTTAGCTTCTGTAGTCCTAACGAAGGTAGAGCATAACAGTGTAATGTTCTTTCCATATCTTTTTAGTATCATTGTAACTTGTTAGCTTCTGTAGTCCTAACGAAGGTAGAGCATAACAGTGTAATGTTCTTTCCATATCTTTTTAGTATCATTGTCACTTGTTAGCTTCTGTAGTCCTAACGAAGGCAGAGTGTGACAGTGTAATGTTCTTTCCATATCTTTTTAGTATCATAGTAACATGTTAGCTTCTGTAGTCCTAACGAAGGTAGCGCATAACAGTGTAATGTTCTTTCCATATCTTTTTAGTATCATTGTAACTTGTTAGCTTCTGTAGTCCTAACGAAGGTAGAGCATAACAGTGTAATGTTCTTTTTATCTTTTTTAATTATCATTGTAACTTGTTAGCTTCTGTAGTCCTAACGAAGGTAGAGCATAACAGTGTAATGTTCTTTCCATATCTTTTTAGTATCATTGTAACTTGTTAGCTTCTGTAGTCCTAACGAAGGTAGAGCATAACAGTGTAATGTTCTTTCCATATCTTTTTAGTATCATTGTCACTTGTTAGCTTCTGTAGTCCTAACGAAGGTAGAGCATAACAGTGTAATGTTTTTTCCATATCTTTTTAGTATCATTGTCACTTGTTAGCTTCTGTAGTCCTAACGAAGGCAGAGTGTGACAATGTAATGTTCTTTCTATCATTTTTATTATCATAGTAACATGTTAGCTTCTGTAGTACTAACGAAGGTAGAGCATAACAGTGTAATGTTCTTTCCATATCTTTTTAGTATCATTGTAACTTGTTAGCTTCTGTAGTCCTAACGAAGGTAGAGCATAACAGTGTAATGTTCTTTCCATATCTTTTTAGTATCATTGTCACTTGTTAGCTTCTGTAGTCCTAACGAAGGCAGAGTGTGACAGTGTAATGTTCTTTCTATCATTTTTATTATCATAGTAACATGTTAGCTTCTGTAGTCCTAACGAAGGCAGAGCATAACCATGTAATGTACTTTCCATATCTTTTTAGTATCATTGTAACTTGTTAGCTTCTGTAGTCCTAACGAAGGTAGCGCATAACAGTGTAATGTTCTTTCCATATCTTTTTAGTATCATTGTAACTTGTTAGCTTCTGTAGTCCTAACGAAGGTAGAGCATAACAGTGTAATGTTCTTTTTATCTTTTTTAATTATCATTGTAACTTGTTAGTATCTGTAATCCCAACGAAGGCAGAGTGTGACAGTGTAATGTTTTTTCTTTTTTTTAAATTATCATTGTAACATGTTAAGTTCTGAAGTCTGAACGAAGGCAGAGCATGACAGTTTAACATTCTTTCTATCTTTTTTTTGTATAATGGTCACGTGTGTTCTTTTATAGTCTCAACGAAAGCAGAGCGTGACAGTGTATTATTCGTTTTATCTTTTTTATCATCATTGTCACATGTTAGCTTCTGTTGTCCCAACGTAGGCAGTGCGTAACAGTGTATAGTTCATTCTATCTTTTTTATTATCATTGTAACGTGTTAGCTTTTGTAGTCCGAAGGAACGCAAAGCGTAATGTTATTTCCATTATTATACTTTCTATCTTTTTTGTTCCATTTCTATTTTAACTTACTTCTGATCGGTCTGTGTTACTTCTTTTGTAGATTGATTATCACACTAATACTCACACAAGTTATTTTCCGTGACCGCTCACTGGAAACAACAAATGGTATTCCTTGGAGTCCAAGTTTCTCCGGATTTTCAGTACCCTCTGCTTATTTCAATATCTGTTGCAAATCATTTCGTATTATCACACCAGCCGTTTATCATTGATTTATCTATGATAACGACTGTTAGCTTTCCCTGAAACTTGAGTGGCAATAAACTTTCTCAAAATTCCAGTTGTCTCCGTAGTCTTCGAGTAGAGGTCTGGATGGTTCTCTCTCCTCGCTCTTTCCATCTTCCTTGACCCTTCATGACCTATTCTGGTGACACCATTTTTTTTAAGAGAGGGGATCAGATTATAGGATTTCTTTTTCTTTTTTGCGCTTTCGCAGTTTCAGTTCCCTTAGATTCGTGTAATTTTCTTTCTATATTTTTTCATAGTTTCTATTACACAATATTACAGTGTTTCTGTTAAACGATATTTCAGTGTTTCTGTTAAACGATATTAGTGTTTCTGTTAAACGATATTACAGTGTTTCTTTTAAACGATATTTCAGTGTTTCTGTTAAACGATATTACAGTGTTTCTGTTAAACGATATTTCAGTGTTTCTGTTAAACGATATTACAGTGTTTCTGTTAAACGATATTACAGTGTTTCTGTTAAACGATATTTCAGTGTTTCTGTTAAACGATATTTCAGTGTTTCTGTTAAACGATATTATAGTGTTTCTGTTAAACGATATTTCAGTGTTTCTGTTAAACGATATTTCAGTGTTTCTGTTAAACGATATTTCAGTGTTTCTGTTAAACGATATTACAGTGTTTCTGTTAAACGATATTACAGTGTTTCTGTTAAACGATATTACAGTGTTTCTGTTAAACGATATTTCAGTGTTTCTGTTAAACGATATTACAGTGTTTCTGTTAAACGATATTACAGTGTTTCTGTTAAACGATATTTCAGTGTTTCTGTTAAACGATATTACAGTGTTTCTGTTAAACGATATTACAGTGTTTCTGTTAAACGCTATTACAGTGTTTCTGTTAAACGATATTACAGTGTTTCTGTTAAACGATATTACAGTGTTTCTGTTAAACGATATTTCAGTGTTTCTGTTAAACGATATTACAGTGTTTCTGTTAAACGATATTTCAGTGTTTCTGTTAAACGATATTATAGTGTTTCTGTTAAACGATATTACAGTGTTTCTGTTAAACGATATTACAGTGTTTCTGTTAAACGATATTACAGTGTTTCTGTTAAACGATATTACAGTGTTTCTGTTAAACGATATTACAGTGTTTCTGATAAACGATATTTCAGTGTTTCTGTTAAACGATATTATAGTGTTTCTGTTAAACGATATTTCAGTGTTTCTGTTAAACGATATTTCAGTGTTTCTGTTAAACGATATTACAGTGTTTCTGTTAAACGATATTACAGTGTTTCTGTTAAACGCTATTACAGTGTTTCTGTTAAACGATATTACAGTGTTTCTGTTAAACGATATTACAGTGTTTCTGTTAAACGATATTTCAGTGTTTCAGTTAAACGATATTACAGTGTTTCTGTTAAACGATATTACAGTGTTTCTGTTAAACGATATTACAGTGTTTCTGTTAAACGATATTTCAGTGTTTCTGTTAAACGATATTACAGTGTTTCTGTTAAACGATATTACAGTGTTTCTGTTAAACGATATTTCAGTGTTTCTGTTAAACGATATTACAGTGTTTCTGTTAAACGATATTACAGTGTTTCTGTTAAACGATATTACAGTGTTTCTGTTAAACGATATTACAGTGTTTCTGTTAAACGATATTACAGTGTTTCTGTTAAACGATATTTCAGTGTTTCTGTTAAACGATATTCAGTGTTTCTGTTAAACGATATTACAGTGTTTCTGTTAAACGATATTACAGTGTTTCTGTTAAACGATATTACAGTGTTTCTGTTAAACGATATTTCAGTGTTTCTGTTAAACGATATTAGTGTTTCTGTTAAACGATATTACAGTGTTTCTTTTAAACGATATTTCAGTGTTTCTGTTAAACGATATTACAGTGTTTCTGTTAAACGATATTTAAGTGTTTCTGTTAAACGATATTACAGTGTTTCTTTTAAACGATATTTCAGTGTTTCTGTTAAACGATATTACAGTGTTTCTGTTAAACGATATTTCAGTGTTTCTGTTAAACGATATTACAGTGTTTCTGTTAAACGATATTTCAGTGTTTCTGTTAAACGATATTACAGTGTTTCTGTTAAACGATATTTCAGTGTTTCTGTTAAACGATATTACAGTGTTTCTGTTAAACAATATTTCAGTGTTTCTGTTAAACGATATTTCAGTGTTTCTGTTAAACGATATTTCAGTGTTTCTGTTAAACGATATTACAGTGTTTCTGTTAAACGATATTTAAGTGTTTCTGTTAAACGATATTACAGTGTTTCTGTTAAACGATATTTCAGTGTTTCTGTTAAACGATATTTCAGTGTTTCTGTTAAACGATATTTCAGTGTTTCTGTTAAACGATATTAGTGTTTCTGTTAAACGATATTACAGTGTTTCTGTTAAACGATATTTCAGTGTTTCTGTTAAACGATATTACAGTGTTTCTGTTAAACGATATTTCAGTGTTTCTGTTAAACGATATTACAGTGTTTCTGTTAAACGATATTTCAGTGTTTCTGTTAAACGATATTACAGTGTTTCTGTTAAACGATATTTCAGTGTTTCTGTTAAACGATATTACAGTGTTTCTGTTAAACGATATTTCAGTGTTTCTGTTAAACGATATTTCAGTGTTTCTGTTAAACGATATTTCAGTGTTTCTGTTAAACGATATTTCAGTGTTTCTGTTAAACGATATTACAGTGTTTCTGTTAAACGATATTACAGTGTTTCTGTTAAACGATATTACAGTGTTTCTGTTAAACGATATTTCAGTGTTTCTGTTAAACGATATTACAGTGTTTCTGTTAAACGATATTTCAGTGTTTCTGTTAAACGATATTACAGTGTTTCTTTTAAACGATATTTCAGTGTTTCTGTTAAACGATATTACAGTGTTTCTGTTAAACGATATTTCAGTGTTTCTGTTAAACGATATTACAGTGTTTCTGTTAAACGATATTTCAGTGTTTCTGTTAAACGATATTACAGTGTTTCTGTTAAACGATATTTCAGTGTTTCTGTTAAACGATATTACAGTGTTTCTGTTAAACAATATTTCAGTGTTTCTGTTAAACGATATTTCAGTGTTTCTGTTAAACGATATTTCAGTGTTTCTGTTAAACGATATTACAGTGTTTCTGTTAAACGATATTTCAGTGTTTCTGTTAAACGATATTACAGTGTTTCTGTTAAACGATATTTCAGTGTTTCTGTTAAACGATATTTCAGTGTTTCTGTTAAACGATATTTCAGTGTTTCTGTTAAACGATATTAGTGTTTCTGTTAAACGATATTACAGTGTTTCTGTTAAACGATATTTCAGTGTTTCTGTTAAACGATATTACAGTGTTTCTGTTAAACGATATTTCAGTGTTTCTGTTAAACGATATTACAGTGTTTCTGTTAAACGATATTTCAGTGTTTCTGTTAAACGATATTACAGTGTTTCTGTTAAACGATATTTCAGTGTTTCTGTTAAACGATATTACAGTGTTTCTGTTAAACGATATTTCAGTGTTTCTGTTAAACGATATTTCAGTGTTTCTGTTAAACGATATTACAGTGTTTCTGTTAAACGATATTTCAGTGTTTCTGTTAAACGATATTTCAGTGTTTCTGTTAAACGATATTTCAGTGTTTCTGTTAAACGATATTACAGTGTTTCTTTTAAACGATATTTCAGTGTTTCTGTTAAACGATATTTCGGTGTTTCTGCTACACGATGGGGCTGAGATTTGAATAGTGCTTAACTCTAAAATCAATTAGGTAACCCAATTTGTACTTTTCTTTTATTGGTTTGCAAAGATGTTCCCCCTGAAATACTAAAACAACATCAACAAGTTGGATAAAAATCTTTTTTTTTCATTTATTTCATATGCCTAACAACTAAACAGTACCCATTCTTTTGCATACACTCTGACCTCTCGTGCACCCTCACTCCATTTGTTAAACTCTGTCTCACAGCCCTACTCTCTCTGTTGCTGTCTTTCCCAAAGTTTATATAATACTTGTTTCACGTTATATCACATCAAATCTTTGTCCCACTTTTCCTCAGATCCTAATTGTCTTATTGGTCGACTTATTGACGTTAGGAAGAGCTGTCATTTTACAGTTGTGCAATGTTCAGCAACATTTTGGCAGCTAACATTGGGCAATTAATAAAGAGAGACTTTATCCTTCGTACAGTTACATGAATAATAATTTCCTTGTACGAAAGGTCTGTAGCATAGAAAAATGTGTCATTGAAGCTAGCATATAGGTTATTCCAAAAACGTTTTTCCTCCCAAGAACCGACCGACAAATGGGGTTTCTTTTATAGATGGGTGGACACATCTAAAAACATATCGAACACTCTATTTTCACTTTAAAAATTATTTATTACCCACTACTAATATATATGTATACATTATACAGGGTCCGCTATAAGTAACTATATATATTTTTTGTTTGTAACTTTGTTGATACTTAAGCATTTCTTCTATTCCATGTATAAATCGAAAGTGGAAATTGTATATTTTTATATTTTTATAGCATTGTTGAACTTAAGGAACAAATCTGAGCTGACATTGCTCAAGTGCCGTTAGAAATGTGTGTACGAAAGTATGCCATTCAGTCCCTGAAATATTAGCAATGGAAAGCACACGGAGCTTTAATAAATGTTTTAATAAACATCATGTTTTATGTTGTAAAACACGTAAGTGTTTTACCGTTTGTTAGTTTCTATGTTGCAGTTGCATATTTCTTCCATGTTAGATTTATCATACTGAAATAAAATTATATAGTTACTTATGGCGGAACCTATATATATTTCACTATTTTTTATATAAATGCACTTATATTATAAAATAATGTTATATATATATATATATATATATATATATATATATATATATATATATATTAGTATTTACTTTAACAGCGCTCGATACATGAGTAGAGCTTAGTAGTAGTATAAAAATATGCTTATGGCAAGTAAGCTGTAATAAAATCTCAGGTCGCCTTTACCAAGCCCTAGAGAAAGAAATAGAATTACTTCTCAAGTGGCATAGGTAATTGAGCTATATGTTTTATTGACACTTCTCAATGTAGATAAAGGCTGCCGAATTTGTTTTTCAGAGACAAAGGAGTAATCGGTCAGCTGGAGGGATGGGGGTGCCTTTATGAACTCCCATAAAGAGAAATAAATTACTCTCTGAGTAGCTAAGGTTGGTGGTGGGCCGTAATTTTTTTTCAGAGGCAAAAGAAAATTTAATCAGCTGTTAGATAGGGTTGCTTTTATAGACCCCATGGAGGAAAATAAAATACTTCTCTGTGTAAGATAAGGCCGTAATTGGTTTTCAGAGACAGAGGAAAATTCGGTCAGTAGGGCCCCAATAAAAGGAGAAGACAGAACAGCTTTAGTCAGTCAGTGAGTGAGTGAGATAGAGAACCGGACGAAAGGGCTCGCTTCTGTCCCCCCTCCCACCGATAACATCACATCAATCCATTTGTATTCTTTTCTCGCTCAGCACTTATAACAGATTTTGCTAAACAACAATCAAGTCGTCCAAAATTATTGGAGTGCGTCGGTTCAACCAAAAAGAAACCACAGAGTTGAACTTTAATATTACAGAGCTGCCTTGCTTTGTAAACAAACAAGTGTAAATTATTTTTCTTTATTTTTTAAATAATTAATCTTCTAAGAAAACCACAACATGGTCTGTTGTGGTTTTCTTAAAAGATTAATTATTTAAAAAATTAAGAAAAATAATTTACACTTAATTCCTTTTATTCAACCGTTCTGCATGAAATGCCCCTTCACTTCACAGCGATACCAAGTTGCAGATCCGACCCGACTGATCGCTCACTGATCTAAACAAACACAACGTGGGAGTACGTGATCGCTGAACCAGGCGTTTTGACATCTGCGACCTTCATCAGGGTGGCAACGTTTCCTGAGCAGTACCAGGTGACCCACCGAACCCAGGAACGGCCAAACTGGTGACGTCACGAAAGCTGGAGGAGTGGGGTACACCAGCAGTTAGGGGTTATTTGATCACGGAAGACCGCAAGTCGTTTAATAATATTTTGGCTCTAGTTTTATTATTTATTTATTTATTTATTTTTCTTAATGGGAATTGCTCCAGACAAGGCATGAAGCCACTTAATATAAGGAGCTAAAAAAAATACTATTCAAGGTCAAAAACTAGCCAACGATAAGTGTTAGATGGATAGATTTCGACCCAGAAAACAGCAATTTTTCCCCCTTTGTTAGAAACATCGCTCATGGAATGTGAGGACTAAGGGACAAAATAAGGGAAGCGAGAGTTATGAGACTGCCAAAAGTAAACCACTTCTACTAGCACAGTTATAACGCAACAGTCGCTAAACGCGCATATTGAATGGATGCATCTCAGGAAAGGATAGATTATTGTTTTTCTGAGATCATCTCTCATAATTACTTTTGTTACATTTTTTTTCATGCAAATAATAAAATTAAAAACTATTTATGTTTCGAATTTTGTAGATAATTTGTATTATTTTAATTATTTTAACTACTATTCTAATCTTTGATGTTATTCTCACAACGTTATGGTCGATGTAAGCCGTGGTGCAACGGATATAAGTGATAGGTTATAATCAGTTCTAAGTGAAGTGGGAGATTGAAGTTTCGATCGTCAGCACGGGCATTACTGAAATACAATTACGAATTACTTAAAACTTGTACCTTGTCATAGCTGACGGAACGAGAGCAAGCTACCACCATGGATTAAATAAAGGGTCCCGTTCGAAAGTCCATAACTGTGGGATTTCCATGGTTAGCGCGGCTATAGATTATAGTCACTGTTATTTTCTCTTTAAAAAATACATTTTATAAAATTAAAAATAAACAAAATATAAAATGGTATTCTTCGAAATTGTGTGAGTTGTAAATAAATCACACCTTTTCGTTTTGTGTCGTTACACTAATTTGGGCGTGTGCAAAACTGACCTTTTCTGTGCAGGAGAGTGCGGCGGTGACGGGGGTGTGGTAATTCTGTTTGGTTGTTATTCAACGATTATCAAGTGACTCAATGTATTTAATAACTTGTACAATTAAGCAATGCGCATATATTGCAGTGGTTCTTGAATAGAGGCAACTTGACTCCCCTGGCAAGAATTTGAAATAACATTGCAGAAAATTAACCGGGGAACAAATGCAAACATCTATATCATAATTGAACATTTTCTTTGTGTGATCGTCTGTTGGTCACGTTATAAACTCTAAAAATTCTTAACAAAATCGCACAAAATTTGTCATGCACAATTTTTGAGATGCTGGATGTCTCATGGGTGTTGAAAAGGTTAAACATATTACTACTACTACTACTGCTACTACTACAAAAACCAATAAATACTAATATGCTCCAAAAAAATAGGCAGATTTGCACCAAGTTTGGTATGAAGCACCCTGTAGCAGTTATTCCCCCCCCCCCTCTCAAACATAATTGCACCGGTTTGCCAGTAGACGTCGCTTTTCACCGTCAGGTGGTGTGGAGGACGACCACAGAGTTCTCTGCCCTTCTTGATTATATAAACCAGTGCACGACACCAGACAGGCGTCGTTTTCAGTTCCGGCCATGGCAGACGGTATTCATCGATGACGCTGCTTGTCTCCTTGTCCGACCCACAAAATCACACGTGTTCAAATTCATAAACAAGGTTTTCTTCGGTAAGAGATTTTTCTTCACACACACATTCATATTCCTACAGAGACAATTTCTTCTCCAAAACATTTTATTTTCATGTACACAATTTCTCTATTGAACATATTTTCCCAGGTGTGTTTCAATCATATGAACTATTTCAACTCCACACACATTATACATATATACACACAGCATTCATCATTCCACATACACACTGTATACGTATCAATGTACTCTGTTTCAGTATCATTACACACGTTCAATAAACACTTTATTCAAACAACCTATTGCCTGTGAATTATTATTTTGCCTTGCATGTTACATTGCTTGTATTATGAACATGTAACTGGGATTCCCCCTAGAATCCCGACAACCCTCGGCATATCTTTAATAACTTGTAAAATTGAATGTTACAATAAAACAGTGTTTCTCAAATGAGAGCCACTTGACTCTCGCGACAAGAAATTTAATACGAAATGGAATAGTGTTAACCAGAAAAGAAATTGAGCAGACATTTCATCTATATGATACAATGTTGTTCGATACTGTGAGATAGAGAGAGAATGAGCAAACCGTTGTTTTATTCAAATTAAATCACATTTATTCAATTTAAAAAAAAATTGATTAAGACTTAAAAAGAGGGAAAACCCTAAAGAAAGGAGTAAATCCTATACATAGAATAAAAATATATAAACACACACACACACACACACACACATATATATATATAGTATGTGCTAAAGTGAATAATTTTAGTAAGAAATCCAAGTAAGAGAGCTTAATGTAGAAAACAGAGCAAGAATAGAATATAGAAAGAAAAAATTCACAAACACATTGCAACTGTCAGCATTTATAAATTATAAATGCTGACAGTTGCAATGTGTTTGTGAATTTTTTCTTTCTATATTTTATTCTTGCTCTGTTTTCTACATTAAGTTCTCTTACTTGGACTATATATATATATATATATATATATATATATATATATATATATGAATAATTTATTTAAAAACTATGTTACATATTTCAGAATCGGACCGCGGTTTCATCCAAATAGGCTGACTTTTTGAATTTTTAAAAAGTCAACACCCCAAAGGGAATGTTCAGCGTACTGAAATGAGATAAAAAAAAAAAAAGAAGCTCGATGAGAAATGACGTTTGGGTTCATCGTTAAAAACCGGTGCATTACTGAAGTGTCCCTTTGGAAAAGGTATATTTATTAGGATTCATTGAGTGTTATTTTAATTATTATTCATAGTTTTGTGTTTTTAAAAAAGGTTTTTATTTTATTCTACTATGTGCTAATAAAGCACCAATTATTTATTTGTAGTTTTGTATTTTTATTTTAAAAGTGTTGTATTTTGAATATCGTCTATAGATCGTAGGAGATTTTCGGCATCTTGAAAAATGAAAACAGAGGGGGCGGCGTTTGAATTCATCGTTTCAAACGGTGTATTACTCAAGTCTCCTTTTGAAGAAGGTGCTGAAATCAAATTAATAGACAAACACTTCCCACCATCAAATAAGCTCCATAAACTCTTTAATAGAAACACGATCAAAACTAGTTATTCTTGCTTTCATCCATAGGATCCATTCTAGCCTCAAAGCCAACACCAGAAACCGATCCCCCAACCCCCGCTGCTCATGCAGTTAGTTCCATTGTATACGAAGTCAAAGTTACATCAGGTGTAGATACCAAGAAGGAGGAAATTTACATCGGAATGACTCAAGGAACCTTTAAACAAAGACTCTACGCTCACAATACACAAAAAGGTTAGGGTTAGGGTTAAACAAAGACTCTACGCTCACAATACAAAAAAAGGTCAGCCCATCTGGATGAAACCGCGGTACGATTCTGAAATATGTAACATATAGTTTTTAAGTAAATTATTTGTATTAGCTCTCACTTTTCTGTGATCGAGCACTTTATTGATTTCTTTTCAATATAACTTGACACACACACACACACATTATATATATATATATATATATATATATATATATAACTCAGACGGAGATTGAACCGTCGATATTGATGTCTATAGTCCAGCGTTCTACCACTGGACCAAGACGTTCTGTCTAGAAATACGTACGATTTTTATCACCTAAATATTTAATGCATTTTATGTAATTATTTTTATTGGTGATTGTAGTGTTCGTTGTTATTTTGCTTACTATTATTTCGATTGTCTCACTTTCCTAAGTGATTAAGATGCAGAAAATTGCATTATTAGTCGCCCGTAACTTCATACGACGTATTTCTCGTTAATATATATTTTTATTTATTTTAGACATACATAAAAGTAATCCATGAGTTGGTTCTCATAAGAGAGCACAGCTGAAACATGTGTGCACATATGTAACCGAAAAATGTTTGTATAAATAAAAATTTATACTAAGAAACAGCTTTACTCGTTATTGAACACTTTTTATAATCACTGGAGTTTCATTTATAGAAACAAATACATGCACTATATATATATATATATATGTAAAGGAGTAAGGCTACCAACATTTGTAGAATGTTTTTTTCAACATTTATTTATTATTTTGTTGTTTTTTTCAACATTTATTTATTATTTTGTTGTTTTACCATTTTATGATTTTAATTAAAATCATAAAATGGTAAAACAACAAAATAATAAATAAATGTTGAAAAAACAACAAAATAATAAATAAATGTTGAAAAAAACATTCTACAAATGTTGGTAGCCTTACTCCTTTGCATATATACTTTTCTCTCGTTGGAACTGCACTAATACTGCACTACCCTCTTTTCTATATATATATATATATGCTCTGTCTAAAGCAACATGTTCAGCACTGCAAGAGATGAAATCCTCTTATCCCTTTCGCATTTAAAACGTCGCATCTTCAGTGATATGCAATATCTTGGTCAAATTGAAGATAAAGTCCCATTCTGCTGCAGTTAGTAAGGCAATTTTTCCATTTTCTTTTTTCGAAATATTCATATTTACAAGAATTTGTTTTTCTTAGAGCGTTAGGAGGTTAGGGTTAGGGTTAGGTGAGGAGTTGAAGTTTGGAGTTAACAATTGCTGAGCTTTTTCTTTAAAACTGACTCCAGAGTTGGATTATTTTGGAGTGACATACTGAGAACCGGATTCTGCAATGTCCAAATAAAGTCTTTTAACATGGTTCGTACGTGGATGGCACTACGCAAAATTCTTGGTAAAATCAATAAATACAAAATTATTTATATTTTAACCGAATGAAAAAAGTGTAAAAAGCATAAATTGAAAGTTCTATGTTTCGCCAGCCCATGTGATTCCACCAAGATTAGCTACAAAATCTATGAAGTAAATCAGTAAGATGTTCCAGGCCTGACCTCAAACACCTTGATTGACACACTTACCGTCACCTACTCACCCACCAACCCAGGCGTTACTCTTCAAAGAACACTCACTCGATGCAACACTCGCCTTCAACTCCACACGTACAGACGCAGGGTACATTTTTTCTCCATTTAAACATTTTTTTTGTTTAACATAGTTCACCCCAAACAAGGCAGGATGCCACTGTAGACGTAAAGGGCTACTGTAAAAAAAAGAGAGGAGAAGGTAGAGGGCAGTCAACCTAGATTGGGATCTGCGCAGCGAGATGTCTGTTTACATTAGTTTTAAACTTCTGCATGTCTGTAGTGTCGGGGAAACAGGGAGCAGGGAGGGAGTTCCAGAGGCCAGCAACACGAGGAAAAAAGCTATTTGAGTAGAAGGCTCTCCGACATCTGGGGACCTCCACAGTGAATGAATGAGATTTAGTTGATTGTCGAGTTAGTCTAGTGAATTTACGTCGAGGGGGCACTAGTGTAGCCAGTTCATCGGAGCATAATCGATTGAAGTATTTGTAAAACAAGCACAAGGATGCTACATTGCGGCGATGGGACAGGGACTGGAGCTTGGTTGACAGTGAGGGATCTATTAGGTTGGCAATTCTTTTTTGGACCTTGTCAAGGAGGGAGAGACTAGTAGATGATGCACCAGCCCAGATGTGACAACAATACTCCATGCATGGGCGGATGGTGGCTTTGTAGAGATACAGGATAATGTCAGGCGAGAGGAGTTTACTAGCATGGTAGAGGGAGCCAACCTTCTTTGCGGCAGCCTTGGCAATGTCTTCGATGTATTTGTTCCAATTCATGTTACCTGTGAAGGTTAGGCCGAGGAGTTTGAATGATGAACTCTCAGGTAGGGTGTTGTTAGCCATAACAATCGGTGGTTGGAGAGGTTCTTTGTAGTAATTGAAGGAAAGGAGCTTTGTCTTAGCGGCATTAAAAGTTACCAACCATTTGTGACCCCAATCCACTACAGCCTGGAGGTAATTTTCTAAGAATTCAGCCAATGCCTCAGATATGATCGCGTCGGTTTTGCCAACATGGCGAGAGTAAAGCGTGGTGTCGTCAGCAAATAAACCAATCTCAGACACTATGTCATCAGGGAGATCGTTTATATAGATCAGGAACAACAGAGGTCCAAGGATAGATCCCTGGGGTACACCAGCATTTATGTCATGTTGCTTAGATGAACGGCCATCGAGGACAACCTGGATTTTTCTTTTCTAGAAAGGATCTGATTATATTAAGTAATTGCCCAGTAATACCGTATGAGCGTATTTTCAGGAGAAGCCCTTTATGCCATACCTTGTCAAAGGCCTTGGATATATCAAGCGCTACTGCCCTAGCTTCTCCTGCCTTGTCGAGTGTATGATACATGCGTTCAGAGATGACCGTTAGGATGTCTGCAGTAGATCGTGCTTGTCTAAATCCATACTGGCGGTCAGATAGAAGTTTAGCATTATTTAAGTGCCTTACTATCGCTAGATTGATTAAGGATTCGAAGATTTTAGCAAAGATCGGCAGCAGACTGATTGGGCGATAGTTGTGAGGATCGGTTCTATTCCCAGAACTCTTGTAGACTGGTACCACAGAGGCAATTTTCCAGCTGTCGGGGAAGCAAGATTCAGCTAGGCATTTATTGTAGAGTTTGGAGAGGACAGGGGCCAGTTCAGCAGAGCATTTCTTTATTACTATTGCTGGTATAAGATCAGGCCCACAAGCTTTGGAGGTGTCAAGGTTTTTTATGATGTCTCTGCCCTGGGATGGGGTGATGACCAGGTTATCAAGTGTGGCTTCGGTCCGCAATGGGAATTTAGGGAGGGGGTGGTTATCTGAGATTAAAGTAGAGTTAGAAGTGAAGCGCTGGGCAAGTAGTTCAGCCTTATCAGTGGCCGTGCAAGCGACATCATTGTGGTTTGATAGTGGGGGAATCGTTGATTGACCATTATTCACTACACTATTGTAGATTTTCCAGAAATCACGAGTACCTAATTTCTGTGACTGGATGCATTTTTCTGTTAACTCATTATACCTTCTCTTCGCTTCACCTATCACGGCCTTGCATTTATTTCTTGACTCTATAAATGTATGTCTATTAGTAGCTGACTTATGGCGGCCAAATTTACGGAATGCTTGTTGCCTCTTAGAAATGGCAGCTGCACATTCCGAGGTGAACCATTGGGGAGAGTGGGACGTGCTAAAGAATTTTTGCATGGGGACATAGGCTTCGATGCCTGCTTTGACCCATTCAGTTAATTCGTTTGCACACTGGTCGACAGGGAGTGAGAAGGTTTCCCTCCATGGGGCGTCACTGATGTAATCTCTGATTGACTCGAAATCAGCCTGCTTATAGTATCTTGTTGTTTTGAGCAACGGTTCATCAGCTTTTGGACGACTTCTTAGGGTGATATGTATCATTAGCACAATGTGATCAGCATTCCCGAGTGGGCTATGAGCTTTCGTCACACAAGCCTCGAAATATGCTGAGTGGAATTCCATCATGTCAGAATAGCTATGCTGGGGAATGCAAAGTTCTTCTCCGATGGCTCCCAGTCGTAGTTTTCTCAGCACCTCAGAGTGATTGAAGTGTGTTACATAAGTCTTCAATTGGATAACAATGTTCCCCACGGATCTTTGATTACTTATAATCTCGTTTACCACAAGCTGCAATGTGTATGCATTATTGCTGAAGTCAGGTATATCTGTTAGTTTCATGCCTTTCATCACGTCTGTACAACTGTCTCTGAGCACAAGTATCGCCTTTTTCTGGGTTGATATCCAAATGGGATATCATCTTACTGGTGTACATAGACGTGACAGAAGCAAATAGACACCTCATCAAAAATAATGCATACATGTTTAAAGTTTCTGCCTCCTTCATCGACAGTCAGCACCCGGAGGTGTACAAAGCAGCAGTAAAAGTTTGAAACATCGATAATTAACATGTTTTGTGTTTCAGATATCAATATATCACCTTTCAAGTATTAGAATTATCAGAGTTTCAGAGGAGTCATATAGATTATTCTGGAGGTGGACTTAATCAACTTCAAATCACTGCAAACCTCGGGATTTCACTGTCAACTGTTAATCGAGTAATTATCGAATTCATTAGAGAGGGGAGAAATAATCAATACCTAAGTCGATCAGGACCCTTACCCGACAGCAGTCTTTGTTATTAATGATAATAAGGGTGTTTATTTACTTGTGTCATGTCTGTGTAGACTCCAGTATGGGAACCAGGCATGACCTTTACGTTTAAGTGTAGCCGTTTCTTTTCAAAGTCATTATCTATGTCATATTAAACTCATTGCAGATTATGAAAATAACGATAATTAATTTAGATAACAAAAAAGAAAGTAAGAATATTCTTCTCGTTGTGTTTTTCAAACCTTTCCGTGGATCACAAACCTTTTTATTCCTAAAAGAAAAACATTGAAAACTAATATGTAACAAATGGTGACCCATTAAAAAGGGCCAAAAGACATAAAAGAAAATGATTTAAAGAAAAAAGGTAAAGAAGGGAGTGGATGCACGATGGAGGATTTTGAGTGCATGCTAGGTGGTAGAGGGCGGAGAAGTTACTGGAAAAGCCCACCACAGCAAGTTTTTTTTTAGTGTGTGTGTTTGTCGAAGGAAACCTTGGATTTGAATGGGGGGGGGGGGGTGGAGGAGAAGGAGGAGGAGGACAACAACAACAAAAAAACAACAACAGTAGTCACCTTCCACATCTTGCTGCAGTGGAAAGCAAAAAATAAACAGCTGCCAACCATGCCGAGGAACTGCCATGACAGCAACAGACCCTTCTTTGTTTGGATGAGGTGTGGTGCAGCTTGGTCCTAGGGGTGCAGTCTCCAAGGCATTACCTTCTCTTTTTGAAGGGAGAGTTATTAACAATTGCTTGAGGCATCCTTACGGGAGAATACTGACTGGTGCGTTCATGGTTATGTTTTTACTCAGCGCGCATCCTTGGGCGAGCAGGATTTCCTCGCCTTCCAGTCGGTGCCACATATTTTTACAAGTAAATCACGAGAGTGAACATTTGAAATATGATTATTTCTGTACAATCTCCATTTTTATAAAGTTAGGTATGTCTTTATGTTTATATATTTGTATGTACAGGACTCGCTCCTAAACTAATTAACTTATCATTATAAATTTTGGAAGACAACTGTTAGGTGTCAGGGTGGGTAATATGGGCTATATTAAATTTAATCAAGTATTATGCAAAGGGGAAACCTCCCATTTGAAAATTAAAATATATAAGACTTGCATCAAATTTAATCTATAGTCACAAGCAAGATTTTGTGAATTTTAATTTCTTCTTGAGACCCCTTAAACTTCAGCCTTAAATTTTAGACATTTTTTAGAATCTAAATTAATAATGGTGTATAATACTACTCGACGACCGCTGACCCCCAAAACGTACATTTGCCATGGTTTTCTCTTTTTCTCTATCTTCTTATTCTTGCCCTGTCAATCCTAGCCCTGGCGATCGCTGAACGAGCACAAAGCAGAGTTTACAATTTGCATTCAAAGTAAGGAACAATGCAGATATATACATTGTGTAAACTCGTTTTGTTGAACACATGTGTGCATGTGTGTCGTTGGGGCTCCGTCGTTAGTGTCCCTACTTCTGAGCTCTATTCCTATATTTCAATTCAGAGATCAGCTAAGACTTTACTGAGATCTCTTGTCAATCTGCCTGTCATGATCATTCGCTGTCGTCCACTTGAATTCTTCTCCTGACCATTCACCACCAAGCTGCCCATCGATCTCACCGAACCCATCTGTGTCCCCTAAATATATCTACTTTCTACCGGAAATCCGATACATCCGGTCCCCCAAGTTACTCTCAGCTTACCTCAACCGAAAATAAATACTTCCTTCCGAATTCTTCATCCTGACCCTTCCTTTGGCTAATTGTTTATCGCGTCACTTCATCTGTACAGCACAATTGATCTGTCGCTCCCTTTTTATCATCTACTTCCACTTTGTAATTTACTTTTGCATTATTTTTGTATTGTCATTTACTTCCCAGCTAATATTTTTAAGTGTACTCGGCTGTGGGGGCAGGGCAGTCCATACTATCACAACGGATTTCGATTAAAATTGGAATAAGTATTCTAGACATAAAGTTTAGTAGCATTATATCTTGGTTTTGATCTTTGTAAGTGTTGTGACCCTGTTTAGGGGCCGAAATGAAGACACGGAACATGGGGTTAGGTGAACAATATATATTGAAGAAAAGATATGTACAGAGAACAAGAGAAGTGGTATATCAGTCCTGACTGCCAAGGTAGACTGGAGTTGATTCCAATACGAGAAGCCTAAATGCTTCCAGTATTTTATTAGGAATGGACGAATCCAACTGTTCGTCATATATGTACGGCAGCATAACACTCCCTTCCAAGCCTTACCTCCTCAGGAGTCTTAATATCGTTTCCATCTTGGATTTATTTCGATATAATCCGGAGCTATCCATTTCCTTTTAGACTGCCGCTTTTCTGTGGCTGCTGTAGTTACAGGTAAGTCAAAGGTGTCGTATATTACGTCCATCACTTCTACCTGGGGAGATCTGTCAGTGTCATCTGACAGTCTTTTCCTAATCTGGTTTAGGTGTCTCTTATGAGAGAACTGAGGTCCTTGAGTTATGTAGACCATAGATCCAATCCTTTTTTCTATTGTACCAGGTTCCCAAAAAGATGCGTTGTTTTTAAACATTTTAGAATATACTCTGTCTCCTGGGATGTCTCGTTTCTTTGGTACAGTAGAGACTCGACCTTGTTTGGTCTGTTTAGGCAGTAATTTTTCAAAAACAGACTTCACTTTCCGTGAAAACATCATCTCTGCGGTAGACAATGAGGATGGTATGTTCACTTTGGCGTGATTCTGGACACTTGCAAAAACTGTTGCAGGGCCTTTTCTGTGGGAGTAACGCAAACTTTTTTTAGGGCTCTTTTTAGAGTGTCCACAAAGTGTTCCGTCTGGCCGTTTAACCGAGGATGATACGGAAGGAATCGTGATGTGTGTTATCTGAAAAATCTTGCAGAAATCTTTGAAGTCGGATGACATGAACTGCGTTCCGTTGTCGCTAACCAAACAATCGACTACCCCAAAACGGACGAAAATTTCATGCAAGTAGTTGATTGTCACCTCCGTAGTGGGTTTCTTACAGCGTAATACTTCAGGCCACTTGCAAAAACTATCGACCACAATTAGATAGTAGAATCATTCCAATGGACCCACAAAATCCACGTGTACACTCGACCAAGGTCAGTCTGTCTTTGGCCACGGACTATGTTTGATATGGCCTGCTTTTGCTGCCAAGGCACAGCCTTTACACATATTTACGCCATACGTAATGTCCTGATCCATTCTAGGCCAGTACATGAAGCTCCGCATCAAACTCTTCATCCTGTTTGTCCCCGGATGGCCAACGTGAAAATCCCTTAGAATTATATTTTTAATTTCTTTGGAATGACAACTCTCTCGTTGTACATGAGTACATCATAGCAGAATGAAAAATTCTCCGCAAAATGTACGCACTTATCCGCCACTACAGCTGTTGTACTGATGATGAATTTTTTCTGCCCTTTAATCTTTTAATCATTCATATTCAGATAATTCTCTTTCTATTTTGAGTATGACGATGAAATAACTTTGCAGCTCAATTAAGCCTTTCTTTTTGCCATTAAATCTTGTAATCATTCATTATAAGATAATTCCTTTTCTATTTAGAGTATGAATATTAAATAACTTTGCTACTAAATTTAGCCTTTCTTTTTGCAATTTAATCTTTTAATCATTCCTATTGAGATAATTCTCTTTCTATTTAGAGTATGATAATTAAATAACTTTGCAGATCAATTAAGCCTTTCTTTTTGCAATTTAATCTTTTAATCATTCATATTCAGATAATTCTCTTTCTATTTAGAGTATGACAATGAAATAACTTTGCAGATCAATTTAGCCTTTCTTTTTGCCATTTAATCTTGTAATCATACATATTCAGATAATTCTCTTTCTATTTAGAGTATGACAATGAAATAACTTTGCAGATCAATTTAGCCTTTCTTTTTGTCATTTAATCTTGTAATCATACATATTCAGATAATTCTCTTTCTATTTAGAGTATGACAATGAAATAACTTTGCAGCTGAATTTAGCCTTTCTTTTTGCCATTTAATCTTTTAATCATTCCTATTGAGATAATTCTCTTTCTATTTAGAGTATGATAATTAAATAACTTTGCAGATCAATTAAGCCTTTCTTTTTGCAATTTAATCTTTTAATCATTCATATTCAGATAATTCTCTTTCTATTTAGAGTATGACAATGAAATAACTTTGCAGATCAATTTAGCCTTTCTTTTTGCCATTTAATCTTGTAATCATACATATTCAGATAATTCTCTTTCTATTTAGAGTATGACAATGAAATAACTTTGCAGATCAATTTAGCCTTTCTTTTTGCCATTTAATCTTGTAATCATACATATTCAGATAATTCTCTTTCTATTTAGAGTATGACAATGAAATAACTTTGCAGCTGAATTTAGCCTTTCTTTCTGCCATTTAATCTTTTCATCATTCATATTGACATAATTCTCTTTCTATTTAGAGTATGCTAATGAAATAACTTTGCAGCTCAATTTAGCCTTTCTTTCTGCCATTTAATCTTTTAATTATTCATATCAAGATAATTCTCTTTCGATTTAGAGTATGACAATAAAATAACTTTGTAGCTCAATTTAGCCTTTCTTTCTGCCATTTAATCTTTTCATCATTCATATTGACATAATTCTCTTTCTATTTAGAGTATGACAATGAAATAACTTTGTAGCTCAATTTAGCCTTTCTTTCTGCCATTTAATCTTTTCATCATTCATATTAACATAATTCTCTTTCTATTTAGAGTATGACGATGAAATAACTTTGCAGCTCAATTAAGACTTTCTTTTTGCAATTTAATCTTGTAATCATTCATATTCAGATAATTCTCTTTCCATTTAGAGTATGACAATAAAATAACTTTGTAGCTCAATTTAGCCTTTCTTTCTGCCATTTAATCTTTTCATCATTCATATTAACATAATTCTCTTTCTATTTAGAGTATGACGATGAAATAACTTTGCAGCTCAATTTAGCCTTTCTTTTTGCAATTTAATCTTGTAATCATTCATATTCAGATAATTCTCTTTCCATTTAGAGTATGACAATAAAATAACTTTGTAGCTCAATTTAGCCTTTCTTTCTGCCATTTAATCTTTTCATCATTCATATTAACATAATTCTCTTTCTATTTAGAGTATGACGATGAAATAACTTTGCAGCTCAATTTAGCCTTTCTTTTTGCCATTTAATCTTGTAATCATTCATATTCAGATAATTCTCTTTCCATTAAGAGTATGACAATGAAATAACTTTGTAGCTCAATTTAGCCTTTCTTTCTGCCATTTAATCTTTTCATCATTCATATTAACATAATTCTCTTTCTATTTAGAGTATGACGATGAAATAACTTTGCAGCTCAATTAAGACTTTCTTTTTGCAATTTAATCTTGTAATCATTCATATTCAGATAATTCTCTTTCCATTTAGAGTATGACAATAAAATAACTTTGCAGCTCAATTTAGCCTTTCTTTTTGCCATTTAATCTTGTAATCATACATATTCAGATAATTCTCTTTCTATTTAGAGTATGACAATGAAATAACTTTGCAGATCAATTTAGCCTTTCTTTTTGTCATTTAATCTTGTAATCATACATATTCAGATAATTCTCTTTCTATTTAGAGTATGACAATGAAATAACTTTGCAGATCAATTTAGCCTTTCTTTTTGCCATTTAATCTTGTAATCATACATATTCAGATAATTCTCTTTCTATTTAGAGTATGACAATGAAATAACTTTGCAGATCAATTTAGCCTTTCTTTTTGTCATTTAATCTTGTAATCATACATATTCAGATAATTCTCTTTCTATTTAGAGTATGACAATGAAATAACTTTGCAGATCAATTTAGCCTTTCTTTTTGCCATTTAATCTTGTAATCATACATATTCAGATAATTCTCTTTCTATTTAGAGTATGACAATGAAATAACTTTGCAGATCAATTTAGCCTTTCTTTTTGTCATTTAATCTTGTAATCATACATATTCAGATAATTCTCTTTCTATTTAGAGTATGACAATGAAATAACTTTGCAGATCAATTTAGCCTTTCTTTTTGCCATTTAATCTTGTAATCATACATATTCAGATAATTCTCTTTCTATTTAGAGTATGACAATGAAATAACTTTGCAGATCAATTTAGCCTTTCTTTTTGTCATTTAATCTTGTAATCATACATATTCAGATAATTCTCTTTCTATTTAGAGTATGACAATGAAATAACTTTGCAGATCAATTTAGCCTTTCTTTTTGCCATTTAATCTTGTAATCATACATATTCAGATAATTCTCTTTCTATTTAGAGTATGACAATTACATAACTCTGCAGCTGAATTTAGCCTTTCTTTCTGCCATTTAATCTTTTCATCATTCATATTGACATAATTCTTTTCTATTTAGAGTATGACAATGAAATAACTTTGTAGATCAATTTAGCCTTTCTTTCTGCCATTTAATCTTGTAATCCTTCATATTCAAATAATTCCTTGCATATTTAGAGTAAGACGATTAAATAACTTTGCAGATCAATTTAGCTTTTCTTTCTGCCATTTAATCTTTTAATCATTCATATTCAGATAATTCTCTTTCTATTTAAAGTTTGACGATGAAATAGCTTTGCAGCTCAATTTAGTTTTCTTTCTGCCATTTAATATTTTAATCATTCATATCAAGATAATTCTCTTTTTATTTAGAGTATGACGATTAAATAACTTTGCAGCTCAATTTAGCTTTTCTTTCTGCCATTTAATCTTTTAATAATTCATATTGAGATAATTCTCTTTCTATTTTGAGTAAGACAATTAAATAACTTGGCAGATCAATTTATCTTTTATTTCTGCAATTTAATCTTTTAATCATTCATATTCAGATAATTCTCTTTCTATTTAGTGTATGACAATGAAATAACTTTGACGATATATTTATCTTTTCTTTCTGCTATTTAATCTTTTAACCATACATATTCAGATAATTCTCTTTCTATTTAGAGTATGACAATGAAATAACTTTGCAGATCAATTTAGCCTTTCTTTCTGCCATTTAATCTTGTAATCCTTCATATTCAAATAATTCCTTGCATATTTAGAGTAAGACGATTAAATAACTTTGCTACTCAATTTAGCGATTCTTTTTGCCATTTAATCTTTTAATCATTCATATTAAGATAATTCTCTTTCTATTTAAAGTTTGACGATTAAATAACTTTGCAGCTCAATTTAGCCTTTCTTTCTGCCATTTAATCTTTTAATAATTCATATTGAGATAATTCTCTTTCTATTTAGAGTATGACGATGAAATAACTTTGCAGCTCAGTTTAGCCTTTCTTTTTGCAATTTAATCTTGTAATCATTCATATAAAGATAATTCTCTTTCTATTTTGAGTGTGACAATTAAATAACTTTGCAGCTCAATTCAGCCCTTCTTTTTGCCATTTAATGTTTTAATCATTCATATTGAGATGATTCCCCTTTCTATTTAGAGTATGACAATTAAATAACTTTGCCGCTCAATTTAGCCTTTCTTTTTGCCATTTAATCTTTTAATAATTCATATTGACATAATTCTCTTTCTATTTTGAGTGTGACAATTAAATAACTTTGCAGCTGAATTTAGCCTTTCTTTTTGCCATTTAATCTTTTAATTATTCATATTCAGATAATTCTCTTTCCATTTAGAGTAAGACAATGAAATAACTTTGTAGCTCAATTTAGCCTTTCTTTTTGCCATTTTATCTTTTCATTATTCATATTGACATAATTCTCTTTCTATTTAGAGTATGACGATGAAATAACTTTGCAGCTCAATTAAGCCTTTCTTTTTGCAATTAAATCTTGTAAACATTCATATTCAGATAATTCTCTTTCCATTTAGAGTATGACAATAAAATAACTTTGTAGCTCAATTTAGCCTTTCTTTTTGCCATTTAATCTTTTAATTATTCATATTCAGATAATTCTCTTTCTATTTAGAGTATGACGATGAAATAACTTTGCAGCTCAATTTAGCCTTTCTTTTTGCCATTTAATCTTTTCATCATTCATATTGACATAATTCTCTTTCTATTTAGAGTATGACGATGAAATAACTTTGCAGCTCAATTTAGCCTTTCTTTTTGCCATTTAATCTTTTCATCATTCATATTGACATAATTCTCTTTCTATTTAGAGTATGACGATGAAATAACTTTGCAGCTCAATTTAGCCTTTCTTTTTGTTATTTAATCTTTTAATCATTCATATTCAGTTAACTCCTTTTCGATTTAGAGTATGACAATTAAATAACTTGGCAGATCAATTCATCTTTTCCTTCTGCAATTTAATCTTTTAATCATACATATTCAGATAATTCTCTTTCTATTTAGAGTATGACAATGAAATAACTTTGCAGATAAATTTATCTTTTCTTTCTGCCATTTAATCTTTTAATCATACATATTCAGATAATTCTCTTTCTATTTAGAGTATGACAATGAAATAACTTTGCAGATCAATTTAGCCTTTCTTTCTGCCATTTAATCTTGTAATCCTTCATATTCAAATAATTCCTTGCATATTTAGAGTAAGACGATTAAATAACTTTGCTACTCAATTTAGCGATTCTTTTTGCCATTTAATCTTTTAATATTTCATATTGAGATAATTCACTTTCTATTTAGAGTGTGACAATTCAATAACTTTGCAGATCAATTTAGCCTCTCTTTTTGCCATTTAATCTTTTAATCATTCATATTGAGATAATTCTCTTTCTATTTTGAGTGTGACAATTCAATAACTTTGCAGCTCAATTTAGCCTTTCTTTCAGCCATTTAATCTTTTAATTATTCATATTGAGATAATTCCCCTTTCTATTTAGAGTATGACAATGAAATAACTTTGCAGCTCAATTTAGCTTTTCTTTTTGCCATTTAATCTTTTAATAATTCATATTGTGATAATACTCTTTTTATTTTGAGTATGACAATTACATATATATACATACATATACATATAAGAAGAAATAGTCACA
>OY744518.1:166381712-166391712 GCA_963556195.1 Sepiola atlantica
TATCAAACGCGTGATAGGGCGTCGGCACACACATTGTCAGTGCCTCGGATATGTTGGATGTCGAGATTATATTCTTGTAGGAAGAGACTCCAACTTAATAATCGCCTATTTTTACTCTTCATTCGGTGTAGAAAGGTAAGAGGGTTATGGTCTGTATAAACAATCGTGGGTTGGCTCGACGACGAAACATATACGTCGAAGTGTTGTAGACTGAGGACTAAGGCTAAGGTTTCCTTCTCTACAGTGGAGTAGTTCCTCTGACAGGCGTTGAATTTACGAGAGAAGTAACTGACAGGGTGCTCAATACCATTTGGGTCGGTTTGAAGTAGGACCGAGCCGATGCCATGGTCACTGGCGTCGACAGCTAACCGAAAGGGACGCTGAAAGTCCGGAGCTCTCAGCACAGGATCAGAGCACAGCAGCGATCTGATCTGTTCGAAGGAGTTTTGGCAAGAATGGGTCCAAATGAATTTGGACTTTTTAGACAACAGCCGGGTGAGGGGTGACGCAATATCAGAGAAGTTCCGGCAAAACTTTCGATAGTAGCCTGCCATGCCAAGGAATCGTCTCAGGCTTCTAACATTGGTCGGGGCAGGGACATCCAGGATGCTTTGGATCTTGGCGTTGATGGGGGATATCTTCCCATACCCAATAGTATGCCCCAGATACGTAACTTCGGCTTTCCCGAACTCACTTTTCGATAGGTGGACAGTGAGATTGGCCCGCAAGAGCCGGTCAAACACTTTCCTTAAGGACGCGATATGGTCGGGCCAATTGTCGTTGTACATGACAATGTCGTCAATGTAGATTTCAACGTTGGGTAAATCCCTCAGGCAATGGTTCATCATCCTTTGGAATGTGGCCTGGGAATTTTTCATACCGAACGGCATGACCCGGTATTGGTATAACCCTTGCGGGGTGACAAACGCCGAAATCTCCTTGGCACGCTCGGTGAGTGGGACACACCAGTATCCCTTTAATAAGTCCAACTTAGTGATGTAAGTTGCCCTACCCACTCTGTCGATGCAGTCATCCATCCTAGGAATGGGGTGGGAGTCTGTTCGGGTAACGGAATTCACCCTGCGGTAATCTGTACAAAACCGGATTGAGCCATCGGGTTTCTTGACCAAGACGCATGGCGAAGACCAGCTACTCTGACTGGGTTCGATGATTCCATGTTCAAGCATGTATTCTACCTCCTGGCGTATTATTTCCGCTTTCTGCGGGTTGACGCGATAGGGGTGTTGTTTGACGGGAGTGGCGTTCCCAACGTCCACGTCGTGTTGGGTGAGGACTGTCTGCTTGGGCGTATCCGGAAACAACTTGCGGGAATCCCAAATGAGGCTTGCCATCTCTTCTTTCTCGTTGTGGGTCAAATGAACGACCACAGACGTGAGATCAGCAAGGATTTCTGAGTTCGGCAATCGTATAGGGTGGTCAGTTTTCCCTATAGATTCCTCAGGGATATCTGTCTGACGATGCACACGGTCAGATCTAGTGACAACTAGGACAGGATTCGACTGGTCCCTCTCGTGATAAGGTTTTATCATATTTATGTGGCACATCTGCGTGGCCCTGCGACGGTCTGGTGTGTTCACGACATAATTGAGGTCGCTGGCTTTCCGTGCGATTTCGTATGGGCCATGGAATCTAGCTTTTAGGGGTTGACCGGGCATAGGCAGTAGGACTAGGACCTTGTCCCCAACGTCAAATGTTCGAGGGACGGTGTTCCGATCATACCGTCTCTTCATCTTGCCTTGAGCTGATTTTAGATTCTGCTGAGCTATCTCACTCGTCTCCTGCAAACGTGTCCGGAATCGTGACACGTAGTCAAGTAAAGATTTATTCTCTTGACTCTCCTGCAGCCACGTATCCTTAAGCAGGGATAGAGGACCGCGCACGGAATGACCGAAAACAAGTTCAAAGGGGCTGAATCCCAGCGACTCCTGGGTAGCATCCCGCGCCGCGAACATTAAGAACGGGATGCCCTCATCCCAGTCGCTGTGATGGTCGAAGCAATATGTTCGCACCATGTTTTTCAGGGTGGAATGAAAGCGCTCCAGGGCTCCCTGGGATTGGGGGTGATATGCACTGGATTTCACCGTCGTGATGCCCAGGCTGCTCATGGCCTGCTGGAACAGCCTCGACATAAAATTTGATCCCTGGTCTGACTGCACCACCTTCGGCAGTCCGACCATGGAGAAGAAGGTGATCAAAGCTTTCGCGATCGTTCCAGCTGATACATTCCTGAGGGGTATCGCTTCGGGGAACCGGGTCGAAGCACACATAATTGTTAACAGGTGCTCGTTCCCACGTTTGGACCTTGGGAGTGGACCAACACAATCGATAAGGATTCGGCAGAAGGGCTCCTCAAATGCGGGTATCGGATGGAGGGGAGCATCGGGGATTCTCTGATTCGGCTTGCCCACCATCTGGCATGTGTGGCAAGTTTTACAGTATTTCGCCACGTCTCTACGGATCCCCGGCCAATAGAAGTGTTTGGTAATCCGGTCGTGCGTCTTTCGGATACCCATATGGCCTCCCATGGGCATCTCATGGGCTGTCCTCAACACTTCATTCCTATACCCGTTTGGTAAGACTACCTGGTGTACTGTTGACCAGTCCTCGAGGGCGGGTGTATGTGGTGGTCTCCACTTTCTCATCAAGGTACCTTCTTTGATGAAGTACCCACACGGTTCTTCATCCATCTCTCCCTCGTCTACCGCTTCTCTGAAAAGCGGGGCGATATCTTGGTCTTTTCTTTGCTCATGGGCGATTGACGTCCATGAGGTCGGGGTTGCCTTAACTAAGTCTCCCTCACTGGGGGGGTCAGGTCTTGGGGTCTCTTCGAGCGTAGACATCGATTCTACCTCGTGACCGATACAGGTTTGGGAAAGGTCCACGACTTCACTTCCCATCTCTTCGCCGCTTTCTTCAGCGCGTACTTCTCTGGCCTTCTTTTGGGCCCTTGCCCGGGTCACCACACATGCTGGGTACACTCCGGTGTCACTATTCTCTGGCTTATCAGCGACCCCTGAGGAGTTTGGCTGTTTCGCTACTTTTAATGGTGGGGGTGCTACTTTCTCCCTGGCCAAATCGTTGCCGAGTAGCATCGCAATGCCTCTCATAGGCAAATCGTCGACCACTCCGATCTCTATAGTATCACATACTATATCGGACTCAAGTGTCACTCTATGAAGTGGAACGCTAACAAAGCCCTTTCCGACTCCCTCTATAATGACAACTTCGCCTGTTGCCGTGTTTGCTCCACGCGGCATGTGTCTTTTCAGTATCAGGGACTGGGTTGCTCCAGTATCCCTTAATATTTTAATATTCGACTTCCTCGTGGGATCATCCACAGGACATATCGAACCGTCTGAGATGAAAGGTATATACTCCTCCCTAATCTCATCCACGTTCGTATTTGCGACGCCTCTCCGTGATGCGATAAACCCTTGTGGTTTATTTGAGGGCGCACCTCTGTTTTCTGCGTCCCTCTTCCTCATCAAACAATTCGCTGCTATGTGTCCCACCCTGCTACAGTAGTGACACCGCATCGTTCTCCATCTCTCCGCCTGTGGACTAGTCAGGGAATTGTTTTTGTTCCGCGGGCTGTCCAGTCGGTTGCTGTTGCCTGTTGGGCTTGCCCTCATGCTAGGACCAGCGCTAGCCACCATTCTGGGGTTAGTGCAGCTTCCGTCAGCAAACGGGTCGTTCGCCCTGCTCTTGCCCCGCTTATGCGTTAACACATACTCGTCTGCAAGTGTGGCCATGTCATACGCTATATCCACTTGTCTCTCGTTAAGATACACTTTGAGATCGTCATGGACACACCTCTTGAACTCTTCTGTGAGCACTAGCTGTCTCAGCCTATCATGGTCCGTCCCAACGCTTTTGGCTGCGCACCACCTGTCAAAGTAGGTCTCTTTCTGCCGAAAGAACTCTACATACGTTTGCCCGTCCTGCTTTTTGTGGTTTCTAAACCTCTGCCTATACGCTTCTGGCACCATCTCGTAGCTCCGTAGGATTGCGAACTTTACAATGTTATAGTCGGCGCAATCCGCCGCCGATAGGGAGGCGTATATCTCCTGGGCCTTACCCTTTAACACTGTTTGTAGAAGTAGGGTCCAGTTATCGAGCGGCCAGTTCAGGCTTGAGGCGATTTTCTCGAAGTGATGGAAATATTTGTCCACATCAGCTTCGTAGAATGCTGGCACGAGTCTAACCTGTTTAGCAAGGTCGAAGTCGTTTCGCCTCTCGTCGCGCAGTGTTCTTCCATCCTCCAATTCTCGGAGTCTGGTTTCCTGCTCCATCTTAGCGATCCTTTCGCGCGAGCTGGCTTCAATCTTAGCCTTTTCCAGCTCCATTTGGGCCATTGAGAGTCCGGGCGAGTCTGACACAAGGTCGTCCAGCACACCTTCGTCGAAGATCTCATTGTCGACCATATGCTCTTCAACAACTCTCACTAATTGGGACTTCCTCATCGACTGTCTCGTATCTAACTCTAATGCTATCCCTACCTCAATTATATTGTCTTTTTTTAATCTCTTGAGGTCCTCGAACGTGGGAGAATTTAGAAAGGCCTCTACTATCGACATCTTGGATTTATGTGTCTCGTTGCCTCGCACCTGCTCCGTCTCTCCAAGGAGTCCTAATTGAACTTGGAGAAAATATAATCCCGGACGAGCCCCCAATTTTGTTACGGCCGCCCCCGAGTCGGGATCACAAGAGGGGATTGCGCAACAAATTATAAAAAAAAGTAAAAAAAGTTTTGTCCAGGAACGGCTCGTTTTCCTCCCGGGGCAATGTTACAAGTGAACCGTGCGTGGGAAGGGGAAATTCTCCAATTTCAGACCAGATAGAGAGAGGGGCCGAAGCTCGGCAAGAGAACAACACAAACGCCCAGGTAAGGTATACAAACAATGTTTATTTACAGGATAACGAAAAGAGGATATAGGTATAAAACTAGATAACATAAAAACAAAATACTAGCAGTAAAAGGGGGGGGGGTATTTAACGTATCTATTGACGAGCAAAGAAATGACATTCAATCATGAAATAACAACAGAGAGAGGTAAACAGTTTAACTTACACGACGTCGGTAATACAGAAAGATGACAGTTCACGAAACAACGAACAATGTTTGGTGAAGGGAAAGATGAGGTCGATTCAAGTCTGGCAGAAGGAAACGAATGAGTTCTTTGAGGGCTCGGATTAGCGCTATGCGGCGGATATGTCGTTTCACAGCGTCCTCGAATATACGGTGGGTCGAAGCAGGCATTCGCTTCTTCCTTATCAGTCACGGCTTCGTCGGCCTTGGGTCCGATGGATTCCCTTCAGCAGAAAATCAGGTTCTTTCTTTTCTTCTTCTTTTTCGCTCTCATGAGCACAGGCAATAACGACGTCCAGCAACAACGACGATCAGCGACGAACTGCGCTGTCTCAGCTTCCACTTCCAGTCCGAAGCTAATGGGTTCGGGTAGGGCGATCTCCCTTCTCCCCTGATGGGCTAAATTTAGCTTTTACGAAATCGCAAAGCGGGTGTGAGCCTCCCACCTCACCCACCTACCCGGCAGGCTGCCGGTCCCAAAACAAAAATGACGACATATGTCTCTTTCAGAACCGTCTCTCGAAAATAGGAATGATGAAATGTGTTTTCCTCTGCTCGTCCACTAATTTCTAGGACTAGTTCTGCCATATGCAACACCTCCTCACCAAAAAAACGAAAAATGGATTGCTTGGAATTCCTTTTTCGGAATACAGGAAAAGACTCTAGTATGTCTTATCTAGGTTCTTACTACAATGGGTAACTTATTTGGGTGTATCAAACGCGTGATAGGGCGTCGGCACACACATTGTCAGTGCCTCGGATATGTTGGATGTCGAGATTATATTCTTGTAGGAAGAGACTCCAACTTAATAATCGCCTATTTTTACTCTTCATTCGGTGTAGAAAGGTAAGAGGGTTATGGTCTGTATAAACAATCGTGGGTTGGCTCGACGACGAAACATATACGTCGAAGTGTTGTAGACTGAGGACTAAGGCTAAGGTTTCCTTCTCTACAGTGGAGTAGTTCCTCTGACAGGCGTTGAATTTACGAGAGAAGTAACTGACAGGGTGCTCAATACCATTTGGGTCGGTTTGAAGTAGGACCGAGCCGATGCCATGGTCACTGGCGTCGACAGCTAACCGAAAGGGACGCTGAAAGTCCGGAGCTCTCAGCACAGGATCAGAGCACAGCAGCGATCTGATCTGTTCGAAGGAGTTTTGGCAAGAATGGGTCCAAATGAATTTGGACTTTTTAGACAACAGCCGGGTGAGGGGTGACGCAATATCAGAGAAGTTCCGGCAAAACTTTCGATAGTAGCCTGCCATGCCAAGGAATCGTCTCAGGCTTCTAACATTGGTCGGGGCAGGGACATCCAGGATGCTTTGGATCTTGGCGTTGATGGGGGATATCTTCCCATACCCAATAGTATGCCCCAGATACGTAACTTCGGCTTTCCCGAACTCACTTTTCGATAGGTGGACAGTGAGATTGGCCCGCAAGAGCCGGTCAAACACTTTCCTTAAGGACGCGATATGGTCGGGCCAATTGTCGTTGTACATGACAATGTCGTCAATGTAGATTTCAACGTTGGGTAAATCCCTCAGGCAATGGTTCATCATCCTTTGGAATGTGGCCTGGGAATTTTTCATACCGAACGGCATGACCCGGTATTGGTATAACCCTTGCGGGGTGACAAACGCCGAAATCTCCTTGGCACGCTCGGTGAGTGGGACACACCAGTATCCCTTTAATAAGTCCAACTTAGTGATGTAAGTTGCCCTACCCACTCTGTCGATGCAGTCATCCATCCTAGGAATGGGGTGGGAGTCTGTTCGGGTAACGGAATTCACCCTGCGGTAATCTGTACAAAACCGGATTGAGCCATCGGGTTTCTTGACCAAGACGCATGGCGAAGACCAGCTACTCTGACTGGGTTCGATGATTCCATGTTCAAGCATGTATTCTACCTCCTGGCGTATTATTTCCGCTTTCTGCGGGTTGACGCGATAGGGGTGTTGTTTGACGGGAGTGGCGTTCCCAACGTCCACGTCGTGTTGGGTGAGGACTGTCTGCTTGGGTGTATCCGGAAACAACTTGCGGGAATCCCAAATGAGGCTTGCCATCTCTTCTTTCTCGTTGTGGGTCAAATGAACGACCACAGACGTGAGATCAGCAAGGATTTCTGAGTTCGGCAATCGTATAGGGTGGTCAGTTTTCCCTATAGATTCCTCAGGGATATCTGTCTGACGATGCACACGGTCAGATCTAGTGACAACTAGGACAGGATTCGACTGGTCCCTCTCGTGATAAGGTTTTATCATATTTATGTGGCACATCTGCGTGGCCCTGCGACGGTCTGGTGTGTTCACGACATAATTGAGGTCGCTGGCTTTCCGTGCGATTTCGTATGGGCCATGGAATCTAGCTTTTAGGGGTTGACCGGGCATAGGCAGTAGGACTAGGACCTTGTCCCCAACGTCAAATGTTCGAGGGACGGTGTTCCGATCATACCGTCTCTTCATCTTGCCTTGAGCTGATTTTAGATTCTGCTGAGCTATCTCACTCGTCTCCTGCAAACGTGTCCGGAATCGTGACACGTAGTCAAGTAAAGATTTATTCTCTTGACTCTCCTGCAGCCACGTATCCTTAAGCAGGGATAGAGGACCGCGCACGGAATGACCGAAAACAAGTTCAAAGGGGCTGAATCCCAGCGACTCCTGGGTAGCATCCCGCGCCGCGAACATTAAGAACGGGATGCCCTCATCCCAGTCGCTGTGATGGTCGAAGCAATATGTTCGCACCATGTTTTTCAGGGTGGAATGAAAGCGCTCCAGGGCTCCCTGGGATTGGGGGTGATATGCACTGGATTTCACCGTCGTGATGCCCAGGCTGCTCATGGCCTGCTGGAACAGCCTCGACATAAAATTTGATCCCTGGTCTGACTGCACCACCTTCGGCAGTCCGACCATGGAGAAGAAGGTGATCAAAGCTTTCGCGATCGTTCCAGCTGATACATTCCTGAGGGGTATCGCTTCGGGGAACCGGGTCGAAGCACACATAATTGTTAACAGGTGCTCGTTCCCACGTTTGGACCTTGGGAGTGGACCAACACAATCGATAAGGATTCGGCAGAAGGGCTCCTCAAATGCGGGTATCGGATGGAGGGGAGCATCGGGGATTCTCTGATTCGGCTTGCCCACCATCTGGCATGTGTGGCAAGTTTTACAGTATTTCGCCACGTCTCTACGGATCCCCGGCCAATAGAAGTGTTTGGTAATCCGGTCGTGCGTCTTTCGGATACCCATATGGCCTCCCATGGGCATCTCATGGGCTGTCCTCAACACTTCATTCCTATACCCGTTTGGTAAGACTACCTGGTGTACTGTTGACCAGTCCTCGAGGGCGGGTGTATGTGGTGGTCTCCACTTTCTCATCAAGGTACCTTCTTTGATGAAGTACCCACACGGTTCTTCATCCATCTCTCCCTCGTCTACCGCTTCTCTGAAAAGCGGGGCGATATCTTGGTCTTTTCTTTGCTCATGGGCGATTGACGTCCATGAGGTCGGGGTTGCCTTAACTAAGTCTCCCTCACTGGGGGGGTCAGGTCTTGGGGTCTCTTCGAGCGTAGACATCGATTCTACCTCGTGACCGATACAGGTTTGGGAAAGGTCCACGACTTCACTTCCCATCTCTTCGCCGCTTTCTTCAGCGCGTACTTCTCTGGCCTTCTTTTGGGCCCTTGCCCGGGTCACCACACATGCTGGGTACACTCCGGTGTCACTATTCTCTGGCTTATCAGCGACCCCTGAGGAGTTTGGCTGTTTCGCTACTTTTAATGGTGGGGGTGCTACTTTCTCCCTGGCCAAATCGTTGCCGAGTAGCATCGCAATGCCTCTCATAGGCAAATCGTCGACCACTCCGATCTCTATAGTATCACATACTATATCGGACTCAAGTGTCACTCTATGAAGTGGAACGCTAACAAAGCCCTTTCCGACTCCCTCTATAATGACAACTTCGCCTGTTGCTGTGTTTGCTCCACGCGGCATGTGTCTTTTCAGTATCAGGGACTGGGTTGCTCCAGTATCCCTTAATATTTTAATATTCGACTTCCTCGTGGGATCATCCACAGGACATATCGAACCGTCTGAGATGAAAGGTATATACTCCTCCCTAATCTCATCCACGTTCGTATTTGCGACGCCTCTCCGTGATGCGATAAACCCTTGTGGTTTATTTGAGGGCGCACCTCTGTTTTCTGCGTCCCTCTTCCTCATCAAACAATTCGCTGCTATGTGTCCCACCCTGCTACAGTAGTGACACCGCATCGTTCTCCATCTCTCCGCCTGTGGACTAGTCAGGGAATTGTTTTTGTTCCGCGGGCTGTCCAGTCGGTTGCTGTTGCCTGTTGGGCTTGCCCTCATGCTAGGACCAGCGCTAGCCACCATTCTGGGGTTAGTGCAGCTTCCGTCAGCAAACGGGTCGTTCGCCCTGCTCTTGCCCCGCTTATGCGTTAACACATACTCGTCTGCAAGTGTGGCCATGTCATACGCTATATCCACTTGTCTCTCGTTAAGATACACTTTGAGATCGTCATGGACACACCTCTTGAACTCTTCTGTGAGCACTAGCTGTCTCAGCCTATCATGGTCCGTCCCAACGCTTTTGGCTGCGCACCACCTGTCAAAGTAGGTCTCTTTCTGCCGAAAGAACTCTACATACGTTTGCCCGTCCTGCTTTTTGTGGTTTCTAAACCTCTGCCTATACGCTTCTGGCACCATCTCGTAGCTCCGTAGGATTGCGAACTTTACAATGTTATAGTCGGCGCAATCCGCCGCCGATAGGGAGGCGTATATCTCCTGGGCCTTACCCTTTAACACTGTTTGTAGAAGTAGGGTCCAGTTATCGAGCGGCCAGTTCAGGCTTGAGGCGATTTTCTCGAAGTGATG
>OY744518.1:166410265-166532765 GCA_963556195.1 Sepiola atlantica
AAATTTATTCATATGTCTAAGTTCCTCAGTTTCATAGTTTCCATGCTTCTTAAATTTCAAATTTTTAGTTAAATTTGCAAGTGTGACAGTGTTGCACAGCCCCATGGAGGTGGTGGGGGCCCAAGATACAGCGCCAGAATGAGCTGACCGTGGACCTATGAAGGCCGATAGTACAATTACCATGCTAGTACGAATAGAGAGAAAGAAACCCTTAAAAGTCTCTGAACGGAATTAAACAGCTGGGGATGAGAAAAAGAAAACCGAATTATTTTTTATGGCTTACAAAAGATAGGATAAAAACGAATTAACTTCTCAAAGTCGATATAAGAATGTCCACAGAGAGGGGGGGCGTTCTTGACAGTTGAACTCTGTGAGGGACTTATAGTGACGGTCGAGTGTTAAATCTCGAATCGGGTCAATTGGTTTTAAGTGATTGTCTGAGAAAGATGGCTGCTGGTTAATTACTCTGCGGGACAGTCCTGATATCTGTCAGCTGTTGTCGAAATCAGACTCTCCACGGAGGGGTAAAGTTATTGCCCCCCCCCCCCTAAAAAAATACTAGTACGAATTATATTTGAGTGATGTGGTGCAGAAATAAACGGTCATAAAAAAGTTTAGCAGCTGTTGACAAAATTGCTTTTAGGAACCCGTGGAGAATGTAGATACAAATATTTTCTCGGATTATATAATTAGGTAGGTGCAGGATATTTCCTGCTAAAAGCCAAGCAAAGAACAGCTACAGTCAGAGAAACAGGGACGTCAGTCAGTCATTTACGAGGGTCAGCGACGAAAGGACTCGCTCTGTACTTTCCCACTGAACTCGACATATCAGTTTTGTGTATATGTTCTTTTCTCGTCCTGAACTTAGAACATATTTTCGCTGACAACGATCAAGACGCCCAGAATGATTAGCGCCCGTCGATCCGACTAACACACACAGTTAAACTTTGATATTATTGAACGACCTGGCTTTGTAAACAAACCAGCGTACAATATTTTTTTTTATTTTTTTAAATTCTTCTTCTTCTAAGAAAACCAAACAGACAAAGTCGTTACGGACTTAATTCTTTCCATTCAACTGTTCTGCATGAAATGACCCTTCTCTTCACAGCGAGACAAGGTTGCTGACCCAACTCGGTTGATTGCTCACTGATCTAAACAAACATAACGTGGGAGTGAGTAGTCGATGAACCAGGCGTTTCAACATCGGCAGCCTTCATCAGAACGGCAACTTTTCCCGAGCAGTATTGGATGACCAACCGAACCCGGAACAGTCGAACTGGTGACGTTACGGATGCTGGAGGACAGGTGGGTACACAAGGTCCTTTTCAAATTTTTCGAGTGCATGGTTTTTCTTAGGGCTTTTATAAGATTTAATGCCATAATATTTAGCTGCAATTCTTTGGGATTTATTCTCTTCTCTAATGGAGTCAACTGTCAGTCCTGGATCAGTATTCGAGGTCTGGCTTTTCTTTTCATCCATGTAGTCATCATGGTAGGCTTTCCCTCTGATGTTTATAACAAATTTGTTTATGCTTCCAATAAAGGCTCTTCTGTAGATGTCCTCAGATGGTATAGGAGTGTATTTAGTAGACATAGGTAAGAATAATTTTTGGAACATATCTGTCAGTATCAAGAATAAGCTCAACAAAAAGGAGCTTTAGTTAGTTCCTCCATAGACAGCTGTTTCACTATATCACGGTTCTTCAGTGGTCGCTTGCTTACAAATTACAACTGCTATTCGAAACCCAAATGCATTTTCTGCATCAAGCTACCGGAGTGCCTTAATATTTGATAAAAAACTATGCATTTACGATAATTGTAAGTACTACATATTAAATCACTGACGAACGAGGAACATCTGGTATTCCAAGCTCAACAAGTCAGATTTCACATTCCTTCTGAAACCGCCGGTATCGATGTCTAATCAAAAACTCATTCACTTATAGATAATTATAAAATAAATAAACACATCAGAATAACTAAAAATGTAAAACGAGGAGAAAGTAATTTTTTAAAGTCACACACACCTCCAAATGAATAAATACACATTGAGACAAACCCAGGCCGATAGTTCCAAGATATTCCCAAGCAGGTGTGCCTCTTTGGGGGGAGGTACATACTCCCCACATTAAAAACCGATTTTGTGTCTTACTTTGGACTCGTGTGGGGTGGGGAGGCACATAAATACGAGCTCTCTCGAACACCTTGGACAAGCTGATCAGTGGCCAAATACATTGCACCCGAAATGGATGGTATGGGGACGTGTCAGTGTCAAGCAGAAATCTATGACGTTTTGGCTGCACATGAAATAAATTTAAAAAAATTAGGAATACGAAAATAAACAGATTTAGATCAAGTGTTTATTTTATTTCTAAAGCACAATTATTCTCTGTATTAATACAATTATCAGACAAAATATGGTGTCTGTGTTTCTCACCTATACGTAACTTTGATAAATACACATTGCATTATGTTTTTTATTACTACTAGCCAAAATAGCCTCCCTACGGTCGTCTATTTTTGCTAGACTGCGGAATCAGAAATGAACGCTCACCCGTAAACCGATGGCGCTCCAATCATATTCTTTGGGTGGCTAGACATTGATTTTCTTTGTTTCAGACCAAAAATCAAAAAATTTCTTTCACTTCCCCATAAAAATATTTTCACCCATGCCAACCATCCTAAAAATATTTATTATTTGTAAAAAAAAAATTGGGGAGGGGTGAAATATTTTTAGTTGAAAAAATCCCCCCCCCCCCAATTCATTTTTACTCTCCCCCACCCCCAAATATAATTTTGCTAGTTAGAAGCACAACAGAAACTACACTACCTCTACACCTCTCAAAAAAAAGAAACAAGTAATGCCTAGGAGGATGGTATCATGACAACAGAACAGATACTACACTACCTCCACACCTCTCAAAAAAGGAGGAGGTAATGCCTGGGAGGATCGTATCATGACAACACAACAGATACTACACTACCTCCACACCTCTCAAAAATAGAGGAGGATGATGGTATCATGACAACAGAAACGATACTACACTACCCCCACACCTCTAAAAAAAAGGAGGAGGTAATGTCTGGGAGGACGGTATCATGACAACAGAGCAGATACTACACTACATTATGACCCTGAATTGAGCATTTAAAGATAGTACATTAGTCTGAATTAATATATACTATACTATTTCACAAGTACAATAGTATAGTTTTGGCTTCAGATAGACAGATACATAAACTCCATTATTAATAGATTTACTAATCGAATATTTATTGAAAAGAAAATAAGGGAAAACTCAAACGAAGTAAAAAAGATCTTATTTATTTTTGTTGTAAATATGAATATTTTTTTAATTATTGGTAATTTTTTACTATCACACCCATCGTAGTTTACCTCTTGGAAAAATGAGATTTTACTTTTTTAGGCGATTACATGTAAACAGTCTGAAGAAATATCAGCATAGAAGGAATTTAAAACTATTAGATTTTAGCGTGGGGGATCACTTTCCTATATTAGTTTAACGTAAAATTAGCACCCACTTCCTACCCAGTTAGCAGTAAATAGAGACGTATAGCTGACTTTTTTTTTCACTTTTTGGACCATACAGGGAATAAGGACCCCAGAGCAATGCCTCAGTGAGAGGAACGCCTTTCGTTCTTCACCGGTGTCTTCCGGTTGACCTTTTACAAAGCTTTTTAATAAACAAATGGTAAAACATTTTTGGGGGTTGGAGAAAATTTATTGTGGGGTTAGGGCCGAATATTTTTTTTTTTTGGACTTAAAATATTTCTTAGGGTAGGGGGAGAATAAAAATTTTGAGGGGGGTTGGGCCAATTTTTTTTTCTCGAACTTAAAATATAATTTAGGGTAGGGTGGGAGTAAACATTTTTTTGGGGGGGTCAAGGAAAATTTTTTTTTAAAAACTTAAAATATTTGTCATGGTAGGGGGAGAGTAAAAATTGTTTTTTTTTGGGGGGGGTATGGTAAAAAATTTGTTGGGGGTTGGGGAAAATTTTTTTTACTTTTAGGGAGTGGGGTAGGGGTGGAGAGACAAAATTTTGGGAGGAGTTGGGGAAAATCTTTTGGTGGTTGGGGCAAACTTTTTTTTTCTTGAGCTTAAAATACTTCTTATGGTAAGGGGAGAGAAAAAAAAAATTTGTTTGGGGAATGAGGCAAATTTTTTTTTTTTACTTAAAATATTTCTCAGGGTAGGGGGAGAGTAAAAAGAATTGGGTAGGGGTGAGGGTGGAGAATAATTTTTTGGGGGGTGGGGCAAAAATTTTTATTTTTTATTTTGAACTTAAAATATTTCTTAAGGTAGGGGGAGAGTAAAAAAAAAATTTGTGTGGTGGGGGTGGAGGGTAAAAACTTTTTTGGGGGTCGGGGACAATTTTTATTTTTTTTCTTGAACTTAAACAGGGCTCATTAACATGAGTTCTTTTTTATGATAGTGCCACTACATGAATGAACGTGATTTTTGATCTTGGATACGACAGGGGCGCATTAATATGAGTTATTTTTATGATAGTGACAAAACATGAACAAACACAATTTTGGTTCTTTGATACGACCGAGATAGGTAAGTATATAGTATGCGCACCGGGGACGGTGATAGGTATGTATATAGTATGCGCACCGGGGCGACAATAGGTACATATATAGTATGTGCACCGAGGCAGCAATAGGTACGTATATAGCATGTGCACCGGGCGGTGATAGGTAGATATTTAGCATGCGTTCTTGGGCGGCGATAGGTATGTATATAGCACGCGCACCAGGCCTGTGATAGGTACATATTTAGCATGCGCACCAGGGCGGCGATAGATACATATTTAGCATGTGCAGCGGGTCGGCGATAGGTACGTATTTAGTATGTGCATAGGGTTGGCGATAGGTACGTATATAGCATGTGCACAGGGGTGGAAATATGTACGTATATAGCATGCACACTGGGGCGGCGATAGGTACGTATATAGTATGTGCATAGAGGTGGCAATAAGTATGTATATAGCATGCGCACCGGGACGGTGATAGGTACATATATAGCATGTGCACTGGGTCGGTGATAGGTAGATATTTAACATGCGTTCTTAGGCGGCGATAGGTACGTATATAGCACACACACCGGGGCGGCGATAGGTACGTATATAGCACGCGCACCGGGGCTGTGATAGGTACATATTTAGCATGCGCACCGGGGTGGCGATAGATACATATTTAGCATGCGCACCGGGTCGGCGATAGGTAAGTATTTAGTATGTGCATAGGGGTGGCGATAGGTACGTATATAGCATATGCACAGGGGCAGAAATATGTACGTATATAGCATGCACACTGGGGCGGCGATAGGTACGTATATAGCATGCGCACCGGGGCGGTGATAGGTATGTATATAGCACGCGCACCAGGGCGGCGATAGGTACGTATAAAGCACGTGCACCGTGGCGGCGATAGGTACGTATTAAGCACGTGCAGCAGGGCGGCAATAGGTACGTATATAGTATGTGCATCCGGGCGGCGATAGGTACGTTATAGTATGCGCACCAGGGCGGCGATAGGTATGTATATTGTATGTGCACAGATTCGGCGATAGGTACGTACATAGTATGTGCATCGGGGCAGCGATAGGTACGTATATAGTATGTGCACCAGTGTGGCGATAGGTACGTATATTGTATGTGCACAGGTGCGGCGATAGGTACATATATAGTATGCGCACTGGAGCGGCGATAAGTACGTATATAGTATGCGCACCGGGGCGGCGATAGGTACCTATATAGAAGGCGCAGACAGAGGTAGTACTTTTTATAGAAATATGTCATACTTTTGCCCTGAGCAATGGAAGAGGAATGGTGGGAAGAAACAGTTTTCGCAAAAGGCAAAATGAGAAAGTACCGGTGAAATGAGGCGAGCAGGAAAAAGAAAAGTTGAAAGATAAAGAGACGGCTATAGAGAGGAGAGAAATAGAAGTTTGAATATAAAGATGTTACACATGCGATTTTTCTTCTATTTTATGTTTTTATGAACCGAGGCAACGCCGGGTAGCCCTGTTAGTTTTCAATAAAAGACGAAAGATAAAAAGTCTATCTGGCAACATGTTTGTTGCAAAGTTAAAGCGTAAGAAAATAATTATAAAATAAAAATGTATTAAAAAAAAATTATAGCCGAGGATGAATGGCTCGTAGGACTGTAAGGTTTCGGCAAGTCGAGCACTGTGCATATCAAACAAAAACAAAACAACAAAAAACGCAAGAATTATTAAAAGATCAAAGATAGAATTGTTTGACAATGACAAAAAAAAAGAAAAGAAAAATACAGTAACACAAACGACAGCAGTAAATTATAACAAAATAGTAAGAATATAATATTTATAAGTAATTTTAAACTGTAAAACTTGCATTTTGAAACAGAATAATCGACACAATCAATGTTTTTAGGGCTCACTCATCTATATATGATCATTTTATTCCCCCCTCTCTCTAAGATCCTGCAGAGAGAGAGAGAGAGAGAGAGAGAGAGAGAGAGAGAGAAGTATTTACTTTCTCCTCGTCGCAGGAAGGTGTGGCACAAGGTCGGAAAGTGGGGGATAGGAAAGCCAGCGCTTTGGCTCTGCAAAAATAGCCATCAACAGACCCCGTCGGCATTTCCCGGTAGCGGCGCCTCAGGCGATCGGCAATAAACCAATCCCTTATCGAAAAGAGGAAGTAATGCCTGGGAGGGTTGCAAAGCCAGCCTCTGGTCTGTCGCATTGAGTGCCGACGCTAGTGGTGTGCAGGGGGTGATGGCCCCGTGCATTCACATTATTGGGGTGGTGTGTGTGTGTGGGGGGCATCCTATTATATTTAAACTATCTACCCTTCTCATAACATTTCTCAGTACTAGGACTTATACTTACATTTTGAGAGAGAGAGAAAGAGAGAGAGAGAGAGAGAGAGAGAGAGAGAGAGAGAGAGTAAATAAATGCCCAAGAAACGAATATTCTTAAGATAAGGCCATTTTCAAACTTAAAAGTGACAGACCGACGGAAATACTATTTTGAACAAACCAAAGAAAATCGCATTTTTTAAATAACTTAAAACAAAAACTCCCCGGTCAACAATCCAACCCACATTTTAGGGACACAAGGCCATACATTGTCACAGTAAATACATTGACATTGCGATTTTTATAATGATTGACCGTGTGTTTATATATTATTATTATTATTATTATTATTAAATATTAAGATTAAATTGAAAAATAAAATAAAGTGACAGACCGACTGATAAAAAAAAAAGTAATTCATAGAGGACGCTTGTCAAAAAAACCACTAAACAGAAACTGACATACATGTTATGTAAAAAAAGAAATAGAAAGAAAGTTCCGTTGGTAGGGAGAGAGAGAGAGAGAAAGAAAAGGGAAAGAGAGATACAGGTTTGTAGAGAGAGTGGGTAGCGCACTTTGCCCACCCTCTCTTCGAGTAGTAGTAAGACTCCTCGTTCGCAATTCCATATACAAAAACGCTCAGCGTTGATTTTCACTTCGAATTTTTAGACTCTTTAAGACGACCAGCATTTCGATTTGACAACACGCCAAAGAAAAGTCACGCATAGAGTGACACCGACAGTAGTAAATATTTAACTGACAAACACACAAAACGGACTCGTTAATAAATAATTTAAAAGGATATGTCTGAAGAAACTGGCTGTATTAGTAAAATGAAACTTACTTTTATGATTCAAATCGGACTATGTCGGGATCAAGTCAACTTCGAGGGCGATCTCACCCTTTCCGTGTTAAAGGACATAGCGTGCGGATTCGTCGACAAAAAGGTGAGTGCCTTGAATTTAAAAGTGTATCTATATATTATAAATATATATATATTCGAAAGCATAAGTCCGCATAATAAAATCTTAAAAAATTAAATGTAAAAAAAAAACAAAAAAACCTGCTTCTGCTAAAAAATAGATTTTTTATTTTTTAGCAATAAAATCTATATTTAAAAAAATATTTTTCTTAAAAATACATTTTTTTTTTTTACTTAAATAAAATTTTAAATTTTTTTTTTTTTTTTTTTTGACCGTTTGAATGCGGTCACTATTTTTGTTTTTGCAAATCCGGTTATAAATGTTTCTGTTACTTTAAAATAAAATAAAAATGCTGTTAATAAATGGCGAACTTTTCCCTGCTTTGTTTTCCTTAAAATTTCCCAACGCAACTGTCAAAAATGCGTACTTCTATATGAACTCGCTGTGTCCTATTAATTGCAGAAATTTAATTAAGTTTTTTGTTTTGTTAATGTGTCGTTAAAAACCTTTCTTTAAAGACTCGTTGGAGCTACGAGTGAAATAAATGACGAAAGTAAAGAAAATAAAGTTTGAAACTTTTTATTTCAAAATTTGTTGGAAACTTTTTATTAGTTTTTCCACGTTCTGAGAATTTTTCGTCTCGTTTTGTTTTTGTTAAATTTCTTTAAAAAAACCTGCGACTTTAAAGTTTCAAACTGACGACTCCTAATTTCTGTGACTTCAAATATGAAAAAAACAAATTCCTTTTTTACTTATGAGGGGCAATGTGTTCTCTCTCTCCTCTTTTTGTTTGTGGGACTGTAAACAAAAAACAACCCCCCCGCCAAACCTGCCCCCCCCCCCCGTCGTTGTCGTTGGGTAACTCGTTTTCTCCTTCTTGCCCTAAAAAAAAAAAAAACGCAAACCTGTTGATCTAATATTTCCTCTTGCACAAAATTCGTTGTGCTGCTTCCCGTGTCAACACAAATGCGGTTTCTTTTTCCTTTCTTGAGAGCCGTAGCTTTCTTTTTCTTTCTTCTTTAAATCTGTTTAAAACGAAGTCTTATAGATGCAATATTGAGTTACATGCGGGTCTTATTAAAACGAAAACTTTAAAAGTATTTTTTATTTCAACTATTTGAAATTGTTTTTGTTTACAACTGTGGCTGGAGAGACAGAAAACCAGTTTAAACTAATAAATTCAACCTAGCTTTTATTTTGTTAAATCTGCACACACACACATCTACCTATTTTCTTATACTAAATAATAACTTATCTGAGAAAATTAAAACCCTGCCTTCTGTGTATTTAAAAAAGTAGTTTGACTTTTTAAAACTAGCAGTAAATATTTTCTTAATATATATATATTATAATGGCCTCGTTTCATTCTTAAATGGATACTTCCATGTAAGGGTGCCTGCACGAAACATTTTATGTAGCAAGTGTTGCACAATCACTAACCGCAGTTGGTATAGTTTTCCTAAAAAAGAAATCTTAGCTATTAAAAATTTTTTTTTTTTTAAATAATACCAAAAAATCCACCCTAAAACTCTCTTCCTTTAAAGTACTTAAGTCAGTTACATTTACAATAGATATTTTTTTAAAATATTTATTTTAAATAAAACTTAGTAATTTTTCTCAATTTTATCAAACAAAATTTCGCTTTACCAAATTATTTCCAGTTTTTTTTTCCTACAAAAAAAAACAAGATTAAATTCGCAAACAATTTTAAATTGGGTATCTTTAAGAATGATAAGTACAGTCGCGGACGGGGTCCAAAAACTGGGTTATAAAAATAAATATGCAACAAGTGAGTTTAACCTACGTCGAGAAGAGATATTTGTCTACTTACCTATGATATTTGTTTGTATTTTTACGTACTATAAATTTTTTTAATAATGCGTACTTAATTTTTTTGGACTGTTTACTTAGTTGTTTATGTAAATAATTTTTAATTACCCTTTAACAAAATTTCACAAGCAGCTTTTTCAGTAAAATAGAAAATATCCACTTGCCCATGGTCGCCATATATGAAATCAAAAATTGCGAACCGGTGTTAATCCTCCCCTCGCGATCCCACATATTTTTAGGCCGGATTTTTTTTTTTTTTCAAATTTATTTTCAAGAATTTGTTTAATTTTACAAATAGTAAACTCAAACTAATTTTGAAAATATTTTAATTTTATTTAAATATTTTACAAAATTAAAAATTCCAATTATAAAATATTTTTTATTTGTTAACAAATTGTTGAACACAAATGATTTTCCCCTCCCCACACGGCCTAATGTTTTTTTAATTTTTATATATATTTTTTTTTATTCACACCGGTTCGCAATTTTCGATTTCAGATATGGCGGCCAAGTGGAAATTTTCTCTATAAATATAACAAAATGCGAAGTAACAAAATTTAGATAATTAAAAAAAACTTAAGCTAATTTTTCTTTTTAAACTTGAAACTTCGGCTCTTTTTTAATGTTTCATGTCTCTATTTACTTGCCTCACCACGAGGGCAGAGTTAGTTATGTGATAAAATCCAGGTCCCTCCAAAAGGTACTCTGGATTGGGGCAAAAGTAAAAATTGCCTCCCGTCTTTCACTGACCGAGGACAGAAAAGACAAAGTGTAGTATGTGAACAAATACTAAATGTTGCTCGTAGCCAACGAGACTAGTCGTCACATTTTAACTCAGATTATCACTTATTCCCTACAGCTTCTTTCTCACAGAAGAGATGTTGCTAGTCTTTTGGCTAAGATCAAAGTGTAGTATCTGTTCCGATGGATACTACACCCCATAGACTGGTATTGTCTTGGCCTTCGGGGCTTGATTTACGCCGGTCTATGGGTCGGTCCTGTGCAGTTCTAGGAGGTCCACCCTCCCAGGCTTCGCCTCCCCTCTTTAAGGAGGAGTAAGTTTATTGCTTACTGCCTGAGGTGCCTCTACCGGGGAATGCCGACGGGGCTGCCCAGGCAATTTTTAATGGTCAGAGTGCTCACCTCTCTGGCGCTGGCTTTTCAAACCCCACTTTCCCGACCCGATGGGTCACATCTTACTTGTGGGAGTAAGATAAAAAAAACTGGCCGTGTGCCTAACTCCTGGAGAGGAGTAAATCAATACTCTATCGTTATTTTCATGATAGGTGCTCGACTGAGCTCAAATCTAAGCCCCCCCCCCCGTAAAACATCAATAAAAACTCTAGCTACAACAACTGTAAATAATTTCCCTTTCTTCCTCTGTGTACCTAAAACTAAACAGAACGTCCATGAGCAAAGTTTCTTTCCAAGAACTGTGGAATACAATACCACGGGGCTGCTTCTCAGATGACTATAACATGGTCATTTTCAAGTCCAATGTTAACAAATTCTTGTTGAGCAGTCCTCTTAAATAATCAAATTCTGTTCAGTTTCAAGTATCGTTACCAATTCTCAGTGTTGTCTCACCTGACAAACTCATTAACCCTTATCCTCGAGTGGCCTATCGGCCTTGATAAGCGGCGACTCTCCGCTAGATCTTTTTAGATTATAAAGAAATTTTGGTTAGTGAAGACTAAACTAGATTATGGAAGAAAAAAAAATGGTACGGGCGCATTTGTAGAATCTGCAGGAGACAGCTCCATTTTTATTTTTTCACAAAACCTGACAAAGGCAATTTCAATTTTGAAAAACATCTTTATTTTTAATTAAATTAGGAAAGCACAAGTTTTTTGTTTTTAATAAAACATTTTCCATATTTTTGTCTTTTGTGTAGTTTAAAAAACAAACACGTTACTTATTTTAATGCAAGCATGACGGAAGAGATAATCATGAGACCTCCAGAGACCCCCAAATCATGTCTTCCGACACCCATCACCATTACACGTTCATGTAGACATTGCCATTGACCAAAATAATTATGCAATACTGTCTATATCTGAATTATCAGTTTCCATTTACAATGCCATCTTTTGGATATGATATTTGCTTCTTGGTTAAATGTTACCTTTTTGCATTTGTTCTCTTTTCAACAAACGAACATTTTAGATCGAACTGAACATCTATTTCCCCTCTTGTTGCAATTTGCATCTTTGTTTAAATTTATTCTATTCTGCTGCTACTGTCAATGAAGCATATCTTGTTTTGATCGGATATAAGCCTAAGCAAGGGGTAATGTAGCAGTTATATGATTATGATCTATTTTTTTTTTGCGCTAGCTTATTCTCACTTGCAGAGTGATCGATACGTTGTTCAATAAGAACACTTTTGCGTGGGAGGCACATCCGCCGAACTTCCATTTTTCTCCCACTCTTTTTACAGTTTGTCTTTACGCGTCAAATTGATAAGACGACGTATTCCTGTCTCTCCTAAGTTGCGACTTGGACTAGGCGAGATGAAAGGCCCAGACTCACCCACACGTTGTTACTAGTACATGCGCATCTACCGACTCAACATATTTTCGTATTCTTGTCTACGCAACTCTTTGTCGACCATGCATTTCGTGTTGAAGAAACGGTATGAATAAAACTGATTGAAATGGTAAACTAAAGAAGTTTGGGTGCTTCTGCTGTTCCACAATGACATGTTAGGCCTCTCTAAAAAAAATGTTAAAGAAATGTATAAACTTTATGTACTTACGTGGTAGCTGAAAAGAAGACTGTTCACCTAAAATTACGCAAATTCATCCAGTATTTATTAAATTAAAAATAAAAATAAAAACTATTTCGATCAGTCGTCGTCGTCGTCATATTGTATCTTCGCCCGATTTTATCATTGAGTTATCTCCCTTGCCTAAACAGGTTACAAAATGTCTAACAATACGTAAAATCCTTTCTTTTTCTTATAATTTAATAAATACTGGATGAATTTGTTTAATTTTTTAAGTACATAACAAAGTTTATACGTTTCTTTAAATATTTTAATGTAATTGTGAAACAGCAGAAGCACCGAAGTTTGTCCAAACTATGATAACCCACTTTTCTTCCTACCCAGCAAGGTCTAGAGAATGCATATCTATGCAACAACCCTTTCCTTATCTAATTCATGACTCTTCAAGTCCCACACACCCCTTTTATAAAACACACACATACACACACACATATATATATATATATATATATATATATATATATATATATATATATATATATATACACACACTAGCAAAACCTACCCGCCCTCCGGGTAGCAATTAATCGAGGATGGGCGCGATTAAATATTAATGTTAAAGTTTTTTTTCTCTATTGTTTAAAAAATACTGAGTTTAAAACAGAAGGGTATGTAATTTAGAGGTACAAAAATATAATGTTTGAAGCAATATTTTTAAAAGATAAAGAAAAATAATTTTGTAGTAAAATAAAAAAAATTAATTCCATCCAAGAGAAAAGAAATAAGCTAACCTCATTTCAAATAAAAACTGTGTGCGTGTTTTAAAAAAAATATTTTGTGAGGGTACAAAGTGATAAAATTTAAAAAAAAAAAAGCTAAGAGATGGCAAAACGTTTAAAAATTAAATCAACTTTAACTTCCTTTTGAAAACTGTATTGCGATAATTCAATCTAAATATAACTATTTAGAACAAAGTGTAGTATCTGTTCTGATGTTACACTTTGTCTATTCTGTTCTCGGTCAGTGAAAAAGTCCAATTTTAATTTTTGTTGCAATCCAGAGTGCTCCTTTTAGGGGAGCTGGATTACCCCACATTAAAAATCGACCATGTGTCTAACTTTGCCCTTGTTGGAAGCCAAGTAAATAGGAATATCTGTTATGGGGCGTTTTTTTTTTACATTGTACGTTCGAAATTCCTTTTTCAAAAAGCCGACATTCTATGCGATTATTCGATTCGTAGTTTCAAAATTACATTGCAATTTAAGATAATGAAGATTTGATATCGATAAAAAATTTTTTTTTTTTTTTTAAGAGAACCTCGTATTTTGTTTCTAACTTTGATATTAGGGCAAAACACTCTTAAAATCACACGCAGAAAAGGAAGATAACATCTTTTAAAAATAAAATCGATATCAAATTAAATCTTTTTTTGGGATATTTTTACTTAGTTACTACATCTTAAATTGCAATGTAATTTTAAAACTACAAATCGAATAACCGTATAAAATGACGTTTTCTTTTTCAAGATAATTTAGGACGATGAAAGCGTAGACTAATTTAAAAAAAAAAAACAAAGGAATTTTAATTTGCAAATTAGTCGCCAAATTTTAATTTTACAATTGGTACTTAATTGAACTTTTCCATTTCTAGACTTCATCAGAACAATATTACTGTGCGCAATATTTTTGTTGTACTCGTACTGTCAACAAAGATAATTGCAAAAAAACAGTTTTTGGTGATTTATCCTTTTTATTATTTAATCACTTCAATTAATTACTGTTGATATCGACAAAACTATTGCATAGCGCACTAAATTTCTAAGTATATAACACCAAACAGTAATTTATCAAACAGTTTAAAAAAATAATTATGCAAATTATATCGACAGAAACTTCTGTTTAGATCTTTAATCTCTAGTATGTATACAGTATTTCCTAGTTAAATGTATTATTTACTTAAATAACATGTAATATAGGTGTGATGAATAAAAAACAACTTTCGCATTTATTCATATATATATATATCAGTTTAAAATAGTTGTACTTGTGTTATTTCTTCAGACCAATCATCCTGAGAAAGTCTTGAAATAAAGACGAAACGTTGATGAATATTTTTTGTTTTCTTTTTCATTTTCCATAATATATATGTGTATGTATGTATGTATATATATATATATATATATATATATATATATATATATATATATATATATTTCAATAAATACTGAAAATTTCGTTTCAATCGCATAATTTCTTGATTTTGTTTGCTAATATTTTATTTGCTTACACTTAAAGTTGGGTTTCTGGCTAAATTTGTACATCCCTGGAGATTTACGAAAGTTTCAACATATATTTTACCCTCGGTCAAAAATGACAGAAAAAACAATTATGCTTCGCAAGTGTTTGCACTTTCTATTTAGATATTACTAAAAAATATTCATATAAATTCGTAAAATTACGTAATTTAATTTTTCCTATATAAGTTATAATTCCTGATGACATAAAAACGCACCGTTCACGTTTTATTATAGGGTGAAGGATATATTTCTGAATTCATTTCAGGCGGCGGGATAAGTCTAAGATGGTTGTCTGACTTGCTATTTTCCCTCATCACTTGTAATGGTTTCGTCCGGGCGATGAGTGTGGCAGAAAAAGGCACAGGATGGAAGTACATTTATTTATATACAAATATACATTGATCTTTATTATAGTGGAGGATTTTTGTTTGTTTTTAAGCACTCCATTTTCTTCTTGAATGTATCTTATATCTAGTTATTACTGAGATTAGCACGTTACGAACAGACTCGGATTTATTTGTTTATGGATTATCTATGAATTGGTTTAAAGATTTTCTATAAAATTTCCGTTATTGATATGTTCGATTTTTACAGGTCGATAATCTTTATTTTGAAAACATTTTCTGATCGAATTTAGGTTAAAAATAGGAAATGCAAAAACGCGAACAAAACAGGATTGGCTGCTTTAATCAATCGGTTAAAAAACGCTTTTTTGTGTGATAATGATTGTACGATGGTGTTTATTGACTTCAATCGATAGACCGATGTTTTGGCCAACGGATGAAATTTGCTATATAATAATTTTTATTTTTATATTATATAACGCAAAGTCGTGTTTCCGTCTGTGTGTCCGACTAAAACTCCGATTCAGTATGACTCCGAGCTGGCTATGGTAATATATACCAGGACCGGCGGCACAGTTATAAAAGTGGGGGCTGGTTAAACACATGCATATATAACTTTATTATTGATGACCGTAAAGTGGGGGGCCAAGTCAAAAAGTGTGCCCCCCCCCCCCCGGTGCCGCCGTCCATGTATACTACTCTCATATGCATTCCGTGTATGGGGGTAAAAACAAACAAAAATCTTTTATTTTTACTGGAGAGTCTGAAATAGCTGTCTGACTTGCGATTTGCTTTCTCGTTTCTCCTCATCACTTGTAATGGTTTCGTCCGGGTGTTATTAGTTAAGACTAAAAACCGACTAAGAAAACCTCGGTGATGTCCACCATGTTGCGGTTCCACTATGGTGAAAATGTAACTCTAACGCGATCGTATTTGAACGAAATATTAAAATGCAATAACAACGCTTTTAAAATACTTTAAAACACACAAGAAAATGATCCAGGTAGGTGAAAAAGTAACTTTTATTGTCTTTGGTAACGGTTATTTGTTGACTATTTTTTTCTTTCACAACTTTTCTAGGTGAATTTGTAAATTAACACGTCCAGTTTACCCCTTCCCCACCTCACCCCAATAAGCTTCTAATTCTTTTAGACAATTACGTGTGGACACACTGGAAAACTTGACGTAAAGGAAAAAAAACTAAACAGTTTAGAATTTAGAGTTGGGGATCAGTTTCGTATATAAATTTAACATATTTCACCGATTTCCAGGCCATTCTAATTTTTTTTTTAGGGCAGTTGACTATTTTTTTTACAACTAACCCAAAGTCAAACTGGCATGGTCGTAAAACCACATGTAATCGTCTAAAAAAAAAAAAGAAAGAAAAAAAAAGTAGAGCCCTTACCCCCCCCCCCCCTCAAAGGTACATAATTTATCACCCATAAACAAAATTGTTAACTGACCTAAAACGCTAGAATAGCCCGGAAATAGAATCATTATAGGTTAAATTTATGAGAAACTGACACACACCTACTCTAAATTATACATTATATATTTTTTCTTTCCATCAAGTTTTTCAAGGTGTTCACACGTAATCACTTAAAAAAAAAAAAAAAATAAATAAAAATAAATTAATAGAATCTCTTTTTCTTTCGTGATGCCACCAGTTCGGTTGTTCCTGGGTTTGGTGGGTCGCTGCTCAGGAAAAGTCGCCGCCTTGGTGAAAGTCGCAGATGCCGAAACACCTGTGTTGTGTTTATTTAGATCAGTGAGCGATCAGCCGGGTTGGATCCGCAACTTGGTATCGCTGTGAAGTGAAGGGGCATTTCATGTAGAACAGTTGAATAAAAAGAAGTCTGTAACGACATGGTCTGTTGTGGTTTTCTTAGAAGAATAATTATTTTTAAAAAATTAAGAAAAATAATTTACAAAGCAAGGCAGTTCGGTAATATTAAAGTTCAACTCTGTGTTTTTTTTGGACCGACGGACTCTAGTAATTCGGGCGACTTGTTCGTTTGTCAGCGAAAATTCTGTTCTAAGTTCTGGCAAGAAAAGAATACAAACGAACTGATGTGAAGCCTGCCCTTTCGTCCGGTTCTTAGCGAACCGTCTCACTGACTGACTAAAACTATTCTGTCTTCTCTTTTTATTGGGACCCACTAACCGAATTTCTCTTTGTCTCTGAAAAACAAACATGACCTTATCTTACACAGAAGTAATTTATTTCTCTCCGGGGGGGGGGGGGTCTATAAAAGCAACCCTATCCTGGCAGCTGATTCAGTTCATAAGAGCTTTCCCGGTAAGCAACTGACCGATTATTCCTTTGTTTCTGACAACCAAATTACGGTCATCAAGCTTCATCTACATTTGAGAAGGGTCAATAATAATAATAATAATAAAAAAATCTTAATTACCTATGCCACCTGACAATTAATTCTATTTCTCCCCCTAGGGTCTGGTAAGGATGACTTCAGATTTTATTACTCAGCTGTTCACATGTCAGTGATTTTAAGGTTTTCCTTCTCTCCATTCATACTAGCACTGTATCTTAGGTTCCAACGTCTGATACTGTCACATTCTTTATTTTAAGGACACTTGCCAATCTTTTATTAGACATTGGATTTGGGTTTATGTTTTGGAATTTTTTAGATAAGGATTGATAATTTGTATTATTCGGACTACTATTCCTATCTTGAATTTATTTTCACATTTCGGCAAACATAACCTCCGACCTTCTTCAGGAGCATCTTATCAAACTCTGGAATATATATGGAATTTTGAACTGCACCCTTTCTTCAATTCATGAGGGTCGATTGTTCTTGTTCCATCAGCCATGACCGTATAAAGTAATGTTTTTGTTCTTGGTTAGTGTCGCTTGTAGTGAGAATTGAACTTTCAAACTCCACTAACCTTAGTTAAGACTTGTACACCCTCCCCTCCAATTAACATTATCCCCAAGTCGGTAAAAAAAGCATTTTGCGACATGAAAAATCAGTATTTGAACACATTTTTACCTAGGTCAACATTTGGTTCAATTGTAGCATAAACCGTTAGAATATTTCAGATATTTTATTTCGTTGTAGTACCAGTTTTGGTTTTTAAATTATATTTCTTGTCCAGAACTATTCTGATAAAGTTGTAGTAGAGAAATCGAAAAACAAAAAATCACAGCTTTTACCAAACTCATTAAAATTTAATTTTCTACCGACCCGTATACTTTTAAAGTGTAGAAACTAATTGTAAGGTTGTTCATCATTAAGTTGACATGAAACAAAAAACAAAAATGATAAAATGATCTGACATAATGAAAAAGAAAAGCCAAAAACATATTATTTATGTATTCATCAACATTTCGTCTTTATTGTAAGACTTCCTCAGGATGTAGAAAAATCATACAAGCATAAATCTTTTTGTTTTTCATCATAACTTTGCATTTACAAACTTTTCACACAGTTACATTAACATAGAAATTATTTCCTTCCTCCTTTTTTGGTTTCAAAACGTGGCAATGATTTTTTACATGTGTATACTTATTTGTATCAATGTGAATATGCGTTCGTGCTCACACATGTATATGGATACACTCAGATTTCGCCTCCACCATCGGCCCCCTAGATCGCCTGACACGGTGACCGATAACCCTTAGCCAAACGGTCTTCTTTCAAGGCTAAAGTAATAAACTGATTTCAACCAGATCATCGCACCCCCTCTCCCTTCCTAAAAACTGTATAAACTGCTACTACTACCGCACATCCTTTTATTTACTCACAAACCGGCCGTAGCTCGTAGCTTGTAGGCAAATCAAATTTATGCTTGTATGATTTTTTCTTCATTTTTCTTCATCCTGAGGAAATCTTACAATAAAGACGAAACGTTGATAAATACATAAATATATTTTTTTGGCTTTCATTTTCCATATATATATATATATATATATATATATATATATATATTGAATCACTGAGTGCATGTTTTGCAAAATCTATCCTAACTATGTTAACATCAAAACACGTTAGGATTATTTAATTTTAATGATATAAGAATATATTGAAATACCCTTTATATAGGCATCTCCAACTCACTCAAACAAATCTCGATTTTGCTCATTTGCATATTTATTTATTAAGTTTTTAATAAATTAATATTCTGTAATATACCTTTCTACTTTGTATTGCCAAATTTTCTTCTACATATGCAATCGTTTTATCGATAGTACTATTATAATTATAAATAAAATAAGATAAAGATTTTATAAAAAAAATGATAGCGTTTAAAAACTTATTTAGAATTTCATTTTCAAGGGAGATAATTTACTTCCGGTTTTAATAAAGTGTCAAATATCACTGAGATGTCGAACGGATACTATACTTTGATCTTAGCCAAAAAGTCACAGAACCTTAAAAAATATTTTGATTAAATTGGAATATTTTTTAATTGGTGGTGTAGTGTAGTATCGGTTCTGTTGTCATAAGACTGTCCTCCCAGGAATTACCTCCTCTGTGTTTAAGGGTGTGTAGGGGGGAATCCTCCCAGAATTAAGAAAAAAACAACAAAAAAACAAAAACAACCCAAGACTCGATTTAGTCAGAATATCTTTTAAGAGAGTGTAGTATCGGTTCTGTTCTCATAAGACCGTCCACGCAAGAATGACTTCCCCCTTTTTGGGTGGAGGGAAGTAGTGTTGGTTCATCATATTATCCTCTGTCAGTGTAGTATATGTTCGTTCACCATAATACTAGCTAAGGAAGAACGATAACTCAAGTTTATAATAAACGTCTTTTTTTAACTAGAAAATTATGAAAGTTATCGTTCTTCCTTAGCCAGCATATTCATCTTTGTTTATAAAGATGACGACTATATTTTTCCAGCTAATTTTCATTTAGGCATTTCACGTGGACAATGTAACTTGCCATGGTTTTTGATGTTATCTAAATAAATAAATGCAAAAGTTTTTTCCACCTATTCTAACTATATTGACATTAAAACGGTTTAATCTTATTTAATTCTCTGTAGTATATTTTCATTCGTCATGATACATTCCTCCCAGGCATGACTTCCTCTTCGGAGGAAGGCCGTACAGTATACATTCGTTCCTCACGATACTATTTCCTCAGGGTGTGTGTGTGTGTTATCTATCTATCTATTCTGTTGTCATATCCTCCTCCCAGGCATTAATCCCTCTTTTGGGGGTGGCTCAGTGTATGTAGTTTGTTCATCATATCATCCTCTAAGCCTCTCATTTGCATATTGATTTCTAATCTGTTAATAATTGAATACATGCGTTTATTATTTTTTAATAAATTTGTTGTTGCTGTTCCTATTTACTTCTTCCCACGAGAGCAAAGTTAGGCACAATGTCAATATTTAACGTGGGGAGAATTCAGCTCCTCCCAAAATGGGCAGTCTGAATTAAAACAAAGATTTCAATTGCCTCGGTCTAGAAGGATTTCTCTTTCACTGACAGAACATAAACACTAAGTTCAGATTCAGTACAGATACTACATTTTGCTCCTAGCCAAATGGCCAAGGAGTTAACATATTGGTAGTGATGATGATTAAAAATTTGTCATAGAAAAAAAATAAACCTCCTGATCTTTCTAAATTACAAAAAAAAAAGGTATTTTTCTTTAATATTCGTTACGTATTTTTTCTTTCTTTTATAATAAAGGTAAAAAGTACAAAGTACCCATTTCGAATTACTAAGTAATATAAAAGTGGAGTATTTGACCAATCAACGTTCCACCCTTATGTTTATTCATTTCATTATATAACCAGTTTTAATGGGGAATTCATTTTAATTTTTATGCTGAAACAAAATAAAATTTATCGACGTTGAATATCTTAGACTATATCAATTAACCTTTTCATTGTTTTTTTTCCTAAAAAAACAAAATTTGACGATGTTCATGCACAGTATATTTCCCCCATATTGGAATATATCCAATAACGCTACGACAATCATTTAAAAAAATTTCCTCTAAATTACCAAAATGTCAAATGAGAATTACTTTGGTTTCTGTAAAGAAGACTACAGCGTTAGTAATTGCCACCGGGAGGGCGGGTAGTTTTTGCTAGTATATACATGTATATATACATATACATATATATACATATATATATATATATATATGTATATGTGTATATAACGTTGTGTAAAACTCAAGAGAGCATGTAGGAAACATGAAACGTTGCCAACCAATTGTGGAGATGTGTGGATCTTTGATGTGTCCGACCGGACTCTGTTGTCAAAGGCAGGTCTTGTTAATCACATGGAATCATCTCATCTACAGCTGTTTCTTTCCCAAGACAGGCGTAGAATCACAGCCTGTCATGCTCTTGATGCCCTAAAGTGTGCCAATTAGCTGGTGGCCTTAAACGTCACATGAAAGTGCATAAAGAAACTGGAATCTTAGGAAGATCTCCATCATTTCAGTAATCATAAGAGCAAGCGGGGCTCATGAAAAAGAATTAACAAAAAAACTACCTGGTGAATCAAGTGTAAGAGACACAAACAATTGCACTTAAAAGGACAGTAAGAATCCTAAAGAATCTCTTTGTTGGAGTCTTTGAAATAGCGGGTGAATGTCTGGCATCGGGTAGAATACCACTCCCCAGCAAAAACAAACAGATAAGAAATTTTTAAAAAAAATGTAAGTTTTGTGCCTTCTGGCTTCACTCATCGACATGAGTTTCAGGTCTCTGTTGCCGGGACTGAAGAGCCATCTGTGGGCTCATGAACGATCATTAAATGAAGGAGTGCCACTCATATATATATATATATATATATATATATATATATATATATATATATATCTTATAGGTGCATTCTAATTACCAAAGGAACAATCCATCCATAGCCATACCTTTCGTGTGTTCTTACAATTTTTTAATTTTCATGTACTGTCGAATGACCACAACCATACTTTTCTTCTGTTCTTTCAATCTCTTTACTTTCATATATCAGTGAATACTTGTAATTCCTTTGTAAAGCATTGCATTTAGAAAAATAAACATAAATGAATTTAAAAAAAAAAAATACAATATAAACATTAAGAATTTTTTTTGTTTGTCTGTGAGACAAAGTGGACTTCATTTGTCCCTAATGAAAACTACAGTACGCCCGCATACTGCAACTATATTGGGTTGGGTGTGGGCAGAGGGGAGGATTGCTACAAGCAAACATAGACTTGCAGCATTGTCCTCATGCAGTATTCCAGATACCGTGTTTGGTCTAAGATCTTTCCTCAGGTCATATAGGTTTCTGGAATGCGTTATACCTAAATGCCGCTTAAATTTTGTCACTCTTAGAGGAAGCCATTGCTGGGAGACTGTCTAAGGATAAAATCCAGTGGACAGATGAATTGCGCTCCCACTTTTCTGATGCTTAGGACCGGTTATCAACAAATAAGGCCATCCTTCTATCGATACCGAGCAACAAATTGTGGACAGTGACTGACGTCTGTAAGCAATTGCGGACTCTGTGCTACACTTTACACCTCGGGTTCTTTAGTGCAGAGGAAACATTAGATAACATGGCTACCCCGTGAGATCGAAGCTCTAGGCATTTCAAGTGCCATTAAGCATTTCAGCCAATATATCATCCAATCAATGCATCAAACGCACATATTTACAAACGCACATATTTACAAACGCACATATTTACAAACGCACATATTTACAAACGCACATATTTACAAACGCACATATTTACAAACGCACATATTTACAAACGCACATATTTACAAACGCACATATTTACAAACGCACATATTTACAAACGGTAAACTTTGCGTGCAGGCATTTGAAAAGCTTAGACGTGGAGTTTTCAGCAAATCCAAGGGTAACTACCTTTCTATCAACTGCTAGTAGATGCTGAACCTTCGTCCAAAACCTCACTGGTACAGACAACATACTGTCAGGCTTTGCAAGTCGCAACGCCCCTGATTACTCAGAGCCTCGATGCCAAATATGCCAGTTTATAATGTAAACAAAGGACTCGGTCGTATGTAACATGTGTGCAGGACGTACTTGGCAAGGTGGGTCTGCCATTTACTACCTGCTTTGCGTGGTTGTCAATTCAATCCAAGAACCCAGATTGGTGTAGAACTTATGCACATTTAAAGCTGACCAACATAAAAAAACATAAAACTGTACCTTAATGTTACCTCAATCGCCCGAGATGGGCCCTTTGTATTGCAGCATAGTTATCCATTTAAGCCCAAATCAGAAAGCATTATTGTTCCATAATCTGTGCATGATGGGTTATTAACGTCTCTACATAGTTCACTGAACCACACAATTTGTCATCAACTACAACTGGTAGTGAGGGCATTTTTATGCATTAAATCTAAGCTGGGCCATTGAATGTGTCAATGAAGAATGCCCGCCACTTCGAAAATGCTAAAATTCTCTGACCAAGAGTATGACGTTCTACTGCGAATATCCTAACGGTCATCTCTGAATGCATATACCATACACTGGATAAGGCAGGTGAAACTAGGACGTTAACGCTTGATATATCCAAAGCCTTTAACAAAGTCTGGGATGAAGGTCTTCTCAGGAAAATTAATTTGTACGGTTTTATTGTATTATATTTGATATAATCAGTTCTTTCTTGGTTAAAAGAAAGATTCGGGTCGTCCTGGAAGGCCAAACATCTAAACAACATAACATGCCTTTATTATTCCTGATTTTCCTGAACGACCTCCCTGATGTAATTGTGTCCAAGATGGGTATATTTGGTGATGACACCACGCTTTATTCTTGAAATGTGACAAATCGAACGCACACATATCCAAGGCAATGGCTGAATCCTTAGCAAATGACCCCTAGTCTGTAATGGAATAGAACCAAAAATGGATGGTTACATTTAATGTTATCAAGACAAAGCTCCTTTCCTTTAACAATTATAAGAAACCTTACCAACCACTAATTGCCATGGCTGATAGCACTCTCCCCAAGAGTTCAACATTCAGCCTCCTTGGCCTAACATGAATTGGAATAAATACATAAAAGATACTGCCAGGTCTGCTGCAAAGAAGGTAAGCTTCCTCTACCGAGCGAGAAAACTTCTCACACCTGCCATATCGTACATCTCTAAAGTCACCACTCGCCCATGCATGGAGTATTGTTGTCACATCTTGGCTGGTGCATCAAAAAAGAGTCTCTAACCTAATAGGTCCCACACTGTCTACCAAGCTCCAGCCCCTGTCCCATCACTGCAATGTTGCATCCCTGTGCTTGTTTTGCAAGTTCTTTAACAGAATCTGCTTTGATGAACTTACTGCCCACACAATGGAAATACTCCTTACAAACCGGACGATTAGCACAATCCTACCCCTTCACTGTAGATGCCGGAGGGTTTTCCACTCTAATAGCTTCTTTCCGCGAGTTGCTTGTCTTTGTAATTCCCTTTCCACTCCATTTTTACAGTAGCCCCGTTATGCCAGTGCCTTGTTTGAGATGAATTAAAAAAAAAAAAAAAAAAAAGAGAAAAACTAATTATGTCAATTGCATGCTGTTCTGCAAAAATACTTGGCAATTGTAGAAATGAAAAGAAAAATGGTCTGTAAAAGAAGACAAAATAAAAAAATTTGATTATGCTTTTTTTCCCTATAAGTTTCCGGAAATTGATGATGGTCAAGAAATGGGTGATCATTTTATGTTAAATTTATATAGAAAAATGATTTCCAGTTTAAAATCTGTAATATTGAATAAAAAAAAAATGAAATATCAAACGGAATTCTCCAGCGACATAATAGGTAATTGTACCCAGAATAAAGAAAAAATTGGTCTGAAAAAAAAATGCCCTAAAAAGCATTATGTAAATACCGAAAAATCGCCTGTAACTTTGCTCCTGGCACCAGGTCAGAGATTGCAGTGGAGGCACAAACCATACACAATTTCTTGGTGTACATTACTAAATAATCATAAAAAAAATTGTCTCTTGTCTGGTGTTAGGATTTATTGTGTATTTGCCTTCCATACTTAAAAAGAAGCAACAAGTTTTTATTTTGTAAAGAAAATACTTCAACATTCCAAGTCACCTTTGATTAAAAAGCTTGATCGCGGAGAGGGGAGGGCCGTGACGCTCATGATCCTTGGGTCATTCAGTGCTGAAGACTTTTTCTTTCTACAATGTTTATTGTAGACGAGCTGTTTGTATTTATTTTTTTTTTTTGTTCACTGCTTTTTAGATACTTTCATGAACGTGTTCAGATGAGCTCCATTTTATTCCATCTCTGGTTCTTCAATGACAAACTCGCTTTTCAAATGACCGAATCCTTTTCTTTTGTTAATGAGTCACCACTTATCTAGACCAAAACCCACTCGAGGATAAGGGTTAACAAGATGGTGAGTTTAATGATGAAGAATATTATGAGAAGATTGAAAATTAGGAATGGAGTGAACAAAGTTTAATTACTTATGCGGGCGGTTTATGACAAGTATTTGTTGACGTTGGATTTGAAGACGGCCATGTAGTCTGCAGGGAAGCAGTCCTGTGGTAATGTGTTCTATATATGGGACACTATTGGAAAGAGACTGTGTTCATGGATATTCTGCCTGGTGCTAGGCATACAAAGGAAGAAAGGAAAGTTATTTTCGGTTGTGGTAGAAAGAAGAGTTCTTGCTGTGAATGTCTTACAAGGAGGCACTATATGTTAGTTTGGTCGAGAACCTTGCATGAAAATAACGATAGAGTAGAGAAAGACTAGCAACGTCTCTTCTGTGAGAAAGAGGCTGTAGCTAAAAGATCTCCCCCCCCCATTAGATTGCGAAGTCGATTTTGTACTCTGCCAATGTAAATATGTTGGCAATTGAAAAGAACGGTTTATAACAACACAATATCTGCAGATGTTTAAAATTGACCCTATTGACCTCATAAAAACGAGCCAAAATATTTTATTAATTTCTTACAAAATATTTTATATTTATTTCTTACAAAAAAATTTCTTACAAAAAATAAGCGGATCTTTTGCAGCAAAAGCCTCGCTACAAATGGAAAAATAAGTTAGAAAAACAAACAAAAACTCCGCCAGTCATGGGCAGTGTGTGCACAGGCCCATGACCTACTTTTGTGAGCCCTGTGTAGACATGCGTGGAGTTAGTGTCCAGATCTCCATGTTGAGATCGATGAAACGTTAATTTCTCGCCATACAAAATGCAGGATAAATGCCACTGTGGAACGCAGCGCAGAATGGTAAATAGCAGCTGATACCTGTGTATGAGTATAATATAGGGGAGGGGGGGGGCAGACATATCAGGGAAGTTCAAATATTCAATGGTATGAATGGATAACATCTCTTTGAGGAAGTAATAATTTACTGGGAAGAATAGGATTATTTAAGAGGATAGCTTGACAATAATTTAACATTATGAAGCAGCCACTGCTATCATGTTCTAAATGGGTAGTTTTTGGAAAGAAACTTTGTTCATGGAAGTTCCGTTTAGTTTTAGGTACACAAAGGAAGAAAGGAAAATTATTTTCAGTGGTTGTAGCTAGATGAGTTTTTGCTGTGAATGTTTTACAGGGGGAACCAGAGATTGGGGCTCGTTTGATCACCTACCCTGAAAATAACGATAGTAGAGAAAAACTAGTTTTTCTGTGAGAGGTTGTAGAGAAGAGATCTTCCCCCACCAGATATTGAAGTCAATTTTGTACTCAGTCAAGGCAGGAAAAAGTGTTCTGAGCGGCACCTCCCTAGATGTGGCAAGAATACTCCATCTTAGGACGTATTTGACTCTTATACAAGTAGAGGATTGCGTCAGGAATGAGATACTTTCTGGAGCGGTAGAATGATCCAACCATTTTTTCAGTGACCTTAGTAACAGATTTTATATAATTCTTCTATTCCAGGTCTGGCGTGAAGGTCAGTCCTTTGAACTTATCAAAGTAGGTGGCTTCCTCAAGGAGAAAGCCAGTCATTTCAATTGGGTCAAAGTGAAGATTCGATCATTAGTGATGAGAGGAGAGCAATTTTGTTTTAGATGTATTAAAAGTAACCAGCCACTTTTTTTTCATTGCACAATGTGTTTCAGGTCGGAAGAGAGAAACAGATCTTGATCATTAATGCTCTTTGAAGTGTTGCCATAGATGGTTGTGTCATCTGCATACATCTCAACAAATGAGCTTAGAATGTGATTTGGGAGATCATTGATGAAGATCAGGAAGAGGGCTTGGCCTAGAATGGATCCTTGAGGCACGCCGGCATTGATGTGTGCTTCAGATTTCTGCCCATCAACAACTACTTCTATAAACCTATCAGAGAGAAAGGATTTTATGGTTGAGAATACATTTCCAGATATTCCATAGCTAGAAAGCATGTGAAGTAAACCTTTGTGCTAAACTCAATCAAAGGTCTTTGATATGTCAAGAGCTATTGCTCGAGAAACAAAGCCCCCTGTGAATAGATTCACTGATCCTGTGAATCAGCACGTCAGCTGTTGATCTCGCAGGACGAAATCCATATTGCTTGTCACAGAGTAGATTGTTTTTGCTGAGGTGGTTGATAATTTATCGCAGATTCAAATAACTTACTCATGACGCACAGGGAACTGATTTGTCTGTACTGAGATGCAGAAGACCAATGGGCAGTATTTTTTAAATACTGGGCAGACTGAATTTTTTCAACGTGATGGGAACCTTTTTAGTTCTTTACCACCAGAAATAACTTCATCGATCTAAAAATAGAAAATGGTGTCATTTTTTTTTTTTTTTTGCTTATTTGTTGGCAAATTATTTTTCACATTTTCTATTCTTTTCATACTAACCCTAACCATTATTTACCTGAAAGAAATGAGGCATTTTTTATAAAATTATAGCAATTACAATGTACATTCGATCTACAAAAAAGGGTGATACATTTTTCATACACCATATTGAGATAAGATGAGAAAAGAAAGATTAATTTTTGTGCTTTTAATATTTAAAATACATAATTAAACTTGACAAAATATGAATATTACATTTAAATTTAAAAGTTCATGTAAACATTTACTTTGTTGCCCTACTATTTTATATAATCTCATTCAATTGCCAAATTTAAAAAGCCTATATTCGAAGCATCAGGAACTTTCATCAAATGTACTGCTGGCTTGTCAGGCCGCAGCAGGCTAAATGCGTTCCTTCGAATAATGGTGAGGTGCTTGTAGAATCAAGTCAGTTCACAATAGTCCCTTGTGTGGTGCATCATTCATAGACACAAGTGAATTCCTGTGTGGCAGGACCAATAGCTCCACTGATCTCAAAGACAATTGGATTGAATAAAAATCTGTCAAAGATCGGTTTATTTTAAATGAGGAAAGTTATAAATATTTTTTGTAAAAATCAAAAATTGTTTCATTTAATGGGAAAAAAAACCGTTATTCTGGAACCAATGTACATGTGGTTTCCTCTTACCTAAATGCCATCTCCACATTCATAAAAGCAATTTCATTCCACATACTTCAGTGGAATTCCTTTCCTTCAACTGTACTTTTATACTTTTATGATCTTGTCCCTATTTGCCTTCTAGACACAACGTGGGTTTTTTTATGAGAAAATCCAGCTCCCAAAAATGGGGCACTCTGGATTGGTACAAAAATTTAAAAAATTACGTCAAATTTCTTGTAAAGTTGGGCTCGGCGTTAAAGTTATTCATTATATAATAATTTGTGTAAGCAAAATGCGAACTTCAAATCGAGTGGAGGACAAATACAATGAATTTATTGCCGGAACTAAAAATGAGAAAGTATTTTTGTCATCAAGACGAGCATCAGGCACTGCTACCGAAAATCTCACGTCAATTACTATCTTTAAGGCCATTTTGTAAAATAATTTGTTTGTAATTTTGACAATTTTCTTGTAACTATTGTGGCAACTGGCAATATTAGCTTTGATTTTGGGTGATCCAAAACAAAATTGATTGAATTTTGACTCTGTAAAATTGTCATGTCCTGTAAGGTTGGTCAGTTGAAGGCTAACCGAGTCTGCACAGGTAGTGGATCATTCCTATTAGATTCCATGCTCCTAGGTCTAAAAGTAGTTAGGAAACTCTCACTCTTGTCTCACAGATCTATTAGCTTCCCATTTAGTCATGGGTTCAAATTTAAAAAAGTAGCGATATAACCAAAGCATCTATTAACAAAAATGCATTTTTTTTATAAACCGGTTTTCAGAATGACGTAAATGAGAGCCTAGGAATAACAGATGAATTAAATGATCCCGGATTGAGTGACAACTCTTTGAATGATTGATGGTAGTAAAGTTAAAAGTATGACCCCTAATAGATAATGGAAGTCGAGATCTGACATCATTTCCACTAGAGAGCGTTGTTTTCTTTTGTTTCAGCCAGACTTGAAAGCGAGTAGATATGAGATTACCGTTTTTCTCAGCTCCAATGTGGGTAGAGGCAGAATGAGTAATGAAATAGTCTAGCAATGGTGGCTTCATGACTTTTTCACTTAGCTAAGTGTGTAACTATATATATATATATATATCTTTGATTGCCTATAGTTGAATTCTATAGACCTTTCTTATCTGAATAAATTCTCCATCAAAAAGAAGTTCTGTGTGTTCTCTAATTGATTCAGCAGCAGAAAGGCAACACCTGTGTGGCTCCATGAAATAAAACGAGGGCGTGTATATTATACACCTCTTATGACAACACAACATATACAGGTATTGACAACTAAACAATGTTTACACTACAATTATGAGCTCACATGTGATAAATGATTATAATTAGACATTTTCAGACCTTCCAAATCTCACAACCTTGATGTTAATCTCACGGTCATAGAATATTTTCTCACGATAAGAATCAGAAATAATCCGTTACGTTTGTTGATATAAACAGTTGCAAAAGTTACTCTGTTGATTCTTTAGACTGGAAAGACTCAACAGCCTTGTGTTAGGAAATGTCTATGGAAACGTCTTCTAAGAACTTGATCGGACACTTTCAAGTGTACTCACTATGAAAACTATGAGTGACCCACCTCCTTTTTTTATTTTTTTTATCTTTAAGTAAAAGTACAGAATAGTTTAGATTCAAGAACTGGTAAACCAGAAAAAAAATACCGAATTAGTTAAAATTTTCTACCAAACCGCCTAATTTTACCGTGCAGAAACGATTTGTAAGATTTTATTTTTATTTACCGTTTAACAAAATCTTACAAATCATTTCCACACTTTCCGCCATTTTGTTTGCGTTCTTAAGGATGAACTATTCTGTACTTTTACCAAAACTTATGACCTCTAAAAAATGGCAACAAGAGTTTATAATGCCAAGAAACGTGAATGATTCTGTTACTATTTTATTACTGTCTTAGTTTTTAAAGGTGTCTGGTCTAAGATGTCACGTTATTTGTTAAAGTATTTTGGATTATTTAGTCTATTATTCTCATCTTGGTTGTTATTTTCACGTTTCGACTGATCTGACCTTCAGTGTATTTTTTTTTAAACTCTGAAGTAGATAGGGAATTTCGAAACATGAACCCATGGCACAACGGATAAAGGCGTTGAGTAACAATCAGTTCTAAGTGACAGTCTTTTGAAGGTTTGATCTCCACTACAGGCGATACTAAATAGTAATAAAATAAAATTTTCCATAACATTTCTACCCAGTCATACCTGACAGATCGAGAACAATTTACCTGTATGGAATAAATAAAGGGTTCGGTTCGGAATTCCGTATAGATTCCAGAGTGCAAAAAGTTTGATCTGAAGGTCAGAGGATACATCGTCCGTAATGATGTTAAAATAACAAAGATGAGAATAGGAGTCTAAATGATTTAAAATTAAAACCTTCGGAAATAAATCTTTTTTAATCTGACGACAAAGTAATAAACCATAAGAATGCTTACTAATAAGGTGGGTGTGGGAATCTTTGAACTACTAATATGAACATGCGTGTCTGTGTGCGTTCACTGCACAGACCGTGATCTTCTGCTCGTTGTGCTGGTTTAAAGTTGTGGCTCGATTCCGACACCGGTCGCAGTGTCAACTGCGTGGTCTCGGTCAGTGTTGTAACAGGTTAGGGTTCTCCCTCCAAATAAAATCACAATTCCAGTTTAAAACGAGTAACAAAGGATTATTTTCTTTGGAGGCTACAAACAATGGTACTCGTTTTCTTCTATTGAACAACAGACTTGCAAGTAAGAATTGTTAGCCCGACCAAATCAAAACACAAGCACGATCAAACATTGATCAATCTGTTGGCAATTTAAAAATATATAGTCTGTATAAGCCATGCCCGCTTTTGCGTATTGCTAGTTTTTAAAATATTTTTAATTCTTTTAAAATATTCTTCAGATTAGATCCATTGGAAATTTGAAAGGTCTGCATTTTGAAAAAAATAACATTTTGATTGGCAATAGCTCTTAAATCTGTAAAACTTTCACAGCAAGAACTTTTCTCCCTAAATTTTCCATTCTTCCTCCGTGTGCCTATCACAAAACAGAATTGATATGAACAGTTTCTTTCTAAGAACTTCTCATCTGTGGAACATGTTGCCACAAGATTGCTTTCCTGAAGGCTACAACATGAGCATCTTGAAATACAATTTGTCATAAACCACCCTCATACAAAATAAAAATGTTTTCATTCCATTCATCATTTTCTCCTGCTAATAATTCAACTAAAAATCTATGAACCCTTATTCTTGAGTGGCTTTTAGCCTTGATAAGTGGTGACCATGAAGATTTTTTGGCATGCACACTCCAATAGTCATATATTCGTAGAAAATGTCGATAACAAATGCGTAGCTTTTTATTTAAAAATTTTTACTTGATAGCATTGTCCTCAGCCGTACAAAACCGTCACCGTTGTTCAAAGTCGAAGCAGCGGTGAATGTTGTTTTTACGTATTAATTCTCAATGGAACAAAATATCCAATCAGCAGTTTCTTTCAGCCAATCAGAGATGCAAGAATATTTGTTCCGAATTCAAGTGTGTACTATAAAAACTCTTTCTCTCTTTTTTTTTTTCTTTTTTTCAGAGACATTACACATGCGCTGAATGGCCCTCAGCAAATACACATACATGACGAGGCTTTCACAAACTGTTAAACCTAGCAAGAGCATGTACACAGTTCATACATGCACTCTCTTACTGTCATAAGTATGCTAATATTCACACACACATCCACATGCCTATCCCATTTATACACACAGAAACACACGTGGCGCCAGCTGAATCAAACGTGTGCTCAATCTCAATTTCTCTTTTCAGACACTTTTCTTTCACCAGAACGTTCTTGAACCCTTTGAACTTTCATTCATCACAAACTCTTTATCTATCGTTCTCTTAACAAGTTGTCTATACTAAATCAATATATGTCATCAAAATAAGGCAAAAACGTTCCTCAACACTATTTGACGTTTAGGGGCATGAAGCATCACAAAAATGATGTTTTATCCTGCCGTAGTTTAAACAATATGGTGACCCTTGTAATAATCGTATTATATAAGTACAACTTAAAATTAAAATGACTTTTTATTGAAATGCATTGTGAGATTCTAAGAGTGGATATTGGAGAACACACACCAAACATGTGACTATTTAAAAAAACAGACTGTCGTGCCGCCCCTGTTTATGACTTGGTACTACTAATAAAACCGGATGTTTAATCCTTGAACACTTTATCCCGTATGACAGAAACAAACACGGTTTCTTTCTTTCTTTCTGTGCATATCGTCACTTGAGCCAACCAATCAGATCTCTTCAAAGTGTCGTCTCGGCAGCAGCTCACAAAAGCGTATAAAAAGGGTGTTTCTTCATTCCAGCCTCTCAGACGAGGCTCACCCCAGGTAATCCAACAGCAGCCTTCTCCCCTCGAATCCCTGCTGAACAGAACGGCATTTTCACTACCACGACAGTCAGCAGCTATGCTCCTTCTACAGCACGTCAACAATGACTGCCCGTCGTCATCATCATCATCTGCAGCTTGTTCTCTGGCCAGTCAAAAGCAACAGCTCCCAGCGAAAAGACCAAAAGACACTTTAGCTAATATAACCCTAACCACCATCCTACGGTAACTATCTATAATCTTTTCGCTTAACGCCCACATATTTATTCCTTTGAAATAAATACCATTATATTTTGCTGCACACACTAGTTTGTTTTTCCTTTTTTGCCATTGCCATATTTTTTTGTCTGCACCTCCTTTTTTTAGTTGTGGGTTCTATACATCGCCATCGGCTCTTGCAACAAGATTTTAAAAATTTATGTTTAAATTTATTTCTGGCGGGGTGATTGTAAAGAAACATTAAACCCTAAAGTTTCTCCTGTCGGTCATAGTTGAGTTTCTTTTTATTTGTTTGAGCTTTTTGCCTGTGTCTCTGAGTATATTATTTGTATACGTATGGTGTGCGTGTGTATAGTACAGTATACGTATGGTGTTGTGTGTGCGTGTTTGTCTCTAATTTGTGAACATAATTGTAGCTTATTCTAAATGCTTTAATTAACAAATCGCTATGACATGGGATAAGAGTTAAAGTAGCAACAGCAGTCGAAGTAGATATTAGTTTGGTGCACTTGTTGCATGAAATAGTAGATTTCCCTTTGTTGTTGTTTATATAAACAATATTTATATAAACAAGCTTAAGAAAATGTTGATTTTAATTTAACCATTAGTTTCCTTTGCCGGATTTTTGTTAATTTTAATAGAGCGAATCTGGAAATCAATTTGTGTTTACGAAAATAAGATTTGTCGTTTTGCTACTTTAAAAAAGCAAATGCCCCATTTTTATTTTCTTTCTCTTTGTCATTTTTCTACCTCTCTTCCCTTTCTCTTGCTTCCCCCCCCCCCCGCATTTTTTTTTCTTTCATCGCTCCATTCGTTTGAATTAACCCCACTTTAATTTAGCAATAGAACGAAAGAAAGGATGCCATTCTAAATATTATACTTATAATCTGCCAGTTTCTATAGTGTTGTGGTATCATCCCCCAAAATTGTCTGACTGCTAATTGGGGCCACACCGTTATTCTACTTTAGCTGGCTTTGCTTGCTCGCTATCATTCACAATTTAATTCCTATTTACTACTTGATATCATTGAAACGAAACTAATCGATAAGGTTAAGACCAAACTAATCTTTGCTCATAAAATATAAATTTACATACATGATTATTCATACCACAAAGTGAGCCGGACACACGTACGTTCACTTTTCCTGTATAGAATTATGTATTTTTAAGATTATTAAAATATATATTTTTTTTTTTGTGACTAATAAGTAATAACTCTGTAGGTTTGAAGCATGCAAATTAACATTCTCTCCCCACTTTGTATTTTGCCCCTGCTACCCCCTACCCCTTCTTACTTTCTGATTGCAAAAATGACATCCATTGCTAATTAATTACATCCATCTCCTCGTGTCTCGTTTGTGAACTACTTAGACTCTAAGAAGCGTATCTTGAGAGATGATTACCTGCCTCGCGTCTCATGGATTACCCCTCCAACCCACCGCCTCCGCTACCACACAGCCTAATGAATCTAGTTCGGGCACATGTCCAACAGATGTAATATTTGACAAAGGTCATTAATGGTCGAATCTTATGAAAAACAACCTTGTGTCATATCTTCACTTTCGCACTGCACTGATCTAACCACGTCTAATACAGTCCCTATTTACTTGCACCCCCACAAGGGTAAAGTTAGACACGAGGTCCGTTTTTAATGTGAGTGTGTGGGTGATGTCCAGTTCTTTCAAAAAGGGTCACTCTGGATGGGCCAAAAAATAAAATTGCCCCAGTCGAGAAAGCGTCCTCTTTCAACTGAGGACTGAACAGATATCACATTTTGAACCCAGTTTGTGACGTGACTTCACTGATCATCAAATGAAAAATAAAATAGACCAGTCATTTTATTCACCTGTACGTTCACTTGTGTAATGAATATTCAAGATCGGCTGTTAACTAATCAATTATGATACTAGCAGGACCAGCAGTGCACAGGTGTTGCCCGGGAAAATCGAAGGATCCAAGAAATTCATGCTTCCACCTCTGAACTCCATTTAAATATTTTTACTTGATTTAATTTTTGTTTACTTAGCTATAAATATTAAGTGTTCTCTAAGTATTAGATTTATAATTAACATTTAAACGTTAATATTATTTCGTAACTATGAAAGAGCGTTCTCACAACGACATACTTATGTAGAGGGGGGGCGGGGAGGTTAAGTAATTGTGTCTATACACACACATTTAAAAGAAGGTAATATTTGATATGAATGAAGAAAAAATATACCCCCTTCAGTAACCCTTTCACTAACTCTAAATCTGAGAGGAAATATGAAAAAGAAAAAAGACTGAAATGGTATGCGTGCAGTTGGCATAAAGAAAAAGGTGAAGTCTGTTTTGCCCAGAATATCCTGGTCTGTTCCGTCGACACCTCCTCACTGAGAGCACATCAGGCAATAAACCTATTCCCTCTCCGAAAGGTAGTAATGCCTCGGAGGATGACCTTCCATTACGTTAGCAGCTGTGATGAATTCTAAATAACAGAAAAGCATCGAGTTTCTTTATATCTTAAAACCAACCCTAAGTCTGGGTGGCAATACAAAAAATAAAAAGATGGAAACTGCGCATGCAGTCGACATAACGGAACCATTAATAGTCTAAGGGACGAATAAAAGTCAATTTCACCTCAAAATGTTTTGGCTGGTCCCATCAGCACTCTCTTACAGATGAGTGCTGCAGACAACAGGCAAGAAACCTATCCACACTCTGTATGGAGGTGATAATGCCTGGGAGAAAAGCCTCCTGTGACTATTGCCTTAATTTTAAAGTACAAAATTTATTTAAAGAACGAATTCATTGCAGTGTCTGACTCCTCAGTAATGTTAGCATCTGAATATGAAATAGAACGTTAAATAAAAGATAAAACATCTCAATTGTAGGTAAGTCTGTGTGTTCGAAAATGACATTCTGCTATTCTGCCAATCCCATGAAAATCGATACTTGAAGAAGAAAATTAGAAAGTTAATTAGCTTTATGTACCCTGCGTGACCTTGAAATCAAAATCTTTTGTTTTATTATTTGAAAAATGTTAAATGAAATTTAATGAAAACAAAATTAAGAGTGAAAAATATATGAACAATGTAAGCAAGTGTTAACAAATGATTGTCGTATTGACTCCGAACGCCAGTCTGTGTTCTTTGAATACCAATTTACTATTTGTTTATTTCGTCGATCTAAAACGTGAAAGAAAGTATTTGAAATAGCCAATAAAAACGCCCCCCCCCCCCACCCCCCAAAAAAAAGATGTAGATGAAGGGAGCGTTCTGTATTTAGGTAGAAATGTAGAGCAGCTCACAGACAATAGCAAGATCGAAAAAATGAATGAATAATGGCGCTAAGAAGAAATAGTTATTCTATGAAGATTTCTCAGTGACGTGGATGGCAGCGGTAGATCTGAGCGTGAGAGTGAAAATTTCTCTGACTTCCTGTATGGATGACTATTTGAGGCTGAGGAGCTGGAAAAAATGTAAAATTTATTGAAAGCAAATGAAAGGAATGCATATTTTCTGGAAACTCAGGAATTGGTCTAAATGGTTGCCAGAAAAGATTTGCATATGCAGCTTTTGGATAGAAAGTTATACTCGTTAATGAAATAGAAGAAAAATCACCTTTGTAAAGATTCAACAACCCGTGATGATACATTGTACATTAATTTATACATTTATGCCCTTAACCGATTGGGAATGTAAATAAATATTTTAAAAGTACATTTATTTATTGCTCATTTCTGGAACATCTATTAGATTAGAAGAAATTGTAAGATTATTTATGAAACATTTAATTTTTCTTTTTGTTTACTTTACACATTTCCTATTAACAAAAACTTTAACTGCCTTAGCTCGCAACTCGATCTATGTAATACTAACATTTTCGTTTGGAGGTGATTGAAGATAAAATAAAAAATGACTGCCTCTACAGTGATTGAACCCAGTCTTCAAATTATGAGACTTAAGTTTAGTACATCCCCTTCTTCCTCATCCTACCACTTCTCATCTCATTCGTCCCTTTCTCCTAATACATTCAGTGTACAAACAATCAACCAAGCAAGAATATCAGTTTTAGTATTATATATCTATACTAGTATTATTAGTATTGTATATCCATACTAGCCATATCTACCGTGTGTTGGCTTGTGCGGTTTCACTCACGCTGTTGGTTAATAAATAGATAGGATTGAAAGACATGTCTACTACTAATACAATATTGCTAATAAACACTTATAGGTTCTCGAACTATTGAGTAGAATTACACCTATTGACAAACTGTACGGACGATTATGGGTAGGGTATTTGCAAGAGCATCCAGAGAAGTTGTTGTATGCGTCCGAGCGTATAATTTAGTCGTTAGAAGAGTGTATTTCGTTATGAATTTTTCCTTTGTAAAAAAAAAAAAAAAAATTTAATTTGGATTTTCGTACGTTTTAAGATTAGTGTTGGGACGATTAATTGGAATCAAAACTTTTTGAGGAATGGGAAAAATTTGAGTCTAATTTCCGATTCCAAAAACGGTTCGTTTAATTTTTTGTTTTTTAAACTCCATTTTCTATTGCTGGTATTAATGATGAATATTTATTGATTTTTTAAACAACTAGTAAAACTAAAATTTATAGATCAAATAAACGAATTTAAGTAAAAATGGCACAGGCAAAAATGACAGAATAGACGAAAATATCACAAGTTTATCAAAATCTTGGGTACAATACATCAAGAAGTTTGCCTAATTTAAAAGAAAATTATATCTACATTTAACCCCCCACCCTCTTCCGCCTCAAGTAAAATTCTACTTATTTAGGCGATTTTAGAATCAGAATCTGGAATTTTGAATGGAATCGGGGGGGGGGGGGATATTGGAGTCACCCCATCACTAGGACAGATTGCACTTTGTATGCATCACTAAAGGGCTCATTTTTTAAAGGCCAGTTACTTTTTCTGGGTATTTGTAGCACCATAAAAAGGTAAATAAAATCTCCAACCTTAACTCTAGAGTGAATTCTTCAAAGAAAATAATAATTTTTTTCTCTTTTTAAAATAAAATTAAGTTTTCTTACAAATCAAAATGAAGTTTTGCATTTGCTTTTTTGGTCTTTTTCTTTGTGTGTCTTTGAAGTGTTGTGTGGTCATACAAGAGTTTCCCACTTTACGCATTCCTTTGCATTATTATTGTATTCTGCAAGATCTTTCAAGCTGTACCGGTTGGGCAGTAGGGAGCAGACAACGCAGTGTTACATCATATGGTCCTCCTCTCCACATTCACAAATGGTTGGAACAATAAAGAGGAACACTTACCAGCAGGAAAAAGAATGAGGTGCTTCGCATGTTGTGTCTGCAGGGTAAAAAAGGGCTTCTCTTCATAAGTGAAAACTTTTATAGTGGAGTCTGATTTGCATATGTGGAGATCAGCTGATATAAACGAAGAGGCCAGCTGGGAAACAGCAGAAGCGATTTTCATGGCAGAGAGAAATTGGTGGTACTGAAAATCGGTTGGAAGTTGGATTACCGTTAAAACTTTTAAAAATTATTTTAAATTATTTTCTGACACAGGTAACAGTTTTGTATCTCCATCTAGTCATAGCAACTTTTGATCGCCCCATTCCCGTTCTCGGGCAGTTGGGTGTTTTCCACTGGAGCCAGGATGTTTCTGAACTGGGAGGAAGAGTCTTAGAAGGGGAGATTTCCATGTCAGTAGGAGGGGGGGGGGCATTCTCTAGCCGTCTGGTCCACAGCTGTAGTCTGATCTCTTTCTGAGATGTTGTTAGGGGTTCGACATGGCTGAGGAAGCTTCTCCTTAACTTGAGTTGTTGGACCGCTGGTTCACGTCCATAAAGGAAATGGCGTTCATCACTGATAGTCTTTATTATCTCTTTGACTGGCAACTTACTTTGTCTCACATCTGCAGGGGCAATGCCAGTGAGATGAACGCTTCAGGCAGCCAGTGATCAAGAAGCAGGTGTTGTTCAATGCTGAGTCTAGTTTTTTGGCATGCATTATTCTCTTCCAAACAGGACAAGTATACTTCGCGGAGGAATAGCACATCTTACTGTGTGTGTGCTGTGGCTCCCCACTTGCAGTTGATCAGTTTCCGTATGATGTTGTTCGAGAAGCTTACTTTCATTTTTTTAATTTTTTTTTTTTAATTTTTTTTTTTTTGCATATTTTTGTAATATTGAAGTATAGTTAACAGCAGAGAAATCGAAAAATAATTACAACTAATAACTTTCACCAAACGCATTAAAATGTAATTTTCTCCTGACCCATATAATTTTCAAGTGTGGAAACTTGATTGTAGGATTTATTACCGTTACATTGAACGTATCGAAGCACGAAGAAAAATAAAGATGGCTTCAACAGATAACGTGTGACGAAAAAGACACCTTTGAACGAAATCTAATTTTTAGAATAATAAAAAAAAAATTTCAAGTTTCAGAACGCTACAAGTATACAGGTCGGTAGAAAGAGGTAGAAAATTAAATGTTAATGCATTTGGTTAGTTATTTGTTGTGTGTGTGTATATATATATATATATATATATATATATATATAAATATTTCTCTACTGTAAGATTACCGCTTCTTTTTTCTTGATAAGGATAGATATCGGGAACAAAATTGTTTATTAAATGTCCGTGGTTTAGCGGTGCTCTAAAAAGGCAACGTTAATTTCTTTTTTAAAAATTCGAAATGGACCTGGAGCATGGCCATCCCTCATTGAAATGAATACAAGATAACAGCTAGACATATGACCCCCTCGCCCTCCCTGAACAAGCAATTGTAGCCAGCCGGCGTCACTCCCACCGCATCCCATATATTAAAATGGCATGTGGATCCCAGCTGAGCGTCAATGGGGTGAGAGAATACTTAAACAAATCTACTTGTTTCTAACGTTTAGGAACAACCGAACATTTTTCTTGTAGACCCAGTTTAACTTTTATGCAAAATGACCTCACAACCCACTGACATAGATATAAGCGACAAAATATTTTACTTTTTTTTTTTTAACCCACCTCCACCTTCAACTCTATCTTTCTCTTTTTCTTTCTCTCTGCGCCCCCCCCCTCTCTCTAAATTAAAACAAATGCCAGTTTTTAAACTGAAAATAAATTTTAATTGAAAGAAAATTTAATATTTTAGTTTTATCGTAAGTCTGGAATTTCAGAACATCGTGACTTTTAGATCTTTTTGGAAAAAAACAACAAAAAAACTTTATACTTTTCCATGAAGCACACACTTATACTCCCCCTACCTCCTACAAACTCACGGTATTTTTTTTGTTTTTATTTTTATACGTTTATCATTAAAAAAAAAACAGACCAGCCCCCTCTAAATGGACATGGTCTCCGTCTTAAAAATCGAACGTTTCAGCTATCTTTTTTCACTCAGTAAACTTCTTTTTAGGAGGAAGAGTGCACTTTAGAGTTGTCACTAAGTTACGCTGACTTCTGTGGTGATGCTGTGATGATGAATTTCTCATGAGACTAAAGAATAAGACTTACTTGGTTGGTCGGGTTGTGGGTTCTGCCCTGCTGGATTCTTTTAGGGGTCATCATCTCTCTAGCTGGATTGTTTTTAATTCGTTTGTATCCAAAATGCATATTTATTTATTTTAATCTCTGGTACATTATTTGGACAGAGACATGGTTTACTACTGACTATATTTAAGAATTACATTTTTACGCGTGTGTTCTTTCTGTCTCTAAACGAATCCTGTCTAGTTGCCAACCAGTTCATACATTTTTGTCTTTTCTGTTCCCATGCATCAATTTTGAATGTTCGTCTTCGTCCAACCGAAGACCATCTCAACATCTATTATACTAAAGCTGAGTTAATCAACGTTTGTTTCCATAAAGCTTTTTTCCCTATATATTTTAATCACACAAAATATATGCTAGAATATATCTTGGTTTTGAGATTGAGTTATGTTTGAAAAAGAAAAATCCATTTTTAATTGTTCTAATTAGCCTTAAATTGCAATTAACTTATCAAGTGCCCCATCTCTTAGTTTCTGTCCATCACTCCCTTCCTTTCCCACTGTATCTTGTTTCACACCCTGCCTGTCTGCCGTTTCTATCACACTCACTTCCAACTCTCTCTCTCACTGTTTACTAACAGTCAAATGTAATAAAGGAAAGACTAAACATTAGAATAGTTCATTATAAACAAAATAGAATAAGGCATTGATAGTAGTAGTAGTAGTAGTAAAACTACTTATTCTGCACCTAAGAGGAGTGGTGGAGATATAGTGAGCAGAAAAGCGACTAATTTGGGATTTTGTCTTATTTTTATATTTAACTGGCTTTGCAAACTTACTTCTTCCGGATTTAAAAATCTAACCCGAGCTAAGTGGGTGACCCAACGTGTCATATAACGCTAAATTGCACATTTGTAAGAGCCTTTCCTCCTCCTCCTTCAACCTAGGCATTTAATCATATGAAGTTAACCCCCATCCTCTTCCAATGCAGATAAAAATAAAAACCAGTAATTGCATTTTTTTTTTTTTATAAAATTCAAGTTATATTTACGTGTAACACATACCATCAGCCATTTTGTAAGTAAGTAATGCACGACTCAAAGATTCTATTTGTGATTTAAAAAAAAAAAAAAAAATGCGATAAATGTTCACTAATCGAAAGGGAATTTTTCAAACATTAAAGCAAATTGAAAATCAGTTTTGCTTTAAGCAAAGTTTAGTCAATTAAACATTACAAACCAAAATTAAAATTTTGCAGTTGTCTTTCCTTGATTTCGATAAACATCGCGAGTGTAAACTTTGATAAAAAAATCAATTGTTTTTCTTCACATGAGGAATGTGATATCTTTTTATGACTAGATAAGCATCTACAAACAATATTGGCTCTTAAAAATCTGTTTTAGTGGCATTGCCTCTGAAAGTGCATGTTTTAGTGGCATTGCCTCTGAAAGTGCATGTTTACCAATTTTGATTGTGCCTTTGGTCACATTTTGATCAAAAGATGGATTTGATCAATTGACTTTCAATGCGATTTGATGTTAATATTGGAGGAATGTCTCCTCCTGCAGACAAGTATGCTATTGCATTTTATCAAAGACGTATGGCATGTGATCTATGCTTGATATGATTTATGAATTTTCCTTGAATGACTAATCATAACTCAGGGATGTGAATTCTTCACTTTTTTTTCATCCAGAAAAAGCGGATTTCCACTTCAATCGTTAGATTTTCCCATGGATGAGAGTTTTCTGCTTTTTAGTTGAAATCCGTTTTTTTGTTTTTTAAAATTTTTTTAAATAAGAAAATGCTGATTTCTGTCAAATCGCTAGACCCTTACCTCCTTATTCTTCATCGCTATTTGGCTGGATTTTATGTTTCTCTTCTGTCTGTTTTATCTTTCTTTGTCTTTTCCTGTTTTTTCTTTCTTCCTTTCTCCGTCTTGCCTTCTGTTTCCCCTCTTATGGCACTTGGAAACATTTATAACTCAAAAACTATATCTCTAATTAAACTATATCTGGTTGTTATCAAAGTGCATCAGATCCATGCGTTAAATTTGTAAAAATCGGAAGTTCTGTCAAAATTTCAACCGTGACCGGAATTTTCAAAGTCAAGGTCATATAAGACGCAGACTTCATCAGCTATAATATGGGCCAAGTAGCGAGTCTCTACGATGAACAGAACCCAAGTTATGGCGAAAAGTGATTTCCACCTTTTTCCTTGACCTTGAAATTTGACCTAGATATCCCAAAATTAAATCCGTTTTAAGTTAGACAAATGGCCGATATTTTGACCAAGTTTGGCAACGCTAGGCTGTACAAAACAGACAAACAGTGACAAACTTGACCGAAAACATAATCTCTGGTAAGAACCAGAAGAAAACCAAATCAAATGGCAAGGTTGAATTGGCTAACAATCACACAATCACTATTTGAATAAGGTTTAAAAAAGTAAATCTTCTCTTTGTCATTGTCGAATGGTTTTTATGTATGAATTCTAGGAATTATTTTTCTCTTTCCATTTCAAAAGAACTACAAAGCCGCCTTGTTCATCCACTGTTCATACTTTGTATCTAAACCCCACCCATTTTGGGTGACCTCCTCTATCATTGCTGTCTAGGACATTGTATTCCCCACACAAAACCTTTCTTTACTTATTTATACAAATGAGTCATGCCAAACGTAAACAAACGAACATCAATGATTTTTAAGGAACCCAAATAAATTAAATTTATCATCGGCTTCCGTTAAAAGGTAAGTCATATCTTGAAAATCCATTGCAAGTTCATTTTTATTTCAGTCAGCGAAATTATTTAAATATGTTTCATTTTTTTTGTTCTTTTGGTTCATTTTGAGTGCGTGGATTTTTGTAGGAGGATGACCTCAAAACAAGATATCATTTATAAAATCTCAAATGAATATTATACATGCCGATCCGGGCAACGTCGAGTAAATACAGTTAGTATTTGATATTTCTGGGATGAGGTATTATTGTCTATGCATGTTTCTGTTTTCTCCATCTTGTTTGTTTTTTGCATGTATGATACAAATCGCTAATTACCTTCAACATAAGGATAGAACATACGATGAGTATGCGTAGGTATCACAAACCAGCCTAGTTTAGAGTGAAAACGGATAAATATATTCCTTTCAATTTCAACTTGCGATATCTCATTTATATTTGTGAGTTATTTCAATATAATTTCGATATAAACAAAATGAAATCTTTTTATTTTTTGTAAATATATAATTCTTTTTCTTTTGTCATTAAGATTTTTTCCGGGCTACTTCAAGTTAGGTTACTATTTTCAGTGACGAACAATTTATTTTTTAATGTTTGTATTTTTCAAATTTAGTGTGCACGATATTCTGTGTTTCTGTATATCAAGCTGGTTTCATCTTAAAGAAAAATGGTTACTCGTTAATATGGTGGGCTTTAAGTGTCTTTCACTAAAAAAAATTTGAAGTTGAAAACTTCAGTTCATGAAATATTAAAGAAATTTTGCCCTATTATCAAATTGTTTCTGTTTTTACATGGTCAAAATCTGAGGTTTAAAAATTGATTTATTATTAAAAGAAAAATCTAGCTTGATCTTTAATGCACTATGAATCATATTAAGAAGATTTAATGTGTTACCTGTTGAAATGAATCTTATTTGAACAGTTACCAATCTCTCATTTTTGCACATTTTAATTTTTTCGAGAGATGATGGGATTTTGTTCAATGTTTCGTCTGATTTAATCTAATAATTATTGCTTCCATTATGTTTAATTTTCATTTACCACATTTGTAAGGATTTTTCACTTGTTCAAAGCCTGCATTTTAGTTATACACTGAATATTGACTTCTGGACCAATAACACAAGATGGCAAATTTTCTAATTTCCAACAAACATTGAAGGTGGCTTGAGATACCAAAATAAATTTAGTTTTATTGTTTGTTTTGCAAAGCTTTATGTGCCCAAATTAAAGGTTTTTAGGCATAAAGAAAATATAATTTTGGTTTGGGATACAAAGTATATGGAAACAACTAAGCAATATTTGAATGAGTTCATTCAATCTGCGTTTTTAATGATGAAAAATACTGAAACATGACGGACAGAGCCTCTTTTGAAAATGCATGGGTGCACCTAAACATGACGAACAGACCCTCTTTTAAAAATGCATGGGTGCACCTAAAGAAAAAGTAATGCTTGACAGTATGGGAATAAAAGTTCAACTAAAACATTTGTGCGTCTTTCAAATTTAATTTTTGTATGATACTCATGACTCAGAACTTTGATTGTATTAATGTACGCATATATTAGTGAAAGTTGGGTAACCGTTACCGACACGGACTGCAGACTTGGCATGTAGTGTTCCAGTTCCATCGGAACCAAAAAAAATGATTTCGGAAAACGTATCATTCTTTCTCCTAACTCTGGGTCGAATAATAGGGGTAACCGACCAATGGACCGACGGAGCCATATCATGGAGATGCATGAATGCATCTAAAATTGCTATACCAAACTTAAGTGTGACAGACTGACAAATGCTATTTAAAACTTAAGTATGGCAGACCAAGAGACAAAACCTTTTGAAAGAAATGTTTGGACGCATCTCAAATGTGTCCATTGAATCTACATATTTAGTGATGAAGATGTCATTTGAAACTGAAGCGCGACAGACCAATGAAAATGCATAGACACATCTAAAACTCCTACTCGCTATTCAATTTGTAAATCGTTATAGATTGTTCTACTGTACACATGGTCAAGTAGATAAAGTTGCTGGTTAATATTCTATTTTGAGGCTGTGAGTTAAATCCCCTGCAGTGATAAAGATGAAAAATGAACGAGTGGACTTATGACGTTCAAGTTGTGTTGAGGCTGTATAATCATTTTTCTCTAATACACTTGGGGAAAAGTATGAATCAATCTCTCCTAGTTATGGGTCAAGTAGTAGGGTAGACTAGAGTCTGAAACTTTTGCAGAGAATCTAAAAAAAGGATTATTCCAATAGAACACACTCGTATTAACCTGCATGGCGATTAGGGTTAGCCTCTTTTATCGGACAAGGGGGTCCTTTTGAAGTGAGCAAAAGTCACCCTGCTTGAGTCGAGTGAGATTTGCTAATACATTTAAAATAGTGGCTGAACGTTGTGACTGGTTTGATTTAAAAAAATTCTTGAATTGACCTTCATTTAATTAATAATAAAAGAAAAGTTCAGTAACCCCCCCCCCCCTCTCGCGTATCTATTTGATACTAATGCCATAAAATCAACTGTGAAAAATTGAATTCCAACCATAGATGAAATGCTAGGGTAGACTAAACCCCCAATCTTTGCTCGGATAACTAGTCTAGAAGAATGAAAACTCCGCTTATTCCAGTATTGCTTCTGATCATCTTAGATTTCTCGCTACCACTCGATTTAAGCCATACACAGAAGTGTAGTTGGGGATTGCCCAACCCTTGCTTCACTATAAGCTCATCACTGTATAGCCATCTTTTCAGAAGGTAGACTAGACTAAAGGCTTGCTAGGGCAAGTAGTTTAGGAGAAGGATAACTCCAAAATAACACCAGTTCCCCCATCTGCAAGGCGAGTATGGCCTTTCTCTGTATCAGTAGATGTAAGCAAAGCTTCCTCTGGATTGATCAAAATCACTTTAGTTGAGTCAAGGGGGATTTACTAACAAACTTTGAATAGTGGCTGAACGATGTGACTGGTTTGATTAACAAAAAAAAACAATTACAAGCAAAACTTTCTTATTTACCCATATTAACTAAATATAGATACATAGTGGTCATATTAAATGACCATTTTAAGTATCTATTTGATACCATAATTGTGAAAAATTAAATAAAAAATTAAAAATAAATATCATAGTATCTGAGAGGCTATATTCTGTGGTCAGTTGATCTGCTACGCTTAAGTTTGAAATAGTATTGTCCTCACTAAATGTGTATATTGAATGGGCACATCTTAAGAATATCCAGTCATGTTTTTTTGTTTTTTTCTTAAATCTGTGAAATGTTATAAAATTAAAAGTAATAAAGTCCAGTCCAAAATAGAAAAGGTATTTATAAATGAACCATTTCCTCCCTAGTGGCCAATTCAATGAGCTGAGTTAGAATGTGCAACTTCGGATTTGGTTTAACTTTAAATCCTATGAGTATTATGGTCTGGATATTACAATATAGTAGATGACATTTTCTTGTTTATGCTAATTTGTCTGCCATCGAAGGCCTCCTTCTCCTTTCAGAAACAATGGATACTCTCTGTATTGGTACGTGTGAAGTGAAGCAAGGGTGGCACAACCACATTCCTCCTCAACCAACATTGCTTAAGTCCAATGACGACTGGAGATAATGCCGGGATAAACAGAGATACTGGTGTTATTTTCAGTTTCCTTCTCATAGATTAGTTACACAACTTTGTTTTTTCATTTATCTGAACTATATTTATATCAAAACACCTTTTAAACTTATTTAATTATGATACAATAAAATATTTTCAAATACGCTGTATATACTGATCAGAAAACTTACAAAAAACAAAAACACAATTGATGCTATACTTTATTGGTATATTTATTTTATAAAAAGTTTCTGTATGATTCATTTGTAATCTGATTGTTCTATTTTCTTGCATATGCGTAATAGTTTTCTTGATATTAATATTAAAGTTATTTAATGAAAAAATATTTAAATTCCAAAGTTTTAAACTTCCGATTTGATTATTTTGAAAATCGGTTAAGTTTATGCACGAGTATATTTGCATACACCAAAAAGTTAGATTACTTTGTAATAAATTCTGCATTTTTTTAATGAAAATCGCTCCAGACGAGGCATGAAACCACTTGATTTAAGGAGCTAATAATTTAAATGCAACCACTAATAAAGTTTTTCTTTTACTAAGTAAATAGATCCGAAAATTTTAAAAACTAAATTTGTTGTTAACCGTTACATTTCCCATAAAAAGAAAAGCTCCCCCTCTAATCTTTCTATTAAAAAAAAAAAACATTCATTTAAAAAAAATATATTTTTGTCTTCTATTATATAAAGGGCAGTTATCTGTTTATCTGTTTGTTTGTTTGTTTGTTTGTTTGTATGTCTGCAAAAGGCTCTCGACAGATTCCCGTATAGTTGATGTTTTATGAATCACCTTGCTTTCGGATACATAATATTGAAAAAAAAACTATGATTCCTTCATGCCGAATGGACTCTAAACGTGTGACGTGGGTCCCTAAATTTGTTCAACATTCAGTTGATCGTACGCTCTGCGCGTGCGTGCGTGCATGCATAAAACACATCCCAACTTCAAACTACGTTTAAGTGACCTATTTTTCGTCACTTTTCATACTAGTTTCGTTTGGTACGGTGGGTATCTACAAAGGACAAAGAACTAGAGGTTTATGGTTCGATCTCGACCGACGCCACAAAATTTTTTTTTTTTTAACTGTGACCTAAATATACATCGAAGGGTGAAGGGAGGGGGACGACCGGGAAGAAAGAGTTACTACTTACTTTTGCCCCGAGCAACATGAGAGCGACCGGGAAGACTGTGGGGAGAGGGGGGGGGCGGGGGTAATGAGAGGGGGGAGAGGGGGGGGCGGGGGTAATGAGAGGGAGGGGGCGACCGGGGAAAGACAGGTTTTGCCCTGAGCAACCGGGAAAGAGAGATTGTTACACCTGCAGAGAGGGAGGGGGAAACGGGAGGGGGAGCCACGGGCAACGTCGGGTACTCCTGCTAGTTAATAATAAAGGTGAAAGCAGTCACCATTTCAAATTACTCTATAATATATAATTGTTTTATTTGGCCAATTGAAGCTCAGCTTTTTCGTTTATTCATTTCATTATATAACCAGTTTTTAATATGAATTCGTTTTCAGTTTTATGCTTATACAAAATCAAATCCCTCGACTTAGAATATTGAAAAGACCATATAAAATAACTTTTTGTTATTTTTCTAATTAATAACATGTGACTGTTCATACACATTAAATTTCCTCAACATTGGAATATATCCAATAACACCATGACATCTTTTTTGTTTTCTTCAAATGATGAAAATGTGAAATGAAAATTGTTTGTTTTTTCTGTAAAAAAAGAAAAGACAAAAAGGGTTATAGATTGAGGGCAGGTAGGTTTTGCTAGTGTGTAATATATATAAAATCCACATTCAATCTCAACATATAATGGATAGTCCCTGTAAGGTGGTGTGCACAGTAAGTGAAGCAAGGGTTGCACAATATCAACTTCACATTTTCTGAACCGGCATTGCTTGAGTTCAGTGGCAAGTCCAGGACAACTGGAAATAGTGCCAGGATAACCAGAAAGACTGATGTTATTTCAGTCTTCCTTCTAGACTAGTTGCACTAAGACTTGAGTCTAACCTATGATTTTCACCCATAGCTGGAGGAAGGGTATATGGATTCATACCTATCTCAAAAGTATTAGTGAAAGTGATGTTGTAGCCCCAATAGAACTTTACCTGGTGCACGGAACCCACAGTCCATGCCCATAACCACTACACCATAGCATTTAAAATGGCAGCCATTGTGATCTGTTCTCGTTGACTGAAAATCTAATTTTGCAAATCTGATGATGTGTTGGATCATATCGCCGAAAGTTTTAAACTGATAAAGAATCACGTAATGTTCTTGCTTGCACTAGAGTTCTCCATTTTTTTGCGGAATTCCACTTTTTTTTAATCCAGAAAAAGCGGGTTTCCGTTTAAATCGCAAGAGCCTCTCAAAGATATGAGGTATTAGTTTTTTTGATCGAAATAGGCGTTTTGTTTTAAATAAGAAAACGATTATTTTCTCTTATGACAGTTCTCTCTGAAAACTGAAAGTGTTAATTTTGCTGTGAAGTCGAAGAGTTCAAGCCGTTCATGATGAGGGTAGGGGAGTTAAATGACTTTTTTCATCAAAGAACGACTTCCTGTTCTTTCTCCTCGCATACACACTCAGTGTCTTTTCATTTTGACTGTCTTAGTAGAAACTGATTAGAGTTTTTTAGGAAATTTTTTTTTGTGTGTGTGTGTTGCCCTCTACACACACACACACACAGTCGTGGCCCAGTAGGTTGGGAAATTATCTCGATTTCAGCTTTTTTTGTTGTTATTGACTTCACATATCCTGGGGAAGGATGAAGCAATCACTCAAACTCGGTATTACAAAAAGAAATAGAATTTCTTTCCGTTGACTTATAGTTTATCATCGTTGGTCTGTGGCCCAGCTCTTTGTACAATCATTCAAACTCTGTACAAATATTGCCATAATACAATCTATATACCATTAAAAAGTTATGACGCTTTTGGAATTTCTCTGTTTGTACACTAATTGAAATATGTGATTGGTTGTCAAAAACCGAATTGGCAGTAGTTTTTCTGATATCACTCCCCAAGTTCGAATCTTGTATAAGTCTAAAGGATTTTTTTAACTGGATACATGTTTTATAAATTTAAAGAAATTAGCATAACATAAAAAAACATACCTCAATAATTTCGTTTAAACTAAGTGACATAAAGCTATTCGGAATTCACAGCCAATTAGTTCTGCTTAAAAACATTATTTCTCATGTTTTTTTGCCAGTAAAAACAATATGTAAAGACAGTCATCGTAGTTAATTACTCTCTCATGCAAATACTAAGTAACTTTTTTTTTTTCACACACAAATTCACAAATATTTTTTTGTAAAGATGGAAATTGACATACCCAGGTATTGTACTAACACCGCGAAAGGAGCAGGAATAAAATAGTTTTTATTTTCTTTAAATAATATTTAGCTGATAATCGCAGCTATTTTTATGGAAGAAACAATTTAAAAAAAATATTAACCCTGATATTTATTATTTAAAAATAAATATGATCAAATAATGTCCCGCGAGTTATGTAGGAGAATGCAAGTAGACATCAGTCCTATACCAATCAAGGAAAAGCACAAATATGGAGTAAAAGGAAAAAAAACATGTGATTGACCTTTAAGATAATGTGAAGATGAAGTCATGGGGTGCATAAAGAAAACGGGTGGGGGATAAGGGTCAAGTAACATCATCAAAAAACTTGGATTGCTTTCTAACAGTTCAAATTCTGTATTACAAAATTAAACTTGTTGCTTTTTAGTGACTTATAGTTGATCTTCGTTGGTTTGTGTCCAAGCTAAGATAGTGTAGCAGTAGTAACGAATGACTTCCCTATGGAATGATTTGGCCCATCCCGTGTCTCACACGTTTGGCAGAAGTGTGACTGCGCCTGACGTTTCAAGTTATGGAAAGACGGATCTCACAATTTATCATCATGTGAGACAAACTTGTTTCCGCTCATGTCACTGAAAAAAAAGGACAGTTTGGACTGCAGCGTTAAGTGCAGAAGTGAAACATACTAATTAGTAGGTTGCCTATACGTATAGATACTTATTGCTGGTGTTACAATTTCTATCTAAATTTTGTCCCACCAGAGAAACTACGCTTACCTCCAAGATATGACCTTAAGATATGACCTTAAGATAACAACAACAAAAAATTAGGATTGCTTTCGATGGAATGCAATCCTAATTTTTTGTTGTTGTTGCTTCTAAGCAACTTGATCGTAATATGCTGAACGGTCTTATATTACGGTGAAGACTCTTCTGGAGAAGGACACTGGCCTCTCGGGATTGGAGCTTCTGGCCGCAATGTGTGAGCGAGCATCATGGTGCACGAACTTCGTGAATGCTTCACCATCAATGGATGGATGACTCAAGGCAAGAAGCTGATCAGCATATTTTCTCATGTCATTATTTGACTATTCCTCACCCGTTTTCTTTGTGCACTCCATGATCTCATCTTAAGGTCAATCACGTTTTACTCAATGTTTACACTTGTCCCTGGTTGGTACAAAGTTGATGTGTCTGGGCGCACTCATACATTATATAACAACTTGTGAGATCACATGTAAATTCAATGCTTGCTTGATTCATCTATCTGCATAAATTAACTGTTACATTTCAAAAGAGTTAATTTATGTCAGCGTTTAAGAAAAAAATATTTTCTTCTTTTATAAAAATAATTGTCTTCATCAGCTAAATATTCTATAAATAAATAAAAGATGTTTCTTATTTATTTAAAGTTTTTATTTAAATCTTTTTTAAACTAAATATTCTCGTCTAACCGTAAAAATAATTGCCAGTTATTTATTTTTTAAATAAATAAAACATCTTAATTTAGTTTTGTGATGTAACAATGTAACGTCAAAAAAGTCTTTCTTCTTAATATAAAAATAATTGTCAGCTAAATATTGTTTACATAAATGTCACTTTAAAATGTATTTAAAATTAATGACAATTAGATGCATAGACACTTGATTAAAATAAAACGAATGCAAAGAGTGTTTAAAAAGTTGTTGAAGTCATTAATGATGACAATTTTATTTTGAATTCATTTTGAAATTAGGTGTGGGAGGTAATGGGTGAAAATTTCAGATTCATGCGAGTAGTATTTTTTTATGTTCATTTATACATAAATAACACTAAACAATCAAACATTTTGCAAAATTAGAAGGTGCAGGTGCACTAGTTTTTGGCTATTTTACATTCATGAAAACCCTTTCACAGCCTGAAAATGGTCCTAAATTAAAGTACTATATCAGATTTAACCATCTATATCCATTCATAGCTTTTGAGGATGTTTTAGGACCTGCAATGTCGCATGAAACCACTTTTTCACCGAAAAATGATGGATTTTGAGTCCCGTGGAGCCCTAACAGCTATTTTTGGCCTGCACCTTCTGAATTTTGCAAAATTTTCAAAATGTTTGATTGTTTAGTGTTATTTATGTATAAATGAATACAAAAAAATACTATTCGCATGAATCTGAAATTTTCATTCATTACGTCCCACCCCTATTGAAAAGCTAAAAATCAAAATTTTTAGCACACAGCGACACCTGATACTCCGTAGTTTTAAGAAAACTTTTTAATGTGTGAAATTGCATCGTTGGATTATGTTGAATACTGCTGCTTAGCTCTTATAAAAATAAAATTGTGCCACCAGAGTTTTTGAAAAATTACCTTTATTTTATCCTCCATTTCTTATTGAGGTCATTGTGGTTGGGGTTGATTCCTCTTCAGCAGGCATGTTCAGAACCACTGATGTATGACTGACGTCATTGGTCGTACAAAAGAAAAATCTGTTGGGTGTTTTCCATGCATTAGAGCTTTGTTTTTTTTCCTCCTCTTTTTCCATTTTCGGCTGCTGCTGGTTCGCCCTCCTCTCACTTAGGTCACTTGAGTGCTTTTTTTTAAATTACAAAAAAAAAAAAATGTTTATATATCGGCTGCACCCTTTTAACACCGCCTGAAGGTAACAAGCACACAAGCCGTGTTTCAGTTGGGTACAAAGCTACTGGCGTGAATCATTCTTCTCTGCGCCTTCCTTATATAAATATTATTTTTTCTTCTGAAAGAAAATCCCAGAAATGCTAACGTTGTAATTGTTGTTGAGATGCACTGCTTTTAGGATCATATCTTTTAGGATCATATCTACCAATGTTTACCAGAACTGTTTGTGGATTTATTACCATTTAAAGAAAGGATTTGGATTGCATGATTGGTTTAATGAACATTGTCACAAACTATGGAATCAGTTATGCAGAGTTCAAATCCTGTTGAATCTTATGTGTTCATTTACACATTAATACTGTTGGGAAATGCATGAACACATAAAATTCTTCACGGCAATATTAAATAAAATAGAAATTGGAGTCCAATGAATCGTTTCTAGTAATTGATATTCTTTTAACACTAAAATATAAACACAAAAGATTTGATATTCCATAAAATAAACACACCAAAACATTTGAAAAGGCTGAGATGGTTTTTCTGCTAAAAATGTAATGATTTATTGGTAATCCGTTTATATAACGTTTGGCCCATTTGGTATTATGATTAGTGTTTGCTAATGGGCCGGGAGACTGGAGTTCAGTAGAGTCATACCAAAAACCACTAAAATGGTACTTACTGCCTCCTTGCTAAACACTCGGCGTTATAAGGATAAGTAGAGCAATTCAGGGAAAGGAGTGGCGCCCTCCCCTACATCTCGATGTAGTAGCCAATGAAAAGGGAGCATTCAGGTCTCATTCCGATTCATTTATTATTTATATAATATCTGTATTGCTTTCTTTTTTGCTCTCGCTCGCTCTTTCTCTCTCGCTCTTTCTCTCTCTCTCTCGCTCTTTCTCTCTCTCTCTCGCTCTTTCTCTCTCTCTCTCGCTCTTTCTCTCTCTCTCTCGCTCTTTCTCTCTCTCTCTCGCTCTTTCTCTCTCTCTCTCGCTCTTTCTCTCTCTCTCTCGCTCTTTCGCTCGCTCTTTCTCTCTCGCTGGCTCGCTCGCTCTTTCTCTCTCGCTGGCTCGCTCGCTCTTTCTCTCTCGCTGGCTGGCTCGCTCTTTCTCTCTCGCTGGCTCGCTCGCTCTTTCTCTCTCGCTGGCTCGCTCGCTCTTTCTCTCTCGCTGGCTGGCTCGCTCTTTCTCTCTCGCTGGCTCGCTCGCTCTTTCTCTCTCGCTGGCTCGCTGGCTCTTTCTCTCTCGCTGGCTCGCTGGCTCTTTCTCTCTCGCTGGCTCGCTCGCTCTTTCTCTCTCGCTGGCTCGCTCGCTCTTTCTCTCTCGCTGGCTCGCTCGCTCTTTCTCTCTCGCTGGCTCGCTCGCTCTTTCTCTCTCGCTGGCTCGCTCGCTCTCGCTCGCTCGCTCTCGCTCGCTCTTTCTCTCTTTCTCGCTCGCTCGCTCGCTCTTTCTCTCTCGCTCGCTCGCTCTTTCTCTCTCGCTCGCTCGCTCTTTCTCTCTTTCTCGCTCGCTCGCTCGCTCTTTCTCTCTTTCTCGCTCGCTCGCTCGCTCTTTCTCTCTTTCTCGCTCGCTCGCTCGCTCTTTCTCTCTTTCTCGCTCGCTCGCTCGCTCTTTCTCTCTTTCTCGCTCGCTCGCTCGCTCTTTCTCTCTTTCTCGCTCGCTCGCTCGCTCTTTCTCTCTTTCTCGCTCGCTCGCTCTTTCTCTCTTTCTCGCTCGCTCGCTCTTTCTCGCTCGCTCGCTCGCTCTTTCTCTTTCTCGCTCGCTCTCTCTAGATTACTGACCTGATGTTCATATTTCCTCAATAGTTACAAATACAAAAAGCATTTCCTTAATTTTAGAACCATATATTTGTATTCTGTGTGTTCATCTTCTGAAAGAGGAGGAGGTGCTTGTAGATTAGTCTATCCTGAAGAGCAACAATTTAGCGTGATCTGATAATCAGACCAGGTTCTCCTTGAAGGGTGGACATGCAAGTTTCGTTTGCTAGAAAACAAATTATTTCTCACCCCTAAAATTATTAGGTCTTAAGTGGCACAATCAAAAACTTTCCTGGGATGAAGTAAGCTTTTAAGCGTGCATCGGAACTGTTCCGTAATTAGAATGACCTCCTCCTTGACGATCATTTGATGTAAGAGAGCTACATGCTAATCAGATTATGAGGGGAGGGGCATATTGAGTACTCAGATACTGCTTCAGAGGAGCAAGACCGTTCGTTTTTATTTTGCCATATGCATAAGATAACACTTAGTTCTTTATAACACAGTGTTTAGCAACACTATTGTCGCATTTGTTATAGGGAAGTGGATAATCTTTGCGATAATACTGAATGCATGCTAATTTTTGATTCTTGCAAAAAATGCACATTACCAAAGAAAGAAATTTCAACTGTGACTTTGGCACAGAAGGATTGCATTTGCTTAAAAACTTGTAAATTGATGAATGCCTTATATTTCGCTTCACTCCAGGTACACAGAGAAAGAAAGGAAAACTATTTACAGTGGTTGTAGCTAGACGAGTTTTTGTTGTGAATGTTTTACAAGGGGAACCAGAGGTTGGAGTTGAGTCAAGCACCTACCATGAAAATAGCGATAGTAGAAAGATTCGCAACATCTTATTGTTGGGTTAGGTTTAGCCCCTGCCCCATGAATTGTGCCACAAAGAACTACGCCATAACTATAATATAAATCCATCTTTCCTCTTCCTCCTCCAGCTATGGGTGGAATAGTAAGGTATTGACTCTAAAGCTTCGATTGGCCAACTTGAAGAATTTGTATCTGGGCAATTCCATGCCAAATCATCCAGGTCTGACCCCCCCCCCCCCCCTCAGATCTTTTTTATTTTAACACAATTTCAGCTTCATCTAAAAACTAAGAAAAATGTGCAATATCAGAAACATTGGACTATTAGAACCCTATTTTCTAGGCCAATTTAAATTAGACCAAATCTCGTTTCCTGGAGCTGGACGGCACCAAAATCCAACTACAGTAGTTTACAAAAACTGCAGTTTTGAAGTCAAAACTTAATGAATATCTTTGAAAACTTCACCATGTAAGATTTTTAGAGCAAGGATTCCAAAAATGATACTTAGAAAGGCTAAAAAGGAAGGGAAAACACTTTTTGGCTCATGTTGGTTTTGTGCGGACGTTTTGAAAAGTACTACATAGAAGAGATTTAAAAATTAAAAAAAACAGAAAAACAACTGTGATAGCGTGAAAGAATAATCTTTTCTATTTATAGAACAACATATGATTGATCTATTTAAAACATCTAAAAACGTTCTTGGGGAATCTAGCACAGTTACGTTTTTTTTTCATGATCGGTTAAGGGTACAAATGTACAATGTATCATCATGTGTTGTTGAATCTTTATTATAAGGTGATTTTCTATTTCATTAATGAGTACAATTTTCTATCCAAAAGCTGCATATGCAAATCTGCTCTGGCAACCATTTAGACCAATTCTTGAGTTTCCAGAAAATATGCATTCCTTTCATTTGCTTTCAATAAATTTTACATTTTTTCCGGCTCCTCAGCCTCAAATAGTCATCCATACAGGAAATCAGAGAAATTTTCACTCTCGTGCTCAGATCTACCGCTGCCATCCACGTCACCGAGAAATCTTCATAGGATAACTATTTCTTCTTAGCGCCATTATTCATTCATTTTTTCGATCTTGCTATTGTCTGTGAGCTGCTCTACATTTCTACCTAAATACAGAACGCTCCCTTCATCTACATCTTTTTTTTTTGGAGGGGGGCGCGATTTTATTGGCTATTTCAAATACTTTCTTTCACATTTTAGATCGACGAAATAAACAAATAGTAAATTGGTATTCAAAGAACACAGACTGGCCTTCAGAGTCAATACGACAATCATTTGTTAACACTTGCTTACATTGTTCATATTTTTCACTCTTAATTTTGTTTTCATTAAATTTCATTTAACATTTTTCAAATAATAAAACAAAAGATTTTGATTTCAAAGTCATGCAGGGTACATAAAGCTAATTATTTAACTGTCTATTTTTCCTCTTCAAGTATCGATTTTCATGAGATTGGCGGAATAGCAGAATGCCATTTTCGAACACAGCAGATCTTGGCGTTATATAAACCCTCGTGAATAGTTTCTTCGATTAATCTTACAAACATAATCCTATTTTCTTTTATTGTATTGTTTTATTTACATTTTATTTACATTTTATTTCATATATTTTGGATAACAAAATTTTGCTTCCCGGACAACACCAGTAGGTAGATGACAGCATTTTTCATTCTTGGAATAACAGAATGTACTTAAAAGTCAGTTTGAGCTTACTTTACCGTTCATCTACCAACTAATAGTTTTGCTGCCTGTCGTCATGGTGACAAAAAAGTTGCAGCTCTTTATTTGAATCTATGATTGAGACATTTTTTTATCTTTATTTAACATTCTATTTCATATTCGGATGCTAACATTACTGAGTGGTCAAACACTGCAATAAATTCTTTCGTTAAATAAATTTTGTACTTTAAAATTAGGACAATAGTCACTCTAGACCTTCCTTCCAGGCATTATCACCTCCATACACAGTGGGATTTGGTTTGTCTGCAGCACTCATCTGTGAAGGAGTGCTGATGGGACCAGCCAAAACATTTTGAGGCAAAATTGACTTTTATTCGTCCCTTAGACTGACTTTTAATGGTTCCGTTATGTCGACTGCATGCGCAGTTTTCATTTTTTTTTTATTGTTTTTTTTTTGTATTTCCACCAGAACTTAGGGTTAGTTTTAAGATATAAAAAAAAACTTGATGTTTTTCTGTTATTTATAATTACACTACAGCTGTTAAGATAATGGAAGGCCATCCCCCAGGCATTACGACCTTTCGGAGAGGGAATAGGTTTATTGCCTGATGCACTCTCAGTGAGTGTCGACGAAATGGACCAACATATTTTAGGAAAAACAGACTTAACTATTTTCGTTATACCAACTGCACGCATATTTCAGTTTTTTTATTTTTACATATTTTCTCCTAGATTTAGTGATAGGGTTACTGAAGGGATGTTTTTTCTTCATTCATATCAAATATTAGTAGAAAGGGCTAATATTCAGCAGAGATTGAGAACAATCAAAGACTTTTAGCTGTTTTACTCAGCATTGCCCTACTGTCAAACAATATTTAGTTACTGTAATGCAGACCCCCACATTCCCTATTATCCTACACTGAAACAAAATCTTTATTTTTAAAGAGGTCTTGGGTATGACTTTAAAAGACATCCAGTGGTGAGGCCTCCACTTGGGAGCTGTGGGGAATGTGGAGTTGCCTCTTAGTTGCCATTGCGTCAAATAGAACCTACTGGCGCTACCAGATCAAGCTGTCTGAAGTTATTGACTTCCTGACTCAAAATGCACCAAACATTGATGTTTTATTGGATTTTTTTCTTTGCAAAACTAAATTATGTTCTGCAAAATCTAAAACCAAACCAAACACCATGAATAAATATTTAAACATATAAAGAACATGAAGCATAAAAACTTTCACAAAAATGACCGAATTCAGCATTAAATAACCTGAGAAGGGTTGATATGCCATAAAACAAAACAACCAAACAAACACCATGAATCAATACTTGAACATATCGTGAACTTGAAGCATGGAGACTTTTAGCAAGGTGACCGGATTCAGCATTGAATAGCCCGAAAAGGGTTGATGTGCCGTAAAACAACTAAACCAAACATCATCAATAGATACTTGAACATATAGAAAACTTGAAGCATGAGAACTTTTGCCAAAATGACCGGATTCGGCATTTAATAGCTCGAAAGGAGTTGATATGCCGTAGAACAAAACAACCAAACAAAACATCAAAAATATTAAAATACATATTTATTTTAAAAAATGAATTTAAAATACATAAACATTTGAAACTAATTAAATGACCTACAAGAGATTGATATGTCGTAAAACAAACCAAACTATTCTTAAAGAATGTCATTTAGTTTAGGATTTCTCTTCATTCTTGCTACAAAAACTGGTAAGTAAATCCTAGTGTCCCCAAATGATATTGAGGATCATTTTTAATGGCAGCATAAAAGTCTGTTAAATTGTTACCCGTATTGAACCTATGGCAATCTTTTAACTGCTATTGGATTGATTTCTATAGCGGACAAGCATACTTCTACTCCAGGCCATTTTCTGTAGTCAAACGTGTTTGTAAGAATGTATATATTCAAAAATATCTATTAACAATATAGTTTCAAGTAAAGTGTTTTTTGGGGGGTGAGGGAAGGGAATCCCCATTATTAGCAGTACGTGAATATAAGTAATATAGTTTTACACAATCCTTCATTTTCAGATTGACCTTGAATATTGGTCTTTGTGAGAAATAGTTATCACTTTTTTTTTTTTTTTTCAATGTGGAGGTGTCTGCTGCTGTGGCGTCTACAGGCATTAGAAAGATTTCTCCGCCTGTGCTAAATACAGTTTTAATCTAATGAGGAAGTTGTGGTATCAGCAAAAGTTAAAGACCTTCCATACCAAGATGATGACTTGGCCTCTTCAGAAATGGCGCGGTAATTCTTATCAGTGTCAGCTGTGACAACAGTCAGATGAAAAATGTGCTAAAGATACACCCCCATATATATATATATATATATATATATATATGTATGTATGTGCGCACACAAACTGGTCGTCTCAAAAGTCTTGCCTCATAGGACATGTATATGTTATCACTACACTGACTGAGGTGTCATATCTGCATAAAACTGTCTTCTACACAAATTAACTAAGAAACCATCGTCTAGTCTTCAGATATATTTATTTGCTCTTTCACATTTGGCAAAGGTTGTTTGAAAATTTCTACACTAAGCATTTTGGGTGCAATGGATTGAACAATGAAAGTCCAATGAGATGACTGTTCTCCAGATTTGACACTTTTAGATCAGGCGGAGAGGTAATTATAAATCGGTTACTTGAAAGTAAGGTCCTAGAACAAAGCGGACACTAAAGGATACTATAACAAATGAAATTAAAACAATAAAAAAAAAATGCTCCCCTGTGTAATGAGTGACTGACCTCCTCCTGTCTCTAGAATGAGGAGTTTAGTGAAACCAGGATATTTTAAATGCCTGCTGAGACATGTTATCCCAGTGGTAGTGAAAGGGTTAAGGGGTGCATACCAATAGTAGTGAAAGATGTGTCAATTCGATAGGCTATGTTAGCGTAGATGCATCTAAACAAGATAGACTAGGTTCGTTTTATGCTTTTCCAATAAACCGAAATTTTGGGGACACGCACCAGTTTCATGTTCCCCTTCTCGGGTTGAGCACTGTCGTTAATGACATTGCCTGCTACCATTTTAGTGTAATGCAAAGCTCTTGGTAAATAAAAAAATCGAGCACTGTCAAGTAGCGGTAAATGTTTTGCTGTAGACTGATTCGGATTCACCCATAGTGACAGGATGGATTCGTCAGGTCACTATGAAGTCGACACCTTTTCCCTTACCAAGGAGAACCGCTTAGCGAACCGTTTAGCATGTCTGCCTAGAGCCGGTAATGGCAACCAACTCATTGTAATTAAGTATTCTCAATACAATTCCTATTCCTTTCAATTCCTGGTTTCTTATTTACACATTGTTATTCTTACGATATAACAAATTGACGATCTTCAATCATGACTCGCGTTAAAAAAAAAAAATTTCTGAACCGGGGATTTAAAACCATCGATGGTAAGATTACGAAAACACAGAAAAAATACATAGCAAGGCAGCAAACAAAAATCATAAACAAACAACTCACATTGATTACATTTCTCTCTAGAAAATACACAGAAATCGCTACCCAGAAATGGCAGCCATCTGGGATTGACATATTAATGTTGGATGTACTTCTGTGAACGAAACGGTCTGTAAAAATGTACCAAAGTCTTTGTTTTGAAAAGATGATCAGTAAAATGAATAAAATCTTGGTCACTGGAATGTAGTCTAATATTTTCTATTCATATACGCTCTCTTATGTAAACAATCATCGAGCTTTTACCTTGAAAAGGTTGGTCTATAAAAAAATAGAAAGTATATGCAAAAACATACCCCCCCACACACACACATATATATATACACTCCACTCCATTCTTTTTTATTAGATCTCTTGTTCTACACTATTGAACTATTACAAAAAACATTGATACATTTATATTTAAAGCTTTGAAATATAAATATTATATGTGTATATCTATATATATATAACATGAAAATCAACCTCTCCAGATCAAAAGTCGATTCAAGACAGCAAGCCTTGCACATACAAAGGGTTCAATATCCTTTTAGACAAAGCTTTATAACATTAATCAAATTGAGACAACTTCATGTGTGTATTTCCTGCCTCTACGTGATTTATTTATTTTTTTATTTACTATTAGTGGATTACTGAAATAAAAAAATGCAATACCATAAAATGAATTTTTTTAAATCCTAAGATTTATTCATTTAATTACTAAATTAAATCCACCAGAATGCATTTCGGTTTTTCATAAGCAAGTCTTCCATTTGAATCTTTTATTAATAGTTTTTAAAAAATGAATTACTTTGTGAGGCTTCAAAATTTCAAAGGGATTTGGAAGCATTTAAACTGTTAAATAAAGTCAGCAAACATTTGTACGTATGCTCAAATAATTTGTAAGCCAGGTAGAGGTGAGAAATAGACACACATGATGTTGTCTCATAATGTTTTTAATATCAGGGTTGTTATAAAGCTGAAAGGATATCAAACCATTTACGTGAAACGTTTGGCTTTGAAATGCTTAGCAAATCCTCGTGTATTAAAAGGTTGAACATTTTGGAAGCTATTTACATCCAACGATTTTATAAATGGAGATTAAAATAACATTACCATAATAAAATCGTTAAAATAAAAGTAAACGTACATGTTCCGACCTGATTCACAGTATGAAGAGGAACAAATAAGGCTGCTGAGGCTTCTTTCAAAGACGGGTATTCGGCTTCAAATATTACCTATTTTTTTTCCTTAATGCTTGTTTGATTTTGTCCATAAAATAAATAAGATTGTTAATTTTTGATGGAATGTGTCGTAAATTCATGTTTAACCAATTTATCTTCTGTTTATCTCATTGAAAGTTATGTACGCTAGAGAGGGGGGGGGGGGCTTAAATTTGAAATAGCAATAGCGTTACTAAACGAATTAATATTTTTACTTTTTTAAAAAGTTGAATTAAGATTTTATTTAGTTCTTAGAATGAATTTTTTTTTCAATGCTCAAAAAATGTAATATTTTTTTGGTAGTGTGTATTTGTGTATCTGAGTGAATGAGAATGGCATAGTTGTTTTTCCTTATCGATTAGTTTTGTTTCATTGATTTCAAGTAGTGAATAGAAATTAAATGGCGAAGCAATAGCGAGCAGGCAAAGTCAGCTAGTTTATAATAATCTTGTAACAATTTGACTAAATTAATAATTTAATGACCAAATGATCTGTAATAATTTTAACTTTCACGATCCTATTTACAAAAAAATACCCCCCTCCTCCTTATTAAGGGGGGGGGGCTAAAATAAAGATTCCCAAGCAATGCCGGGTAGGTACAGCTAGTAATATATGTGCAAGCAATAACAATGCCTAGGATACAGTGAAGTCATTTTAATTTTGTTTGAATAGGAAAAAAGAATTTAGTTGAGTTGACTCTTTATTTAAAAAAAAAAAAAAATGAGTTATGGCCCTTGCTCATTTTTCTTTTCTGCGATTAACTAAAAATCTTTCATAAGCCTTATATTTTAGATATTTTCTAGAATCAAAAATCATGTAATGGATTTTTATTAGACTAAGAATTCTAGGCAAAGTATCATTACAAATTTATTTTAATCTCCGTAAGGGGACATTAAAGTAGTGCAAAACAGTTCTGTTCAGGAATTAATTTTATTCCTCCTGGGATGGCTATTCTACTCTATCTATCTATCTATATCTTTATCTATCTCTATCTATATCTATCTATCTATCTATCTCTATCTATCTCTATCTATCTATCTATCTATCTCTATCTATCTCTATCTATCTATCTATCTATCTCTATCTATCTCTATCTATCTATCTATCTATCTATCTATCTATCTATCTATCTATCTATCTATCTATCTATCTATCTATCTCTATCTCTATCTATCTATCTCTATCTATCTATCTCTATCTATCTATCTCTATCTATCTATCTCTATCTATCTATCTCTATCTATCTATCTCTATCTATCTATCTCTATCTATCTATCTCTATCTATCTATCTCTATCTATCTATCTCTATCTATCTATCTCTATCTATCTATCTATCTATCTATCTCTATCTATCTATCTATCTCTATCTATCTATCTATCTATCTCTATCTATCTATCTCTATCTATCTATCTATCTCTATCTATCTATCTATCTCTATCTATCTATCTATCTCTATCTATCTATCTATCTCTATCTATCTATCTATCTCTATCTATCTATCTATCTCTATCTATCTCTATCTATCTATCTCTATCTATCTATCTCTATCTATCTATCTCTATCTATCTATCTCTATCTATCTATCTATATCTATCTATCTATCTATCTATATCTATCTATCTATCTATCTCTATCTATATCTATCTATCTCTATCTATCTATCTATCTCTATCTATCTATCTATCTCTATCTATCTCTATCTATCTCTATCTATCTCTATCTATCTCTATCTATCTATCTCTATCTATCTCTATCTATCTCTATCTCTATCTATCTATATCTCTATCTATCTATCTATATCTCTATCTATCTATCTATCTATCTATATCTCTATCTATCTATCTATATCTCTATCTATCTATATCTCTATCTATCTCATATATTTATTTATGTATATATATATTTATTTATGTATATATATATTTATTTATATATATATTTATTTATTTTATATATTTATTTATTTTATTTATTTATATATTCATTTATTTATATATAAATATATATGTGTGTTTGTTGAATTGTTAGTTCATGAATCTACAACATTAATAAGATAGTGCTCAATAACAAGTAGAGCTGTATTCTGTATAATTTTTTATTTAGACAAACATCAAGCAAGTCAATATGCATACAAACTGACAAGGGGTGTAGGAAAGCATACGCACAACTGTATGGGCTTAATATGAAAAAAACTGACAGCCATATATACAGCACATATATCTTTTAAATGCATAGATGCATGCATAAATAGTCCCTGCATAGAAATACGCAATCCCCAAGCCAGGACGGACAAGACAAAAAATAAAATGTATTAAATTATATGAAGATCAAAATGACATTTTAAAAATATTTCTCAAACATTCCGGGCTACACAAATGCATACAAATATAGTACATATATACAAAAATAGAATATATGTATGTATACACACATGCAACATATGTGTCTAGAATTGTCAGTTTGTGTGCACATTGACTTACTACTTTGTTCGTTGATGGATGCTTGCTACGTAAACTCTGATGACCCAGACAATTATGCCAGAAAATGTCATTCTTCTTTATTTAACCTTGATTTGAAAGTTTTTAGGCCAGAAATTCAGATGTTTTAAGAAAATAAATAATTAACGGTTAGTTAAATTCTAAAATATTTTGAATTAATCACGTGACCTTTAAAGATTAGATCTGCCTCATTCCATAAAATTAAAGCGTAAAGTAGAGACCTTCTAGCTTGAAAAAATATAGATTTTACAGTTGATTGAAATATGTTTGGCAAATGTGTGGTCAAATTATGTTTGTATAAATAAAAATCTTTATTACCAGTAAACAGCTGTATACGCAGAGTTCAATTACAATTATACAAGCCAAAAGTTAATTTACAGAAAACAGAGTAACAATAATTATAGTAAAGAAAGTAATATTATTTGAATTTCAGTCTTATTACCAAAATGACAGTAATTTTGATTGTTTCAAATTCTTTTTTTATAACCAAAATTAATCCCATAATGCAATTCGGATATTTGGATGAATCTAAACTTTCAATCGGAAGTTTGCTGCCATTTATACAAAAATAAAATTTTACAGTAACTTTTCATACTTTCCTTGATACTCAATTTCTGGTATAGTTCATTGTGTTTTTCCTTCATCTACCATGCATTCTTTGATAGTCAACAGTTTCTGTATTTTTCTAATTTTAATTTTTTTGTGTGTAGCTATAAAACCTATAAGTATTTATTTTTAGATATTTGTAAAATATTTTGTTTAATGTTAATTATTTTTTTAACTGAAAAGTCATAACCCTACATTTGTGTTTACATTGAGATCACACACTATTATTTGGATATCCTTCATCCTTTTCCACAACTATTTATAAATTTATTTGTATTTATTTACCATTCGCAGGGAGTGATTTATTTTTGGAACAAGTTTCCAGATCAAATTAAGAAGAGAAATAGTGTAGTCAACATTTTCAGATGGAATTGGATGAATTCAGAAATAATGGTATAAAAGACCAACCCAGTGAGGTGATGGGGACCAGTGTTTTTATCGAGACTATCTCTAGGTGATTGCCTACCAATACTAAAGAGTTTCAGCTGCTCTTAACTGATGTTTAGAAAAAAAAATTGTTTATTTTTCTTTCAAAGTCGTTGACGCTAATCAAATAAATAATTTGCTTGAATAAGATCATGTGAGTTAAATGCTATTTCAAATTAAGTCGTTACCGACCCAAAAATGCTACTTAAAACTAAAACGTGATAGTGACCAATGGATATGATCTTACAGAGATGCTAAGATGCATTTAAAATGTCTCCACTCAATTTGTGCATTTAAGGCGGGAAAAACAGCTTCAAACTTTAAACGCGACGGATCAACAGACTGAACCTCTTATAGAGCTGCTTGACTGCATCTAAAAATGATTTGGCAAAATAATTAGTTCTGATTGGTCAATTGCCAATTGAGTTGACTGGTGTTGATTGACTCAAACTCTCTCTAAAGCTGACAGTTATATTGCCCACCCCCTAATCACTCACAGTTTAATATTGCCCAGAATATGCCTCATTAACAAGATAAAACGCTTTTCATCTTTCTTTCTGATTCTTTTTTCTTTATTTCAAGGAATTAAGCGAAAATATTTTATGAAGATTAATGTTGAAAAACCAAATGTTTTTTTTTCTCTTCTCAATTTCTCTTCTGCTGTAAGCTTCACCAGTTTTTCCGTTAAATGTTTTAAGCCGGTTGGAGTCAATTGAACTGTGAGTTAAATCTATTTGTTATTTTATGAATGGCCGATTAAAAAAATTTGAATTTCTATGTGATAATTTTTGTATGTGATAATATGGTGATTGTACTGTGAATATTCTTTTTTGTGATAATATGGTTATTGTACTGTGAATATTTATTTTTTTGAGAAGGAAAATTTATATCATAATTCTGTGTCCTATTGTCTTATTATATCCTATTAACCCTAAAATATTTAAATTAAGTCTGTTTTTCCAGTCCCTGCCTATTTTGACTTCCAAGTCTTCTCTTCCACATGTCCTGCAATAGTTTTTGGCTCGCCACTCTACAATGCACGTAAAGCAAAATAATTGACGAGAGCCTTGGCTTTTGTGCGGCTCACCGGCTTAATTCTAATCAACAGGACTAAAACGGATCCACTAAAAGCATTGGTTGCACTCTATCAATTTTCTCTGATATTTATTTACAGTTAATTAAAATTAGATTAATTTGCTAAATTTTTTATTAAATATTTAAACTTTTGTAAAACGTTAAAACTTTAAAAAAAATGTATCTGTTTACAATTAACTTAATTCTTTAAGTTAAAATGTTAAAGAATTTTTTAAAATATTAAATTGAAAACCTTTTTTTTTTTTTCTTTTTTTTTTTCGTTTTTGTACTTGATCGGACTTGCCTACCCACAACTTAAATTTACAAACCGCCATTTCTCTTCTGTCGTTTTGTGAATCGCTTTGATTCAGATTTGTAGAGATGGATTTAGACAGACAAATGCCATGGTGCTTATGTTTATTGCTGTAGTGCTTGTAAAAAAACAAGTCATGCCAAGACGGTTTTTATCGTCATAGCAAAAAGGGAGAAAAAGAAATTGAGTAATTTTTTATTATTATTCAAGAGTTTGTTTGTAAATAAATTAAACCGAAAATCCTATTTCTTTGGTTTGTAATCCATATCAATAAATGTTTGATTTTTAAAGGGTTTTTTCTATAAATTTTGTAAATTAATATTAGTTTTTACAAATGAAAAAACAAACACCTCCAAAACACTGCCTTTGTGCCCTATTTTTTGGTTTTCGGCTCTCCACAAAAGGCAATTTCTACTTACCCTTCTGAGCGAAATCCATCTCTGGGCGTGTAATCAGTACACTGACAAAGCAAAGAATCTAGTATGTACACGCATTTTGTGTCTTTAAATATAAAGAAATGTCGATCGGATTATCTAAATTAGACCCAAGTAGCATTGAATCTGACAAATCGATATTTTATTTTTAATAGCCAGTCATTTACGGAAACGTTTTGTCTTTTTTAATTTCTATCGGTTTCATTGATTACATACTATATCCGACTAGGATTTTCTTTCGATAGCAGACTTTTCCTGTTATTCACAGTTCTTTTTTCTTGGCTAATTATGTATGTTCATTAACCAATGCAATCGCTGTGTTCGGTACAAATGCGTAATTACTACACGTTTCAATTTCTTTCCCTTGTTCGTTTTAAGGTGATTTCTTAATTCACTATTCTTGACTTTATTTTACATTTTATTTCTGCTTATTAATTTGAACTTAGTCAGTGATTGTTGCGTTTCTGTTTGTCACTTTCGCGACAAAAATACCAGCTGAATTTAAATACAATGAGAATAACTACTACTAAGTGCAAAATGTATTAAGTTTGACTTTTGTCAACCAGTTCACTGTAGCAGTTTTTTTTTCCTTTTTATTACATCAGATTTTATTTACAAAGCCCAAGATAAGTTTTTTTTTTTCATTTCTGAACTTCATTTTTTCATTACGAAAAACATGTATTCGTCTTTACATAATTACTGCCCTTTTTTGTCAACCAACAGATTTCTTAGCCCTGCTGGTACTTATATATATTAATCCATACACACTGTTTCACTGTATCACAGGTCATCAGTGTGGGTAAAGAGGCAAGCACTTCAAGTCGGGATCGAAACTGAATGGTTTCTTCAACAGTCAACAATTCTAACCGTTAGGCCATCAGCAACAAGCCACGAAGAAGTGAAGTCTTATCAACTGTGGAAAAATGTATGTCTATGCATATATACTAATGCATATATACTAATGCATGTGTGCATATGTTAATGAGTAAAAATATGCACATTAAAGTGTGCATTAAAGTTATGTTCATATGATTTATGTATAGGATTCACTCTTAAACTAATTAACTGATTATTATGGATTTTTGAACATGACTGCTAAGCGTAAGGGTGGGTACTGTGGGCTATATTTAGTTTTATGCAAAGGAGACAAATTCAGATACCTTCAATGTTAACAAAAGGTATTAAACATCAATTAATAAATATTCCCTAAATTTCAGTTTCTTTGGAGTATTTTAAGTTGTGCCCCATAAAAATCCCCTATCATTGCATTGCATTTGGTTCCTAGTCATTAAACACCACTTAAGCAAGATTTCCTGAATTTCTTAAGATCTCTTAAGCTTAAGCCATAAATTTTAGACATTATCTAGAATCAAATTCATGTAATTTGCTCAAAATTGGAATGAGTCTAGACATGAGGTTTAGTAGCATTATATGTTTTTAATCTCCGTAAGGGGATATCAAAGTAGTGCAAAACTGTTTTGTTCGGGGAATAAATTTTACCCTTCCTGTGACTGGTATTCTCCTAGTAATTATATATATCCACCCCTATTGCTGGAAGCAAGAATGCATGCTTTCGTCATTTCTCCCCTCGATTCAAATCACATATTTATTCTCTAGTTTCAATATATTTCTGTCAATCCCAATTGTCTCTAACGGATTTATCTCATTATTCCATTTGAAGAGACGACGTCACCAGTGAATGGGGAGGTTTTCAAATGTTTCACAATACTGTCTTGAAATCTGTTCAGGGTAAAACACACAAAAAGGAATTCTTTTCTTCTCAATTTTCCGTTTAAAATAGATCTCTTTATTTTCTTATTGAAAATGCAGTTTTTAAAAAAAATTTTAATCTTTTTTATATATGTCCACTCATGTCTGTGAGAGGCTCCGTCCATCACATTTCAAGTTGAAATATAATAATCACATGCAAACTGAATGGACACATCTTGTTTTAGATTAGCGCAAGCATCTGTAGAAGCTTGGTCCATTTGTTGGTCTGTCACGCATAAGTTTGCAAATGCATTTTCGTTGGTCTGTCACGCATAAGTTTGCAAATGCATTTTCGTTGGTCTGTCACGCATAAGTTTGCAAATGCATTTTCGTTGGTCTGTCACGCATAAGTTTGCAAATGCATTTTCGTTGGTCTGTCACGCATAAGTTTGCAAATGCATTTTCGTCCCTAAATGCTTGAATGTAACAGACGTATGTTTAAATTATCTGAAAAGATGAGCTGTAAGGTTTAATATATTTTTTAGAGAAGACATTTCTCCATAGTCCAAGCAAGATACCTTGATTTCTGTTAGATAACTCACATAGGTACAGATATGTCAACAAGACGGTTCAGCTAACTTAAATGTGTGATTTTAATAATGCCTACATATGCCTGTGAATAGCAATGTTGGCCTCTCAAGGGCTGACCCTGTCGGTCATAAAGGGTGTCCTGTCATCTATAATAATATAGACATCTATCATATCCGAATTTGAATGTATTCTTTGTGAGGTTTAGATTATAAGGATGAAATCTGAAAAAAATGTCTTGGCAAAATGAAAAAAATAAAAAGCTGATTAAATGAAAGCATCTATATGGAACAAAATAAAATCAGCACAAAGACGTGTGGAGAGATTGATATTTCGTCTAAAACTATTTATTCAGGCTTCATCAGGAGAAAGGCATGGTAATGGCAGACATGGTATTCATATGTAAGTGCATGAGTAGGGATGGATCTGAAAGAACCCAGGCTGTTGCTTGATATTGTTTGAGTGTGCAATCAAAACTGCTTCCATAAGACATCTTGGTTGGATTTTATGTGCATATTTGATTATTGCAGCCTTAGTGTAGTCAAAATTATGATTAAAATCAAGTATATGTGAAACAAATGCGCTATTGACATCAGCCAGTTTAACTGCTCTGTTATACTCATAGATTCTTTGTAGAGTGTTGAGTTTCACTGATGTAGTGATTGTTGCATTGTATGTAGTAGGAAAGTATTTTAGTGTTTGTTGTAAAGAATTTTGATGGTAAAAAAAAAAATGGATCAACATGTCCTAAAACACATTGTATGTGTTCGTTGTGTGCTAAAGAAATTGGTCTGGGAGTGTAAGTAGAAAGAACTTTAATTTTGTTGTTCTGGGAGATCACTTACACGATTAACATCAATCATTTAATCTACACATTTCTTTGCAATAAAATACCAACATCACCTATACCATTTTCATTTCTAATCCAGCTTATATATTGCATTCTTTCTCACATTCTGATAGATTCTGATAGATTTATCTCTTCAGACTTTTTAACAAGAAAGTCAATCTCTCCTGACCTTCCACACAAGCTTCCAACACTCAAACTGCACAGCCTTAAGTTTAACGAACTTTCTTTGGAAGTAATTTCCTTAGTTAAGGCAAAATTTTTATTGGCCAAATGCCTTTTCTAGTGCCAACCCAGTGAAGTGGTGGGGACCAGTGTTTTTATCGAGACACCATCTCTGTGATTGCCGACCAAAGCTAGAGGTTTTAAAAAAATTACATGAGATAATAAATACTTTTAAAAACATTTGTTCTTCCATTTAAAAACTAAAACTAAATAAAAATAAAACCCCACAAAAAAGCCATATCAAGTCTCCATGATAGTTTGAAGGTGTCATTTTTGTTACGTTTGTTAAATAAGTCGTTGAGGTAATAAATATGAAATCTGAATAAATCTCTTAATCTTGTTAACTTTGTTCAACAAATTTCATAGATGTTGTATCCTATTACATTCCTATGATAAGGACACTTGCACTACACATTAAGTAAACAATGGGATTCCATTCAAACGGTATTTTAATGTATAGCGTTTTTTTTTTTAGTGGACACATGTTGTGTAGGCAAATGAATCTTTTTTTTGCAAATTAAATGTGTTCAGTTCTAAAAAGAATAAAACAAATCTTACATGAGATAATAAATACTCTTATTCTTACATGAGATAATACATACTCTTATTCTTGCATGAGATAATAAATACTCTTATTCTTGCATGAGATAATAAATACTCTTATTACATGAGGTAATAAATACTCTTATTCTTGCATGAGATAATAAATACTCTTATTCTTGCATGAGATAATAAATACTCTTATTACATGAGGTAATAAATACTCTTATTCTTGCATGAGATAATAAATACTCTTATTCTTGCATGAGATAATAAATACTCTTATTCTTGCATGAGATAATAAATACTCTTATTCTTGCATGAGATAATAAATACTCTTATTCTTGCATGAGAAAATAAATACTCTTATTCTTGCATGAGGTAATAAATACTCTTATTCTTACATGAGGTAATAAATACTCTTATTCTTGCATGAGGTAATAAATACTCTTATTCTTGCATGAGATAATAAATACTCTTATTCTTGCATGAGATAATAAATACTCTTATTACATGAGGTAATAAATACTCTTATTCTTACATGAGGTAATAAATACTCTTATTCTTGCATGAGATAATAAATACTCTTATTCTTGCATGAGATAATAAATACTCTTATTACATGAGGTAATAAATACTCTTATTCTTGCATGAGGTAATAAATACTCTTATTCTTGCATGAGATAATAAATACTCTTATTCTTGCATGAGATAATAAATACTCTTATTCTTGCATGAGATAATAAATACTCTTATTCTTGCATGAGATAATAAATACTCTTATTCTTGCATGAGAAAATAAATACTCTTATTCTTGCATGAGGTAATAAATACTCTTATTCTTACATGAGGTAATAAATACTCTTATTCTTGCATGAGGTAATAAATACTCTTATTCTTGCATGAGATAATAAATACTCTTATTCTTGCATGAGATAATAAATACTCTTATTACATGAGGTAATAAATACTCTTATTCTTACATGAGGTAATAAATACTCTTATTCTTGCATGAGATAATAAATACTCTTATTCTTGCATGAGATAATAAATACTCTTATTACATGAGGTAATAAATACTCTTATTCTTGCATGAGATAATAAATACTCTTATTCTTACATGAGATAATAAATACTCTTATTACATGAGGTAATAAATACTCTTATTCTTGCATGAGATAATAAATACTCTTATTCTTACATGAGGTAATAAATACTCTTATTCTTGCATGAGATAATAAATACTCTTATTCTTGCATGAGATAATAAATACTCTTATTCTTGCATGAGATAATAAATACTCTTATTCTTACATGAGATAATACATACTCTTATTCTTGCATGAGATAATAAATACTCTTATTCTTGCATGAGATAATAAATACTCTTATTACATGAGGTAATAAATACTCTTATTCTTGCATGAGATAATAAATACTCTTATTCTTGCATGAGATAATAAATACTCTTATTCTTGCATGAGATAATAAATACTCTTATTCTTGCATGAGAAAATAAATACTCTTATTCTTGCATGAGGTAATAAATACTCTTATTCTTACATGAGGTAATAAATACTCTTATTCTTGCATGAGGTAATAAATACTCTTATTCTTGCATGAGATAATAAATACTCTTATTCTTGCATGAGATAATAAATACTCTTATTACATGAGGTAATAAATACTCTTATTCTTACATGAGGTAATAAATACTCTTATTCTTGCATGAGATAATAAATACTCTTATTCTTGCATGAGATAATAAATACTCTTATTACATGAGGTAATAAATACTCTTATTCTTGCATGAGATAATAAATACTCTTATTCTTGCATGAGATAATAAATACTCTTATTCTTGCATGAGATAATAAATACTCTTATTCTTGCATGAGAAAATAAATACTCTTATTCTTGCATGAGGTAATAAATACTCTTATTCTTACATGAGGTAATAAATACTCTTATTCTTGCATGAGGTAATAAATACTCTTATTCTTGCATGAGATAATAAATACTCTTATTCTTGCATGAGATAATAAATACTCTTATTCTTGCATGAGATAATAAATACTCTTATTCTTGCATGAGGTAATAAATACTCTTATTCTTGCATGAGGTAATAAATACTCTTATTCTTACATGAGATAATAAATACTCTTATTCTTACATGAGGTAATAAATACTCTTATTCTTACATGAGATAATAAATACTCTTATTCTTGCATGAGATAATAAATACTCTTATTCTTGCATGAGAAAATAAATACTCTTATTCTTGCATGAGGTAATAAATACTCTTATTCTTACATGAGGTAATAAATACTCTTATTCTTACATGAGGTAATAAATACTCTTATTCTTACATGAGGTAATAAATACTCTTATTCTTACATGAGGTAATAAATACTCTTATTCTTACATGAGGTAATAAATACTCTTATTCTTACATGAGGTAATAAATACTCTTATTCTTACATGAGGTAATAAATACTCTTATTCTTACATGAGGTAATAAATACTCTTATTCTTACATGAGGTAATAAATACTCTTATTCTTACATGAGGTAATAAATACTCTAATACATTTTTATAATGACTTGGAGTTAAAAATGCCAATTAAAAAAGTTAATTTTCATCACATTTTCTTTTCAATCGTTTTAGATATTTATACACTGTTCTGCATTAAAGCCTTCTTGACAATTTAGCTGCATAAAACAGATTAACTTGGTCAATATTTTATTACCATTAACTGTGGAGAGTGGATTTACTTCATGGCTATAAAAGAAATTCTCTTTATTCTGAAAAAAAAACAAAAAACACCTTCAGTGACTTCCAAAACATCACACCAACCCTTGATGATCCCATCTTAAACTCTGTAAAAAACAGAATTTTTCAGATAAAAAATGTTTCCACATTCATTAACAATGTATTTATGGAGCAACAATTTTAAAATAAAGTGTTAGTTTGTTTGATATAGATTCAGAAACAACGGTATGTATGGAAGTGAGATGCGACTCAGTTTAATTAAAAGACATACAACCTACAGTCAAGCTGATAATTTAATTGCAAAAACACGAGTCAATGTAGAGAACAAAATGAAAAATAATCAAGAATGCTAAATCGGAAAAAGTTTGTCCACGTTGAAAGAATAGATGAGTTCTTGGATTAGATGTAGAACAGTTGAGGTAGCAAGTTCAGTTCACAGAGGAAAGGCCAAGAAAAACATGAGGAAGCGACAAAAATGCACCTAAAGGATAAATAAAGACCTAGCAGAGATAGGTTACTTTGGAAGTCAACTTAAAGCTGTCCAACGCATGCCAGCATGTGAAACCGAATATGATGATGAATGAGGTTGTTTTTGGTCGAGTTTATTTGTTGGTTTGTCACTTTTTTTTTTTTTTTTTTTGTGTACAGCTTAGCATCGACATCATTTGACCAGTCATCACCAGACTTGGTCGAAATATCGGTCATGGTCTAACTTAGAACTCATTTAATTTTGGGATATGTAGGTCAAGGTTGTGGGAAAAATCTGTGATAACTTTGGTTCTGTTCATTGTAGAGACTCGCTACTTGGCCCAATGAAGTCCCACATATTATGGCTTACCTTTTGCCTTCAAAACTTCGGTCATGGTCGAAGTTGATGGAATTTCAACTTTCGATTTTTTGAAATTTGCTGTAAGCATCTGATGCCTTTTGATAACAGTAACAACCATGTAACATTTCAGCCTGATCAGATAAATAGTTTTGAGTTATATAGTATTTCATAATTTTCTTATATTCTACTTAATGTTATTGTTAGATGGGAAATCATATTCCATCTAAAGATATTTCTGTTTTAAAGGAAGATAACTCTTTTTATACCTTGAAATGATCTGCCTTGGCATGGGACATTGAAACAGGATTATCTGCCCTTGCTAGAGACATGACATTATGGGATGAACATCCAATATGAACGCTACCGATCATGTTCTCGCAAAACAAATCAAATCTATTATCATCGTAGTCTAATCATCCATTGTATTATGCTTTAAATAAATCATTTTAAATTATCTCCCAAGACTCGTTTTCATCTGGGTTTTTTTCTACATTGTTTTTGTGTCTCACCACTTAACAAGGATGATGCAGACAAAATAAAAAAAATATATAAAGATGCATACAAAGTCTATTATTATAAACTAGCATTCCGCGGTGCTTTCTTTATCAATCTGTATAATTTACTGTTAATAATAATGTTCCATTTCAAATAACGTCTGTCAATAAGAAAGAAAAATGTCTGTAAAAAGAAATTGTCATTTTCAGCTAAATATTCTTTACACAAATGTTTTTTCTTTATTGTTTTAAAAACAAGTAACTTGGTATAATTTTAAATATTCTTTACACAAATGTTTTTTCTTTATTGTTTTAAAAACAAGTAACTTGGTATAATTTTAAATATTCTTTACACAAATGTTTTTTCTTTATTGTTTTAAAAACAAGTAACTTGGTATAATTTTAAATATTCTTTACACAAATGTTTTTTCTTTATTGTTTTAAAAACAAGTAACTTGGTATAATTTTAAATATTCTTTACACAAATGTTTTTTCTTTATTGTTTTAAAAACAAGTAACTTGGTATAATTTTAAATATTCTTTACACAAATGTTTTTTCTTTATTGTTTTAAAAACAAGTAACTTGGTATAATTTTAAATATTCTTTACACAAATGTTTTTTCTTTATTGTTTTAAAAACAAGTAACTTGGTATAATTTTAAATATTCTTTACACAAATGTTTTTTCTTTATTGTTTTAAAAACAAGTAACTTGGTATAATTTTATATATTCTGTCTTCTAACCAGAAAAAAATAATTGTCTTCAAATCAATAAAATGAATTTCACTTTCTGAAATGTATTTAAAATTGTACTGTTTAGTTGACATGGGGACATAATTTGATTTTGAAACGATTCATTTTAAAATAGGTAAAGTCGGATTTTTTTTTTACCTTGGCGACATCAGATTAATCACCAATCACCATTTATTGATAAAATGCTTGAAAGGTGATAACGTATGTACGGACATGAAGTGACTCATTGTATTATTATATAGATGATGATGCTTTTGATTGCTGATTGGGAACCCTTGACCTATTCAAATTTATTTTGATAAATGACTTTTTAAAAAAAACCTTAATTTTGAATGAGTGCTTACATGTTTCCTTCATTTCATATGATAAATAAAAAGATGAAAAGGAATCCCCCTGGAGGTCTCCAGAGGGATTCTTTTTCAATAGTCTGTTGATTTTGGTACAATTTGTAAAATTGGTATTTGCAGAAAAATCAATATTCCAAGTTTGGTTCTGCCGATTTGTGATCGCAATTATGTTTTTGAAATTCAAAATGGAGTCTCGCGTCTAATAACATTTCTTTTTTAAACTGAGTATTGACAATTTATTTTTATTTTTAGCCTTTTTTGCTAGGAACAAAGTATCTTGGAATACCCTCCCCCATCTTTTTTTCTCCCACTTAGATCCCACTCCCATTTAGAGATTGACCTACTTGTTTTCACTTTTAAACAAACTGGAAAATAGTGGGTGGTCTATTAAGAAAGAGTTAGGAAGGTCTTACTAACCTGTTTTTTATTGTCCCACTCCCCACTGTCAATGAATTTATAAAACATTATATTATGAATAAAACTTGAATTTTCTAAAAAAAATATCTTGGAATATTTTTAGGTAGAACAGTTCCTAGAGTACATGTGGTATAGTGGTGACTGAGATGATTCTAACCAAGAGTATAATAGTCAATTTCGTTAGATTAGACCAAGAATGACTAACGACCCCCATTCTCCACACTTTTAATGGCCTTGTGCCTTATTTGTCAGAATGTATATTTTTTACCTTATAGCAAATAAATAATGCATGGTGTAGTATCTGTTCTGATACTACACTTCTTTTCTGTGCTCGATCAGTGTAGGAGAAATCATTTTAATTTTTGTCCTTAAATCTGGATTTTCCCTACGCTAAAATCCAACATTATCTCTAACTCTGTCCTCGTGAATAGGCCAGCAAATAGGGACAATTTTTATTTACGTTATGTAGTACTAGCTGGACTACACATCCCTGGAAAGTGTTCACAATGTTAGGCACAGTTGGGAAGGGGGGGGGGGGGCTCTATAATAACTGGAAGAGGTCTGATCCCAAAATATGCCAAAGCAATCAAAACAAAATGAAATAATTTTATTGTATTTCCAGCAAAAAAAAGTTAATTCAATATTAAAACATGAAGATTTTGTAGATTATGCTAGATTATGTAGAATTTGTACAATTGGAAGTCAATATTTCTAGTTTCAGTCTAATTTGTGCTAATTCCCATTTTGAAAGTCTACTCTTAGAGTTGGTTCGATGAATAATTACCCTTGAGTTGATAATTCCTGCTTTAACCATTGAATTGGGTTTTACGGCTAAGTTATAACATTTCCTCAGAGAAAGCATCCATAAGGCAGGACTGCATTTCAGAGATGTCTGATTGGTTAGCTTGTTTTATGGTATATACATACTTTTCTGGTTATTTAATGCTGAAGTTAGTCATTTTGAAAAAAAGTTTTTATGTTTTGAAGTTCTTAATATTTTCAAATATTTTATCCATGGTGTAAACTTGTGCTTAATATATATATATATATATATATATATATATATATATATATATATATATTCATATAAATTGTATAGCATTATTTTTTTTTTGCATGGAAAACCAACTCTTTTTGATATATTTATACTAAATTACATCATTTTGTGAGTGTATATTTAAATCAATAATCTCTAAATGCTAGATTCTATTTATCCCATAGTGGTTAGCCTTGCAGCTACCACCACTCCCATTCAGAATGGACCTGAAAGTAATGACAACTAAATGCTCTGCAAATTTCCAAAATCGAGGTTTCACCACCGTCGGATTTACTTTATGATCATAAAGACATGTGCAAAAGACCTTTAACAAATAGGTCTTGCTCTCTGCTCACTCCTTTTTGGAGGAAGGCTATGCAGTAATGTATTTTCCGGCTCAAAGAGACACTTGGCAAACAGACCACGGCAAAACGGGAAGGCGTGAATCTAGAAAGAAAAGATTCTGAGTATGTCGCAATAGTCTTCCAAGGTTGTTTCATGTGTTTGTGTGAATCTGACACATAATTGATTGAGCGCTTCAAGCAGCACATTCTATCACATGGTCATAAACACATTTTAATTCTTAATATCTTCTATTCAAACGTTGATCAACATCTACTCGCTAATGTGCTGATCGATATATAGATGACTCTAAAGTTTTTAGTTATTTTCGGTCATCTTTCCATTTAAAGGTTTTTGAGGTGATTTACATTTCCTGTTAATAACCTTCATTAAAAAAAAAAAAGGAATTTGTTTTGTTTTTTTAGTCTTTTAAGAACATTGTAAATTCCCTAAAGTTCTTTAATTCTAATATTAGTTGAAAGATCTTTTTAGGAGGGAATTAACTAAAACTCAGTTTTTATTGGCGATTTTTTAATATAAAAAATACAGGGTGATCCCCAAAAATGCCATCAACCAAACCCCTAATAAAATTCACAATCTTTTGTGAAGTCCAACTATATTTGATACGAATAAACTTCAATCAATGCCTGACTTGTCCACCAAGTTTGAGTGATGACTGTTTTAGAGATGTTGTATCATTCTTATATCATTTCTCTCCATGTGACACATATCCTCAACCTTCACTTGCCATGTTTTACTTCCATACATCACACTGCGTACACGTGCCTGATAGACTCTTCCTAGGTTGACAATGGTAACTCTCTGCTGGTTAACAATTGCAGAAATTCCCTCAACTTACTCCATCCACTTCGACCTCTTGCAATCACACTAGCACCTGCACCTCCCTGTGTTCCAATGGTATCACCAAGGTAACAAAATTCAGAACAACCTCAATATACTTTCTTCACATCAGAATTCTCACCCGTCTCCATAGTCTAGCACTTCTTGCACACACAGTGGTTATCTCTCAATCTTCTGTTGTTTGAGTTTTCATCTCGAGTGACACCTATTTTTCGATCATTATTTACTCACAAGTAGTTTTCATATGAGTCATTATCAGTGAATGCTCACTGGCAATAACAAGTGGTGTTTCCTGGAGTCTGAGTGAAAGCAAGTCTTCCCAGATTTCAAGTATCCTCCGATTTGTTTCACTCACCATTGCAAATCAATTTGTATTATCGCAACAGCCGTTTACCATTGACTTCTTGCCGGGGCCGACCTTGTTCCTTTTCTGAAATGTAAGTGGCATTAAGTTTCCAATACTCACTGCACCCGTGCATTGGAGGTCTGGATGATGCTCTCCCTCGTTGGTCTTTGATCCTCCGTGACCCTTTGCAACCATTTTGTGTGGTACCAACTGAGGCTGGTGTCACCATTTTTGGAGGTGAGTTACTTGATTATGTGGGTTGGTTTCTGCACTCAAGAATTTTCCTTAATATTTCAGCTGTTTTTATCAGTGCTGTGCATTGTATGATGCCACCTTTTAATTCCGATTTCCCCTAGTGGTGTTTCCATGTTTTTCGAGACTCTTCCTAGCTTTTCTACTATTATTGTTATTACAATAATAATGCAAATAATAAAATTGCCAGTGAGCTGAAAATATGAAACAGTTTTCATATCTTCGCCCAAGCTGCCTTCACCCTTGTGACCGTACTGAGTTCATATTCACCACCTACACTCAGTATATCTCCTAGATATCAATCTATTACCTCCAGGGTATTGTCATCTAGTACCATCTCTTTGTGGGGACGACTATCAATAGGATGCACCTGTCCTATGCATCTCCTTCTCTTAAAATTTGGGTTTGTGGATAACTTGCCCTTCAGATCACTGCATTTTTTGTGGACCCACAATAGGCACAGGTTACATTGTATTGCATTGCTTTTAACACCATTCCATTACACAGAACAAGGATACTGACCAGAGTCCCTTAGGGATTGTAGACTAGAGTCACACACCATCACTTTGGTTTTAGGCAAGTTCACCCTCAAACCCTTGGCATCCAGACCGTTTTTCCATATTTACAGTTTATCCCTTAACTGTTCCAAGGACTCGGCAATGATAACTAAGTCATCAGCATAGAGTAATTCCCATAGACAGCCCAACCAAAACTCTCTTGACAGTACCTCCAAGACTATGATGAAAAGTAGAGGGCCAAAGACAGATCCCTGGTGAACTCCAACCTTGACATGGAAGCTATCACTGTGTCATCCACCCTCACTCTACTACTAACATTCATGTACATAAATTGTATGAGATGGACAAGCGACTCCTCTATGCCCACCTTTCGCATTTTCTACATAGAACCTCTCTGAGGACTCTGTTGAAGTTCTCCAGGTTGCACAGACATATCTCTCCTGTAGTTGACGAACAATGACTATGGCATCTGATCTATGTCAAGCTGCTTTCTGATTTTGTCTACTACATGTTCAATCACTTTCATTCCTGTTTCTAGGAACTTCAGAGATGTTTTCATTCCTCCCTAGTTGAGAACCCTTGACCTAATAAAATTCTCTTTTTGAAAAATTAATTTAAAAAAAACCCATTCCATTCTGAATGAGGTTAAGTGCTTAACTTTCCCTCATTTGATATGCTAAACATTTTTTTAACATAAAAAAAAAATCGTCCTGAAATGTTCAATAGTTTGTCAATTTGTAATCTTAATTCCTCCTTTGAAATTGGAAAATATTACCCACTTCCTGGTTGAGAATTCCTCCCAAAGTAAAATTTGTTACATTCGAAATTATCAAAACTAACCAAAAAGCCACTCGATTTTGAAGCAGTGTTGTGGAGTCAGAGATTTTGGAAGGAGTCGTACTCGTAAGAATGCTTGGAGTTGGAGTGGGATTTTTTAATCTCTGAAGAATCAAGAGTCTGAATATTGGAAGACTTTAAAATAAGGAGTCTGAATCAGATATTTTGGAATTTTTCGAACATCATACCTTCTGACTTTGCAGCCTTGCTTTTAGGTCTATCTTCTGAAGAGTGGCCTTTAACTAAATATTCTAACTTGATTGTATTATATCTGGCATCACAAATTGTATTTCTGATCAATTTTTATATTTTCTGATCAGTTATAAAAAGGTAGGGGACGATATTTTACCCTCACACCCAAATCTACTCCTACTCATAATGATTGTTGGAAAAAACATTAAGAAATATTTTTTCAGATTCACTGACTTTTGTATTTTATCACTAAACAAAATACATTATATACTCCTTTCTATTCACGAAGAACAGGCATAATAATTATTCTCTTCTGAATCATGATCCCTTATTGGTTGGTCATAAATTGAAATATTTAGGTATCTCTTATTTTTTTGTCAAGTGTTAAATTTTGCTGCAACGCCTTGTATACATATATATATATATATATATATATATATATATATATATATATATGTAAATTTGTATCAGTTTATTGCAGGGTAAATTTTTGTTGATATTTTGAACGTTGTAAACTTTGTACATTGAAAGATACTAAGTATATAAGGTTAAGTTATGTCTTTAAAAATGTTTTTTTTACTGTAGCATATTTTATTGCAGGTATACAAGAATGCCACTGAAGCCAAGTCTGACAATTCCAGAAAAGATGCGGATTGTTTCAGGTCTTGCAGAAGGCTTATCTTTGGGTGAATTAGCTAAAGAGATTATTCGGGATAAAAAAAACATTGACATCGTCAGTGGGAAAAAAACCCTAACACAAAACCAGGACAAGATAAAGCAAGGAAAAAAATGTATCCCATTCTGACGTTCGAAAAATATGTACACAGAAAAAGACCTGAAGCCGCACAAGTGCTACCATATTTGCAACACGTGCTGTCTAAAAACACCCAGTGTAGAATTCTTAAAATGCTGAAAAGTTTAAGCTCATTAGCAGTATTAACAAGAGCCACAAAGAAGTATATCGATTGGGAACATAAATATATGAAGACCGATTTCCTCTTCGTTGATGTTGAAAGAATTATTGAGTTAGATGTAGAACAGTTGCAGTACCAGGTCAAGTTCACAGGCGAAAGCCAAGGAAAACATGGGAGGAAGTGATAAGAATGAACTTAGAGGAATAAAATAGAGACCTGGCTAAAGATAGGTTAGTTTGAAAATCCATTTCTAAAAATGGATGTAAAACCAAATATGATTATGAGACAGACATACACTGGATGTTCAACAAGGAGGTTGTGGAGTTATGGTTTGGGCTAACATCAGAAGGTGTCAAACTTTGCGTTAATTCCTGCATTGCATTTCTGGAGGCAAGTATTTAAGCGTTATGATTTGCTGCATGAATAGTGGGCGGTTCATTTAAAAAAAAAAAAATTTTCATGGCAATACTCCATCATATGTTGAATTTTGTGATTCGAAGGACAAATACTTATGACTTGACTGCCTTGTTCTCCTAATCGTAACCTTATTGAGCAACTTTGGTAAATCTTGAATGTTTATGAAGGAGGGGTGCAGTTTTTCTCGAAGGATGCCCCGTGGGAAAACATCAAATCTGTTGCTAAATAAAATGATTTTATAAAGTCAAATGCTTGTTTCATTAAATTGCCATTTTTACACCTGCAATAATACAATGCAATACACTATATTTTGTCTTTGTGGATCGATAGAAAGCTTTTGACAGTGTCCAGAGAGGTCATCTGTGGAGCTTGGCATAAACTAGGGGAAAATGGGTGGTTGGTTAAGGGTGTTCAAGCTATGTCTAGAAATGCTCAGTCGTGTTAGAATTAACAGCACATTTAGTGACAGGTTTAATGTTGAAGTAGGAGGATATCAGGGTTCCGTACTGGGTCCATTGTTTTTCATTTGTGTCTTCTAAGCGTTGTCCAGAGAGATACTGTATGCTGATGATTTAGTAACTGCCTCTAAAACTGGAAAACCTATTTGTTAAGTTAGACTTTGAGGCATGTTATGGAAAGTAAAGGTCTGAGAGTGAATGCTACTAAGATGAAAATGATGATCTGTGGTTGTAGTGTTAGAAAGTTCCCCCCAAAAAAGAAAGTTCCCCTGCTCAGTTTGTGGAAAGGGTGGAATTCAATATTTTGTGGTACTTGTAAGCATTGGGTACACAAGTGCAATGAAATTATTGCTAGGTTGAGAGAGGATAAGCAGTTAATATGCAAGGTTGCCGAGAAGTTTTGTTACCTTAGTGATACACAAAGCACAGGGAGAAGCAGGTACCAGTGTGATTTTGAGAGTAAGGAGCTTTAGCACTGTTAGCCAAGGGAAGAGTCTATCAGGCATGTGTATACAGTGTGAGGTATTGAAGTGAAACCTGAGGATATGTGTTGCATGGAGAGAAATGATATGAGAATATGATTAATGTGTAATGTGAGTTTTAAAGACAGGCTTAGTTCTGATGACCCCAGAACAAGATTAAATATGGACAATATAGGGAGATGTGTGCAGAAGAGTAGACTTCGATGGTATGGCCACATAGAACGAATGAAAGTTCTTGGGTCATTAGGTGTAGAACAGTAAAGGTATCAGGTCCAGTTCACAGGGAAGGCTAAGGAAAACATGGAGGAAGTGATAAAAATTAACTTGCGAGAAAAAGGGAGAAATCAAGGCCTGGCAAGAGATAGGTTTGTTTGGAAGTCAATTTCTTAATGCATTCCAATACATGCTAGCATGTAAGATATACGTTAAACCGACTATGATGATGAATAAAACATAACGCAGTTGAACACTTTAGAAAACACAAATTCAAATAGCGTAAATAGCTTAGCAATACAATTGAAACTTTCAGTGCATACTTACCTATTGAGAATCTTTCAGTGTACCAAATTTCACTTTTGTACAATGTTTAATATTTAAAATATCAACAAAAATTTGACCTTCAATAAAGCATGATACAGTTTATTTATATATATATGTGTGTGTGTATAATAATAATATATATATATATATATATAATGAAAAAAAGGAAAACCGAAAATTGTTTATGTTCATATGTTTCGTCTTTATTCAAAGACTTTCTCAAGATGACTGATTTGAAGAGAAACTAAAGTTAAAATTTGAAAATATGTTGTGCATCTGTGAAGTGGAATGCATTTTTAAAAAATATCGATGTTTTGTTTGGAATATGATGTAAATCTAAATTTTGTTAGGGTTAGTTTGCTAATTAAAAGATAAATTATAAAAGCCATTACATTGTTTAATTGTGTCAGTTTATAATGTATTGATTCAAGAAGTCTTTGGCAAAATTTATTTAAAATGAATTTAATGAGTCTAGCCCGTTTAAAGTTAAAGGAATGATCATATTGTGATATATAAGAGAATAGTGCATTTAAGGAATTGTTAGATAAATATATATTTATATATTCATTCAGACACATGTTTTGTTTTTATGACTCCTCAATATGGCTAGGCGTAGTGAGATTCGAAACTAAGACCCTGGTGTCTGGTGCTCTACCAACTGAGCTACAAAATTTCTAGTGGTAGTGGGAGAAAATATACCGTATTTAAATGAAACTATCCATTTATTTATATTTTTTTACAATAATGATAACCAAATATATATTAAATTTAAACTGGCTTAGTTTAAGAAAGACTCGCTTGGAGCTATCTATACAAATTTATATTCTCACCTTCAAATAAATTAACTTATTCAGTAAGGTAAAATTATTATAATTTAAATATGCATTTAAATCAAGTTTCAGAAAGGAAATTTTGTATAAGCAATTTTTACATGCATTTCGAAACATTTATTCAAGGTTGGCACAAGGCAGAAAATTAATGTGCTTTTTGTTTATCCACCCAAGCATAGAATATTATAAGATTAGATAGAAATTAATATGACTTAGAAAACATAGCTTCCTTAATGAACATAATCTCCTTTTTGTAAGTTTTTTTTAATTGAGTCACTGCTCATAAAGGCCCAAAGGCCACTCGAGGACAGTAATTAATGGTTTGTCAGGTGGTTAAGACAAATACCTTGAGGATTGCAGAGAATGGTTGGATCTGAGCCGAATTTGGTTACTTAGGAGGATGGCTCAACAAGAATTTGTTGATATTGGACTTGAAAACAACTATGCTGTACTCAGTTGGGAAGTAGTACCCTGATATTGCATTTCACAGATGGGCAGTTCTTTGAAATAAACTTTTCTTGTGGAATTTCTGTTTAACTCCAGGTATGCAAAGGAAGAAAGGAAAAATACTTACAGTGGTTGTAGCTAGACAAGTTTTGTTGTGAATGTTTTATAAGAGGGAACCAGAAACTGGAGCTCTTTTGAGTACATATCATGAAGATAACAATAGAGTAGAGAAAGACTAGCAACCTCTCTTCTGTGAGAAAGAGGCTGTAGGGAAGAGAAGAGGACACCCCTCCCCCACTAGATTTCTATGTCAATTTTGTACTTTGTCAAGGCAGAAGAGAGTGCTTTGAGCCGCACCTCCCCAAATGTGACACTTATACAGGTAAAGGATTGTGACAAGAGTGAGATACTTTCTGGGTTGGTAGAATGATCCAACCATTTTACCAGCGACCTTAGCAACAGATCTGATGTAAGTCTTCCACTTCAGGTCTGAAGTGAAAGTCAGTCCTAGAAGCTTATCAAAACAGGGAACCTCAAGGAGAGCGCTATCCATTTTTAACTGGAGCAAACTGGGGTTCTGAGTGTTGGTGGTGAAAGAGAAGCTTGGTATTAGATGTATAAAAGCCACTTTTCCCCTCATTGCAGAACGTGCTCCAAAACAGAAGAGAGAATAAAAAAGATCTTTAAAATGCTACCATAGATGGTTGTATCATCTGCATAGATGTCAACGAATGATCTTAGAATATGATTTGGGGGATCATTAATGAAGATCAAGAAGAGGGTTGGGCCCAGAATGGATCCTTGAGGATACTATGTGTTACAGACTTCTGCCCATTAACGACTATTTTTATAAACCTCAGAGAGAAAGGATTTTATGGTTGAGAACACATTTCCAGATATTCCATAACTAGCAAGCTTGTGAAGCAGACCTTTTTGCCAAACACTATCAAAGGTCTTTGATATATCAAGAGCTATTGCTCTAGAAAAAAAGCCCCCTGTTAATAGATTCACTGATCCTGTGTGATATTAGTTAGCATCTCAATTATTGATCTTGCAGGACGAAATCCATATTGCTTGTCACTGAGTAAGATTGTTTTTTTCTGAGGTGGCTGACAACTTTTTCATTTATCACAGACTCATGACGCATAGAAAACTGATTAGTCTGTATAGAAATGCAAGTGACCGATCTTTTTTTTTATAAAATCGCTCCAGACAAGACACGAAGCCACTTGATGTAAGGAGCTTACAAGAACAAATATGATTATCCCAAAGACAGGAGATGCCTATTGGCCTTAGTCTTGAAAAGACCAAGTAGGAGAAACAGTCAGCAGGAAGAGAGTTCCACAAGCCTGCAGTTCTTGGAAAGAAGCTACTGGAATAGGAAGCTGTATTACAATGAGGTATCAAAACAGCGAATTAATGGAGACCACTAGACCAACAAGTTAAACGAGCTGGAACAAAAGAAGCAGGGAATAGATCACATAATTCTGAAGAACACATGTCATAATAGTATCTATAGAAAAGACTAAGACTAGCAACATCACGTCTAAGAGAGAGAGAGAGAGGGTGCGGAGAAGAAGAAATTAGACACGTTTCTACACCTTATCAAGAACCCTCAAATGGGACAGAGATTCACCAGTCCAAATATGACAACAGTACTCCATACATGGTCTGATGGTAGATTTGTAGAAATAAAGAATAACATCAGGTGTGAGAAAGTGTTTGGAGTGATAGAGAGAAGCGACTTAATGAGAAGCAGAAAGAGCAATGGATCTAATATATGAACTCCAAGAAAGATATGAGCGAGAAACACCAAGAAGTTTCAGAGTCGATTTCTGCTCAAGAGCAGAACTATCCATGAGAATCTCAGGAAGAAAAGGGACATGCCTACGATTGAAAGACACTAGCTGAGTCTTAACTGGATTAAATGAAACAAGCCATTTCGTACCCCAATCCACAACTGAGCCCAGGTGAACTTCTAGATCAGCTGCATATTTCAATTGATCCGAGAGAGATGGGCGAAAAGCAACACCAGAATAGAGTGGTATAATTTGCTTTAACAATATTCTCTAGAAGATCATTTATATAGAGAAGAAACAGTGTTGTGCCTAGAATAGAGCCCTCAGGAACATTGATAGGAAAAGTGAATGAGGAGACACTGTCCAAAGTTACTCGCAAGCTTTGATCAGAAAGAAATGATCTAATAATTCCAAAAACCTCACCACCAATACCATAATCCTGAAGTTTGTGTCGGAGACCAGAATGCCACACTCTGTTAAACGCCTTTGAAATGTCAAGCGCAATGGCTCTTTCCTCCTGAATTATCTATAAATCAACAGATACGCTCAGTTACAACAGTTAAAGATCAGCAGTTGAACGAAAACCGCAAAAGCCATATTGAACATCACTGAAGAAGCCCAGACTTTCTAGAAAATGAACAACCTTTCAAAAACCTTGCTAATAAACGGACGATACTTAGATGGGTCAGACCAATCACCAGCATTTTTAAAAATAGGGACAACAGATGACTCCTTCCAACAAGAAGGGAAATTAGATAAACAAAGATTGAATAATTTAGAGAGGATAGAAGAAAGTTCAAGAGCACAACGCTTGAGAACAGGAATTGAATCAGGACCGGAAGCCTTAGACTGGTCAAGATCAGAAAGAACCCCAGCACGCATCTTTGGAGTGATTACAGAATCAAGAGACTGATCAGTTTTCAAAAGAAAATCAAGAAGAACAGCATCAAAATCATCAAGAGAAGAATTGTCAGCAAAAAGACGAGCAAAAGGATCAGCCTTATCCTTAGAAGAAATAACCTGAAGACCATTAAAAAGAGGAAGAATAGCAGACTTGCCACTATTAATAATACTATTGTAGATTCTCCAAAAATCATGAGAGCCAACTCTTTGAGATGAGATAGTCACAAATCTCAGCATGATTCCCTGTTGAATGAGGCACTTATTTTAATGAAAAATTCTTTGAGAGTAGTTAGAAAGCCTCAGAGATTGCTCTCTTGCAGGCATTACTAGCTGTTCTGTAGAATTGTCTAGAATTCTCAGAACCATCCTGACGATACTGATTAAAGTAATGGTTACGATGGGCAATGGCAGAAGCACAAACAGATGAAAACCATTAAGGAAAATGAGGTTTGGTTTAAAACTTACGATGAGGAATGAAGGTGTCAATTCCAACAAGAAGCCAGTCGGTGATCTCCTTAGCAGCATCGTTCGGAGACATACCAAAGATAGAATGCCATGGAACGTCACATAGGAAGCTGCGACGCCCATCCCAATCAGCCTTCCTGTAGTTGAACGTCTTCCTATGGAAGGGACGATCAATAGAAGACTTAACCAAAAAATTAACTTCAACAGTATGATTGAAGGAGACGAGGAACAGAAGTGAGAAAAAGATCAAGGATGGTTGATGAATATCATTATCAGGAAAACATGTGGGGAAGGTGAGAATTTGGGACAATTCATGAGACGAAAGTTAAGACAGATTTCACCAGCTAGATCTGTGCAGTTAGAGTGAGGGAGCCAGTCAGAATGATGAGCATTGAAGTCACCAAAAACAAAGATGGAGCTTGACAGATGAATTTGCAATGTATCATCAATACTGCTGGATATAGTATCACCAACAGAGCCATCATTGTCAGAAGGGGAACGGTACAAAAAGAACAAATAGGAAGTGGAGTGCAGCAAAGACAACTTCATACAGATAAAAGGACACCCATGAGATTCAAGGCTGGGGACACGTGCAATGGGGAGATCCTTGCGAAGAAAAAGAGCAAAACCATGCAAATGCGTGGAAGAGTCTAAGCGGACAAATGGCAAATAACCATCCACATGTAGATCGTTGCTATCAATAGAAGCATCTAGATTAGTCTCACAAAGAGCAAGGATGTGAGGAGATTTGTCCACGTGAAAGGACTGAACATCAGGAAAGTTTGACCTGAGACCTCTGATGTTACTATAGGAAATAGTGTTTGTTGTGTGGATTTGTAGAAGGCATAATAATAAAAAGGGAGAGAAAGGTAGAATCACTTCAAGACAAACCAAGCCTGAAAGAGACCCAACCACCAGCATTCAATCCCTGAACTTCAAACAGGCTATCTAAAAAAATTAAGCCTTTCAAGAGCTCAATAGGGAAGGAAGGGGCTACTCCAGTATTCTTAAATACTGGCATACTGACAAAGTATTCCAAGGTGATGGGAAGCATTTTTCCTTTAAGCCATAATTGAACAGTCTTGTAAGAATAGGAGCTAGTTCTGGTTACAGCTAGAGTACCATGATTGGAATGTTGTCAGGACCAGTTGCCTTGCTGGCATCGAGGTTCTTGATAAGTTTGACAACATCCCAAACAGATACATGGATGTCGCTCAGTGTTTACGGTCATAGAGGGCAGATCAGGAGGTAGGCACCCTTGATTGCGAAAGGTGGAATTTGATGCAAAATGTTTTGTAAAAAGCTTTGCTTTATCAGATGCTAAGAAGGTCGTCACCTCTGGTCCATTGATGATGGTTGGAATGGAAGTCTTACATCTGTTCAGGACCCTGTTTGTTATTCACCAAAACTCGTGGGAACCACTTCTGCTTGGCTACTCTAGATTTAATGGATTGGGCATAGGACTTCTTCACATTTCTATAACCCTTTTGCTGTGATTGTGTGTAGTTTAGAAGGCGGCTTGTGTTTCAGAGCATCTAGTTTGTTGAAAGCAATTAAAATAGTGATTTCTGTGAGCAATGACAGTGGCACATTCAGGGTGTACCACGGCTGGCTGTTTGGTTTCTGTTGGAATTTCTTGGAGGGCTCTCAATACTAGTGATTAACGAATCAGTTATATCAGAGATGATACATAACACATTCATTTTTAAAATGGAAGTAAAGGAATATCTGATATATAGGATCTGAGACTGTCCTTGAGTATCTATACACGCTGTGGTAGAAAGGGACGTCAGAGGTCTTATTGCACTTTGTTTTGATCTTAGTTGAAACAAGTGATTGATAGAAAGATCCCAGCAAAAACAGAACAATGGATGAGCACTGTTCAGGAAAAGATCAAGAAGACTTCCAATATGTTCGTCAGCGTCAGATAGTAAGTTTGTCAACAATCTGTAAGATCATAGGCAGTGGAAAAATCACGATAAAATCTCCATACATCATCGGTCTTGTTTGAGTAGCCATTCAATATTGTGAACATGTCACCGCAAACATTGATGTTGGCAGAAGGGTAAACAGACAGGATATGGTCAACTTCCTCCGAGATAATTTCAAAAATAGTAGATGATAAAGGGCAAAGATGAATGCGATACTGTCAGAAAGTACTACACAAAAACATAGGCCAATTTGTGTCTTTGGAGATGTCCTTATCACATGGGAAGCCGTTTCTAATGGAGTCACAAATTCCATGTTTGTGGCGATTTTGAAGGTCTGATTTTGATATGTTTGAGTAACTTGTAATTATGAAATCTTCAGTAGAAGCAGACGGGCTAATGGCAGTTTCACACAGGAAGAAAAGGTCCGATTTGGTCTCCTGTAGATGGATTTCAACCTCTGGAAGGTTGAAACGCAAACCCCTAATGTTGGAAAAGGAGAACGTGGTAGTAGAGATGAACATTAGAAGTTTGGGGTTAGGGTTGTCTTTAGTTTTGAGATTTTTCAGGATTGGAAAAAATTATGGAAGAGTTCAGTAGTTGTGAGACAAAACACAGAGAGAATGAGTCAGCAGATTGTATTTGTAAACTGTTGAAGAAAGAAAAGCCGTAGCAGTTCCTACTAATATGTCATCGAAAGGCTCCACGGGAAACTACTGCATGGTTCAGACGTCATTCACCAAATGACAATACAGCAGCCTCGGTATTATGCACCTGCTGATAGTCCAAGGACCCCAAGGAGGCTGCCCTATCGGGCAGATACCATCAGTCTAGATAAAACGTTTACCTCCAGCACCTTTATTAATGACATAGCAACAAAAATGGAGGAAAGGAAATTTACTCAATTTATCTCCACATACGGATTACACGAACCAACAATCGACCCAAGGAATAGCATTTTCTTCTGTCAGAAACATCGCTCTTGGAAAGTGAGCACTAAGGGATAGAGTAGAAGAAACGAGTTATGCGGCTGTCGAAAGTACATCGGTGGTGCATTTTCTACTTTCCATCAGTGTGTGTGTGTACAAATAGCTGGCAGTATTGTGCATTAGGGCAGGTCGATTTTCCACTTTTTTTAGAAAATCAACGCTGCTACGGTGGCGAAAGCTGGGGTTTGGTGTTGTGAGAACTGATACCAAAAATTAGATTCCTAACTTTAAAACTTAACTGAGCATTTAGTTTTAAAGATCGGGTACGAAAATGTTCAGAAATACCTAATTTCCGCAGGATTTTGCTGACAAATTGACTTCAAAATTTTACTATTTCACTAATAAATCCAGATAAAATTGATATTTTTTGTTAGATACAATGAATAGAAAATATATTCAAACCAGAATTCTAAGTATGAATCACCACTAGTAAAATATGTCATTTTTTAACTGTATTCAATAAATGAGAACTGTAGAAATTGTACATAATTACAAAAAAGGCTAATCACTTTTATATTTTTGGTCATAATTACTTTTAAAAATATATAAATAAAAGTGTATTATACAATAATACTACTGGCAACAGATTATAGGAACAAATGTTTTAAATTTGAATTGTTCATTGAACAATGTGCTAAAACCTACTGCACCATATAAAATTATGGGTAAGCTTACAGTGTAGTCCTCAGGCCATAACTTCTAAATAAAAAAATAAAACAACGCTTACCTTATATAAAAACGCATCAGAATAAAATTCTCTACAAACCTGCATAATTTAAGCATGTGAAAACCGAATTTAATTTCATACATTTTTGTCTTTCACCTGAAGTGTAAACGATTTTGAAAATACTACCATATTGGAGTGAGACTGTCACGAAATGTCGCGCCATGTTCTTGTTTTAACTGCTGACTCTTTTCTAGCTATGATAAATAATAATTAGTTTTGATACCGTTAATTTCGCTTTTTAAAGTATGCGATTCGATATATTTATTTAAATTTGTTTTGCATTGAAGTTATTTTTGTTTTAGCTTATGTAATTTTTGTTGTGAGGACAATACTGTAAGTTTACCAAATTATGTTATAATAGAACTAAATTGTTCCCTGTAGGTTCCCTTCGAAGTAAATGAAGGTCTTATTTGGTGACACAATGTTTTGGTTATAATGTGCTTGTGCCTTGCTTCTTGCTGCTGGTCACCACTTAAATCATTCATTACCTCTGCAGTAAGATATAAATTATACAGAGGACCACTAATACTATGAAATGCTACCTGGGGCAAATCCTGGTAATTAGTTCCACAAAGTTTCCCTAAAGGACCAGTGAAAGTGGTAGGGCTTCTTGTAGTTCCATCAATTAATTTAAAGATGGCTCTAAATGGCAGTTCATTTTGATGAAGTGAACAGCCAATGGTATGTAACTTTCTTTTAAGTTTTTTCTCCAAAGCTGTAACCATCCCGGTTTCACAACCAGTGTTTGTACTGGTATTGCCCACCAGAATTGTCTTAATGGTATTTACACTGTTGTACTCTTCTAGAACAGCAGCAACATCCTCTGCTAGAAGAACACTAGTTGCACCAATGTTGGGTATCACTCTATGAGCGAGATATTTACTTGCAGTTCCTATCTCTCTGGTAAATGTTAAGTGGCGCTCTGGTCCCTTGCTTTTCTTAATCATTTTTTCACCATTTTCCCCTGTAACTTCCTTGTAATATAAAGTGTCCTTATCAACTCTGCAATCAACTCCAATGCATATAAGATGTTCATATTCCTGGACATGTTTTTGATGGCTGGTTACTTTCACTCTTGCATTTTCTCTATCTATTTTTGATTTATCTATAATAATGTCTTTTAAATCAATGGTTGGATGAAGAAGGCCCATGTGTTGTAAGTCTAATAGAAAGGCATTAACAAGGCTAGCCCCAAGGTTAGAAGATATATCACCTATAATCAGTTCCATAGAATATCTTGGGACTTTTAAAAGACTGTAAGGTCCCTTGGACTGTCTCCCTGACTCAAAACTGTCATCGGTTGTTTCTTCACTGGAAGATGTCTGTGAAAAGATTTCTGATGTAGAGGAAGCAACATGTGAAGAATCTTGTTGCTGTCTTTCAATGTGCCTGTCTAATCTATCTGTTTCAGCTGAATCTTTTTTGTATTTTTTGACAGCATCTTTGTCAATAGGTCACAGTTGGAAACTGCCTTTTGGTCCTGTTTTCTCTCTCTGATCTTTTAAATATTCTCTCTCTTCAATGGGAACCTGAAATGTCAAAATGTTTATGTGTTTAATAACATATCTAGCATACATGATAGATATTAAGGAAAATATCACAATATTATTTACTAGAAAAAGAAAGATTATCAGAAGTTAATTCATATTTTCCAATTAATTTCAATATTGAAAATTGGGACATTAATTAGTTCAATTTAAAAAATTCAAACAACAATAGAATTAATATTACCTTCTTGTTAGGAGGACAAGTGCATACGATATGCCTTGTTTGGCAATTTTCTGTATTGCACTTTACAGCAAAGTCATCACATCTTAAGACAGGCAGTTTGCAGCAACATGAAGAAATATCAAATAATGTATCCAGCTGTTCCTTAATTATTTTTACTTTGGGTGCAGTAAGAGTTTTCCTGTTAATCAGTTTGGCCCTCTTGAAGCAAAATACACCCTCTGCCCTATATAATATTCCCTTAACAAAGGCAATTGTGGGTTCACTGCTTGCCAAATATTATTTCCTTTGCGATCAATTTGGAAATATCATTATTTGAAAAGTGGGGATAGGTATTTTCAAGGAAATAACTAAACTGGATAACTTGTCATAAAGTTGGGTTCCGTTTTATCCAAAGGACAAGATGGACCAGCAAATCTTTTGGAACTCTTACTGCGAGTTAAAACAGAACGTCCTTTTACAGACATTTTTATCTGAAAAAAAAAGAAAATAAATGAATAAGTCTAAAACAGTTTGATTTATATCTTCTAGTTTCATATTTTAAAAAATGGCTGACAATTATGGTAAGGAGTTTTGGTTAGCTTTAGTGATAGTCTGTTGGAGTTCGGGTTAGGCTGCATCTAAAAGTGTGGCTTAAAATGACAGGACTATTTAAACAGACTCAATACTGTTTGAGTTATGATAAAATCCTTATTTTTTTACCCAATAATTTAGATTTTAGAGTGGGGGATCACTTTCCCAAATACATTTAATGTAAAATGATCACACAATTCATGACAACTACACTAAAAATAAAAATACTCTAAAATCTAAAATATTGCGTTAAAAGAAAAACCGGATTACTCTAGCGACATAATCGGTAATTTTACACAGAAAAAAAATGGTCCGTAAAATAGAAAAATAAATGGGTAATAACTTTAAATGCACTAAAAATTAGTTTTTTCTAAAAACTGAAACATTATGGTATTTTAATACAAACTTCATTGATAAAATTTAATTTGAAACACGAAAAAAAAAAAATAGAACGAAAATAAATTACTTACCTAAAAATGGAAATCTTTCTTCGGAGAAAAACAAACGCGTTTGAAACGCCAGATACACTTAAAATATAAAATTATGTAGATTAAACAAGCTTTTTTTCTTTCTATGTCAAATAATTAAGTTTCTTACATAAAAATACAAAATTACTAATTATTTTTACAATTAAAATCCAACAGTGGTCAATATTTCATACATTCGATATACAATAACAAACCATGCATTTAAAACGGTGTAAATTTAAATAATACCCCCAAAAGAAAGTTCCAGCGTCACTATTAATAAAAACATTATATTTATTTTATTTCATCATTAAAATGGAGGAATTTTTCGGTTTAATGGTGTTTTATTGATAATTAAAATTAGTCTAATTTGTTTTCTACTGAAAAATCACAAATCGTGAATTCCACGAGAGACAAAAAATGAAGCAATCTTTTATCGGTCACTTACGTAAATAGTAAAATACTGTGTTTACTAAACACTGTATATTTAATCTCAATTTTGCCTTTACAAGTGAATATTTTTCATTATTTATGATCCTTATTTATTTTTATTTGATTTATTGAGAATAATGTAAATAATTTAGTTGACAAAATCTTTATTAAATGATATTTACACATGTTTATTTCTCCAACTGTACGGAATGTTTTTACGGCGGGAAATATTTCACTGATCACCGCAAACACATGCGAAAACGCTAATTTCCAACCTTTAAAGTGGTTTCCTCAATTAACGGTAACGATTTGGGAAAAAATATTTTGTATCGTTATTTACCATGCCAAACCCCAACTATCATTGGTATCGCATCATCATGATTCCAAAATCGACCTGCCCTATTGTGCATGTGTATGACGCACATTACTCTCTCTTTCTACAAGGTCTGGTTTCAGCGACAAATTGGGAAAGATAACTGAAAAGGCACGATCTAGAGCACAGGTTTTCCATCAGTTTCTTTCTCCTGGATGGATGATCTAATAGGATCTACGGCTCCATCTCACCAAGTGGGGTAACTCCACACCTATGTATTATACCAGATATTTGTACACACCCACTTGAATAATAAAAAAAAAAAAGTTTCTACTTAGAATGAGATTATCCTCAATATAATTATAACCCAAATTAAATAACTGCTAAAATATACAAAATAAAACAACAAAAAAATTATTTAAACTTGGATAGCTAGAAAAGTTAATTAGAAATTATTTCTTAGATAATTAATTAGATTCCAGATAAAAATTAGCATAAAATAGAAAACATGAATTATCCCCCTTCAACCATAAAAATGTTTAATAAAAAAAACTTAATTTAAATTACCTCCTTTAGTACAAAAAGAAAAAATTACTGAAAGAAGTTTTTTTGATCGCAACTTCGAACCTGTCAGCTTGCCGGATCTGCTTTGGATTTTTGTTTACGATTGGGTTTTGTAATTTTCTTCTGAAAATGTTTATCACAAACCACTCTTTCATTAACTTGCTTTCTGCTTGACTATATATTGCCTATCGCTGGATATGTGTTCATTTGTCTCTATAACCTTCTGACGCAAAGCATATGCTTGGCTGGATAAAGGAAAAAGACTGATTAATTTTTTTGTTTTGTGCCAACCTTGAATAAATGTTTCTAAACGTACGTAAATATTGCTTACACAAATCATCCTTTCTGAAACTTGATTTAAATGCATTTTAAATCCATAAACAATTATGTAGGACACTTTTTTGTTGTATCACAGCCCGTCTAGCCACCTGCTTGTTTAGCTGTGGCAAGATGAGCAACTGCTTTAAGCTACGGTTGAAACCAGGTCGTTTTGTCATGTTTCAACCCACTATGCCATCACCTCAAGCTACAAAAGGATGGAAAATCTTATGGTTTATATATGCATTATCAGCTGCCTAAAATGCTCTATTCTTCTACACTGTGTGTGTCTGTATCTTCTCTCTCTCTCTCTCATGTTAACAGTACAAACATTCAAATAAGTTTCAATAAGCGTTACATTTTACACAGAATCTAAAAACACAATTGAAATTTTCCTTAGATTCTATCTGAGATCACTAGGGGCAATTATCGGTTAGCTCCATAAAATAACTGAAATATATTAGAATGTGAAACGAAATTCATTTAAAAAGAATAGATTTTCTTTGTTTCATAAAACAAAAATCAAATCAAACAGAATATCTCCGTGAAGAATGTATTTAAAAAAAGTTTTAAACATTTAAATAATTGTTTTTTTTTTATTGGTATCTTTAAGATTTAAAATAATTGCCCCTCCCCTCGAATAATTCAGTATTCATTAAACTGATTTGCCGTTTTACAACTGTCTTAAATTACTTCAAAACATTAAAAGTTTTTATTTTTTTATTACTTGACCTCATATTGCAAATGTTATTTTTAACTTTTCGAGGCAAAAATTGTAAACATGACTATATTTTAAATTATTTCTTCCTAAGAAACCTTCTGACCAGCAATATATTTACATATGCCCAACGTCGAGATATAACATTTTTGGGATATTTCATAGTAAAGTTTAAAAAAAAAAAGAAAGTGGTTTACAATTTTTGTTTGACAATCATTTTCTGATTGTTACAGTTTATGCATTTTATCGCCTTTACGAGATACAGTACAATGAGGATTTTGTTTTTCTTTTGTCATACCAGTTTTGTAAAGAACTTCAACTAACCATTATTTTCTAGACAGTCTAAGAGATGAAGCTTTAAGAGGAGAGAGAGAGAGAGAGAGAGAGAGAGGCATTAAACAAAGGAATCTGTTTTGCCCACCACCTATCATATGATGATGATGAACTGTCTCTCGTCAGCAGTACCAGTTGCTATGCACCCGACAAGTATTTACCATTCAGTAATATAGCCATTCTTTTATGTCCTCGGTACATTATAATCCTATCACTTGAGGCTTTCTATGTTTACACATCTCTTACCTCTTAAGGGCAAAATGAAAACAACGAGATCTTGATAGAGAGACGAGATAAAAGTACTTGTTATCACATATTTGATACAAGAGGGGAAAAATATGACGCAAGGTTAGGTAATTGAAACTGGAATGCTGATTGCTTTTATATATAAACTACGAGCCGCAGGGATTCGAGTTGCTTATGTGACAAAGCGCACCTGTTTGCTGTTCGTTTTTATCTTGGTTGCTTGCGGCGCAATAATTCCACCTTTTCAAATGCAGATCTGTTGTTTCTTCAGAAATTACTTGGAAAACTACAAAGAATTATGAGTATCGCACACAGGTGTCTGCCTCGTTCGCTCTCATGTAATTGTAATATTTTTTTATAGTTATTTTATCGTTGGTGAGATTGTCAATGCATTCGGTTATACATGCACAATACATGAGCAGAATTCTATTTTAGTTTGTTGGGCATGTTGATGTTTCATTTCTACAGATACCTCCAAGCATCTCTGTCCGTTTCATTAGTGGCGCTTAAGTTTGAAATCAACAGAAACGGAATAGATTGCTGCAAACCATATACATGACTGGACGCTAGTTCGTCACAGGATATACTCTCAGATATCTATTTATACACCTGGATGGAATATTTGCTTACAGCAACTGGTATTCCCAAGTGGTCACCCATCTATGTAGTGACCAGGCTTGACGTCGCTTAATTCCGGTGATCTGACAGCAACCGATTTGTCAAGGTGATTTAGCCGTAACACGGTAATACCATTTCTCTTGCTAAACATTGATTGAACGCATCAGATTTTATATGAAAAAAAAAATATTTAAAATGTTTGTCATACGCACACATGCATACACACTTATGTTTTATTTACTTACCGCCGAACAAGAACAAAGTTAGATGTTAGATCAATTTTATGTGGAAAGTCCAGATCTCCTAAAAGGGAAACTCTGGATTGGGTACAAAAATAACCCTGAAAGTCCAGTTAGCATTTCCTCTCTGAAAGGAGGTAATGTGTAGGAAGGTGGCCTCTTGAAACAAGGATTGATTATAGATTGATTTTCATTTATTTAGACTAGTCTTCAAACATGACTTTTTAAAGTTTTACAGTTTTTCTTTCTTTCTTTAATAAAGGTGTCTATGCATTTCAGTATTTCGGTCACGTTTCCATTTGGAACAGCATTTTTGTTAAACCCGTTGATTGAATGAATGCATATAAAGAATGGATACTTTTTAAGTACTAAAGAGTCATCGCTTATCAAGGCCAAAGGGTTAATGAGTTTGCTTGGTAATGATGGTTAAAATTGGTCAGAATTTGATTATTTAAAAGGATGACTCAACAAGAATTTGTCAACATTGGACTTAAAAACAACCATGTTGTAGTAAGCTGGAAAACAGCCCTGGGGTATTGTGTTCCACAGACAGTAGTTCTTGGAAAGAAACTTTACTCATGGAAGCTTAACAAAGTTTTAGGTACACAGAGGAAGAAAGGAAAATTACTTACTGTGAATGTTTTATGGGGAGGAACTATAGATTGAAGCTCAGTCAATCACCTACCATGAAAATAACTATAGAGTAGAGAAAGACTAGCAGCCTCTCTTCTCTAAGAAAGACACTTTTTTAGCATGTGGCTTGTTTTGATAATGGAAAAAAAATCATGTCTGCTTCTATGTCATGTCATGGATGCAGCACTGGCGTAGCTAGGGGGGGGCGAGGGGGGCGGGCCGCCCCGGGCGGCACACCTGAGGGGGCGGCATTTTGAGAGGGTAAAAATAGAAAGTAGAGAAAAAAATTAAAAAAAACAAAAGTTAACAAAAAATATGAAATTTTATACTATAATTTTATATAATAATAAATTTAAATGAGAACATTTGAAAACCTGAAAATGTTATGAAATGATAAAATCATTTTTATTTACTTTTTTGTCGTTGTTGTTAAAGTCCGAATTTTCGCCAAATAATATGGATGTATCAAGGAGAGAATAGTCCGATGTAGTTTTCTTTTCTTTGTCTTCATAATGTTATTATTAAGAGGGCGAGCCCTCCGAAGAGAAAAAACGTCTTGTATCGGTGCTTTTTTAAATCCGTGTGTGTAATCGCTCGGTTTTCAGAAATTTGTTGTTGTTAATAACGTTTCAACTCTTTTAAAAATAGTTTTAATATATTTTAAACAAATGTATTTATGAATGGCAAATAAGGCTATAAATTTATTTTTTGTGAGAGAACTGTCGCAAGGCATCAAGTCGGTTGAAAATTTACAAACAGATTTTTCGCGCCTTTTTTTCGGCAAAGTTATCAATGACTCTATCAAAATTCACTTCCTCGACAAGTTCCCTCTCTATTGAGAGGATTGCCAAGTCTGTAAGTCTTGTCTGGCTCATTGCTGATCTAAGGTAGTTTTTTATGAGCTTCAGTTTTGAGAAAGAGCGCTCACAGCTAGCAACGCTAATAGCTCTGGTGAGGAAAATTCTCAGCAATATCACAATATTAGGGACGGAATCCCCAAGTTGGTATCTTTGTATAAAGTTCAAAAGTTCAAGAGGTCCATCGATTTTGTCTTTTTCTGAAGCTTTTACAACATACTGTAACCTCTTCTTTTCAGCAAAGAATTTCTCTTTTTCTATATCTTCGTCAAATCCACCAAGCTGACAATCATAATTATCATCAAGCAGATTTGACGGTATAATATTTTAATTTTAATTTAATTGAATTTAGGAAAATTAGATACCGTAGAACTAATTTTCGCAAGGTATGAAAATTAAGAATAATGTTAACTTAATAATAATGGACCAGTTTTCCTACCTAGCAAAAAATTATCCATGGACGAATTATCCATGGACGAATTTTCCGGGCACCCAAATGCCGGGGGGGGGGGGGGGGGGGGGGCGGCAAATTTTACTACCGCCCCGGGCGGCAAAAGGTCTAGCTACGCCACTGGGATGCAGTCATCTGGGATCTTCAGTTGCCTTTTCCTTGTATATTGTTTTCCGAGAATAACTTTGATCTGTAATGATGAGTGCAATCCTGGCGTGACCGGTGCAGCTTGAGACTGAGCACAGATAAAGATAAGCAAGGCAGCATCTAGGTAAATGGCCAGGATCTGCCCCAAAAGAGTGGTTTCAAATATCTTCGTTTCACTATCAACAGTGACCGTTTCAGTATCCTTGACCAAATCCCTACTAGAATCTATGCTGTATGGCTGAAATATCCTACTGCCACTGGAGTCCTCTGTGATCCATGGATCAGTGACTGACTAAAGTCCAAGATCTATGGGATTGGTATGACCTGCTGCTTTATGTGGCTTAGAGTGCTAGCCATCAATGAAGAATACAGAGAAGACTAAGATGTTGTGTTGGACTTTCGGTCTGACTCGACTGGTTGAAATATCAGTATTTGCCATCATTACGATGTTACACTGATCTCGGACAAAACGAGGAAAAATCGCCTACGCTGGTATAGACATGTACTGAATGCAAACGACAATACTGTAGTATAAAGTCTCTGATGAAGGGAGAAATCTAGTGTGCACACCGTTGCACAAGATAAATGTTGATGGCTAGTTTTAAGACTTATTAGTTGAAAAATAAAAATGTACAACAAATGTTGGCGTTGTCAGTGGCAACAAGGTTTTTGTTGGTAGTATGAATTATATAAAATATAGTAGTGCTCTTGCTATTATATAAAATATACTACAGTGCCCTTGCCATCATAAATGACGACATACTTATTCATTGCTTTCTAAGTAACAAATTTTATAAACAAAATTGACATGAAAAAAAACCCCCAAACAGTTGTCATCTTGTTTCCAAATGCTTCAAGTTAGCTGCTACTAATGCTTGGTATATGGCTTGGCAAACAGATACACTTAGCAACATGAACAAACACATTTTGCCACGGAAAATTACGCATACACATTTAAATAGAGAATTTCCTCTACCTATACAAAATCATCTTTTGCAAACATATTGAAACAAAACAAAACTTGTTTTCATTACAAATTTTGGCTTCAAACTTTTATAATTAAATTCAAACAGTTGTCTTGTTTACAGTATAAACTTTTTAAAATTGAGACAGCTGCCGTTTTTGCAGATGTTTAGATTTGATTGAGTATGTATATAGTGGCGTAAAAAAATGATGTATATAGCAGTATGTAAAAAAAATTATATGAACGAACAACCGGTAATACTACTTTTTGTGGTATTCGCCCAGCATCGGGTATTCCGCCTTGCAGTGGAAGTTTATGTGGAATACAAATTCACATGCAGCCTCCAGTCAGCATGTATGTCCCAGTTAGGGGGAGATGATATACAGCACCTACAATTTCCAAATAGTCGGCCATCTTATTCTTGCCAGACTCAACGTTGCTTAACTTTGGTGATCTAACAAGAACCGGTATGTCAACGTGATTATGTCGTGTGTGTGTGTGTGTGTGTGTGTGTGTGTGTGTGTGTGTGTGTGTGTGTGTGTGTGTGTGTGTATATATATATATATTATATTATGTTATATTATATTATATATATTATATTATGTTATATTATATTATATATATTATGTTATGTTATGTTATATTATATTATATATATTATGTTATGCTATATTATGTTATATATATTATATATGTTATATTATATATATTATATTATATTATATATATGTATATTATATGTATATTGTATATATTTGTAATGCAAAAAAAAATGGTTTTTATTGGCATGAACATTAATTTCATGTTGAACGCAAATCTTTAGATGACTTCACCATGTTTGGGCTCTCCAACTTTACATTTTTCACGTCCATTTCTACATAATCCATTTGCAAATAAATTGCTGCCGATCACTTTAGCAATCCAATTTTGCAGCAAAATACTTTTAACTTTCTGTTTTTCCTTAAATACTTTTTGTTTTTTGCTTTTATGTTTTTAGCTTTTGTTCAATGCTATTTTTTACTGTTTTGTAATTTTAATTAATAATTGTAACACCCATTCTATTTTATTTGTGGGTAGATAATTCTGTGTATCTTTTTTTGCTGAACTATTTCTCTTGTATTGGGAAATATGTATTTCAAATATATGCTTTACACTGGTCGGGTGGAGGAGAGACTCCTGTTATTGTGACATTTCTTAATTGAAATGAATTTTTAGCTATTTTGTGAGTGTGTGCTAGATTATTTATCACTGTTGATGTGGTCTTTATTGGCAAAGAATTCTGTTCTAATCAGGGCTAAGATTACAAAGAAGATAGTTTAGATGTCAACATTTTGCTATGAATGATTTTTTTTATTGAATTATTTCTTTTTGTTTAAAGATATATTTGTTCTAACCACAATTTTTTGTCTTCTGTTTTTTCATAGGAGTAAATCCTATAAATTTACCGTGTTTATATAATAGTACTTAATAACAAGTAGATCTGTATCTTAGTATGAATTTTATTTATACAAGCATATTTGCTACGTATGAGTATACATGTTTCAGCTAATGCTTTTTCTTGGGCCGGAGCCTCATCACCTAAACTAATAATAGTGGGAGCAAAGAAAAGGTTTTTTTTCACCCTTACTATCATCTGTTCAGTCTGTCGTGAAAAGGGCATTAGTCGAAACATGTTAGCAGATACGTAAGCAAAATGTTTGTATTAATAAAATTCATAAGAATATATATATTCTGAATTACCACCCTTACTCTACTGCATCCATTTCTTTTCATTTGTGGCGTAGAAGCGTTGTCTGGAAGAGCTGCTTTATGCTGATGATTTAGTCCTTTCCTGTGAAACGATGAAAGACCTACTTGCTAAAGATTTTGAAGCATGTTATAGAGAGTAAAGGTTTGAGAGCGAATGTTGTCAAGACTAAAGTGATGATCCAACGTTATAGTGTTGGAAAGCTCAGTTTGTGGAAAGGGTCAAATGTTTCTTCTGGAAATAAGGTAACGGGTGACTTGTTCGAGAAAATAACATTCTCCACTGCTTTATGAACCAATTCTGTAGGTTTTTACTGCATTCTAAATTCTTTGCACCGTTTGTGGAAGTAGTTGTTTTCTGATTGCAGCCTGCCTCTGAAATTCAGCTTTGTGTCACTCTTGGTGAAGAGTATTTGTGGAAACAGGGTTTTGGGAACTGTACTTTCGCGATCTTTTCGAACAATTCATGTAAAAGTCCGACAGTCCCTATTTGAAAGTTTAGGTTTTCTTCCAGAGTTTTGTTTCAACAAAGGTTTTCCCTCTTTCTCAAATGATGTCATTACTTCCAAGACAAGACTACTTAATACACCAAACATTTTGGTTGTTTCCTTGATGCTAGCACCTACCATATCACCTCTTTGAAAGGTCTATAGATCTGTCATTTTAATGATTTTAATTATCTTTCTCTGATATCTGAAAAAAAATGTCAATTGTTCACAAGTTTATTTTACCCGTAACCGAGGGCGGGGGTCATACCATGGTGTTAATACCATTTCCTAATGGTGTTAACACATAAGTGAATGCATTGAATTCAACTGGATTTTTAACTCTGCTTAGCTAATTTCAAAGTCTTCACTCGCACCCACCATATGTATGTACACAAGTAAAAACGTTATTTCCTATGGATAACAAATGCTTGAAATAAGAAAATTCAGCTCTGATAAAAAATTTAAAAAAATGAAAAATCTGAGGGGGGGGGAGATGTTGCCCCCCCCCCCCCCCCCCCCCCCCAATTTTCAACATTTAAGTTATTGTTCCCAGGGTTTCTTTACTGTCATAAAGATTTTTTTCTGATTAATCTAAAATAATGCAAAGTGTGTTTTAAGTTTGACAGTCTCATTACTATCTGGACATACAAGTTTTCAGTTCTTTCAGTTTGGTTGTCAGAATTCACATTCAGCTGAGTAATCTTTGTTTATTAATGTGTTTATTAGATGTTTTGTTATAAATCTAAAGCTTTTTTTCTCCTAAACATATTCATGACTTCGGACAGTAGTATTTTGTTTTAGATTTTAGTGGGGTTTTTTTTTGCTTTTTGTTTTTTTTTGTGTCTTTTCCCTTGTTCAGGGGTCAGACGTTTTCTGATATTACGCAAGATCACTCTCCACTTCTCACAGTTCAGTTGTTTGTTTTGCTTTTGATTTTTTGAATGTTTTTTGGGGGAAGGGTATTTTGGATTTTGTTTGTATTTTGGATTTTGTTTGTGTTTGTATTTTGGATTTTGTTTGTGTTTGTATTTTGGATTTTGTTTGTGTTTGTATTTTGGATTTTGTTTGTATTTTGGATTTTGTTTGTGTTTGTATTTTGGATTTTGTTTGTGTTTGTATTTTGGATTTTGTTTGTGTTTGTATTTTGGATTTTGTTTTGGTTTTGGGATCTTTTTGTTTTTCGATTTTTCTTAATTTCATGTCGTTATTGTGATTTTGTTTTATTTTGTGTTTTTGTATGTTATTTTTAAATTAAAAAAAATTCTGCAAGTTTTTAATTTTGTTTTCATCTTAAACTAATTATCTTTACTTTATGTTTGTCCAATCTGTGATCAAGAATCGTTTTCTGTGTTTCCTCCTTAACAGGTTTTGTTGTCCTCAACGTTCGAGAATGCAGCTTTCATTTCTTCTAAATAGCATGTCTATCGACAAGAAAGAAAAACACATCTTCTGAGCGCAGAGTAATTAAAAAATAAGAATCGTTCCTATTTTACAAATATGCTAATAGGTTTGAGGCTCTAATTAATATTGAATTAGTGTGGCTTGCAGCTTTAAAATTAATTGCGAAAACATTTGCTCTTAAAACATTAAAAAAATAAAAAGGCAAACAATACAGCTGCTTTTAATTATCGGGAAGCGATATTTGCAATTTATAAGTTTAGAATATAACACCAAATCTGGTTGAGATAATTGTTAGAAATTGTTAACGGGATTAGGGGTAGGATATTTCTTATTTACAGGATGATAAACGAAGGTAGAAAGAGCTTTAGTAGAAGGCTGTTAGAGATTCATGTAAGCACCATGAATAGTTTTAATGTCATCTCAAGGGCATTTCATGTAACATTTGGTACAATTCTATTCAATGATTATGGAACTTATGTGTTTACATTTATTATCATTAGTTGTAGTAGTATTAAATCGATTCAAATCAAATTCATTGGCAAAAAATAGCAAAATGCAGCAAGCCATGTAAAAAGACATGTTAAGTTAAACCTGGATATGGTAAGCATCGTCACTATCTCCTCTGGTAGGCTGTTTCATGGAGCAGAAACGTTGAAAGAGAATGTTGCTTTTCTTCTATTGAGACAAAAGCACCAAGTTGTGGTCTCCACAGGATCCAGAAAAAGATGTTCTTCTGTGCCCTGTGGAGAGACCACGACTTGGCATTAGGGTAAAAAAACTTTTCAAAAGGTAGATTTAAATTCCTGTAGATGATGTACGCCAGAATTGGGTCGTCTCACATCTGCTGCTCAAATGAGGGGTAATCATTCAAAGATCAGTGGGTATGATGCATCAATTTGTTGTTAGTGGTAGTAATAGTAAGATGAGGTGTATTTTTACCATTGATGGTTCACTCAGAATCTTTTCATTTTCCTCTATCCATTTAATGTCACTTTCCCCTTGTCCAGGGGTCAGACGTTTTCTGATATTACCCAAACTCACTCTCCACTTCTCACGGTTTAGCGGATAAACTGTCTCCCATCTCCACTCTGTGCGATCTTGTCCAATCACTTGCTTCCAAGTTTTCCTTGGCCGGCCAATCTTCCTGCGATTTATGACATTACTGCTTCTGCAACGGTTTATCCAGGAGGATGAACGTTCTGCATGACTATACCAGTGCAATCGATTTATCCATAGGATATTCTCCATATTTGTTGGTTTACATATTTTGTGTATATGCATCTGTATGACTTTGTATGAGTTATATTTATCTGGCTTTAAGTTTTGAAATTTTAACTTTCATTTCATTATTAACTTATATATGTATATATATATATAATGATGAAACATTATGTCTTACTTCTTTAGACTGCAGTACGACAGAGAGTGGGTAGTTGTGACATCTTCTGGCCCTGCTGTATTGGGCTGAGGTATGATTTTGTTCAGTCTCAGGAGGTCCATCCTCACAGGCTGTATCTTTTCTTTGAGAAGGGGTTAGTTTATTGCTAATCACCTTACAGGCCGATAGGGCTGCTTAGGCATTTTTGTAACCTGAGCACGCTGGCTTTTCAAAACCACACCTGACCTTGTGTCTAACCTTCTACAAAGGAGGTAAATAAAACCTCAGGGGTTTATTCCAGTGTAGCAATCATAAAATCGGGTGGGGCATTTTTTAACATTTAGTTTTTCTCTACTGTTAATATTTTTCATATTATTTAAAGTAAATACTATATCTATTTACTAGCAATATATATACTCTTTCTAGTCGCATATTTTTGTTAGCCTAGGAGGATGGTGTCATGGTGAACGAATATATACTACACTGACCCCCAAAGGAGGAGGTAATGCCTGGAAGGAGTGTATCATAAAGAATGAAAATATACTATACTACCTCCAAAGGGGGAGATAAAACCTGGAAGTATCCCACCCCCAAAAAGGAGGTGGTAATGCTTGGTAGGATGGTATGACAACAGGACATACTACATTACCCCATCCCCTCCCCTTAAAAAAGGAGGTAATTCCTAGGAAGACGATCTTATGACAATAGAACTGGTACTACACTACAGATATAATAGATTTGCGATTATATCGTTTTTTTTTTGTTTTTTTTTTACATTAATTTAAAAATGCCTAGTCATAAAAACATTCTTTTCTGTTCCCTAGCCTTTTGGCTAAGATCAAAGTGTAGTATTTGTTCTCAGCGACATAAGATGTTTTATTAATGCCATAAAACTTAACCCGGGAGTTTTCATGTAAATTACCTCCCTTGAAATTTAATAAAAAATAAATTCTTAACATTTTTGAAATGTTATTCTTTTTTTCAATCACTTTAATATTATCGACAAACCTGTTGCATATATATATATATATATATATATATATTTATTTTGGTACAGAAAAATTAGTACAACATTTGTACCGTCGGTTTCAAGCTCGGAAAGTCTTAGCCATCCGGCTCTCTTCAGCTTCTGTTGTCATCTGTTTTGGAAATGTGAAGTCACATGACACTCTCGTTGGGACACGTTATTTGCTCAGTGTGTTGTGTATGTTTGTTTGAATTTAAATTTAGTGTAATGAAACTGTTGAGATTTAAAACCAGAGGAGATTTGGAGAGATATAATAATATGAGATTAAAGGAAATAAAAATAAAAATAAAATAAAATTTTTCTGCACTACCGGTATTCTGGTTTGTGACGGTTGCTTCATATATGATTGAATCGATTTTGCAATTTCCCTTTAGGGGGCAGTTGTTTTTGTCTTGGCATGAGCAGCCTGCGTTTGTAATTGCTTTGGGTTCCAGAGAGATGATTTTTCTTATTGAAGGGGCAGTGGAATAGCTGACCGTAACAGAATGGCATGTGTTGGACGGCTTTTAGAAATTGACTTCCAAACTAACCTATCTTTGGCCAAACCTTTATTTATCCCTATTTATTTTAAGTCCATAATTATCACTTCCTCCCATATCTTCCTTGGCCTTTTCCTGCCAACTGACCACTCTATCTCAACTGTTCTACATCTACTAATTGAAGATCTCGCACCCATTCTTTCAAAGTGACATAACCAATGAAGTCTCCTGTTCTGCATACATCTCCCTATACTGTTCATATTTAATCTTCCTTTGATGTCATCAGATCTAAGCCTGTCTTTAAAACTCATATTACACATCCATCGTATCATTTTCATATCATTTCTCTCCATGCAACACATGTCCTCAACCCTTACTGGCCAGGTTTCACTTCCATACATCATCACACTGAATACACATGTCTGATAGACTCTTAGCTTGGTTGACAGTTATAACACTGCTGGTTTCAACAGAAAAAGATCCATCAGGTTCATCAAGTGTCACCTGATATTCATCCATGAAAATTACTTTAGAAAATTATTCTAAAATCACCAGTCAATTGTCATGTATTTCTTGGCCCAATTTTGACCTGTTTAAAATATTTGCTTTTGTAGGGAGATTGTCTATGATATTTCTTGACATAGCCCAATTTAAAATTCTACACCTTTTTAGGCTTGACTCTTTCAATTTCAGTCTGCTTCACAATCTGAGCATAGGTCTGAAGCAGTGGCATGCCCGGGGCCAACTCCTTGATTATGCATTCTCCAAACACTCCAATATAAGTCCTAGTACTGAGAAGTATGACGAGAAAGAGAGACGGTTTCTTCTGCACCCCACTGGTCTAAGGTGACTCACTATAACTTGCTTTAGTTTCTGTTCATCTCGAGGAGGCAACTTCTTAAGCCTTTTTCCTTGTCTTTAGATATATTTTCAGCAACCCTCTTTTCGTTCGCTGATCTGAGAGAAGCTTCTTTGATATCTTCAATGTGGACATTCCCTCACTCACTTTATTTTCTCTTTTCCAGCATTTATTAGATCCTTTCAATTACAAGTTTCAACATTAGATTTCTGAGGCTTAAACTAATTTTAGTTTAATCTACATAATAACTTCAAAGCTCATAAATTCAAAACATCTAGAAAGGAAAATAACTGTTAAAAGTGGCTAAAAAATTGGATGTTTATCGAGGATGGCAATCAACGAGTTGACCACCTTTGATTCCGGCTGTGTAAATGTGTAACTGTCAATGAAAACAAGAAACGTCCCTGAAAAAAATACAATGTATACATTTTTTTTAATGAAAAAGAACAAAATAAAAATTATAAAAAAAGTGAAACAAATCTTGGGCTAAAATTTCATGGATGCCATTGAAACCATTATTAAAAGGCATTTTTTTTTCTCTTGTAATTATTTCTCATCCAATAAAAATAATTTCAGTTTTTGTATCTACATAACTTCATTGACCATTTGTGGCTACTTCTCCCAGCAATGAAGTAGAAACTATTACTATACTTGAAGAGTTTCACTTTTTAATTTTTTATAGTGATAAAAATGTGAACAATGTTCAACTCTAACCCAAAAGATAGATCTAGTGGTAGATATGAAAACCTTATCTACATGAGATACGAACAAGTATTGCAGAAGCATAAAAGGTAGATTTTATTTATACGGCATTCACTAGAGTGACAATGAAATTTAATTACAGTGAATGCGTTAAGCTTTCTTATAAACTCAAACTTAAGGTTTGTCTTTTTGTTCTTGAAAAAATACAATGGCAGACTTTATGATCCGTGTAAAGTAGTAAAACTTAATCTTTGAACTTTGGAAAAATAAATTAAATTGTGTTTTTATTTGTATTGGAGTGATTCTTTACCTTTTTATGGCAAGATGAATACCCAGAAAAAATAAATGTGTAATTTATAGATGCCACATCTATTACTAATAGAGATTTGGTATTTGTTTGCCTGAAGCCGAAAATATACTATTACTATCTTTTAATGTTCAATTATGGAGGAGGTGTATCTGCTCTGTTGTCATGACACTATCCTCCCATGCATTACCTCCACCATTTTTTCTGTTTTTTTTTGGGGGGGGGCTGGTAGTATAGTATCTGTTTTATTGTCATAAGACCATCCTCTGAGACATTACCTTTTCCTTGAAGGGGGGAGGGGTATAGTGTGTTTATTCATCACATTTACTAGCAAACCTATGTGACCAATGGGAGCATAGTTTTGTTCACAAGTATGTTGACTGAGCTGTCATCATGGCTGCCACTGTCTTATTCGTTTCTTTATTCATTTTTATCTAACATTAGAAGCAAAGTGTAGTGTCTGTCCTGATGCTGCATTTAATTTTTTCTGTCCTCAATCAGTGAAGGAGAAGTGCTTCTAGACCGAAGCAATTTTTATTTTTATTCCAATCCAGTGTGCCCCATTCTTTACATTAAAAACCGACCCTCGTGGGGAGGCAAGTAAATAGGAACAAGGTAAAGAAATTTGCTCTCGACGCACATTCTATAAACGAGTTTTAGGTATGAAAACAATGAAGTAGAAATATTGAATGTAATCTCAATTGCTTTCATGAAAATAAAATCTGTAATATTCAAGTTTGATTTTCTTTTTTTACTTGATTAAAAAATGATACGCATTGTTTAACATTGTGTGGATGTCTACCAAAGAAGGAGTCGAAGTTGTCCTGCAACTTTCGTGTTGAGTAAACAAGATTTATAAATAAATGAATTAAAAAACACACACACAAATCTTCCTACCCAGGTTTAGAGCCAATGAATAAAATCATACTTAATTAACATACATAATTCTAATAAGGTGTGATAACATTCATTTGCCCAACAGTGTTCTGAGAAGAGCTTACCTGATGACGGGGAAACTTGAATTGTAAGTTTTTGTTTTGTTTATTGGATTTTAAATCGGCCCTATACTTGTTATATTGAGCACATTTGAATTTATTAAAATGTTTTTATATATTTTAATTTTAAATATCGCCCCCTCCACCTGAAAATTTGGTAGTAGTAGTAGTAGTAGTAATATAGTAGGCAAACACCTGTCACAGGGTTAGGGTGTTTTAGTTTAATTCTTAACTCTTTTTTTATTTAAGCATTATCGTTAGTATTCTGTTTTATTTCATCCCGCATTCCAAGAGCTTCTTATGCTAAATTTGATGCAATTCTACCAATAGTTTGAGAGCCTATAAGTGTTAATTAGTAGTAGTATGATTTTAAACCCTTCTTTCTGCGACACATCAAGAACCCCAAGTGTTCATGCTGAATTTAGTGCAATACCTTTGGCTGTTCTAAACGTTTCGTAATATTATATGTACCCCGTCAACACGCGCGCGCACACAACAAACACCTGTTATTCTTAGGGTGCTTTATGCTATATTTGGTGCAATTCCGTTTCATATATTTGGAGCCGATAAGTGTTTATTATTTTACTCATTAAGAGTTTTCATATGAGTTATTACCAGCTGGCAATCTGAGTGACAAGTCTCTTCAATCCATTTCTTTTCGATAACTATTGTAAATCACTTTGCGTTCTCATAATCGTAGTTTACCATTGCTTTCTCTCTGACGTCAGTTCTTCACTTTTTAGCAGAATTCTACTTTTTCTTTAATCCAGAAGGTATTTCAGCTTTTTGGTCAAAATCCACTTTTTAATTTTCTGCCAAATTGCTGGAGCCGTACCTCATTTTTTCGTTATTTAGTTGGGTTTTATATCTCTCTCTTTCCCTTTTTTTTCCTATTTCCCTTTTTTTTCCTATTTCCCTTTTTTTCCTATTTCCCTTTTTTTCCTCTTTCCCTTTTTTTCCCTCTATCCCCTTTTTTCCCTCTTTCCCCTTTTTTCCCTCTTTCCCCTTTTTTCCCTTTTTCTTTCTCTTTCCCTTTTTCTTTCTCTTTCCCTTTTTCTTTCTCTTTCCCTTTTTCTTTCTCTTTCCCTTTTTCTTTCTCTTTTGCTTTTTCTTTCTCTTTTGCTTTTTCTTTCTCTTTTGCTTTTTCTTTCTCTTTTGCTTTTTCTTTCTCTTTTGCTTTTTCTTTCTCTTTTTCTTTTTCTTTCTCTTTCTCCGTTTCATCTTGCTTTCCTTTTCCCTCTTATGACAGTTCTCTCTGAAAATGTAAATTTTAGCTGTGAAGGCTAAAACTTCAAACGATTCATGATGGAGGTATGGGAGATTTTTATTTCATCGAAGAATGACCTCCTCCCCACATGAGCACTCGGTGTCTTTTAATTTTTATTTTCTTATTTAGCAAGATTTTAATTTAACTAACTAAACATCTTTCAATTATTTTAAATGTGTTTTGACTACTTATCACATCACCCAAGTTTCTTTTAGTTGTTTTGTTGTTTGCTGCCTTCTTATCCCCCCCCCCCCCCCAAGTGTGTGTGTGTGTGTGGGGGGGGGGGTAGAAAATTCATCTCGATTTGAGCTTTTTATACCATTGACTACTCGCATCCCTGCTGATACCAGCTGTTTATTTTCTCTGGAACCTGAGTGACAATAAGCCTCCCCAGGATTCCAGTACTCTTCATGCCCTTCTGGTGGAGGTCTGAATGGTGCTATCCCTCCTCAATCTTTTCCATTCTCCATGACCCCTAATGACCATTTTCTGTGGTACCAACCGATGCTGGTGCCACAACGTTTTATTTTTTGTTGTGATTTTTCTTATCTAATCTGATGGGATCATTTTCCTTTGGTTTTGTGCAATGTTCGTTCTATTGTGTTTACCCAGAGTTACTCTATTTTACTTCATTTTTTATTCGTTAGCGTTATCCGTTTATGAGTTTAGTATTACAACAACAATCATGATTATAATAAATACTAGCGGGAACCTGTGGAAATTTCATGGTGCTTTTATCTCTATAATTTACTGTTAATGATAATATTCCATTTTAAAATAATAAACGTCTGTCTGGTTCAATACTATTATAAATTACTTTTTTCTTAAAATTGTCATTGTCAGATAAATATTCTTTAAATAAAACGAATATGTTTATTTAAAATTGTGGCAATTTAATTATTTTTAAAACAACTGTTCTGTCTTCTTACCGTAAAAACAAGTGTAAAAGTTCAAATCGATAAAACGTATTTCACTTTTTAAAATGCATTTGTTTTTAAATTGTACTGATTTAGTTGACAGGACGACATAATTGAAATTTGGAACAATTCATTTTAAAATGAGTAAAGTCGGAATTGTTTACCTTAGCGACATCAGATTAACCATCAAACACCATCTTTGCTGATTAGACGATCTCGTTGTTTTTAAAAATGTTTGTGAAAGATGATGGATTTACGAACACGAAATGCCTTAGTGTGTTATTATTATTATTATTATTATTATTATTATTATTATTATTATTATTATTATTATTAGTGACTGTACCATGAAAAAAAAAGGATCGCATACTCTTTTCATATATTCATAATTAAAGTCACTTAGAAAAACAGTTGTCTTGTTTACAATAATACTTAAAGTTAGCTGCTGCTGAATAGATACACATAGCAACATAAACATATTTTGCCACTACAAATTACGCATATTTAATAGAGAAGTTATTCCACTTACACAAAATCTTTTGTAAACATTTACATCAACAAATTTTGGTTCCGATCTTAAAACTTTTAGTATTAAATCCACCTGTAAAAATAGTTTTAGTCTTGTTTACAATACTAATACTTCAATCAACTTCTACTAATGTTTACCTTCGCTTGAATATACGTATAGAATTACCACTCTTAATGTCACACACGAAGGAATAGCTATTTATAGATACAGATTTTTAAAGATTTTTTTAGATATAGTTATCATAGAGTGAAGTTTATTTAATGTCTATTTCGTTTGTACAATTCAGTAAGATTTTAGGATCTTTAAAATTGCTAGCTTTTCATTTAAAAAATAATCTACACAGATCGCCTTCATATCTGCATGTACTGTTCCGTCGAAGTCTTTTCCACTTGATTATTGATGAGCGTCCGTTTTCTTTGAGTTCTCAGTAATGGTTTGCTAGTGATGTTTTGAATCAATGTTTTGTTATTGAATGTGCTTTTATGGTTGTTATACCTGGTTTTGTTATTGAATGTGCTTTTATGGTTGTTATACCTGGTTTTGTTATTGAATGCGCTTTTATGGTTGTTATACCTGGTTTTGTTATTGAATGTGCTTTTATGGTTGTTATACCTGGTTTTGTTATTGAATGTGCATTTATGGTTGTTATACCTGGTTTTGTTATTGAATGTGCTTTTATGGTTGTTATACCTGGTTTTGTTATTGAATGTGCATTTATGGTTGTTATACCTGTTTTTGTTATTGAATGTGCTTTTATGGTTGTTATACCTGGTTTTGTTATTGAATGTGCTTTTATGGTTGTTATACCTGGTTTTGTTATTGAATGCGCTTTTATGGTTGTTATACCTGGTTTTGTTATTGAATGCGCTTTTATGGTTGTTATACCTGGTTTTGTTATTGAATGTGCTTTTATGGTTGTTATACCTGGTTTTGTTATTGAATGTGCTTTTATGGTTGTTATACCTGGTTTTGTTATTGAATGTGCTTTCATGGTTGTTATACCTGGTTTAAAAATTTTTAGAGGTTTCACCTGCATAGTATTTTTTGTTTGAGTTTTTGTGAGCAAATATTGTCTCTTCATAAACGATGCCTTTCTACAGTTATAGTTTTTTTTCATTATTAACTTATTTTTATTTGGATGATTGCTATTAGAGTTTTAGTTATTACTATTTCTAGTGATTATATAATTTTTCTTAATGTTATATTTATCACTTACGCATTTTGTTTTCTCTACTACTCTCGTTTAGTATTTTGTTATTGTGGGCTTTGATTATCATTTCTAGATTTATACAGCAATTGTAGAACAGTTTTAAGTTATTTTTATTGAATATTTGGTGCAAGGGATTAATTACGGGGAAGTGCTTTTCGATAAGATTCAGGAATTTCTTTGCCACGTTTAGTTTTTAGCATCCGGTTATTGGGTGGTGTAAATCAAATGATGTTTCTCTTCTATTTTTATTATAATGATTGGTATCTTGTTGCTTATATTTAATCTTGATATTATGCCCACTGTTTTTAGAGCTGTGTTGTAAATGTTACTTGAATTCTTAAATACCTTTTTGTTGCTAGAGTTATTGTTAAGCCTATGTTCAATAGAACTAGGAATGTTTTATGATTGATGGTGGGGATGATTGGATTTGGGGTTCACATATGTTGGGTTGGGGTTAGCCTTTAAATGTGGCTCGGTTTTTTTATTAAAGTTTAAATTGACATCTAAGAAATGAGTTATTTTTATATTAGCTAATACATCGACTCTTAGGCCTAATTTTTTCATTTCCATATGTATAATTTCTTTGAAGTTTTCACCAGTGACCTTGTTGGAATACTTTATTATAACCAATCCATCATCTCTTTATACACTAATATCTGTATTATCAAATACATTTGTGAGGGTATAAAAGATATATAAGCCCACTCCACCACCAGCAAAGTCTAGGGCACCCATGGCCAAGTCAAAGGAGCTTGTCGTTTTAGTTTTTACCCACTGGTCATTATTATTAAAATGACTTTCTAAATTTTTTTAATAATGTGGATTTCTTCCTTGGATATGTTGGTATACATTTCTGTGAACTTTAGGGTGCTGTAAGTTCTGCAGAGATAGATGGATAGAAAGCTACGATGTCAAGTTGTAGGAAGATACATTTATTTTATTTTCGATATTGTTAAACCATGTGATTGCTTCGGCAGTGTTTTAGTTTAATTCCAGATCTTTTTTTATTTGCTTGTTAATCCTAGAGGATTATTCAGCTGTTAAGCGAATGCTAGGGTTATTGTTAAAATCACTTCTGTGGCCTTTTACTAGCAAAATATAAGCAGAAAAATATAAATTAAAGCACAAGTTGTCTTCCCCTGCGATCACTATTACTTATAAACAACCATTAATCACAATTTTTGTTGAATTTTGCAGAAAAAATTGAGAATACTTAGAGATTTGTAAAAAGAAAAAAAAGAAAGCAATTTCTGCTAGTTTAGGGACATTTTTCAATCCTCTTAAGGGGCAAACAAGTGTGTTCTTTGTCGCTAGTAATTGTTTACATTTTGAGGCATTTTGTTCCCCAGTGGACAAACCAGGTTTTCCAAAGAAAATCTCACTTGGTCAATTTTTCTGCCTTCATGGTCATATAACTTCATGAAAACGAATGGACCAATTTTAAGAAATCAGATGAATAATGGAATAATGACAGATTGACATTGACAGAAACACTAGTTTGTGCCAATTAACGCGGGAAACAAACAATTTGAAAAAAGAACGAGTTTCATTAGTTTTTCATCAAACTTTCTACTTCTATACTTTGAATATATATATATATATATATATATATATAAACAGTTTTAACTCCTGAGAATGTAAAAAAAAGAAGTAGAATTTTTCTTTGACTGTTATGTAAAAATGTTTTATTTAAAAAAAAATTTTTTTCTCAATCCGTACTCATAATTATCTAATTCATTAATGAAAACAAAAATATACTCGTGATGGCATTATTCTGAGTCATAAAAAAAAGAAGCCATTTCGTTTGTTTGTCCGTGGGTGTCTGTATGCGTATTGCCTTTTTGATCATCCAACCAGGTTTGCAAGTACTTAGGTGCTTTCAAATGCTCAGTTACCCCTTGTATCTTGCCGGACACACCCGAGGCGTGGACCGCAATTTTTCTTTTCAGTCATTGTTTTTATGGCGACATTTTGGTTACAATAATAAAAAGCAAACCCAACTATCTTTGTTCATCAAGTGTAAACGTTTTCATTTTTTTCCACTTGACTGCTTCTTATAAACACAGTTATATAAGAAATGAGCTTCATAGTTTGTGACGCCTAATTAACGTTTTCTCTAAAAACAAATTTTTTCTTAAAGCTTTTCTATTTGACAGTTTAAAGGTTTCAAAATTACTTTCGAGTAAGTGAGTCATGATAGTAAAGCATGTCAACCATTTTAAAATCTCTAAGTATCACAAACCAGCTGAGAGTTTAGTGTGCAAAAATGGGTAAATATAGTGAAATTTCCATCAATTTCAACTTGTGATAATTCATTTATTTTTGGATTATTTTGATAAAATTTGGATGTAAATGAAATTTAATTTTTTCTCCTCTTTCTAAATGTACAAGTCTTCCTCTTGTGTTAATAGTTTTTTCTCCAAGTTACTTTAGGTCCTGGGTATGACCTTAAAAGACATCCAGTGGTGAGGCCTCCATTTGGGAGCTGTGGGGAATGTGGAGTTACTCCTTAGTTGCCATTGCTCCCAGGTCCACTCTGGCCCGGAGTGGTAGTACATGTAAGGGCCCCATCTGTGGGTCAAATAGAACCTACTGGCGCTACCAAATCAGGCTGTCTGAAGTTATTGACTTCCTGACTCAAAATGCACCAAACATTGATGTTTTATTGTTTTTTGTTTCCTTTGCAAAACTCATTCATGTTCTGCAAAATCCAAAACAAAAACAATTTCCCTCCCTCCCCTCTTCTTCCCTCTCCCCCCTCTTCTTCCCTCTCCCCTCTTTCTCCCCCACCCTTTTACTCAACCAAACACCATGAATAAATACTTAAACATATAAAGAACTTGAAGGATAAAAACCTTCACCAAAATGACAATTCAAAATACCAAAGCTCTTAACTAATGACTATAAATGACCCACTGACTTAAGACTCAAATGAAGGATATTTCCTTCTACATTCATGGCATGAAATGACCCGAAAAGGGTTGATGTGCCATTAAGAAATATCTTACCATACCAAGTTATTTTAAGTTAGGTATCTTATTCAGTGACGGACGATTTATTTTTAATGTTGATGTTTTTAACTTAATGCGCACATTATTATGTGTCTCTATGCATATGTAAACAGTCCCATCTCAAAGAAAGAGGGCCATTCATCAATATGCTTGGCTTATGGGCTTAACATAGGATTTTAAGTTGTCTTTCATAAAAAACTAATTTGAAAACTTTAGTGAATGAAACTATTGCCCTATTATCAAATTGTGTTTTTGTTTGTTTTTACATCTGATCTGAGTTTTTTTTATTGATTTACTGTTAAAAGTAAAATCTAGTTTGATCTCCGAGCTGTGAATCATATTACGAAGATTCAATGTGTTAGCTGTTGAAATGAATTTTATATTAATAAGATTGCGTTTGTGTCATTTTTGTATGTTTTTTTAAATTTTTTTAGATCAAATGGAATTTTGCCCAATATTTAGACCGGCTTAATCAAATAATTATTGCTTCCATTATGCTTAATTTTCATTTACCACAAGATGACATTACATTTGTAAGGATTTTTCACTTAAGCATTTTTAGCTGGACTAAAAATTGGCTTCTGGATAAATAGCACACAAGAATGCAAATTTTCTAATTTTCAACAAATTTTGAACGGTCATGATTTGATAGCTAATTGTGTTACCAAAATAAATTTGGTATCATTGTTTGTTTTGCATTAAAAGGTTTTGGATATAATGAAAGTAAGTTTTTTCTTGGGATACCTACAATGTGTTGTCTGTTTCAATATGTCTCCATATAAATAATTATTCCTTTTCCTGTAACACTAATGAGGTTAATTCTATATATATTCAAGCTAGCATCAATTAGCAGCAGATGACTGAAGTATTAGTATTGTTTGTAAACAAGACAACTTTTCCGATTTGATTTTAATTAAAAAAAATGGTTGTTTGGAAGCACTGGAGAAAGTATGCCACCATTTTTGACTGCATGGACGCACTAGTATAGTAATGATGAATAAATAAAAATGGATACACTATTTACATGCTTTCGACTGTTTTCCTTGTCTGGGACGTTATCATTTTCACGGTGTGAGACATAGGTCATCAATCAATTCTAAGTGACAGTCTTCTGGAAGTTGAAGGTGTAATTCTTACGCGAGTCGATAACAATAATAAGAATAACAATAATTAACATTTCTATTCGGTCATAGCTGCCGGAACAAGAACATTCTACTCCTGAGGATTAAATACAGGGTTAAGTTAGAAATTCTGTAATAGGTTTCCAAGTTCGACACAAAATTTCCATATTCAAAAAGATGAACCTGAAAATAGTTGGAGGTTACATTGGCTGAAACGTTGTGAAAATAATTATAACCAAGATGAGAATAGTAGTCCAAATAATACAAATGATCAATCCTTATCTCAGAAATTCCAAACCAAAATTTTGATTTACTTCACAACAGTTTGACTTGCATTTTTGAAATAATGATCAATATATCAAATACACACAGAAATAGTTATTCAATGAAACTAATCAAAAATCTTCCCGTTGGGTGGCCTTGGGGCTCCTGCAGAGGGGCTGTCAAAGCTTTACTTGAACTTTTGTCTAGTGGTTTATCCATCATTATCTTCTTTGGTTTAACTTCTGTGTTCATCTTTGTGGTTATTATTTCTCACGCGTTATCAGGTAGCCATATTGGAATTGTAAAAGACTGAGACTATTCAGCAAACAGTGCATTTTTTATTCTTCCTTTATTAATTAAAACTGGCCAAATCGATTAATTATAAGTGACTCGTTGTTTTTATTCAAATTCGGTGCACAATTTTGACACCGGTCGCAGTGTAAATCATGTGGTCACTGCTGTAACAAAAGGATTTTCCTTCCAAACAAGATCACAACTTCAGTAAAACGAGCAACAATGTTTTATTTTGAGGTTACAATGACACCCGGCTTCTCCACCGAGCGACAGACGTGCGAAAAAAAATGGACAAACACTTCTTCTAACCAAACACAAGCAGTCTATAACCTTAAGCCTCAAAAAGCCCCTCTGTCTCTCAGACCAAGCAGAGACTACCCCCCCCCTCTGCTGGAATACATACAGATATCACTTTGATCTCACCGCAAGACCACTAAAGATTTATCAGCTGTTAATCGATGAACATAAACTGATTGACCGGGGGGGGGGGGGGTAACATTTGGTGTGAACACAACTTTTGCAAAGTTTAAAGTGGCTCACAATCACAGCATGGAGTTTCATACCCAAGAAGAGCCAGACAATTTCTTGGGTGGTTTGACCCCAAGCCAGATATTTTCTCTCATCACTGGCCTGTCATCTGCAGCATGCATCTATGCACCCCACTAAACATGCAGCATTGCACATGCTTACAACTGAACCTTTCATTATGCTTAAAGTTAATGAAGACAGGACTCAGCTAACTATTCTTAACTCTAACGCTTACCCCTGCCCCTTCCTGAACATGTGACTTATCTCTACCAATCAAAACGTAGCAAATAGATAAATCGTTCCCATTTTAAATCTGTCAAAATTGTAAGAGCGTTTCTTTCAGTGTTTGTTTGGTTGTTTTATTAATCATTTTTCTTCAGTTTATTTAATGCTGAATCCAATCATTTTGCTAAAAGTTATGAAAATCTGTGCAGTATTTCTTATATAATCGTATTAAATGAAAGTAAAGTAAAAGCAATTAAATAATATTAAATAACAAAAATGAGTGAAGGTGAATTAGTCGCAGCTCGATAGAGGGAATAATAATAATTTCTACTCAAAGTCTAAATCTACCATAAAAGTAGATTTTTTTTTTATATACTCAGTCTGATATTTTCAGTGCATAAAAAAATTTTTTTTTTTAAATTGCTCCAAGCTTTCTGGACTAACGTTAAAAAAATTAAGCATTTTTGAATTTTCTTTTTGAATAACCATGTTTTTGTTTTGTTCTATGTCATATCAACCCCCTTTTAGGGCTATTTAATGCCATATCCAATCATTTTGGTAAAAGTTGTTATATTTTAAGGTCTTAATATTTTAAAATATTTATTCATCTGTAAATGTATGTTTAAGTGTTTTAATTAGTTTTATGACATTATTTTCCATGGCACATCAACTCTATTTGGCTCGCATAATGCCAAACTCGGTCATTTTGGTAAAATTTCTTATACTTAAAATTTTTAATGTCTTCAAATATTTATTTATGGTGTTTGTTTTGGAGACATTTTTTTACATTAAAGTCCGTAAGGAATAGATTCTATTTAACCTATAGATGCTACCCTGATAGGTACTACCATTCTAGATTTGAATATACCTGGGAGTAGTTGAAATTAAGGGGGCAACTCACAAATTTGGGCCTCACCACCAGATGTAGTTTAAGGTCCTACCCAGGATCCGATTATGGTAGACAGTTTGAATAGTTGATAGGGTTGGAAAGTAGAGTAGGCAGAAGGAAAAAAATATTACATATAAAAAGGGTTGAGAAAGATGGATTTCATGATGGTGGGATGGTATGTGCATGTGGGATGAACACCTTGCCCAAGGGTGTCCGAGGCAGTTCAGTGCCGTGTGAGATCACTTTCAAGATTTTACTATTTGCAAACATTTTGTTGTATTTTTAATGGCATTTGAACAATGTTTCAATTAAAAAAAAAAAAAAATTTTTTTTAAAGAAAATCAAACAAACCTGATCAAAAATACTTAAAAACTTATATCCTCAGTTTTTGTTGGTAATAAATAAACAGCACGATTTTATTAAATAAATCTATCTTTACTGCATATGGATACAAATATAGTGAATAAAATTATAACGACTTTGTGACAATATGTCTTCAAATAAAGGTAGGGTACAAAGGGGCAAGGAAAGAGAGCTCATGTCGAAGACAGGATCGTATATTCCACTGAAGAAATGCTCTCAATCGATCTCATAACTAGTATGATTAGGGATGTTCTATCCTGAGGTGTTTGTTTCTCCAAAAATCAGCGGTTCATTTCTCAACTCAACAGAATAAAAAATGTTACTTCCTCTAAGCATGCATCATTTGGACCAGCCTAGTCTGACATAAAGCAACTTCATCTTTTGGAGGGATGATTCTAAGGATTCCTGAAAGTTTGAATTGGAAAGCTTTAACCCAACATATAGTTGGACTGACACAAACTTGCATCAACTCTGTGAATATGATAAAGAAAACTTTAGTTTAAAGGTTTTTCTCAAAATGAAGTTTAAACCTCGATTTTCAAAATGGTTAAACTTGTTACCAATAAATCGATCGATTTGATTTGCAAATTCATAGGTTTTGTTTTCATAAAAAAATGGTGAGCGTTTGAAATAGAATTTTCTTTGGTTTGTCACCAGGGTTACAGAGTTGGAAAGTAAAAGTTCTGACTCCGACGATTCCAAAAATCCGACTCCTTATTTTGAAGTCTTCCAATATTCAGAGTCTGATTTTTTCAGAGATTAAAAAATTCTACTCTGACTCGTAGAATTCTTGCGAGTACAACTCTGTAACCCTGTTTGGCACGCTTACGTTATAAATAGAAATTTGTCTGTTATGCTTATGTTTAAAATATAATTTTCAGCGTTAAATGAATGGCACAGCTTAAGAACATCCATTCCATTATCATTTTTAATTCACTAGATCAATTTCATAATTTTCATCCATTTTATTAAATCTCTTAGAATTAAATCTCTTTCATCCAAAATGCCAAACTTTCATCTGCC